>JARFJB010000862.1:2222500-2845000 GCA_036346205.1 Vesta saturnalis
CTAATGAAAAAACCTATTAGCTTTCAAAGTTTCCGTTTGTAATTTAAAACAATGTAAAATAAGAGAGGATATCATTTTTGTTATTAAGTGTTTGAATCTTACGTAAGGTTGCGTTTATTCAACTATGTCTACATTCAGATAGGTTTCTAAGGACAACTCAAAGGAGGTTTGTTTCTCAATCGCTGCTTTCAACTTCCACCTAAACTTTACCCAAAACTATTCGTACATTACCAAAATTGTGTTTAGAAACGTACTTTACTTTTTGTTTGTAGTTTGCAACAATTACGTAAAATGTTGTGTTAATTCATTACCAATTTGAACGCTAAAATGTTTGCTTAACGTTTTGTATACAAACTAGCAAGTCCAGTTTACAAACTCTTGTAATTATTCTATTGTCTACTTTGCAATGTCGCCAGTTTTCCCTTTTATCGTCTGGTTAAATTGTAATTAATTGCTAAAGGAAGTAAAAGTTTATTAGAATTTGAGCGTGAGTATTTAGGTCTATTATTTCTTGAAGTTAGGACCCCTGTAGCTAATCTTTACTATAACTTTATCATGATGATTTGGTTTGCATAAATAAGCTTGCTTTTTGTGAATTTTATTAACAGGAAATAA
The DNA here is from genome assembly GCA_036346205.1 of Vesta saturnalis. Classification (NCBI taxonomy): domain Eukaryota; kingdom Metazoa; phylum Arthropoda; class Insecta; order Coleoptera; family Lampyridae; genus Vesta; species Vesta saturnalis. Next base: position 2,223,116 of record JARFJB010000862.1, read on the forward strand.
AAACGCATCCTGACATATTACAATTTTAATTTTCTAAATTTTAAATCATGTACTATGAAAAACTTATGATGCAGTTTAAATATCTCTCTTTTTACGTTCTTGTGCGAGAAGCCATGAGTAAAGTATTAGATTTACACGTTTTCAGCATTTTGAAAACCATCTAGACTATTTTCAACTAAATGTTTCAGTGCGTGTGTGTGCGAGTTCGGCTGCGTATGCGTACGTGTTCGGGTGCGTGTGCAAGTGCAAGTATGAGAGCGAGTGCGTGTGTGCTTGCATGTACACGTGCGTGTGCGTATGCGTGTACTTGTGCTTGTATTTGTGCGCGTGTGGGTGTTATTGTTCGCGAGCACGCACGCTTGTGTATATTAGCGTGCGTGAGCCATTGCGTCAGTGCGATAGAGCGCGCCATAACTTACAAAATACTTATCAGATTTCAATGAAACTTTATACTTAGTATTACCACTGAAATATCTCGCCATTATCAAATGTTCATTAAAATCAATTTTCAAATAAATTTTCGGATATCTCAAAAACTATAAAATTTACGGAAAGTTTGGAAAGATCTTTCTGATAGATGATTCAATTCTGTATGTTATATTAATGAAAATTTGTAATAGGATAATAATTAAATCGTGAAACCACTTTACATGACTGCTAAAGTACTTTTTGTAAATATATGTATAACTTTTAATTGTACGTCATACCGTATACAAGTCTTTTTTAAAAATAATTCAATTTTAGACAAGATTTGTTTATAATAGTTTTTCGAGAGAAACCCTAAAAGTTAATTAAACCAAAAAATTGTATATTCACGCTACTTCATTATGTCTTTTGTAGATATTCAGAAACTATCGTCTCAATATGATAAAATTCAAGTACCTTGTAATATTTTTCACACCTACTGAAATATGTAGTGGTGTACATTCGTTCAACATTTATCGTAAAATGTTCTGCAAAATATTTTGTATAAAGCATGAAGTTACAGGTGAATTACTACTTTTTAATGTTAAGATTGATAAAAGTACGATTTTTGTGCTTTGGATTGTATGGTAACACCCGAAACGAGTGTACAATAAAATGTTTACTATTTGCCCTGGTTTGCTAGCTCAGTACCCCAAGGGAGGTTCAGTTGGCAATTTTCAACACTACAATGTATGTTAGGTTGCCTGAAGTTAGAATAAAGTAACAATGTATAAAAAGTGTATTGTAAGAATATAATTTGCGAACTGAAATTAAAATATATAACATAGAAACAAACAAAAATGTTCTTCTGCGTATAAAATAAAATTAAACTCAGTTTGTATTTTGAATCAGATGTCGCAATCTGGCTTCGGGTTAGTTCGCACCTGGTCGCAAGCTGTAACAAATTTCATTAAGCATGTGTCTGTTATTTTCCGCGGATTTTTTTTCTTCGTAAGTGTAATAATAATGAATTTCGGTCTGATTAATGGTGGGGGTGAAGATACATGGACTGAGTGGTTTTATTATGACCGTTTTTGGAGCAACAACTTCAATCAGGTAAAATAGTGATTCTGTTATGTTTCTTTGAAATAATGAATTGGTGAGTAGTTCCAAATATAGGAGTTGAAACCTATGTGACTTAGAGGAGGTATAATCAATTGAATATTTTGAGATTGACTGGAAAGCTGAGGTATTTAAACAGGTTAGTATTGTCCTTGACCTACACCAACATGTTCAATTGCTATAATCAGCTGTTTGTTTGTGTTGTATTGTAAAATTTGGATGTTTGTGAATGTGAATTAATTTTTAATGAATATTATTAAAATAGATTGAACTTCAAGGTACATACACCGATAGGGCAGATTTGATATTGTTTCTCGGATGGTACGATTAAGGAGAAAAAAGGGCTGCGTAAAGTAGCCTTACTTCTTGGGGCCGAAGCTGCCAGTAGTAGAACTACGTTACTGGGCAACTACTTATTACTCCTCGTGGTACAAACACCGAAAAAGTTTAAATAGGTACTTACATTTCTGGATAATTATTTTGATAACTGGAACTAGCATATGTCAGGCGGATTAGAATGGAATTAATGACAGGCATGTTATAATAAGCAGGCAGGTAATTTGATTTTCACTGGTCAGCATTTCTAGATCAAGTGGAATTAAATTCGAATTGAAATAGAGTAGGATGGGTGAAGGTGAGCCCGGATATCTATAGGGGATTTACTGGGAGAGGGAAAAGGGGCGGGAAGCTGATAGGATTTATAAACAATACTACATTCAGTTTGAGGAAATAAGTAGGAATTGCTGTACTAGGATTGGATACTTAATATATGATAAATTTTAGGATCATTACAGTATCACACAAAAAAACTTAATAACACTTGTACACGAAAGTTTTCATTTATATTTATGCACATTTATGATTGTTAAATTGAATAGGTGAAATAAAATTATTAATTTCATGTAAACGACGTTATTCCTAAATTCAAATAGTCGTTCTCGGACTGACAAACGTAACCTTACAACGTATCTTATAGGTGTAGTGTAACACGATGTCCTCTTTAGCCTCAACACATTAGCATAAGAAAGTCATGTGCTGGCCACGTTATGTTTTTCTAGTTTTTGTACCACTTATCGGAGGTGATGTTTCAACTTTTAAATGCTGTATATGAAATTTTTTTTCTTTTTTTGTTAGCAGGAAGGATTTCTCGTAACGCGATACCTTAGACGCCGATGGTGGATCTTGAGTATTGAATCACCTAGTGTAACGGGGTGATCAAAGTCGAGTACCTTGTATATTGTAGTAATATACCGAGTCCTACACTATCACCGCCATCTGATTAACCACTAAGGAAATTAAACTCGCCAAATTAGCATCGTCAGTAGCCACAGTTCAAAATTACGTTAAAGTCTACAGGGTAAGTCATTAATACCGAGTGATATAAAATTATATCTTTAAAACGGAATGCTTAGGTTGAAAAGTGAGCTATTATTTATCAAGTAGTCACCCTGTATACTGAACATGTGCCAAATTTCGTTTTGCTGGATTTAACCAAATAAAGACGTAAGTGTTAGTCCTGGACTACGTTTGTGAGACTCGCGATAGTAGAATAAGGTATTGGAATAGACATTATGGAAGAATCGTGTTTAAATAAATCAACACGCATGTGGTGACATCTTTGATAATGGTTTAGGGATTTGAATGAAATAATTATTGAATCCGGGTCGATGAGAGTGTCGTTGTCTGCGGTATTCTCTGTTGTCACTTTTGACGTGGTGCGTCGGTCGGCTTTTGCTGGAGATGCTGGAGACGTGGGAACTTCAGGCATCCCCGCAAGTTGGCCGGATGATCACCACAGCAGTTTACGCACTGAGCGCGGTCGGTGTAGTGTTTAGTGCATTCGATGGAGTAGTGATTTCCTGCGCAGAATTCCGCCGCTTTACAGCAAAGCTATGCGTGACGGAATGACTGTCACCGGTGACATTGTCTGATGCCGGATTTCCGGCTCAATCTCTTCGATGGAGATACGAAAACGAACCACGTTTTCCACCTGCCGGATCTTCCTACGTTCTCTTGTGCTGGGAGCGTCCCCAGCAGACGCGGTATCAGTTTTCCTTGTTTCTCCATCCTGAAACAAGAAGTAGGATTAATATCGCGATCTTGTAGGGCTGAGCAAACGCCGCTCTCGGAGATTTCTACAGGTACTCCCCGTAGAACCACCTTTGAACGTACATTCATACGTTGTCTGATAACTATGGTACGGAGTACCATGCCTCTCACGGTCCTTGGCTGTGTTAGGCTGTATCCCGAATCCCTTGCTAATAGCCGTTGCTTTGGTGAATGCGATTCCTATCGCTCCAATTCTCGAGAGGAAGTGACCCAGTTCCCCTTCTGAGTAAGGATTACCGGGGACACTCTCTCCTTGAAGACGTAGGTTTCCATGGCTTCCGGGCGGTTCGCGGTGTTTTCAAGGGCGGCCGATGTGGGAATTGTAAGGGAGTCCCTCGATGTCTTCTTCGAATTCTTCTTCTGTAACACAAACTCGTCAGAGCTAGTGGATCCGGCGCAGGCATTCTCTTCGACTGTGCAGGTAGCGGACCGGTCTTCTACTAACGGGGTGATGCCTTCTAGCGTCGGTGATCGTTTCTTGTTTTTCTGCCTCCTCTTCTGTGCGGTGGCGCGTCGCTGCTCGCTGGGTGGAACGTCAAATCGAGCAGTGACGGTATCGCGTACTGCTGGGTCGTCCGTGACAGAGGTTCTTCACGATTCTCTAACCATTTCTGGAAGCGTCCCCTGGTTCACCCCTGGCTTATATTTAAATACTGGCGCGTCGAAACACAGTTCTATCCCTGCAGCGCTATCTACTTCTGATTACGAAGCTACAGCAGTTTTTATTTTGATTCTATAGTCGTTTGCCTGACCGTGCATACAGAAAACAATGTCCGAGCTAATCGTTATTCCCGGTAGCTGTGTAGTGCGCGCAGTGGTAAGATATTTGTGTGCAAAAGGATTATCAGCTGCTGAAATTCATAGAGAGCTGTGCCCAGTTTGTAGACCTACAGTAACGAGTGAAGGAAATTTTAAACAATGATGTCGGCATTTCAAAAATTCACGAACAAATGAGCATGGCGAAGAGCGTAATGGCTGGCCGAGCATCCAGTCCGATGAAGTTATTTTTTTCAAATGGACCAAAAATGGTGATCTTATCGTCGATAGACGATTAGTACCCTCGTTGAAGAATTTCCTTATCTTGGCCGCACCACAGTTTACAAGATTGTTCAACTCTCAGGCGGCGAACTTCTACGCAGATGGGTTAAATCAGCTGGTGCAGCGCTACGAAAATGGTTAGAAGTGAAAAGCGATTATGTGAATGTATTGCGCCCTCTGTTACGGTATTAATTAAATGATTATTATTTACGCGCCTTCTGGTTTGGTAACCCAACGCGGTTTTATTTTGCCTCGGCTTTGCTCAGTCGTGTTTATAATTTATTATAAACGAGGTATGGTTCGTCTTAACTAGTGGGCTGACACTATCACCTTAAATAAATATCTTAAAGCGTTTTAAAACGTATATTAAATAAATTTAACAATATAAAAAAACTGGTATTAATAACAACTCAAAATGTATTTGTGCTTCTTGGTCCTGGCGGCTCTTCACACTCGTTCTCCTGGTGGGCGGCTATAAAATTTATGTTACGGTCCTGTATTTACAGAAGCTGGTACCGTTGCTTTAAGTAGTTTCGTTCAACGGCGCCAGTGTAACGACCTCGGACGGAGAAAATCGATATCGTTCTCGGCCTATACGCATGGCATAATAATTTATTCTTCAGTAACGCTGGAGCGCTGAAGCGAGTATGTCGTACTCCCAGGAAATAATGCACGTATGCAAATGCGAGATCGCGGGACTATCTTTCTTTAATTCTAACCGGTTTGATTAGGCAATTAGATTATTTATTTAACGGAATTAATTACGGATTTCTATACTAAGTCTAATTATCTACAATCAATCAAGGGAACAAAATACTTGATATTAAAACTACTCTAAAACGACTTTAATAGGTTTAAGGTAAATATTGGATAATTTACGTACTATCTAATTTATTTACAAACGATCTCACACTAGGGGTTTGCGATGGTTATATTGACTACCAATTTATACAACCGATTTCGAGTGTACTCTCCTGCGATTAAAGACACCGTGTACGGTTATTGTGTTTGTCTGTATGTATTGTATGTATGAGTTTCGAGCGGGATCTCAGTAATACTCAGATGACGTAGGCGGCGGCCTGTCTTAACCGGATAGACTAAGAGAAAGGTCGTAGGTCTTTACAGCCCTGTAACAACCCTTCACCCTCAAGTGTTTGCGATGTGACGTCGGGGATTACCCCTGCGTGGCACTCTAGGTGTTAGTGTACTTTGTATCTGCGAGTGACGTCGAGATCTACCCTTCGTGGCACTCTAGGTGTTAGTGTACTTGGTATAACTCCTGGCGGTATTTACGTTCTGTAGTGTTTGATTGTAAATTGTCAGATTTTATAACTTTACAACTTACGTGTCTATCAATGGCAGTACAGGATTAAACTTTAGGTTGCCCGGTGCGAGGTGGTGCGCGTTATCACACGATCGCGATGGACTCTTCGACGGTGAATAACAGGTCGGTGCTTACACGAAGCAAACGGTACGGTGGCGGCTGCTGGATATCGGCTTGACTTGAATCTACTTCGATTCCTCCTCGGTAATTAGCAGGTCGGTGCTTACACGAACCAAACGGTGCGGCGGCTTCTCGGTATCGGCTTGACTTGAATCTACTTCGATTCGATTCGATTCCTTCATCACGCGCGTCGCGGGTTTATAAAGGTGCATCTGTGGGCGGCTTCGCGGCTACCGTGCGGGGGATGCCGTTATTTGATTGGTTGAAATCGTTCTGACGTGCAAAAACTTACTGGTTTTTTGAAATACACGTCAGCGGTGATTAATAAATTATTCGTTATGTAATATCGCGTAAACTTTAGAAATTTTAGATATAGGATGGTCCGCAAATAATTTATTCTAAAAAGCATACGTAAAGGACGCTGGTTCTTTACATGAAGAATAGAAGTAGGTTTGTAGGTAACCAAATGTGCTAATAAAACCTGTTTCTTATAAGTATAATTTTCTTTATGACCAAACGGCCCTTACTTTTTGAACATGTCCCGTATCATCATTTAATTACTTCATCAGTTTGTATTTGGGTATTTGTTACCAAATCATTTAAATTCTAGGGCCACTTTATCTTTTTTCAGTTCAAAATCCAAATACTTTTGAACCCTGAAAGATTTTGAAGGAAGCAGAATATGTGGACTATTTTTTTAGATAAACAACGCTTAAAGTTGTAAGTCAAAAGAAGATAAAAGTTCTCGCACTTTATCCTACAAAAACTTGATTATTAGATTGGGCGCAAATGAGACTATTATTTTTGTTGACATTTTTCTCAGGCACGAGTGATCCGAAAATGGCGGTAGGCGCAAACGGGCCAGGCGCATCAGGACCTGTATCTTTCTAAACTATACAGAGTAGATATCTATAAGACCTTACATCATCCAAAAATAAATCAAACGTCAATTTATTTTGTTTGTTGACTGAGTATTTACAGGGCAGCAACCGACAGGTTATGAACAGAAAATAACTTAACACTAAGTTAAGCTAAACCTTTAACAAAGATATTGAAATGTACCTATATATTTATTCAAATGGGGTAAAGAGCATTAAATGATACCGATTCAATACTTGGTAGGTCAAATTATATGCTTCCACGATTAAACATAAGGATGCTCTAGATCACTCAATGTAGATAAATTGGGCTGATCTGTGCGACAAATAATATAATAAAAGTTATCTAGAAGTACGAAACATACCGTAACAGAAAGGTGAATGCTCAAATTAGTCTTATTTTTATGGTATATTTTTAGTAACAAAAAAAAGCTGTTAGTTTAGTATACTCTCTAAACAAGGCACCAACTTCACAATCGAAATTTACAAAACATTCTTGATTAATTACGGCTAAAGCCTAAAATCATCAACAGATGCTATTATGAGTTAATTTTAACAATGATGAATATAAAAAATGTTATTGACCAGATTTTGCTGTTTAAGAAATGAACAATGATAAATTAATGCCCCCATTTATTTCAATATAATAAGGCGTAATTAGAAAATGTACCAAATTTAATTAAGAGTCTTAAAACTTCATCGCAATGTAGATTATGTACAAGAAAAGAAATTGAAACGACTTTCTTCTGTATATCTAAAGCCCTTTAATTAATCCGATTACATACTTACTAATAATACCTACTTAATGATAATAAATTTTAGGGTATTAAAAGGGACTTGTAACCGGGTGGTAAATCCTTATTTTAGGTTAAGTGATTTTAATTATTTCCTCATTAAGATAGTTTTCAAGCTTTTTCATAAGTTTGGAACTTTTTTAGTTATAACCCTTCGAGCTTATAAAACGAATACATTAGAAATACAAAACCGATTCAGTTGGAATCTTTCTTAAAGTAATCTTAGTTTGGCAAGTATTACTTAAATATCAAGAAAGATGAAAGCGTCTAACATCTTTTTAATTATGACGGAAAATTTTTAATTGAAGTTATGAATAAAAAAAACATTATATATTACAGAGCAGTTGTGTTATTGCAAAATTATTTTTTGCAACCGTGTTTATTTATTTTTTATCTCAATTAAGCATAAACCTATGAGAGTGATTTCTTATGCTAGTTGGTTTTAGTACTGGAAAAGTTTTATTATTATAATGATCTACTTAACAGTCAAATTTTATAATGAAATTGCATATTATTAATTAATTTAATATAAAGCATTTATCACGTGATTGTGTGCTGTTTGTGTTAGTTAAGTGGTTTTATTGATTTTGTGTTCTATCCTTACATTACTGGTAAAGTAATGTATTATTTAAATGACTAACGATTACAAATTATAGTGTTATTTTATTTTTGGTGTAATTTAATATAAATATATAACCTTATAAAGAAATTATCAATTACCCTATAATATGTTTATGTTGATTCGTACACAATGGTTACTTTTTTATTTACTGTATAATTTTAACTTTTTTGAGTTCTTTTTATTTTTGATATTTTGGAAGTTTGTATCCTACTTTCAGCTCACTTTCGTTAAATCAAACTATTTCTTTTCGCTATTATAAGAAAATAATGATATTTCTACACTTTCCAACACTACGTATAAAAGTATCGTTACATTTTGTAATTACTTTATTTTTGCATAGTTATATAGATGGCGCCAATATTGAAAAGTCCACACGTAAAGCTAACCTTAACATATATTTAAGTGATCAACCTTTTACTAATGGACAAATAATCAACTGAGCATGCTCATTAATTTGGCGGCAAATTTAAAATACGAATTTGTATAAAACTATCAAATATTATTAAGGAACAAAAACAGTAACTTTTATTTTGTATTCAGCTTAATGAAAAAACATTTATTATTAAATATGATCGCTTTGCTCATAAGTTATGAAGTTTTATAGTAGACAAACCGGTTAGCTTTTGCTAAAATTTACCAGCAGAAAAATTGCATCTAGTTTTTAAGTTGTATTTATTAAGTTAGATATAAATTTTAAGTCTCAAATATTTTCTAAGCAAAAATCTTACTAAAACATCAATTCGTAGTTTATCTGGTGAAATTTATTGCACATGGGATATAATCAAAACAAATTTAGAGCAGGTTGACCCACGAAAACGTTGATGCTACTTGTCACGTGATCAAGGAGGACCGACATGTCATACTATGATAGGTATTTCAAAGACATCAATCCAAAATATTCGCCATGATGGATTGGCTGTACGAAAATTAGTTGTTCTTTAGATGCCGCATATTTAATTGGAAAGCAAAATGCGCCTCGTCCTTTAAAAACCGTCGATTTATTCTTATGAACGTGATAATGAATGTCAATCCGCTGTTTGAATGCTTCAACAAGAATACATTCCGACAAATGTTATCCCTTTCAAAAGCAGGTCAAGTTTTTACAATTTCAGTAGTAGACCGAACAACAGTTAGTGCAGATTGATATACCCAATCTCTAAAGTCAATGCATTATTGTAATTCACTAAGTGACGATTATTTTCCAATCGAAACTAAGTTTCTTTCTTTTATATACAAGAACGATTAATTTAGGTAGTGTTATTAACTTACCTTTGTCTCTTGTGATACTAGCAGTTTGCTTTACAGTGAGTAGCAAATAATTCGTTCCAATACCATACGATTCAAAGCACCTACAGTAATTTACCACAAAATTTACATATCTGGTCCTAAACCGTAAAGTAATATTGCAAGAAGAAATCTAAAGTGGGGTTGGAACTCGCGATCTATTCTTTGCCGGAGAATTGCTCTACGAACTAAGCTACTCTTAGTTTGTAAGTATGTTGAATCGATGTAAAATAATTTGATTTATGGTGAACCTGCTACTATTGTTTATATTTAATTGTTCTTAAAGGTAGCGTCGAAGTTTGTATTTGCGTTTTATTGAAGTAGTTTTGTGAGATATTATTTTATGAACAAGTTTTACCTGTTCTAAATAAGCACATTCGCTTGTAAAATAATTGTGTATTGGTCCGTTACTGTTTGTTTCATTTACGCGACCCGTTTTATTGGCTGAAGGTTTAAATGCAAAAGTTATGTTTTTTAGTTATTATTTTAAGCCTTTATTAGATTCCTCTAACCCACTGTATACATTTTACTTTATGGTGGTGTTGCATTACACCAAGGTTTTGCCTATTGGTTTGAATGTATATTTTTTATTACCACTAAAAAAATATTTCTTTATTGGTTTAAATAAATAATTAGCTTAATACGGTAGAGATTTGAAGCCACTATGTCCTTATAACTAAATGTACCAATGAAATTTTTATCATATTTGATGCTCCACGTTTCTCAATATCCAACAAGACTGCTTTTTTACACGATCAAACCACACTAAGCGTCGTATGTACTTAAAAAGTAATCGGGTTGCCAGCTAAACTCACCGAAGACTGGGCGTGCGCAGCAAGGCGTGAATTAACCGATCAAAACCTTGCACTTACAATAAAATAAACTTCAAAGTTGGGTAATGAATGTCCAAAGGCGTCGCTATCCGCAAATCTTTACGGACTAGATATTAAAATATTGGGTAAAAATTTAATTACACCTAAAATAAAATAAATAAATAAATTTTAAAAATGCAAACAGTTTCAAACATTTGAAACGCGTCTTTCTGGTTGCATCAATAATAAATAAATCCATGTATAACTATAACGCAGTTGTAGTAGAGGTGTTTTTTTAGAATTAATAAATTTCTCCTTATATCTGCAATAAATTTTTGTTCAATAAGCATAAACAGTTGCATTGTTTTACAAACTAGCTATCATGAAGTGACTGTACTCGGCAACGAAATATAACAAACGTGATAATTAAATTACTACACAAACCTTTGTATAAAAATAACTGAAAATGATTAATAGATATTAATTGATAGCATCCTTATGTACGTTGAATGTTTTGCTTAAAAACAAAACACGATGGCGTGAGTTTGTATAAGAGCGAAATGATTTACCTATAGAAATGATAGTGATCAATCTTTAATGCATACAATACTAAAACAACTTGAATTTGAAGGTAAATTGTTAATTAATGTTATGTACTTCACTATACTAATGACTTTACTTAAATAATTCATAATGTTAGCATAAATCTAAATTATATATTTTTTAACAATTATGAGTCTATCCTGGAATCTAGGCACTAAATACGAGCTCCTATAAGTTAAATTAACCAAAAACGAAATAATACGTTCCTTAACGTTCAAACACTAAAGGGTCATTTACAATTACGTAATCCAAAAGTGCTTACGATGTCGGAAACTGGAAAGTTCCAAATATACGGATAAGCGGCGATCTTAATGGGGATGGTACCTTTTATATTGCAATGCACAACACGATGTTTGTTTTTACCTGCACGCTCACTAAATATTAGTTTCTAGTTTAAAATCAAACACCCGAAAATTTACGAGACATCTGCTTTAATTAATTTAAAGAGTGCTAAAGAATGCACTAACGACTGCCTTCAAAACTGCAGTGTTTTATTGTGACGGTACCCTTTGATTTTAATTTAAACTTTAATCCCACTGTCCTCTAAAATTTTCATAAATTAAAGTGCTACCCTTACTAACAATATTATAAATAACAGGTACAATTGATTTTCCACTTAATTCTCAAATCCAATATACAGAAATAAACTCAATGTAAGTGGCATTCTTACTTCTTGAACGACGCGACAGCTAAATGAATACAAAATCCTCCACTTAATTCAAAATATCTATATTATCTTTTTTATATCGGGTATCAACGCAAACTCTTATAAAGATCAGAAAATGTCTCTTATTAGCAAACACTTTTCCGGTACAAAGATATCTTAATACTCTGATATAGCGACTGAAATGTTAACCTTTATTTGGAAACTGTAATTAATAACTAATTACAAGCACAAGAGTGAAGTAAGTATGTTACTACTATTGATCCCAAATGCATATTTCAGAAAAATAAATTTTAAGGTATAGACGCTTCTGATTGAATCTTACTTTATATTTTTCACTGCCTACTACACTTCTTTTGTGGGGCACATCTATATATTAAAACCACCACAGCACTCCTTCTCTCTACGTTTTCTTCGCGCTCAATTTGAATTCGCCCTATAGAAACATTATATTCAGCGTTAACAGAGCCAACCACAAATGATACAGTATACCCAGTCTATTCTGTACTAGCTTTGATCACTGAAGCACAAGAAATTCAAGAATAAAAGCCTGGCAATTGTGATTTCGGTAATTCTTTCTGCGAACTCATTTTTTGATCAGGAGCTTTGTTAACACTTTTTTACAAACCTCTTGGTTTTCAGCGAAATAACCTGCATTGGCAAATTTGGATTTTCAACAATTTTAGTTAAAGTATCAATTTTTTTTACTTTCAAAAATTGATGGCCTACCTGAACGGCGCTCATGTTTAACTAATCAGTTCTCTAAAACTTTTCTACTAATTTCCTTATGAATATTCTACAAACACGGTATTCTGGGTGTACCTCGTTGAAAATATGTTCGGTTGTATAGTAATTTCTATTATTTTTAAAGAATTAATGAGATCCGTTGTATTTTTTCTTCCTGATTTTGCATTTTATAATTTTCAAACTTTAAAAGAAAGTTTGACAGTCAACATTTTGTTGTAAACTTGATTGCAAAGCTTTCTTTCTAAAGGTAATGTACCCGCAAAATAAATAAAAATTGAAACGGATATAACTTTGCAGGTAGCGCACCGCGAAAATTTTATTATTGTAATAAACGTTTGTCAAATCGCTATTATACGCCGTAATTTGCTAATGTTTTCAAATTACTTTATTTATATATTTTATGTAAGAAATGTGAGAATGTATGTAACTGATATTTGAAAAACACATGTTAGGGTCTGACTAGCAGGCGTACGCTTAAAAGAATGCTTTACTGAAGGGGCGTAACGAATCATTGTAATTTCTTATGCGCCGATTGTTAATGGAAAAATGTCATTTAAGTAATTGCGTCGGTACAGACCGCGATCAAACGATATCTTTGTTTGTTACTTGGAAACTCGAGAGCTACATGTAGGGTTGTTACGGACGAATGCATAATTATAAAGTTAAGATGTCGAACAATAATTAATAATAAAAAATGGTGGTTGATTGCGGGAGTAAAGATGATTAGGTTTGAAATCAGGGGAAAGGGAGTTACAGTTAGAGTGTCAATCGAGCCAGATCGACGTGTGGTTAATTAGAAACTCCCATTGTAAACAGTTTGTCTTTAAAATAATTCTTGCGTGTATATTTTCTCTTGAATTCTCCAACACTAAGTTGTCTTTTCTTTCGGGGGTTAGTTGTAATGTTTTTTCAAATATTAATGTATAAATAGCGATTTGTGTCTGTGATCAATTAAAGGAATATTTATTCTAGTGTAAGTAGGTATTTTTATGTAAATGAAAGTTCGCAGCCAATCATTTTACCACCCTATGTACGTATTAAAAGAATCAAACGTTGCCTTGTGAAGGTATCTCATTCGTACGCAGGCTTAGTAAGCGGAAATATGCTAAAATAAAAGAGTATAGGGCCCTCTCACTCTGGTATATGGGCGAATTAGCATTGTTGTTTGTTGTTTATATTTATATTTGTGTAGAGGTGGGCTGGTGAATGGGTACATGGTACCGTTGGTTAGTAATTGTAAAAGGCAATTGCCACTGTCGAGGTCAGACCATTAAACACCTCGAATTTTATTTTTATTGTTTTTATTTTTGTATAGATGAATGTGTAACCTGAGAAAGGAGCACTGTATTTTTCTAACGCCCTCAAATTTATATATCGGTCACGATGTGGTCTATTTATAACTTACCCTTGTTTTAATGAGTTTTTTTGTGTCAGTTGTTAGGTAGAATTATTTGCTTGCGAGCTGATTCATTGTAATTTTACTTATGTATTTTGTGCTTCATACGTGTAAATTCCTTCGCTGTTTTCTTGTGTCCTTGCCATTACCTTATTATCACCTGTGCAATTTTACTGTTGTATTTTATATGTACCGTAATATGCTTTATTGTTTTATGTGTTTATTTACTTAAAGACCGGCATGATTGGTCTTAAAGGGCTACATGTTTGGTATTACGATTTTTATTATGATTTTTATGTTTATTATTTGTGACCCAATTGTGCGTGTGACAACACGTGTTTTTTTATTGTGTTTCTGTGTAACTAAACTACTTTTTCTCTTAATGTTATAATTTTGTACGCACTTTAACCTGATTTAATGGTGTTTTGTTATATATTTAACCCTTTCTTTGTTTTTTTTTTGTTATTTGATTTATTAATGTACTTGTGCAATTACTTATTTATGAATAAAGTGGGTTTTATTGGTGGCCCCTTCCCACAATAGTACATTAACGGGCTGAACCACCGTTGCGCAAAGCTCGTTGATTTTGATTTGAGTAGTTTAATTTTTTGTACTTTCCCCTCATCCAGCCTATCTAATTCAGATAGCACAACGCACCTACTACTAGACGGCTACTTTTTTTGATCAGATTTGAGGATTGCGAGTACTTAAATATCAGATTTGTAAATAAATTATAATGTTTTAATTATCGCGAGGAAAGTCAAGGTAAGGCAGGCAATTAATTTGAGTAATAGTAACATTGTTGTCACTCAAGCCAAGATAAATCACTTAGCGATTGTTTTGTTCTTGAATTTGCATTATTGCAAGTGAGTTGAAATTACGCTTTTCAAGATAGGGTACCTGGGGGACGTTACAACTTCTAGAAACATTGAAATAATTTTAAAACATTCATAGTGCATTATACTACTTTGAAATTCCTTTAGAATGTGCCTAACTTCATTCCGTTTAAAAAATGATGTCACTTGACGTCACATGAAATGTTAACGTTGTCAAAACAGCTAAAAAAGTCGTAGACCAATTGTTTACTACATTGCCAAATTGTCATTTTGATATTTTCAATGGTGTAAGAAATGGGGGGGGGGACTTTATATCCTCTCTTTGTATAATTACATAATAAAACTCCACGTAAAATGCAAAAATGAAACTGATTTTTTTAATACAAGTTTTACATTTCCTTCAACACTTTTAATAGTTATTATAAGTTTTTGTTATGAACGAATAAGTTCAAAAGTAAATATGTAATTAAAAATTATTCTTAATATTATTAAATACATAAATAAAAGTTTACCTCGAGTAGGATTCGAACCTATGACCTGTACTTTGCTAGAGTACCGCGCTAACCAACTGCGTACTTATTCAAAGTTCTGTACAAGCGTTAAACGTTTGAAACTACTTAGAAATGTATTTTAATTTTTTATTTTGAGTTTTATTATGTAATTATACAAAGAGAGGATATAAAGTCCCTCCCCCCTCCCTCATTTCTTGCACCATTGGAGATATCATAATTTATATTTAGAATTTACATCAGTTCTACATACATGAAGACCAAGTTTACATCGATTGGGTCTTGAACCTTGGTGGCGCAGTTGGTTAGCGCGGTACTCTAGCAAAGTACAGGTCGTAGGCTCGAATCCTACTCGAGGTAAACTTTTTATTTATGTATTTAATAAAATTAATAATAATTTTTAATTACTTTTAATAGTGTTTTAAGATGGAATTTCATACATTAATGTAGATAATGTCCAATGCCTTGCATTTAAAATAAAAAATCAAAATACATTTCTAAGTAGTTTCAAACGTTTAACGCTTGTACATAACTTTGAATAAGTACCTCATTTTAAACTGTAATGGCATATTAAAATATAGTTTAAAAAGAATTTTAATAAAAAAAAAGTAATTTTCTCTTTGGTGGTTAGAACCTTCATTGCTTGCATTACCAATCCGATAACTTGACCGTTTCGCCATTTGCTCCATTTATTTTTAACGTATATTAGTATATTATTATTATTAAACTTTACGAACTTTTAATTTTAACTATTTTTGCCCATTTTTATTTCGATAATAAGATTGAAACTACGTATATATGCACTTTTCACGATTTTTATTGATTATGCAGCATCCCAGTCGAAGATATTGGTTAAAAATCTCAATTCATATAAGAATCATTTCCGTTTCTGGTGCTGCGATCAGCTTGAAATTTTACATCTAGTAATTATGTAGTGTCTTTCATGCAAATAAGAGATTTCTATTTTATAGCTGTATGTAAAAGACTAGTTTACCTGACGAAATTTGAAAACGGTCCAGGTTAACAAGTACTTCCAGTGGTCCTACATACCCCAAACGTCACGTAGCTACGGTTTTACTATAATAGTGGTATGCCAAGTTTCATCATTTTAGCTCAAGTGGTCAGACCGCTATTGCACTTAACAGACAGACACACTCAGACGGTATTCCAAAAATGGTCAAAATGGATTAAGGGACCCTCAAAACATGAAGACTCCTCAAAATCTCAATGTCGAATTTTTTCGTGATCGGAATACCTTCCCCTACTTCGTATAGTATACGGGAATGTAAAAATATACTAATAAACGGCGGACGCGGAGTAGTAATAAGCAACATTTTGACAGGCAGCAGCAAAGTATACTTATTCGAACAGGTAAGAAACAAGTTTGTCGATTTACCTCTAAAATTGTGTGCTATTAAAGTGAAATAAACAGCAAACTTTCTGCAATACTAACAAAAAAAAACATATATTATTCTAAGTAGAATTTGAGCAGATTTACTGCATATAAAAATACCAGTTATGATAAATCAGTAGCTGTATTTGAAAACTACATTGAAATAGCTTTACAATGAGTAATAAAAAACGAATTAGAATGTGCAAACATTTAGCATATTATTTTAAACGAAATCATCATAATTATTCAGGTGTCTCTTGAATATTGAAATGTATGTTTAATGTTTATTGTAAAATGATGGAAAATACAGGAAAACACATTCACTGTTGGACTGCTATGTATATTGATAATCATGAATTTAAAATGTATACAATTATTTTGTGCATTGACACAACAATCCTCAGTATGGTGAATTGAACGACTAATAATTTACTTTCGCTTTGCAATACGCATGCCATAATTTTTAATCGTCATACACGCCTGTTATTCATATTTAATTTGAGACGCCCCGCGCTTACTCAGGTGTGCGTGAGTAATGAAAGGTGAGTATTTTATTTGTATTGTTTATTCATTATTTTATGACACTGTAATATTTTTATATTTTCCTTTAACTTTAAAGTCTAAATGAATAGTGGAGACCTTAATAAATCTATTTTCGTTGTAATGGCTTACTTAGATTTTGATTTTGCATTATAACAATAGGTATACTTAATTGCTTACAATTATAAAAGATAAACATTAATTGCACTTATCTGTATTACACATTCATTTATTTGATAATAAGCTGAATGACTACAACTTTTGTTTTATACAAGGTGGCTCATGCGCATAACCTATTAAACGTATCTACAAAATTAAACGAGGATATAAAGATGTTTGATCTATTACGTCAAGATATTTGCAAAATGGCGCCGCTTCCACTTATAGTAAAAAAATTTTGAGCGGTAACAAGAATGACATTTGCATTACAAAACTATAAATGTGCAGCAATTTTACATTAAAAAGTAAGATTAATTAATTACGTAACTCTCAAAGGAAAAGCATTGAATTAAATGAAGGTATTTAAACCGTTCTAAAGTATATGCAATATTCAGTTTACTAATCTATAAATTTGATTTAACAATGATTAAAAAATTAAATGTATAAAACACAAAACTATACTGGTATTATAAGTAAAATAAGGTTCCTAAGAGCAACCTGGGTACATATAATTGGTTTACGTTCAGTCAACGGCGTAGAAGTTTTCCTGCTGTTATCAAAACACAAATCAAATAACCATTCTGAGAATTAATCACAAATAAATATAAATAAGACCAAGTTATAAACGCGATTTAACTACATTAATAAAATATAATATTACAACAAACATATCGTAATGTAACCAGGCCGGTCCAACTACTGCATAATGCGAATGCAAAAACAAAGTTAATAATTTCGCTTACATAAACCAACGATATGAAGCGGTCGTTACGGTATGTATGTGCTACGGCTATCGGGGTGTCGATTAAGTAAAGATAACACACAAAAACACAGTGTACATAAATTTGTTAGCGTAGTGAAATGATATTTCTGCTCTGTTTTTATCGTTAAGGAATACAACCATCAAGAAAATCCTTACTGTTTTACTATAACAATGCATAATAATCAAGAGAAATATGAGTAAAGGCAAAAAAAATATAAAACATTATAACTACACATCTTAATCGTATTACTAACTGGAAACGCAAAATCGTTATGTTCCTAGTTTAACCTTAGTGAATCGGTAGGGTAATGTTATATTTAACACAAGCCTATATGTCCAATGCTTACCACCATTGTTGGCTAACTACAATTATGGACAAACTAATATAACACCACAACATGAAGTATCAACTACTAACGTAGCGTGTGTCCCGCTTTCGTTGTTTTAGTTGTTTTTTAAAGATATGGTTATTATCAAAGATAGAAGTTTGTAGTTTTTACATTAACGTTGTTTGTTTACCTAGATCTCATGGCAAAATCGAAAATTTAGTATCTTCTTTTGTTTTCAACTTATAGCCAAACGTCGTTATTTCTACACTTTTTTCAAGGACTTATACTAATATATTTCGTAAACGGTACTTATATATTGCCAAGTGCCGAATTCAGTGGTGTGCTTAGAATTTTTCTAGGAGGTGCGATTTTTGAGTAATAATATAAACTTAAGTTTTTTTAAATGGAAATCATAGTTGGCTTGACAACCATCACCTGCAGTTGTTTCTTAGCTTTTAAAAACCTAAATATAGACATTCCTGAAAAATATATTCCAAATTTTTTTTTCAACAAGACGGAGCCCATAATGCGTTGGCAGTGCGGAATTAGTTAGAAAAACGTTTCCCAAACCGTCGGATTGCAACGTTCGGTTCCGTGTTATGGCCGCCACGATCTCCATATCTGTCAATACTGGATTTATTCCCTTGGGGTTTTCTGAAAAACATAATTTATCAAAACCGCCATAATACCGAACCGAATGTTGCAATCCAACCACTCAACAAATATCTAAAATTATCCTTACATATAATTCGTGAAGTCCTTTATCAGATATAATGTTCTATCCTCTGGGGTTGACTTGCTTTAATTAATCCTGAGTATGTATGCACTATCACACTACTAAAAACCGGCCCTTAACGGTGTTTTAACACTGGTCGTTTCACTATACACTAACTTAAATGTGCGTTTTCATTCACGCCTTAAAATGTTTGGAAAAATTCGGCAATTTGATTTAGTGATTGCCCTGTTAAGTGTACGTTACAGAATATTTTAATTACACTTACTGACTAAATTCTTAATTGTCTACAAACGGTAGACTGTTAATGAACGCTCATACTATCAACTTCAATTTACAAATCTTAACAAACTGTTATTTAGTAACATACACGATCGTGCAGGTTTAATACACAATACTTTCTAAATTCAAAGATTGCTGTTTATTGCAAATCTGTTTAAACACGTCAATGTTTGGAAAAGCTTTATAACAATTTCCAACTCATATGAACTCCTTAATATGTACTGCGGCACTAATTATTGTACAATACTGTCAACTTCAATTTACAAATCTTAACACACTTTTATTCAGTTACATAAAGGATCGCGCAGGTTTAATACGCAATATTTTCTAGCTTCGACGATTGCTGTTTATTACAAATCTGTTTAAACCCATTAATTCTTGGAAAAGATTTAGAACAATTTCTAACTCACGTTAGTTCCTTAATATGTACTGCGGTATTAATTATTTACATTTAAAAACGTACACGGGTCGTTACAAAATACTCACGCGCAACCGCGCCTTAAATGTGTCACTCTGAGGCCGAGAGTTCGTGTTCTACCCCGTCACTCTTCTTTATGTACATCCAGGCATCCACATTGCAAAACGTCATCATATTTATCCCCGCTCAAACCGAATCGGTCTACCCCAAACGAGTCTCTGACGCGCGTCTTTGACGCGCACAAAAGCGGCAAACGACACCGACGCAAAACTTGGGACCAATCTATCATCCATTCTGAAATTTTTAGAAAAATCTTAATAATTCTTCGAAACATCCTCCGCATTCAACTTTTTATGAAAGTAGCACATGTGTAAAATTCAGTAAATTTTATCACCATTTGTCCTTGAACATACATAAATTTTTTCCTTGTGCAATACTATGTTATTTATGCAAGCAGAAATATACATACATATTCTTCCTGTACGCTATAATACAATATCAACGTATCATAAATTCGCACGCTACACATTTACAGCAATTTTAAACTTTGCATTCTTTAAAATTCAGTCGCCAAATACACTAATATTCATGACCGTCTCAATAGGGGTGTTACTAAAACATTATTTCTCATTGATATGTAGTACTTCTAACTCATAAATATTTATACCACATTTAAACATGATTTTGCAGAATACTCAACGGTTTACTAAAAATTCCAGTAGCGTAGCATTTACATTAACTTACATTATGTAACAGGTTTTTTTTTTCGTTAATATTATAGGGTATAGGCTAAACGGTAAGAAATACAAAAAAACTAAGATACGTGTCCCGTTCTCTTTTTTAGTGTTTAGTTTAATGGCGCAATCGGATCTACGCTAACTAAATTGGTTTCGAAGATACAGAGTGATTCTCAAAATCTGCCGGTTTTTATTATCTCTTATGACACGGTTATTTGTGGAGATAGAACAAAGATTTGGATACGAAAGTTTTATGACTTTTTACGTTGAATCCAGTGGCGTTCTTAAAAAAAATATAGATGTTTGATTTTTTGAGATATTATCAAAAGGAGCATTTTCTTAAATGGGACACCCTGTATCTGATAATCTCAAAAAATTGCATTTTTTCTTGAGATTGCAAGAATATATAACACAATACTTTGCATTGTCCTAAATAGCTAAAATACTAAAAAAACATTTTTTTTAGTTGGCCATTAATTGAATGTTTTAAGCAATTGTTTTTGTTTGTTACATGTCATAAAATTCAGTAACAATTATGTATTGGTATTCTTATTTCGTTTCCGATTACATTTTTTAAAAAAGGTAATTAAAATGAATACTTTTCAAAATTATGAAAAATTAAATATGCTTGAGTGCTACATTGAGAGTAATAAAAATAAAGACGCAGCTCTGGACTTATATTTTGAGCGTTATCCGGAACGACGACAGCCAGAACAACAAATATTTGAAAGATTATATCACAATTTAAGTGAGTATGGATCATTTGGAATACCAAGAAGTAAGATTTATAGTAAGGCAAATAGAGAAAGACATGAAATAAATACATTAGCTTGTGTTGCTGCTGATCCGACGATATCTAGCCGTAATATTGAGAAAGATATTGGCACAAATAAATCTAAAGATTTAAAAACGTTAAGAAAGCATAAGTATAAACCATATAAAATAAGAAAGGTTCATAATTTGCATCCTGGAGATGAAGAGCGGCGTTTAACATTTTGTCATTGGTATTCGCAACAGATTAATCGGAATCCCATTTTTTTTCAAAATATAATATGGACCGACGAAGCTTTTATATCTAGCGAAGGAATTTTTAATCGACATAATAATCGATATTGGTCAAACATAAATCCTCATCAGACGGTCGCCAGGATACAACAAGGACGGTTTGGGTTCCAAGTATGGGTGGCGCTATATCAAAACAGAGTCCCTAACTACAGAATTTTTAATGAAAATTTGAATGCCCAAGGATACATCCAAATTTTGGAAGAATGTGTAATAATGGAGTTGGATAACATGCCATTAGCTGCAAGAAATAATGTTTATTTACAACAAGACGGTGCTCCAGCACATAATAGCCACATGGTAAGGGACTTACTAAGTGTCAATTTTGGCGAAAATTGGCTTGGTACATATGGACCAAACAGATGGCCTCCGCGTTCCCCCGACCTGACGCCACTCGACTTTTCTTTTTGGGGATCTATCAAAAATGAAGTCTATAAAACCCGAAGTAATGCTGTAGAAGAACTCAGAGCAAATTTTATTAATTGCATTGGAAGAGTGCCAAATATTCAAATATATAACGCCACTCGTTCAGTTACAAGCAGAGCCCAAAAATGTATGGAGCAGAATGGAAGACAATTTGAGCACCTATTGTGATTAACCACCTATACTAATTGTTATATATAAGTATTTGAAATAATTACTGTTGAGTTGTTATAAATCTTTTCTTGTTTTTTGTAGTTGTTGTTTCAGTTTATTAATGTTTTATTATTGTTATTATCTGCAATTTTATTATGCCTATTATAAAATAAAGAATTGATTAAATCCATGGCCAACTAAAAAAAACGTTTTTTTAGTATTTTAGCTATTTAGGACAATGAAAAATATTAAGTGTTATATATCGTTGCAATCTTAAGAAAAAATGCAATTTTTTGAGATTATCTGATACAGGGTGTCCCATTTAAGAAAATGCTACTTTTGATAATATCTCAAAAAATAAAACATCTATATTTTTTTTAAGAACGCCACTGGATTCAACGTAAAAAGTCATAAAACTTTCGTATCCAAAGCTTTTTTTTATCTCCATAAATAACCGAGTTATAAGAGATAATAAAAACCGGCAGATTTTGGGAATCACTCTGTATCTTCGAAACCAATTTAGTTAGCGCCATTAAACTAAACACTAAAAAAGAGAACGGGACACGTATCTTAGTTTTTTTGTATCTCTTACCGTTTAGCCTATACCCTATAATATTAACGAAAAAAAACCACCCTGTACACAGAAAAAATTTCTCGTGCACTCACGTTAATATATCATCAAAAATACGTCCTACTCTCAACACAAGACTCCATATACCCAACGCGTCAAAATAGCTCACAAAATTATCTCTTGTACAGTTGTACCCATCAGGTCTCTTACGGTTGATCACAAATAATACAATCACCTTTCTCAACATTTTCTACACTGGCAGTATCAACTGTAAAAATTATGGTGTACGTACCTAGAATAAAATTAAAGAAATCTACACATCACTTGACATGCAAAGATATTTAGGAATATGGGGTTATTTTGCACTGTTTTGTACCATAACGTGTAAGGGAGTGTTCGTACGAAGACATTTTGTTTAAGTGTATTTTTTAAATGCGATGCTTCTGATATTTTTAGCGTACTGTATATTGCTATTTGAACATTAAAAAAAATATTCGATAGTTTAAAGAATTACTTATAAGTGACCAATTAGTTAAATGTAGAAATAGTACGCCTATGTTATTTACCGATTTTTGTATTGAGAAAGTGTAAGTTATACCGAGCGTGAGAACACCGAGTATTTGTTAAATGAATTTTGTAAGTCAAATCTGTATGCATAAATATTTGTGACAAAGATTGAAGGTCAACTAATTCATATCAAGAATTTTGCGGAAATTTTAATCTCTCACTCGAAAATTTATTAGCAATTTATAATGTTTCATAGACATTGAGTATAATATATATATATATATATATATATATATATATATATATATATATATATATATATATCAACTTAGTAGTGCTAAATAATGCTCTAAGATAGATTTGTAAATATCCTTATATATACCGTCAGACCTGTATTCAGGATTTTGAACACCTTACGTTTGTCCATTAGATCAATAATATCAAATTGTGAATTATCAGCAAAATTATCGTTAACGTACACTGAAACTCATGGAAATTATGGTGAGGTAGAAATAAGCTTTCCTTTATAGTTCAATTTAATGCATTTTGGTGGAATTTTTAAATGGAGATATTGGACGCCAATTTCTGTGTGGTTAGTTTTAAATTTAGTGGGTTGAACGTTATTACATTTCATGTCAAATCGAGGTTATACAAGGAGGATAAAATTCGATGTTTCGACGCGAGTTAAACTATGTGTCAAATTAAAAAATTAAAGTGACATTCTGGTCATTTTGGCTTCAAGTGCGAATGTCATAAATTTTGTGTGGTAACTATTCGAGTCATATAAAACTGTTTTAAGAGAATGGATTGAAATATTTAAATTTTTAATAAGATAATATTTGGGAGCTAGAAATGAAATCGGCCGTGACTGTAAAGGAAATGTACGTGTAAGTAAGGCAGATAATGCGTTCAGCAAGTTCATCACATCGTGCATAAGATAAAAATTGGAGAAATTTCCAGTAATGAAAGTAACTGATTGCAATGTGAATACTGTCTATCGGTGGTGTATATCTTTTCGAGCGCTGGACAAGTGTTCGATCCCCTTCTACTACATTATCAAGAGTCGGTGACAGTGCAAGTTGCGAGATCTGTAATCACGCTGGACGATAAGCGGTTGTTGCAGCGTGGACATTTTGAAGTGCCGTTTAGCTCAAAGAAGTACGGGTACAGTCGCACACATTAGATCACATCAAAAGGACATGAGGTCTTTAATTTTAATTTAATACCGAGCTTACCTATTTTTCTCAGTTTGATTACGCAAGCATATCTTTATTTTATTAGGGAGATTGACATTCGTCGGCTAATGTACTCTATTTTGTGGATGACGTAATATAGGTGCTTTAGGAGATATTGCATAGATATTAAGAAATCACCATTGATGGGAAATGTGTAATTAATTATTTGACGATTTTTTTTAAATTTTAATTCGTTTTAATTTAGAAATGGACATGTTAATTTTTTCAATTACATTTATTTACTTTTTAAATACATTACAAACAATTTCTAAAGGAAAACACAGCTAATCATTAATATAATATTACTCCACAATTTCGGTTTAAAAAAAACACATACATTGTCAATATAACTACTAACAATAAAAAACGCTGTTACATTTTTTAAAACTTCATTTTCCTACGCCCACAACGTTCCTATTAAAAAATATACCACATGGAACCTACATGACGATTCAAATAATACCTAGTATATGAGGTAAACAATATAAATTTCTACCAGTTCAGAAGCTATTAAAATTCTGAAACTGCCTAACAACTTGAACAGGAATAATGGGTATGAACTGTCCGACACTTGGATGTCTATTTTTCACGAACTGAAACTTTTAGAAATGTGACTTAACTTTAATTATTTAGTTACCTTGTAAATATTTGTCATTTTGAGTTACCTTGTCAACATTAGTCACTTACATATTACGCCTGACGAAGGACAGAGTATCTGTCTGAAAGCTTGCGATTAATAAATAAATATTGACACCATTTCTCCCAAATAGTGTTATTAGTAGGTAAGATTGGAGACTTTTGGAATACACCACATTTCCAAGGTACTACATTTTCAAGGTTACCACAGTCTCAAGGTCCCACCCGACCAAGGTTACGCAATAAGTAGGTCATGCTTACGTAGAACTTTCCCAAGATCACTAACACTCAACACATTCAGGGGGCTATTTGCGCACACTACCTACTCAGATAGACATCTCACTTTTTCAAGGCTTGCTTATGTAATTTTTTACTCTTCTCTAATACCACACTTAGAACCAAATCAATAAAAGATAATGATATGCTAATATATTTATTTGTTGTATGTACATATGTAATCAGTGTATTATTCAGATATATGATTTTCTCTAGAAATAAAACATTTTGATTTAGTACGAGTGCAAAAGGTCATTTTCACTTCTGTATCATTACACCAGTGTGGTGTCCATCGGAGATGCTCCTGTAGCGGAGTGTCAGATGACAGCCATTGGTTTATTCGAACTCCACACATAAAGCATTCAACCGTATCGTCTGAACATATGGAAATGAACCCTGCTGCTGCAAGCGATGTAGGTGAGTGAACTCCAGACCATGTTCGATACGTAAGTAAACGTTTATCGAAACAATTGTAATACTGAGGCCAATAAAAGGTCGGTGTCACGTTGCACATCTCACCGTAGAACACAGTACGATACTGACAGGACATAATTTATTATATACAATATATACATTATGAAAAAACTAATTGTCCAAATAATACACTTCTCCGCAGAGTATGCATGAATCATCTTCATATACCTCGTACAGCTTTGTTAGGTGAAGGAGACATCCTCGGAGTGATTGGTGAGATCCCGCCAACCGTGCAGAAACGTCGTGAATGAAGGCCTTGAAACGGTAGGATTGCTGAAGTAACGTGCAGTTTGGCAGTCAAGGTGAAGCAGGTAACCCTGACGGTAAAAATAGTGGAGAAATTAGGATATAAATGTGTACATGTGAAACCAGTATTGTATGTAATGGAGAACATATTACCTCAAGCGGTAGAAAAGGCGAAGATTGTGAGTGTTATGAATTCAAGTGGATGTCGTGATATTTTAATTAACAATGTGCAGTATTTTTTAAATAAAAGCAAATCGAAGTATGTTAGTGTCGGTCTGTCACCCCAATTCAATTTTGAACCAGTCGTGAAACTTGAAGGATCTAAAAGTAATGGAGTGGTGTTTGATAAGCAGGAATGGCACATACTTAAGGATAATAAATCTTTGTCAAACATATGTAGGGCTACGCATACTTGTCCCAACGTTTATATTTTATATGAGCTAAATGTTCTTTAAAGCGAATTTTGATAGGTGGCTTAGTTTGGCCCACATATATTTGTTCACAATTTTTACAATTAATTTTGTAAATTCTCGACCTATGCCGCTTATATTACCGACGCTTCATTGCTTATTTGGTGAAAGTGAAACTTATGATAGTTTAATGAGTTCTGAGTAGCCTAAAGGTTCGTTATCGTTATTATTCACCAGAGCTTGTTTGTTTTTGAAAATCTCTAAATATTCATAATAATCAAGTTCGTGCTTATTACTAACATATTTGATTAATGATACCTTATCTACTACTATATTTTTATCAAAGATTTGTAGGGCTACGGCAGACTTTTTTATTAATTTTTTTTTTAATTTTGTGTGGTACGTGGGTGTGTCTTGTTTGTTACAGCTCCAGTTGCATACAATTTAGTTGCATGTTACAAATTCTCCTTTGGCGTGATTAACCTGCAGTAGAACGAAACCCCTAATAAAACTAAATAGATATAAAAATGCAATAACTTGAATAACCGAGTGACTGTTTGTGCACTAAATTAGTATAAAACAACACAACCCACCTCTATATTGAATGTCATCCAAACCTGCAAATGTTGCAAGAGACCCACTCAATAAGAAGGAGACACGTATGTTGGAGCAAGATGCATTAGACAAAGCAAATTTAGTTCCTGAAGTAACCAAACTCTTCACAAAAAGAAGAAAAAAGTACCTTAATTTATTGGGTTTATAATATTTGAGGATACGTAGCGAGATATTTGAAACAGACGAGAATTTACGGATTCCTACGTATGTGAATCACCAGTATCACGAGTATCTAAATGGCGCAAGGTGTAACCGGGTTTAAGATCTTTCGGGTGTTACACACCAACAGGCAAATTTATGTTTCCACACTTGATAGCTTACTTTATGCTTTATTTGTTGTTGATACAGAGGTAATGGACTTTGTCATCGTTGATACGATACATTCATTTTGGTAAGTTCGTTTTTAAGAAATTATTAATCTTCGAGACCAGATAACTCAAACTACGGGATACATACCGAAACTTCATACCGCTTTGTATGAATAGCACAACACCAGGAGCAGTTTTGTAATTGAATATACATTATATAAAGAGAAAACACAAGCAGTAATCAGCAACTACTAAATCAAAACCTTTATTTCTTTAAGAAGATACGAAGTGGTATAACGAGACCGCAACAGACTGCATGTCACTTTCAAGTAAGAGTAACATGTGGTGCAAATAACGCAGGTGGTTCAGCTTTTTTACCTCATAGGTACTATAAGCTAAGCCTGCGCAGTATTAATCAGTAGAGTGATTTCAATACGCGATCATTGTGTTTTCATTCGCCAAAAGTGGATCCATCACAATTTGTACATTATGTATGTTTATACAGAAAACCTTTTTGCACAAACCAGGAAGATTAACGTTTACAACGAGGTGTCACATTATCACACATACCTTTTCGAGGTAGTTTCGTTTATATAGTCAGAAATTGATTGATATATTTAGGGACTTTGACACCAGTGGAAATAGTTTGGCTAAGAATACCGCTAATCCCGAAGCAAGAATCATCCGTTTGTATGATGTTGTTTCAATGATGTTAGAAAGAACCGGAATTGATAAAATAACGGGTCTGCAGATCGACCGAAAAATTATGTTCGCTATATTAATTGTGGCGAGAGATCATGCGGGTGGTAGTATGTAAAAATTGTAGAAAGAAAACTGTAAATGAGTTTGATGTTAATAAATTCATTGTGAGGCTGTTGGATTATTGTAATGTTGAAAAGTTGTTTCTTTGGATTCTAATGGATTGATTCATTCATACCTTTGAACATCATGTTCACTATCGTCCTATGTACATATACTACAAAGTTAATAATAATGAAAAGGTGTTAAAAGTTTCAATAGTTCCAATTGACAACTCTCTAGATTTTTTGTAAAATACTAACCTTTCTAAAGTTAGGCATTGTATGCGTAAGCTTTATCAAAATCAGCAATAGATATACTTTTTTCTATCCAATCATCAAAGTCTCTTACCATTTCAGTGTACATTGCTTTCTTGCAACTTCGTATAATACCAGACATAATGACATTTCTAAATATCACGTCAGCTGTGGCCCAAAGTATTACTACGACAACGAGACGAGACAATCGAGATATTTTAATGCGTAAAGGAAGCGAGCGTGTTAGTGGTTGAAATTATTAATCGCCAATTAACACATGAGTTAGTTGCAATATTTTTCCTCCAATCATATACCAGTTAAGAACTATTAACGGTGTATTAATGTATGCATAAAATACATGACCGTTTATAAAGTTTGTTTATTTATTATTCCTAAGGTGGCCATTTATATAAAAAGGAAATGGGGGACATGGACGCATTACCCGAAGTGTCAAAGGGGTACTAAATACTCTTCAGTAAGGGGTAGGAGAGCGAGAAATTTTTTTTAAATTATATACAAAATAAGAATTTTATGCTCTCTAGTCTAAGTGATAAATGGAGTGGTTGTTTATGGTAAGTTTTAGGCGTCCAACATTGTCAAAAAATAGTTATTTGTATTACAAGGTCAGAAAATGGGTGTTTGCGAGTACGTGTTTGCTTTGGCTCGGCCTGCAAATTTATGAATACCCGCAAACTATTTTATGGCAGAGTGATACACAACATTTTTTTGCCGACGTCAACGATTGTTATTAAAATCAACAAATAAAATTGTTGTACTTTTCATAGCTGTTGAAATTAAGTTGGCAATACTGACAACTGACAGTAACAAACATAACCTAAAAAATACAATTACGAAATTATTCATTACTAGAATTTTGTAGTTACCTTACGAATTTGTTGACTTTATAAAAATTTACACTCGTAGATGTAATTTGTTGTTTATAAGGAACTAATACGGACATAACAGCGGATGCGTAGACGTACACGCCAACGAAATTAGGCTGTGTTATGTCAAATGTCGAGTATTCTATCAGTTCTATCACTGCAACGAATAACAACTGTAATTTGTATTATTATTTCCGGCCTAGGCTGGAATGCGCTTAGTCTCCGGACGCATTTGCGGTCTGCATATGCCCTATTACAGAACGAAGGCACAAAAAATCTATTTAATTCTGTATTTTACTTCTGTTTTTAAAAGTACATAGTTTGGCGAGCGAATCCTTACTCATTTGTATATTTTTTCCATTGAATTCACCATTGGTAAAATATCTTACCGATGTTGGAAATACTTAAAAAATTCAAGGCAATTCATTTCAAAATTATGTTTGGTCATTTAACGTTCTTACAGTAAGGTTAGTTTTTTTGGCTGGTCCTAATTTTATTCATATCAAAAAAAGTCCTTTCCGTGGCGTTGGACACCGATATACACCTGCAATTTCTAATATGTTGATGTGTGGTATATCTTTACTCTTAAAGTGGTTAAAAAGCTCGACCCATAGTTTGTCAATAGAAACAGAAAGTGCTTTCCACTCTTTTATTTTTTGACTGGTTGTATATTAATTAAGGCACACAATTTCATCAAAAAGTTCCGAATCATCTATATGAATACCAGGGCAGTTGTTTTTGAAAAACAGTTAATGAGTTTCCAACATCTGACCACAGGGGTTTTTTCTTTCAATAATTAAACTTTGGTATCTGTCGATATTTTCTCTTTTGTGTACATAATTACGAAAACCCATGTATATATCGTTACCGTGTATGATGGCTGTGTTGGCCGTATCATGTTGTTCATTGCGCAGCGCGGCAGCTTATTTCCGTTCTATCTACCTTTCGATGCAGTACGTTATAAATTTTTAAGTTTTACTCCCTTTTATAAGGTATGTAATAGCTTTTCTCCCGGCCGGTTAGAAAATTGCCATTGGTCACTGCAGTTGAGGTTTAAACTTATCATTTTGCACACCTAGGTGTGTAATGGAATTGATGTTTTTCTTATGCTGACAACCGTACCAACAATGATGTAATAAGACAGGTGTAGCAACCCAAAGATGCACAGTAGTCATTTTCCTCTCGACCAATCAGAAATTTATCCAAAATACAAAAAGCAACATGGCAACATGTCTAAATCATAACCTAATATAATCTTAGCATACCAAAACATTACAACTCACTAATCGATATAGAAATTGCTTTTTATTCGTCAATTTATTAAGAATTATATATTTTTATTAGTTTATGGTTATTATAATTTTGTATTATATATTATAAATTGTTTAATTTTGTTTGCAATTTTCGTCTTAGAGTGTGACTAATTCTGCATTTAAATATGGCGCTACATTCCTGATAAAAATTTGATTGGTTGTCTATTCTTCGATCAGGCATTATGCGCAATGATATACACCTGGTCTATTTACATCATGGTGACAACTAATCAATGACAATTCTGACCCACATTTCGTTTGTACCAAGAATGAGATTAGATGTACAGGGTGGCTAACTAAGAATGCGAGGTACTGTATCTGGGAAACTATCCATCGTAGAGACTTGCGCAAAAAAAGTTACTAAAACGGCCAATACAAAAACCTGGAAAATATTTTCAAGTTTCTGAAATGGCCGCTAGGGGGCGTAACTTTATTATTAACCTAATAAAAAAATAACTGATCTATGAAGTCGAGGATAATCTGAACTTTTTTTGTTTGGAACTTTTTGACGTACGTCTAAAAATAAAGTGGTGGGGGGTATTCAAAGGTTTCCTTAAATAACCCCCTGTATTTTCGAAACGGCTAAGCCGATTTTAACAAACTTGGGCGCGTTGAAATGAACTATTATTGGGCTACAAATGTTATAATATTTGAAGTTTTGTTAGTTTCACATGTCGTCGCTAGAGGGCTTTGTTCGACATTCCGAGAGGAACGGTTATTTTCGCAATAAAAGTTAAATGCATCGGTATGACTGTTTTTCATGAACAAGTAGCTAAATGATGCCTAAACAAGCTCGCGAAAACCGCATCTCGATATCTTGTTCCTAAACTAAAGTATCGGCCAAAGAAAACTTTATACGAAAATCCCTTAAATTTTAATTCTAAATACAGTTAAAAAAAATTAAAATTTAAGGGATTTTCGTGTAAAGTCTTCTTTGGCCGATATTTTAGGTTAGGAACAAGATATCGAGATGCGTTTTCGCGAGCTTGTTTAGGCATCATTTAGCTACTTGTTCATGAAAAAAAGTCGTACAATGCATTTAATTTTTTTGTGAAAATTAACCGTTTCTGTTGGAATGTCGAACAAAGCCCTCTAGCGACGACATGTGAAACTAACAAAACTTCTTATTTTAACATGTAGCCCAAAAGTTTTCAACGCGCCCAAGTTTGTTAAAATTGATTAGCTGTTTCGAAGATACGGGGTGATTTAAGGAAACCTTTGAATACCCCCCACCACTTTATTTTTATAGATACGTCAAAAAGTGCCAAACAAAAAAAGTTCAGATTATCCTCGACTTCAAAGATCATTTATTTTCTTATTAGGTTAATATAGCAGAATTCACAGAAACGTCACTTTCTTAGATTCAAGGTTGCAGTTACGCCCCCTAGTGGCCATTTCAGAAACTTGAAAATATTTTCCAGGTTTTTGTATTGGCCGTTTTAGTAATAACTTTTTTTGGCGCAAGTCTCTACGATGGATAGTTTCCCAGATACAGTACCTCGCATTCTTAGTTGGCCACCCTGTACTTTCAGGAACATTTACGGGACGTAAGATTGAATTAAAAATTAACTGTATATTTAATAACTAATTTTATTGTTTTAGATCGCTGACTTGTATATAACTTTA
Source organism: Vesta saturnalis (assembly GCA_036346205.1). Classification (NCBI taxonomy): domain Eukaryota; kingdom Metazoa; phylum Arthropoda; class Insecta; order Coleoptera; family Lampyridae; genus Vesta; species Vesta saturnalis. The sequence continues at coordinate 2,255,527 of JARFJB010000862.1, forward strand.
GAAACAAATAATAATTGACATTATTGTGAATTAAAATGAAATTGAAAATTACAATTTGTACAATTTTGGAATGTAATTCCTGTTTTTAAATTATTAAGGGGTATGTCAACTTCAGAATTTAATTCGTTATTTGGGTTTAAATATGTAGAAATTTCTTGTGGAGGCGCATCAAGTATCTCTGAAGAAATTGTGGATGTCGATACCAAAGATGGCCTTGTTCTGATGACTGTACCAATTTTAGCTATTTTCTTTTTCCCTCTATGGAGTCCTAAACATACCACTCGGCCACATTTGACGATCTCCAGCCCCCGTGATGCTTCAGATCTAAAATATCACCACCGCGCAAAGCAAGTGCAGTAGCGGACGTTCTACGGAAGCAATGTCCAGTATAAAGATGAGGATTTTCCAATTTCAAAAATTCCGCAATTTTTTTAAGCATTGTACCGAAGGTGTTGTGTCCAATTGGCTGCTTTGTTACCTTGCCATTTCGTACGGTTAAAAATAAACGTTGCTCTGAAGGCCGCATTGCAAGGTACCTTTCAACAGTACAAATCCAGTTCGGTTCAGTGATAACGAACTTCCTAGCAACCCCGGTTTTTGACTCGGGGATGTTGACAACAACATTGTCATCCTGAACCTTCAAATCCTGGATACTCATTTTTGTAAGCTCATCACCTCTACAAGCCCCCGAAACCCCCATAATTAAAGCAGCCTATAATTTTATACATGAATAACTAAATTAAAAACTGGCTCTATGTACTTACTTTTATGGTAATAAATTCAGTATTTGGTGCTTCTTTCAAAAATGTATTGACTTGGGATATATCTAATACCAATGATTTTTTGGGTTTTTAGCCAACACTTTGGCGTTTTAAAACGCCACTAATTTACAAATTTCGATATATCCATATTATCTTTTAGTTTTATGGTACTTTTAAGTATCGAATAAAATAACCAAAGTGTGAATGACTTTGTTTAAAGTACGCTAATAAAACATTTTCACTTACTTTAGTCACATTTTTCTCATTACACTATGTTTTGAAATTGGTGTATGCTTTATTGTACCTGTCTTTTGAGGTCTCGGGTAGTAAATTTTCAACCGTGGCCACAGCAGCCGCTCGGAGCTCGGGAGGTATACAGGACATTTGAAACTGCCAAGCTGTTTTGATACAAAAAAACACACCCAGTTTGCTACTCAATTTACACACTTGATAAAGCTTGAATTTTAAAGATTTTTCATTTTCTAAATACATCCAACAATATAATTCGCGTATTCTGTATGTATTTCTGTATGTGGTAGTCATTTCTTAAGTTAGAAACGTGGAAGTTGGTATTTAGGCTTCTGAAAAACTTCCAAAAAAAATACGTTTGAACTAATTTAAGGGTTGATTTATCAAAATGGAAATGTCTCGAATCGACATGAAAATAAAGGTAGGAAGAACGCATAGAAACTGACCAACGAGCACACGGCTAGTTTGTAATAAAATAGTAATTCGATTAAACAAAAATTATTCCTTAGAGGCACAATACCTATTTACTCTTGCAATTACTATTATTTGTTTTTAATTTCTAATATGTATAATTATTCCATAGTGAAACCGGCCGGTACAAAAATAGTATTCAGACCTCGGAAGAAAGTACTATTTTGCCGACCTCACGTTAGAGACCTCGCCTGACGGCTCGGTCTATAAACGTGAGCGGTCTGCAAAATAGTACTTTCTTACCTTGGTTTGAAATGTATTATTCATTACATTTTGTATATATTATATTTCATAGGGAACAAAGATAAGCCCCTACATTTGAATAAATTGGCGTGGATGGTAATGCTATTTCTCTTCAAGGATTATAAATGGAGATACATTTGCTTTGCATCAACAACACATGCTGTTGACATATCTGTTTTCGCCGTCTAATGCCTGCTTTCGTTGCCTGATCCAAATTTCATTTATTTGCATGTGGAAGACAAATTAAGATTACCTTATCTTAATATATGGTCTACATTTCGTATATTTGTACGTTGACGACAAATGAAAATTATCTTACGTTACCGTCTGTTTATTATATTGATAGGAAATGAAGTTCTCAAATTTCAATATTATTCATTGCGAAGTATGTTTTAAGCAAGTAAACAAATCACAATAGGGTTGTTTAGAGATGGTTATAATGAAAAGAAACATCAGACTGACTAACGGTTTCTAAGATAAATTTGAGTGCTTAACCGAATAACTGTAATGTTGTTGACATAGGTCAAGTACACATTTTAGTATTAAATACAGTGTTGATAATGTTTCATTTTGAATTATATGTAAACATAAGTTATATGTTATACAGTTTGTGTTAAATTAGAAATTATTTAATATGGTAAAACTTTATGAGAGATACTGTTTTAGTTATTTTATGCTGAAATTAATCAGACATTTTGTTTTCTTAAATACACAAATGAATACAGCTGTTTAGTGTTATTCAGATTAACTGTGCTAGTAATGTACAACTTTCTCAATTTTTGTTGTATTTTAATTATTAAACCTATAAAATGAAATGGCGTCCAACAAGAAAAACAAAACGCTGTGGTGCGACTACCTTTTTAGTATTCCAACCACATACGTTTAATTTTTTGTTTGTTATAGAAGCTGAAATATTTGAATCGCGGATATCACCATCGCTGCTGGAAGTCTCCTCCTCACTTTACATCGCCGGAGATTACTGCATCCATTAATTGACGACCAGTACATCCAATAAAATAATATCATTTATAGAAACATAACTTCGCATCAAATATTTGTTTTTGGTTGTGTATGGCGGTATGGAACCCATACCGATTTTTTCGTGTTGTTTAATAATTAAATAATTTACCTAAAATAGTATAAAAACAAAACTTTCCACTAAATTGTGTCGGTTTTATTTTTACCATTTTTTTACCAAAAATATGACTCATAGACCAACAGAAATTTTTAGAAACGTAACCTCAAAATACATTTTTTAGTTGTAAGACAGCTTATAAAACATCGTGTTGTTTTCTGGGACAGTATAAACCGTACAACATGTAAAAGCATTGAAATCTCGACGTCCTTCAATGTCAAGCTCCCAGCAGTAGTTTCAAGTAGGACGTTGTACAACGTTATGTCCCTGCTAGTCGGACGTCGTACGGCATCCTATCCGTGAACGTCTTAATATACATTTGACTTCTAACAGTCATATATATTCGATTGATTGTGGATAATGGCGTTAAGCTTCGGACGTTTATTTTACAAGAGGACCAGCTTTATTAAATACAATAATTATACAAAATGTGAAAAAAAATACAGCTTCTCTATCACTTCATTTATAAAATTTCTCGATCATTAGTTACTTTAACCTGCGACGCTGACATTTTTAACACAGAAGAAAGCTTTTTGTTTTTATACAATCATTAGAATTATCATAGAGAGTTGAATAAAATAATTTTTATATTTAGTACTTAAATATTTCGTCATTCATGGAACGTATCTTTAATAATGTTGGACGTAGATATCTGTTTATTATTTTTCAAAAGATAACCTCTAATACTTATACAAGAAATAGGTCAAGATCTACGGTAAAATAAATACAAATTAACCTTAAATAAACTTTTACTTTTTATTATTATAATCCAAAAATAAACATTTGTAAAAATTAATATTTGTATAGCGTACAACGATGTTAACTTTTTAATGTTGCCTTAAAATTCTCTAAAACTAGAATATTATCTTGAAATATATAAGAAATGCATAGCATATTATATCCTCTTAATCGTTATGTTCTTTGTAACACTTAAACTGCAATTGTCATGATACAAAATGGACAGAATGTATGTATGTAACTTAATTTTGAATGATGGTAAACAATCTTATGTACAACAGTACATGCAAAATCAATGCAAGTTTGTTCGTATTTGACAGATGATGATAATTTCACACTTTTTATATTTGATTGAACTTATCTTATTTGTTTGCTTGTTTAAAAGCATTTTTACTGTTATTCATTTTTAGAATGTTGTCTTACAGAAAACACATGACATTTATAATTGTAGGATTTATGTGGTTGGATATGCGCAATGGGATTTAATTTCTCGACTGGACGGTTAAACACCGTCCGCATTTGGACTTTTATATGATTAACCGCTACTGTTGATACATTTAACTCCCAGGTTGACAGAAAAAAAACAATTTCGCCTTCTTAGAATTTTACAATCCTGGAAGTTTGTCGCTTCCCTAAATATATGTTCAAAATGCCGAAATACCTCTTTAAAAACCTTATCATTAAATCCTGTTAATAACCATCTGATTTCATTAAACTATTTTCGTTTTTAGATTAAGAATTCTTAAAATGTTCTATTGCATTGTACACCATATTATATTTGGAGTAGAGTGAAATAAAGTGCAGTTGAGTTGAGTGGAGTGGATTGGAGTGGATTGGGGTGGGGAGCAGTGGAGTGGATTGAAGTGGAGTAGAATCGAGTAGAGTGGAATAAAGTAAAGGAGTAAACTAACGGGTTCTAAAGTAACGTGGAATCTGGTATACTAGAGTAGTCTCAAATGTGGTGGAGTAGACTAGGGTGGGCTAGGTCAAAACAGGGTAGGGTAAGGTATTACAGCTTAGCGTAGAATTGAGTACAGTAGAGTAGAGAAGAAATGAGTGTAGTAGAGCAAAGAAGAGTAATTTTTTTTTATTTGTACTAGTGCAAAAATATTGGCTTTTGCAAAGAAATGAAGAGCAAAGAAAAACATTCCAAAATCGGAACACATCCTAACTTCACACATCGCAATTGAAGTTTAGGACATTTTTTTAATACGAAACAAACAATCTTCTCAATTTATTCGGAGAGCCTCGAGCTCGTATGTCAGATGAAATATCTAATATATATATATATATATATATATATATATATATATATATATATATATATATATGTATATCTGGGATTCACTGAGAACTTTCCCTTCAATATCAGGGATTTCGGAGATAATTTTTTCAAATTTCACCACTAGTAGGTTCTTATTAGGCCAATGGGCCCAGAGATGTATAATAAAATGATAGTTCATTGAAGTGCAGGAAACGAATATTCTACTGCGAAGTACGCCCCTAATTGATCTTTATTTGGCGAATGACACCACTTTTCCATCCAGTATTGGTAATTCTACCATTCAGATTCAAGATTAAGAAGGAATAAGTGCGTGACCTTAATGAGCAAGTGGTATTGTTTTAGATCTCTGAACGCTTTAGAATCGAAACCGAGATCAGATCTTATATTTATACGTGTAGTGGGTCGGGTGGCCGTTTGGAACGGTCACGGGTTTGGTCTGCGGAATACCGGGTTAATTTAATATCAAAATTCGAAATTTTCTTTGCGATCACCTACGGACTAATCAATAACACACCACCTCTGAGCTTGACGTCTCCAAACAACAAACGTCGCATTCTTGGATTACGAGCTTATGTCTTTATTTTGTCTATGTGCAGAACTAACAAGGAGTAACAGGAGTAATTTGTATCAAGATAGCTTGCACCTCTGAATTTAGCAAGACATAGTCAACTTATTCTTCATCTGAAACAAAACTGTCTTTTGGACTCCTTTTAACATATGGTTTTCAACACGAGTGTCGTTTGCCTGATCCCGCTAGTCCGAATTTTGAAATATGATGTAGATACATGATTTTTGACTTCAATAGGGCGGATTCTACTGGGTAGATAAAACCAAGCCTATTACTATTTGTTGTTTATTTTTTATCACAATAAGAAAATGATTTATGTAAGTGTTCAAATTCTTCTTCAGTATTCTACTACATTTTATACCGATTAAAGAATACATAAAGGAGATACAGAGAGGTAAGAAGTGAATCCCTATAGATTCAATTTTTTATTGCCGCCCGACCTGTTATTTCTTTTTTTAAGATTCCTCTTTTTCGATTACTACTTTGTAACGTTACTTTTATTATTTTTTTGCAGTGTGATTTGTTAACGATTTATAAAATTTGATTTTTATTTTATGTAATTACCGTCCGTAGGTTTAACTATTTTTAAAAATTGCGATTTATTACGGGTGTATACATACATATTTTTATAACGTCCAGGTGTATTTTCTGGATTCTTTTTTCAGATAAAACCAGTCTTAATTATTTTGTTGCCCGTTTCTTTTTAGTAGTATATCTAAAAATACAAAAATTTCAATCGAAACTTGCATTTGGGCTATTTTAGTAATTGTAAACTTTTGTTGGCATATTTATTAGATAAAAGCAATGGTAATATGATTTTTTATTCATTTTTTGTCGTTTTAGGATTGATTTTGGGTAAAACCTCTTATTGCTGGAATCTTTTATTTTCCTTTGTTAGTAATTTTTTTTTAATTTAGTAGTACGGCTCTTGCCGTATAGAATTCGTTTAGCCAAGAAATCTTAATTGTTTCTACTGCTAATTTGGGGAGACCATAACACATGTCCCAATTTTTTTACAGCGAAATGAATTCAACGTACTTCTCTCAAATTTGGATTGCAAACCTTTTCTTTTAGTATGTAGATATTGCAAAATCAATCCAAGTTGACGTATGGTGTGATATAATTTATTTTCAATAATTTTTTATTAAATTAAACGCAACGTCGCTGTTTCTGGTTCCCATACATTGGTAAATTGGGAAAGGTTCTCAAATCAGTCTCTCGGTATGCGTAAAGTCTCACTAGTTTGCTACAAAATAGTGATTTGACCTATTGTTTGATCAAAGGTTTCATAAATTTTAACTAACCGCTTGTGCCTGAGTGGCTAATATCCTTACCATAAACTCATAGTAAGTTCTCTAGTTTTTTAAATTTTATATTCCTTTTTATGGTTTTCTGTTTTAGTTCTTAAATTTTGGATACAATAGAAACTGTAAGATTGGGTTCATGTTGTGAGTTTTTCGATTAGTTTTAGTGATCATTAACTACACAGTAAAATTCTACCTTGTTCAAATGATGATGTATTAATAGAGATACATGATCCTTAGGCCGCAATTATAGATTCTCAAGAAGCATAATGTATGCGCGACCAAATTGATGATGGGTGAGGTCAAGATTGAATAGGAAGAAGCATAGTCACATCTCTGAGGGAAACATAGTGCCCTACTGCTGGCGTAAATAGTGACATGTGACGCATATCCCTTATACACATATACTGAGCTATGGGCATGTGGTAACACAACCTGCTTAGCGTATGAGAGGTATAGGGTTCGATTCCCGTTAGCGTCTACCCTGTATCATGATTTTTCAGGAGGTTTTCCTAGCACACATATAGCGGCATACTCCCTAATCCCACCATACAGACATACTTAATGTATGTCTGTATGGTGGGATTAGGGAGTATGCCGCTTATTTATTTATTCGTTCATAACAAAAACTTATAATAATACTTAATGTATGTATAGTAGGAATCCATGACTGTGACTGAAGGAGCTTGGAAAGTTCAAGCAGCCCTCCCTCCCGCTTGGGGAGGGAATGAAACATGTTCCGTTTTCCTGTTTTCCTTTAAACGCAAAAGACAATTCGGTTAGTGCTTTTAAAGCACTAATTAATAACTGCATAAATCATTTATTAGAAATAACCATTCCTTTGTGTATAAAAAACCTAATTGACAAAAGAATTATAAAGCATTGCCTTATATCAAAATAGAAATACGCTTTAATTATTAGTTTATTAGTATTAAAATTCTAAGTTGAAGCTTGGTCCACTATTACTTTCAGTAGACTTCGGTTTTTATTTATCTTATTTGGGTGTTCTCGTTCAACCAAATTTTATAGTAACTATTGTTTGTACTTTGGAATCAGAAGGTTCAAATTTTATCACCGCATACAATGCCACTTGTGTAAAATCTTATCGTAAACAACAAATCTATCTTCTTTTTAATACGAATTTACAACACCAAGAAGGTGTAGGAATTTTGTAATGAAACTTGGTATATTTATTTGGTTGCCATTAAGTAATAATTGAATAACTTTTGAGACCAGGTGGTAATGTGATAATGTCACAATTTTTTGTTCTTTTTTAATTGTTCATTAACATTATTTTGGTTGTGGTTCTTTGTTAACGTGTTTCATTTGTTTGAATCTACTGTAATGCGAGTGCATGGTTTGCGCATGGCCACGAACGCCGTAGAAAAGGAACTGGACCTTTAAGAAGAACGACTGATCGTTAAGATCGTCGCTTAAGACAACTGGAATTTAGAGACCTGTTTTCCTATACTCGGGGAATTTGTGACCAATGGTTTGGTGCAGAAGGTCGCATGTAATCCTTGGAACGCCGAAGCCGAAGTGTTGCGTTAGTATCATATAGTGCGCAACTTTGACTGCTGAGTATTGTCGGCAACGGTTACAATGGTGCAATGCAAGATGTCATTGGAGTCTTGAATGGCGTCATGTTGTCGTTAGTGATGAATCTAGATTTTGATTACGCGTGTACGGCGATCGTATGAGAGTTAGAAGAAGAAGGGATAAACGACAGAATGTTCGATTTACAGTTGAGGGGCACGTATACGTAGTTGCTGTGGTTTTGGATACGGTTACTTATGGCAGCAGGTCTCCCTTGGTGTTCATTCAAGGTAGTATGACAGCACAACGGTACATTGCGGAGGTGGTTGAAACATATTCTTCCATACCTACAAGAGCTCGAAGATCCATTATTCCAGCAAGATAATGCAGTCCTCATGTAGCAAGGTTTTTCTTGAACTTTTTTGAACAGACTCAATTTATCTTTTTTTGCCTTGGTCTCTAAGATCGCCACATGTATCCGATTAAACATGTATGGATATAGTGGGTAGAAGGTTGCACAACGTGCAACTTCCTCCTTTGACATTAGAGGCTTTAATACATGAGGTGCAACTTGCATGGAAGGCAATCCCCCAAGACGAGATATACCACCTCATTCAATCAATGCCACGGCGTGTAAATTTTTTCCAAATTTTTGATCTTTTATTACTATAACATTAGTCAATATCCTATCAAATTTCATGCGGAAATTCCAACCTCTTCTTGGTTTTACAATTTCAATGTTACTAAGTATAAATATCTATTTTGAATGTGGAACATACTGAATGGGGCGTTATTTTTAAAAATATATTGAGTTACTTTAACATTTTTTTCATAATTTAGAATTGAAGGCACGCGAAGTTGAAAATAATTTTGGTTCAGTAAATTTTTAGATAATTTTTTTAAGGATATTTGTATAGAATTTAAGCATTTCTGTTAAAATATTTGCATTGCATCGTACTCACGGAGTATGTACACTTGGATGAGACTGCAGGGTTTCTCGGCTATTAATAAAGATAGATCCTTGCGGTTTTCGTGAACCGTTGCTACTTTTTTCTGAACCGTTTAATGCCATCAAAATATTTTTTGAAACTCATTCGCATTCTAAGTTACAGGGCGATTTTGAAAATTTTACTATTTGGGGGTACTATTGCAAAAGTTGTCAAAAAGGTAAGAACGTTAATTGATAGATATGTATGCGAACAATTCATTGGCGTACTCAAAAAAAAATTTTAGGGTACCATTTTCAAGATATAACCCAAACTTAATGGAACACTTTAAAATTATGTATAATATTATATACTTATATTTATTATAGGTTTGCTATGATATAAAAAACTAAGCACACTTGAATACTGAATTAATCATGAAACAAAAATAAACAAATTTACAATTTGAGATACTGAATAAAATATGATTAATAAAACTGTACAAACTGATGACCATTTTCTCTTACACATAAATCGCATACTTTTCGTATTCTTCTTAACGCGTTTGCCAGTTTTAGGGGTGATGCATCTAAATCGCGAAATGCCTGCTCTGTTGCTTCACGAAGTTGGTTGATATTATTGTGACTGTTTTTCTATACATGATTTTTTAAATATAACCATACAAACAAATCCAAAATTGACAATTCTGGTGACCGTGCAGGCCATCGAATTGGCCCATTTATTCCAATCCAACGATCATGGAAGTTGCGATCCAAAAATTCTTTTACTATTCCAGAATTATGAGCAGGATTTGTTGAAAGAGTATTGAATTTCGGTTAGCCAGCGGCACATCATGTAATATCTGGGGTAAATCTGTTCCAAGATATCTAAACATTTGTTTGAAGTGAGCCCTCCTTCAAAAATATAATAATAAATATGCGTTCCAAATATCAAACAGGAAACACTAAAACCAAATCTTCCCTGTTGATGGCGTTCAAAAGTAATGTGTTGATTTTCCTGGTACCAATGTCTAGTGTTATGCCTATTAAAACTCCAGCGCTGCTGACGTAGGCTTCGTCTGACCAAATCACATTTCGTGCAAAATTATTATCAATTCGACATTGTTCTAAAAACCAGTTGCAAAAATGATCCTTCTCCCTGGATCACCTGAGATTTTGTTCGTGTTAGCCCTGTTTCCGTCTCAATTTTGCTGCACGAAGTTTAGGGGGCAGCTTGAACATATGCCAAAACGTTTATTTCTTGTTCCTCACGATTATCCTTATTGTAATTTTGTGATCGTGGCTACAAGTATGATCCATATTTTATTAAATTTGATTTTAGTCTATAAATAGTATTTCGGCTTGGTTGGTGTCTTTCTGAATATCTAAAATTAAAATAAGAAACAAGTATTATGTAAAACTATTAAATTTAATAACTGCTGTTATACCTGTTCAAATACATTTCTAAAGCTTCGGTGACATTGTAGTTGCACTCATTTAAACATTTTATTACATAATACTTCTCAGGGTTTGAAAATGTTTCTATTTCAGTCATAATTTTAAATAAACAAAAATTTAAATATTAAATATTTTCTTTGACAGATTCAACAATATCTGTGTAGATGTTCATTTGTTTCCCTAACCACTTGATAAATGTGTTATTATTACAATGAGTTTAAATTAGAATTAGAGCTATTTTAATAAAATAAAGTTTTTGTAAGATTTGGATACTTACCACAACAAATGGAAATAGAGCATTAACTACTTTTTTTTTTATATTTAAGGAAAAAATATTAAAGAGAACGACAAATAGCATGCCCAAGCTATAAAAAATTAATAACTATTTTACAGTTTTTAATGATTTCGGAGATTAATAATAAATATAAGTATATAATGTTATACATCATTTTAAAGAGAAAAAAATAACAAATCTAACGGGATATAAATATACAGGGTATTCCATTAAAGAAAGTATAAGTTTGGGTTACATCTAGAAAACGGTACCCTAAAAAAATTTTCTGAGTACGCCATACGCAATAGTAGAGATACAGGGTACCCCCAAATAGTACAAATTTTCAAAATCGTCCTGTAACTTAGAAATGCAAATGAGTTTCAAAAAACATTTTGATGGCATTAAGCGTTTCACAAAAAAGTAGCAACGGTTCACGAAAATCGAAAATCTTTATTAATAGCCGGGAAACCCTGCAGTCTCAACCAAAATGGGATACAGTACATCGCTTGAAAATGTTGTTGTGATTTATGGTGAGCTGGTTTCAAAACAGATCGAGCCAATCTTAAAGCAAAGAACTTAATTGTTTAACAAAAGCAACTTGTACTTGATAGGGATTACCTTAGAGTTAACATTTGAAAAACCTTAAAAAAACATGTTCACATGGAACCTTGACTTATACAACACAGACACTGATTTTATTTTTGAAATTTCATTTCGGTTTTAAACGTTTAATACAATTTTGTACCTTTCCAACTTTATCGCAATTTGTATGTGAGTGTAAACTTTCGTAGCGTACAACAATTGTGACGTATCACATAGTATCTTTAGTTTGAATTACTAACGGTAATTAAATTTTATCCACCAGCTTAATTTTTATGGTGCTTCGGTGTTTATTGATTCCATTTGTAGCACTCACACTCGCCCGATAACTTTACATCAATATCGTATATTATTATCGCCCCTCAGATTTGCAGTGCAATAATGTTATTGAATTTCTAAATATTATTTTCATGATAGTGTTGCCTATTTTAGAATTTGGGTACATCCGTTATAAATTTAAACCATTTTATGGCACATTGAGTTAGTGGTTGGATTTTTCACCAATATTTTCAGTTGCTGTTTAGTTATAGCTCAGTTAACCGTTGTTTTTGTTATTAACTACCTTTATTATAATTAACTGAATAGTCTTTTTTATAGTATTTCGCTAATATGTGGATAAAGGTATGGCTTCTTTTATGCGAACAAAAGTTATTTTAGAACAGCCATTTGATTTTTAACTTTCCAATATTTTCTTTTGAATTGAGTATATGAGATTACAGGTCTTGTGGGAATGTGCCGTTCAGAGGTGTCCGAGTCTTTATTTGTGCTATTAGGAATGGCGAAAACCCCGATTTCGAGCTAAGATTGTCACATACAGTTACACCTGTGAAACTAAGTTCATGCATTACTTTTTATTAAGATCGAAATGTGGAAAAGTATTGTATTCGTTATTTCATAAAATTCTGTTGGTAGATTAAGTAGATTGCGGATGCTTTGGAAACACTGCTGAGAAAATTTATTTAAATTATGACCTTAACCCATAAGGGCCTGCTGTCTGAAATTTCATACGTTTTTTTATCTAAATATCAAATGAACCTATTTAACAAAATCAATAAAGTACAAAGTTTGAATGTGGTTTGTACATGTCGGCAACGTCGCCTTAGAAATTGTAGATTCGGAGCTTTTAGTAAATATGGTGTCATCAACTAGTGAACGTGTGTGTACCAAGAGAAAATTCTCAAAATGGGAGATGAAGTGAATATTTGTTATGTATTTTGTATAAATATTATTTTATGAATATAAAATTGTTTGTATGCATAAAAAAATATTGTATAAACAAGTTAAAAACGGGATTGTCAGATCAATGGAATATTTCAGTGATTTAGGTTATGGTAAAATGTTGCGAATGAAAAATCATACGACTGGCTAATAAATACATATATTTTGTCATAGAATAACTTTGTTTTTAGTTTAATTGTAATTTTGGTTATTTTTAAAAAGCCCTTAACAACAGAAGAGATTGCAGCCTTGCTGGAGTAGCCAGATATGAAGAGTTGATATAACACTTATCCCACCTGACGTAGATAATGACACGGATATAGACGATATGCGTTGTTGACAAAATGTCATACATCTCTTGGGAAAGGGGATTCTTGCAAAAAAAACCTCAAAAGTTCAAGTACAAAATAAAACGAAAAAATTTATAAATAAAAAAACAAAAAAAATTACAGAGCAATGATGAGCAAGAGAAAAATACAAAACAGGGTAATACAAATAAAAAATAAGTAGATGAAAAGAAAAAATAGAAATGATTTGGGAAAATTTAGCCCTTGAAGAAAAAAAGTGGAAAAGGCTAATTTAAAAATAAAAATGTAAAGTGCAACCTCCTCCAACAATCATCGAAAATATGCTTGAATAGGGAGTAAGACATTTAGATTTTTTTAAACTATTTTGGACGGTAGATTTTGGGGCATATGTGTGCTCAGAATATGAAAAATATGTGAAGTATAAAAATACTGACAATAATTTTTCTCTTGTTCCAGAAGAGTTATACAGTCATTGTAATTTTGTTGCCGTCAGGTTATAACACTTTACCTAATACTAAGATGTATTGGCAAACACAAGCTGACGTCAATAATTTTGCTGTTTCAGCAGCACTTTTTTACGAATTTTTCGAAATCTTCACATTAGTTATAATAATGTTAAGGACGAAGCTGATCGTTGCAAATAAGGCCATTATTAAACCATATGTAAACTACATTTGAACAGTGTGCGTAACTTTTGCCATCTGTTAGATCTCCTGATGAAGCCATGTAACATCAACTGTAGCAGTTCATCAAAGGAAAACTGATCAGGTTCGAGTTTAAATTTTGGTGCTTAAATTAACCGGATGGGTATTGTGTCCGTTTTAAACTTTACGAAGGTCGTCAAGAAAGAGATCCAAAAGTGACACTGGAAAGTTCAGTAACGAAGATGTTGGTGTTAGGTTTTGTACCGGAAGGTAGTGACGTTCTCTTGGACAATTATTTTCCACTACTTAAAGAAATGAAACCGAAAAACATTCACATAACCGGTACAATTTGTAGTGACCGAATTTAAAAAGCTCCTCTAAGAGATCTAAAAAAAGAGCCAAGAGGATCATCCTTCATGCGTTGAAGGAAAAAATTATAACTTCTTCCTTTATGAATGGCACGATAACAACCAAGTTATTTTGGCTACAAATAGAACAGATGAACTAATGAATCAAGTGACCGCTTGCAGTAGATATAGTAGTATAAGCGAGAGGAAAGTAGATGTTTTACAGCCATCTCTGATCAAAGAGTATAATAATGGAGTGGACTTATTTGATCAGTTCCGAGGACGGTATAGGGTAAACATTAGAAGCAGAAAATGGTATTGGCCAATTGTACGGTTCTGCATAAATGCTGCAGTTGTTAATGCATGGCTTCTCTTTCGAAACATATAACCTTGCATAACTCAACTAGAATTTGTTAGAGAAGTAACAATTCCTTTGTTAGTTTCAACCCTTATACCACGACCAAGAGGAGTAATTTCACGCCGAACAGCCAATGTAAATACAGATGTGCGATTTGACCGGATTGATCACTGGCCTAAAAAAATGATACCGAAAGAAGATGTGCTAAATTCCATAAATGTGTAACCCATATATGCAGTAAATGTAACGTAGGTCTCCACATAGACTGTTTTGCACCTTATGATCTGCAATAAAATGTTCCTTACTTACGACTAAGAATAAAATGTTTGTTTTTGTAATTATTTTTTGAAAATAAATGTTTTTTTTTTACTTAGTTTGTTAAAATAATAACTTAAGGGTATACTTTGAAACACCATTTTGATGTTTTTAAATTTTGTTCGTAAAAACTACAACTGCTCTAAAAGAGTCCATACTCACGTCCTAGATCTTAAAAATATTTATCAATTGCCAAAATTTGTTATTCTTGCATAAATTTCAATGAAATTTTGGCAATCGATAAATATTATTAATATCTAGGGACGTAAATATTGACTCCTTTACAGAAATTGTAGTTTCTAAGAAAAAAATTAAGAACCTCAAAATGATGGTTGGAGGTACTATATAACACCCTTAAGATATCTGTGCATCTTGGTACCTATCGTATGAAATTTAAGACGGCCTTTTCTTTTCTTCGTGTACATTTTCTTTCACACATTTGACTAAAATCATCTTAATTGACCTCATTTAAATGATTCTTTAAAAGAAAATTACATAGGCATACTTAAAAACAATTGCAGTCCCTTATGGGTTAAGTAACGTTTTAACATTACTTTCAATATTTTGATACTTTTTGTATTATTCAGTTTTAAATGCATCATTGCCATTATAATTTATTTTTGTGAAATTTAAAATGTTGAATGGTGATTGATTTTATTCTTCAAAGTTTAGGCTGTGCCTGACAGTTTATCTGATTTAATGTAGTGCAGGTGCCTGAAACTTAAGTTGGTTGCAATAGTGTCGAATTACAGGATTAAACCGCGTGTATTTGCAAAAGTAGCAGTCTGGGTGTGTGCTGTTGGAAAGTTTGGTTTTATCATCAAATCTGGCAGTTCAGCTTATTAAAATTTAACGTTCTGAATGTTTGAGTAATTAACATATTTAAGAAATTATAGGAGAGGGATTGTGAGAGGAGTCCCTTTTAGTCAGTTCTTGTCAGGTTCTCGAAATGTATAGATGTATAGATGTACCGTGACGTTACCTTGAGATTGACGCCTGGCGTAGAGACGTAGAGCGTTGTGGATTACTGGATTTTACCTATATTATGGGGTGTTAGGATTGGTGCTTGTCGTTTTGTAAGGACCGACACGGAAGAGCCGCGTGGGTGAAGCGCATCACATTCCACCTGTGTAATGTTTTACTCGTTAATTAACTTTCGTGATGTCGCATATTGACTTGCTGTTAGAACAACATTATTGTTGGGTGCCAGTAATACTTAAAGACCAACTTGGTTACTAAAATAACTTGGAAACTTTTTTTGTGTCAAAACAGTGAGGCATAGGAATAGAATTTATATTGTTGTGAAGTGTTGGTTATTCTAGAAAATAGTTTTTCTCAATAAGTGAAATAATAGACGTGCTTTAATTTTGTGCAAGATAAAAAAACAGGTTTTGTTCATGTCTGGCTATTTAGTATTGGTTAAGTAAAAATAAATCTGTGCTAATGAAAGTGTAAGTTTACGTATGAAGAAACAGCGCTAGTTTGGATCCAGTGGTGAAATTAGCCAATGGGGACAAATTAAGTAAGGTCATTAAATCGTTTTTCCTTGTATTACCTGTTTGCTTCCGATTTCCCCTTTATTCGGAGGAATTATCTCAAGTTTTAAGTATTATGGGTTTAATGTGCAATTCCAATAGTTAATTACGACTAATAATTTGGACGTCAGCTAAGGTTGTTATGATTACGTTCACATTCTTTCTTTTGCAGTTGGTATTTAATGAGTAATCGCAATTCCATGTACATCACCGACCGCAGTACTACTAGTTTATCTTTATTTGATTATTTTTTACTTTCTATTTCTACTAGTTACTCACATTGTCTGTCTTTTCCCTTGTGTCCCTTCTCCCATTATCTGTTTTCTCCTTTTCAAGGTTTCCTCCATCCACTCCGCTCCCCCTCCCGTTCTTCTAGTGTTTCTTCTACACTCCTGACATCCTCCCTTAAGTACCAACACTCTTTTATTTTAGGCCACATATTCTCCATCCTTCTCCGCATAATCTACAATTTTTTTCATCATCTCTCCTCCAATACTTGTTTCCCAACTCTTCATTACCTGAACCTCGCTATCATTCTTTTTTTAGCTTTTTTCCCTCCTCCTTTCAGATATTCTGACATCCCTTCTCCTTCTCCCATCATTCTTGCTTTTGTACATCCCTGCCTCTTCTTATTATGTCCTCTATTACCCTCCGTCCCCACCATTTAATCTCTTTACCTATTCCTTCGCATACCCATTCCTTTTATACTATTCTTCTCGGATATCTTGACCGTGGTTCACTATTTCTTCCTTTATCTGTTTCCAGCGTGCCTGTAATATTTTACTTTCCCTTCTTTCCCTCGTTTCTTCCTTATACTTTATTGCCTTTCTTCCCGCCTCTACTCTTATTTATTATTCCTGCACTTCTTCTCTTATAATGTTCCCCGGTATTTCCTTATGCAGCCCCAATACCCATTTTTAATATTTCTATTGTAGCCCTTCCCCCGCTTTTTGCTTCTACTAAGTCCATTCCAAACAACCTTTCCTCCACACTCCACACTTGTCCTATTGATTTATTTGCTTTTCTCACTCTTTCTTTTAAATGTTCCCCATCCTTATTATCCTGTTTCAACGTATATCCTAGGTATGTGAATTCCTTCACCTGCTGCACTTCGTCCAGCCATTTCCACAATTCGCTATTCCTTCTTCCCCCTCCCTTTCTGAACATCAGTATCTTTGTTTTCTTTGTCTTTACTCCAGTTCCTTTCTTTTTATGTACCTTTCCAACATTTTCATTTCTTTTTCCTCATTAGGCACCAACACTATATCGTCTGCATACGCGAGATCCTAGTAATGTTAGCTGTTTGTTGGTAGTGCTAGTTAGCGTTATCATATTGTTGACTGTCAAATTCAGAGCTTTAGCCAAACATTTCTTTTTGATTATCTTGATTATCCGACGTATTTAGTGCCTTGATCGACATTTTATTGATGTACATCTGTTCATTTATTTATTTTGTTCTTTTACTTTTTTATTTCTTTTTGTTTGCATTAAAAACTTGTAGCGTTGAATTCTGTCAACAAAAATTTATTAACATACCTAAATTTTAGGTAAACTTTTGTGAGTCAAATTTATTGTAGTGATTGATATTCCATTGAGATGAGATACAAATAACCTAATAACCAATGGTTTCAAGTATTAATATGTAATTAATAGTAACGTAAAGTACTAGGCCCTTAAAGAGTTTAGTATCTGAGATACAGGATGTTGAAGTTTTGAACTCAAAATTGAAAATTTCTTACGAATCAAAAACGCCTTTAAATATTTTTTCAAGTTCGGTGATCAATATGCTCTTTAGCAAAGTAATATTTTAACATAAACTAGCTTTTGAAAAATTTAACCAGTGGCACTCTATCGGGGTTAGTGGAAACTTTATCCCCTATTTTTGACGCCACCGGAGATTTTTTTTTTACTTTTTTTAAATGCTCCGTACATTTCTAGTTAAAAAGGTAATAAAATTTTACGAAGCTAAAGTGAACGGTGTTGTAGAGATTTACTTCTAAACAAAAGTTTGCAAGTTCTCAGATAATTAACAAATTATGATTTGTGGCGTAATTTGCCTGTCAGCGTTTTACTAAGCAAGAAATATTTGCTTTAATCCACACTATTAATTCGATTTTGAATAATGATTAAGCGTAAATAGTTGAAAAAGAAATACAAGTTATTTATGGGCTTAATTTCTGACACCCGTTGCTGCAATTTAATAAAAATAAAACTCAGGGTAGCGCAAAAGCTATCAAAATTAAATTCAAACAAATGTATTACAACAGTAATAACATTAACAAGATTACAATAGATCAAGCTGTTGACCGTTTACTTCCAAGCACGTTCTACACCGTTTTCTCATTGAAAAACGTGTCTTGTCGAATAACTCCGGATTGGACGTGTTCTGCCGCAGCCTGAATTGTCGCTATTAGAACTTCTTTAGTGTCGACTATGGTTTCGTACACTAAGCACTTCATGCAACCCCAAATAAAAAAGTCGGTAGGGTTTAAGTCCGGTGAATTACACTACAAATCATAAGTTGTTAATTATCTGAGCACTTGCAGACTTTTGTTTAGAAGCAAATTTCTACAAACACCGTTCATTTTATTTTTAAGGTTAATACTTTTTTAATTAATAATGAACGGAGAATTTAAAAAAGTAAAAAAAATATTTTCCTCTGTAGCGTAAAAAATAGGGGGATAAAAGTTCCCACTAACCCCGATAGCGTGCCACTGGTTAAATATTTGAAAAGTTAGTGTATGTCAAAATATTAATTTCCTAAAGAGCATATTGATCAAGAAATCTGAAAAAATATTTAAAGGCGTTATTGATTTATGGCAAATTTTTAATTTTGATTTCAGAATTTCAACACCGTGTATCCGTGTCATTTTATTCTACTGTAATTAAGCTTCAAAAACAGTTTTGTTCGAGTAACACGAGCAACGAAAAGAAAACTTGCGAATAGCCAGCGATATTTGGTCGAAACGTCGTCGAGGAGAAGGAGGAAGAAAAACGGTGGATAATATCCGGAAGAAGGGCATATCATACCAAATCAGCGGAAACATAAAATGAAACATATATATATATATATATATATATATATATATATATATATATATATATTATATGTATATTTATCGTGTGTTACGTATATAGGAATAGGAAAAAAGTATTGCACGCCCTTTACTTCAACGGCGGCATGTGACCTAGTGTGAACATTTGTATTTAGAAATCCTATCCGGCAAGAGCGTCTTCATGTTCACGTTCTAAGATAGAAAAGGAAACTTCCTGTCAGATCAACTATAGACTAATGCGGCACTAGGCAACTGGCCCACTATGCGGTTTACCCCAACATGGAATACTGCAACGTGTATGCGTACGTGCGTGTACGTGTAAGTATGAGTACGTATGCGTGTTGGGTGTGCAAGCACGCCTGCCTGTGCGTTTAGGTGTGTATGCGCGTCGTCGTGAGAAAGTGCGTTTGCGTGTGGGTGAGTGCTAGTGAGCGTCAAATTTATGTGTAGGTGAAGTACCGCACCTCAAACGGCAGCAGGTCTAGCGCTATAGGAGAACTGTCAGGACAAGTCAGTTAATTCAAGGGGAGAGTCCAGAGATGACAAATGCCGTGAAATTATTTCCTTAGGGCATTTAAAATAAGATTTATTGTTCATTTTAAATTAAACTAATATTTGCTTAATAGTCTTATTAAATTTATTAGAGTCCAATATAACGAACAAACGATAAGTAAATTTTGTAAACGTACGTTTAGAAATATTAACAACGCTACTTAATCTTTGCGTGAATAGATATTTTTGTGAAATGCAATCACTTACACTTTTCTTTAAATCTTGAACGAAATAATATTGATGGTGCTTCCGAATAAGTTTATTAATGTTAAAATTGGTCATGGTTAATAATCAACCAAACATTAATTAATGTATGGAAGAACTTCGTTAGATAAATGACCATCAGTTCACTTTTGCAAAAATGTAAACAGAAACCGGCTATATTTATTTCAATTTTAAATGTAGTGTAGCATATGTGGTAATTGGAATATTAACTGAAATCTTTAAACATCAAATTCTATTTATGAAATACTCTGTACTTCAAATTGAGTAAAATATTTAATTTATATACTAGAAAATCATATGCATAGGGATGCAGTAGATAAATGGTAAGCGTTAATTGAATTAATCACTTTATTGTCTTCATCAAATGATACATATGAAATAAAGTCAACGTAATGATAGATGTTATGAGTAATAATCTGCTTTAACGGAAACGTAATTAAAATATAAACCCTTTATAGCGAACTCGAGAAAAAAAAACAAATTTATTGTGCCCACGTGGTACAACCGTAAATAACTGTTTTGTGCGTCAGTAAAAATAATCAAATAAAATAATACATAAGCAACGTACAAAGGAATTTAGACAGCTTGCAAGATTTTACTTATTTTAATTGTCCGAAATGTCCAATTGTTTTAAATTCAAATATATTATGTTGACCAGGAAGTATTTTTATGCATTTATCTCTACGTCTGATCGGTCATTTTGACCCAAACCTTAATAATTAATCTCCTTTATAACAAAAATTATTGAAGATTGACAATATTGAGAACAAAAAAAGTATTTAATGCATATATTGCGACATTGAAAATGGTACTGTAGAAATAAAATTAAATTCAAAGTTATACATTTGTAGAACTAAACTTAATAACTTCTCTAGCCCTGCTTTACACATACCTATCTTAAGATCTATTTTTAAAAATTAACAGTGATATAATACTGCACACCTCAATATAGATTATCAATAGATGAATATAATCCTAGAAAACGACATCTTTTTCATATATTCAATCACCTGTTGCTCAAATTTTTAGCAAACAATGCTTACTTATGAGAGAAATGTTATTTAGTTATCCTTTTTGCTTTAAATGACCGTAGCTGAATGCATTTTTCAAGAAAACATGGGAATTTTTTCTTAATTTTTCAATGCATAAACCGTTAAAAAATTCAGTTTGTTTATAATCATTTCAGATCAATTTACTTAGCGGTCATTAATTACCAGATGTCGTTCTTTACACATTAAACGCCCATTAGAATGCATCATTCTTCCATGAAACTAAATTGTTTATTAATACTCTCGATTAAACCTAAACACTATAATATTTAATGGTCATCCACCTTCAAAGTCTTAACCGTCATTTATTTTGCCTTTTACTATTGTGCTTTTTACATTCTAAGTAATTTTATTTCGATACTTCAATTTTAATGAATTTTCAGTAAAGAAAGAATCTGCATATAATTTCTCTTCTTCATTTTTTTTAAATGGTAGTGCAAACTTGAACTCACGATAAATACACATATTACTTAAGGTTTCTGTATTAATTCTCAAGTCTTTCAACGACATTTTTACATTGAAAATGTTTTGGTAATTTACTGAACAGTTTCTATCACTAATTATTTAAAAACTCACTTTGTTGATTCCCTAAGAAACCGTAATTAACGTTTACCACTAAAATGCAAGTCATGCAAACAAAAACGGCCCTTACACGTACGATTGGCGATATTCCTTACATGTTGGCGTGAAAATTACACATGTAACTCATTCAACCCGCCGGTAAACGTTTTTACTCCTAAAAGGTCATTCGACGAAAAATGGCTGAAGTTTTTCGCACCAAATTAAAAATCATATTACCATAACTAGGAACTGGAAGTGATATGGTATTACGCTTCTCCAACTTATATAAAAATTTATCAAGAATGATGAGTTTGGACGTACAGTAAACCTGATTTCGTACATACGTAAATTCTATCATTTTAATCATATCCGAAAGGCTTGTTAGTAATAATGTAAATTTCAATGCTATCAATTAAATGATTTAAATCTGTATACATTCTGATATTTGCTTTGTAAACCACTAAAATTCCTATATTGTCTGCTAAATAATAAATAAGAGATTGAGAAATATGTAACATAAAGCGAGTTTCATAAGATGTACTTAAAAAATCCTTCATGCACAAGTATTTATTTATATAATTTCTACGTAACTAGTTTTGTACGATATGGCTGCTCAATGAATCGTAAGCCAAAATATCTACTTGCCCAGACATGGCTCCCGTAACTTTATGTCCTAATAAG
Source organism: Vesta saturnalis (assembly GCA_036346205.1). Lineage (NCBI taxonomy): Eukaryota > Metazoa > Arthropoda > Insecta > Coleoptera > Lampyridae > Vesta > Vesta saturnalis. The sequence goes on from JARFJB010000862.1 coordinate 2,277,923, forward strand.
AAAATCGTTTCAATGGCTTTCTGTGAGTGCCATATGAAGTGATATTTGAACTTAGCCCGATTGCTTCCAGCTGAGTTGATCATTGAGGATCACTAAAGCCGTAGTGCACTGGATGCGTGGGTGTTGTCACTGTACAGTAACAGATACCCAATGCGCCACGTATAGAACACATAAGTTAACACAATAAGCAATTAAAACATACAACGATTGAATAGAGCGCAATACTGGTCACACCAATAATTATATTTATTACCAGATCGTGATCAAACAGACTAAAAAATTCAGTTGTCTGTGACTAATCTATATATTTCTTCCATTAAGAGTCCCAAAAATGAAGAAAGTAAACAAAATCATTTTTTGTAATCGTTACTTTTAATACATAAAGAGAAAAGTGGTGTATAACTAAATATAAACTATGTTGCTTATGTATTTAATTAAACAAATATGTGCGCTGTGACCTTTTTGGTCCTCGGCCGTATATATTTAAAGAAGAACGGTCTCGCACCAAGAAATGTGTAAACAGCGCACTATTTGCGAAAACTACTATATTACCCTCCATATCAACTCTTACATACTTAAGGGAGCTATAACTGTAAACCAACCCAAATATTTAGTTATTAGTTGAATTGAACAAGAAATATAAATTATTATTATTGTTACTCTAGCAAAGTACAGGTCGTAGGTTCCAATCCTACTGGAGGTAAACTTTTTATTTATGTATTAATAAAATTAATAATTTCTAAGGAATATAAATATTTACATAGGTTTAGGATACAAAAGTAAACAGAAACTTCAGTAACAAATTGATAGGTTATTCATTATTATTGTTATAGCGCATTACGGCATCGTTATATGATTTATTGTTTACTTTAGAAAAGAAAAAAAGCTTCCAGATAGGAATTTGCAAAATTTAAAATATTTTAATTGAACTTCAGCAAAATACCGGATTCAACTAGTAACGGTAGGTCTTAATTTTTTTTAACCAAAACACAAAAGTTGTCTTAGTAAGACATTGATCGCTCTTTTTCCTTACAGATGTTATAAAGCCTCTTTTTTGTTTCTATTATTAAAAATTTAAGTAAACCCTACACGTAAGAGAAACGCACTCAGAACTTTGAATATAACCCAGTTATATCGTGCATAAAACATTAGTAGTTACGGAAGTCAATGTAGCTATAAGGTAGTTTATGATCGCACAACTTGTGCTCTTTGCAATATAACTCTTAATTATGTCTAGATAGATAAATTCTAACACATATACATAAATGAAAGGTTGGTCGCCAAAGTGTCCTCCAACTTCTACCTGCGGTTGATGAAACCAGTGCGCGTAAAAAAACCACAATAACTAAACGAATCACTAGTGCACGACAAGGGTGCGTTTTTGACAAATTTATAACTCAACGGTTTGAATATTAGTAAATTAATCTAATTTAGTAGAATTTTAACGTGTGAAATGAGCATTTTTATAATTGCTAAATCAAGTTCTAAATTTGAATTAATAATAAACAAATAATAATTGAACCAGTAGAATTGTAGTATAGAAAAAAAATACGGTTCCTTTTAACGGGTGTTAAAACTCAGTATAATCATAATGTAAACTAAAAGCGCAAATACTCATACACGTAATCATTTCGCCATAAGAAACATTTTCATATTCTATCCCACGGTTGTGCAGGATGTACAGGTATGGAAAAATATTATTGCGGGTCTGACTTATAATAAGTAAAACAAAGACAGTACAATCAGTTCACGTGCTAAGTAAGATAGAATACACAACAAGCTAAAAGCGCTGATGCCATACATGCGTCTTCTGAGTAGGCTAGTATCAATGGCAGATTTAATTGCTACTGTCAACGAGAACTGAAAATCAGTGTTTTTACAAGTCCGACACTGTACTCATGTATTCTACTGAAGAAAAAATACAGATTATTAAGTGGTATTATTCAGGAAGCACTGCACAAGCAATAATTGGCAGGTATGCTTTTTTCTTTGAAAATAGGCCAATTCCATCAGAAAGTACGATTATGCGTACTGTTTGTAAATTTGAAAGATGTGGATGTTTAAATAATTGTAGAAAAAGCTGTAGGATTGATAATAATGATGGTGAGCATCCTGATCGAAACTTAAACGAAGAGCGCGAACTCCAAGAAATTGCAGTGTGTAGTTTAGCAGAAACTAATTTCCCGTGCAATAGTACAAAAATTGCTGAAGAAATGAATATTGAACCAAGAACAGTTCGCAATATCTTGAAAAGGAATAAATACCGTTCCTATAAGTTGCAAACTACATAAGAAATTTTTACAGAAGATCATCAAAAGCGTATGGAATTTTGTGAACATATGATGAATCGGGCTAATGAAAACGAAAGATTTATTGAAAATATTTTGTTTACCGACGAGTGTTAACTTACATGGCCATCACAATCCGTCTGTCAATGTTGGTTACTCTCGGGAAAACAAACACATTAGTATTTCTTACCGAACACAATACCCCCAAAAAGTTAGTGTGTGGGCAGGAATTTTAGGCAATTCCATAATTGGTCCATTTGTTATCAACGGAAACTTGAAAGCGGATAAATATTTAGAACTGTTGAGAAATCAGATAGTTCCAACTGTTCAACGCCTCAATATAAATTTTGATGACGTTTGGTATCAAGAAGATGGCTGTCCTGCTCATACTGGAATAACAGTTTTTGGAAACTACGTTCCCTAACTGTATTAGTGGAAACTGTACTATTAAATATCCTCCACGCTCACCTGATATCGCGCCGAATGACTTTATTGTTTGGGGATACGTATCCCAGCAACTTTATGGGCACAGGCGTGAACGTGCCAACAATTTTGACGAACTTCGTGTTAAAATTACTTTTTAAACAGCATCACACAAGAAATGTTAGAAAACACCTGAACTAAATTTTATCACAGATTGGGTTACTGCCTTGCGCAAGGTGGAGGTCTTTTCTAAAATCTTATAAAGTAGAGTAATGAAAAAAGTGTTTTCTGTTCTATTTTAAAAATAGTTGGTTTTTCAATAAGAATTATAATACTAAAGTTAAACCTTAAACTGAAGTTATACTATCAATGTAAATGCTAATGCTCTTGTTTGTAGTTCTTGTAAGTTTCTTCTTGGTTCTTCTTACGAGTAGTAATCGAACCTTGTCATAGATTCGCAATTACAATAAACTTCGATGTTTGAAGTATTATCATTTAATGTTGAAGTGTAAAATATTTACTTAATAGTTTCGAAAAACACGCGACGTTTCAACATCATCTTAATTACTTTGGTTTCGTTAGAAATATTGAAGCTAGATTGAAGGAGACTTAAGTAGTTCATATTTTGTGCCTACATGCAAATATGTACAAGTGGCAACATCGGTTATGTTTCTCTCACACTCATGTAATGCTTATTGGGTTTCTTTCTAGCTTATTGTAAGTCAGACCCGCAGTAATGTATATATATATATATATATATATATATATATATATATATATATATATATATATATATTAGTATAGTGTAGCATAGTAACTAGTAACTAGACCTATGGAATAAAGATAAATACTATGTATATTAAAAAATTATAAGAAAACGCAATTTATACCTAGAGATTGACTTAACCCATTTATCAATAAGCCAGAAACGATCTCTTGAATAATGGTGTCAGGTACAAAATAAAATTATGACCCTTCTGTAACCTTCTGTAATTTATTTTCGCTGAAACAAGATAAATTGGGTGTACATCGTGGCGAAAATTACTAAATTATAGAAAACCAAGCTTGTTTTTCCATACCTATATAAAACAACATAAATAAGTAGTTGTAACTAGTATAAAAATTCAAAACATGCCGGATGTGATTCAAAAAAACAAGAAATGTACAGCTAAAGATTGAAGAAAGCGGTCAGTTCCTAGTTAATGTTATATAAATGCTATAAATCTCCTTTCTATTACAATATAAACATAACCAATATCATAAGAGTACGTTTTATTATACATACACATATTACGTATTACTTTCTTACGTGTCCGGTAGTAGGACGATACCTTTAGTAGGGAATGCTACATCGTTCGGGGCACGATTTGGCTAGTAATCGATCTGCCCGCTATGTAATTACTCAAAAGAACAATACAATTGTCACGGATCGATCTGGCTACAAGGGGCGGCCAAGGTCGAAACAAACAGTTCCCGTTGCTAACTACTGCGCAAGGAATGAATGGCGAGTGGTACGTGGAATGTTAGAGGTAAACACGGTAAGGATTTTGAAATGTTGTGGAGGCGGGGGATGGCGACCTAGTACCATAGTCAGGAGTTGAGACTGTAGTACATGGCGCAAAAGGAGTTGGAGTTATCGTAAATGAAAGATCGAAAAGATGTGTTAAACAGTACGAATTGGGATCACCACGGGTAGTGCGGGTTAGAATGAAAGTGGAGTATCGAAAAATTTTTCTTATTGCATGCTATGCACCGGTGAATGGTGAAAGAGACCAAGAGTGTGAGAGCTTCTGGAATGATGTAGAGAACCTTTTGAACGTATATAAACCAAATGAAAGGGCGGTAATATTGGGATATTGGGAGATATGAATGTATGGGTGAGTGTACAAAGAGAACACACTGAACGCGTTCTAGGAAAGTTCGGAGACCAAAGAGTCAATGAGAATGGAGAACGCCTGTTAAACATCTGTGTGGAGACAAGCCTGTTTGTATCTAATCCGTGGTTTAAACATAAAAATGTGCATATGTGTACATGGCAAAAAGGCGAATCTAAAAGTTATGCGCGGATCGAAGTGTGGATCGGTCCACATTTTGGTTGTATCGAGAGTATGTTTAGGGCAAAAATGGGCCTGGAAGAGTTAAATAAGGAGAATGTAGAAGGAGTGGCGAATGAAACTGAGAAGGATATTGGGATATATGAGATAGAGAAAACGGTAGGAATGTGGAAACACGGTAAAGGAGCAGACGAGATGAAATCACTGGTGAAATGCTAAAGTATGGAGGTGAAAAGCTTATACGAAGATTGTGTGAATTATTCAAAGTATGCCTTAAGTGTGGAAAAGTGCCAAGTGATTGGAAGAGCGCGATCATTGTTACCATTATATGAGGGTAAGGGGAACAACAGTGATTGCATAATCTGAAAGGGAATAAGTTTTCTTAGTGTACCTGGTAAAGTATTGGAAGAATACTGATTGACAGAGTACCCTAAATTACACAAACTAAGATTTGGGATGTGCAGGGTGGCTTCATGTCAGGGAGAGGATATGTTGATCAGACGGTTGCCCTCCAGCAATAAATCGAAAAGTGTTTAAGTGAAAAGGAAGCTGTACTGTGCGTTTGTACATCTCGAGGAAGCATATGACAGAGTGAATATCGCGCAAGTAAAGGTTTAATAAACTGAATAAGATCAGTATAAAACTGTAGCCGGGCATGTGTTGGTGACAGGAGGTGCGAGTCAATACTTTAATATTGAGCAAGGAGCTCGACAAGGCTGTGTGATGTCACCGTGATTGTTCAGTGTATACATGGATAAATGTGTGGGGCAATGGTTTGTGACGTAAATGTACGAGTTCTGGTGTATACAGATGGCACAGTATTATTAACACTGTGCGGATGAGGTACAAACTGCTCTGAGGAAATTTGATAAAGTCTGGGAGAGCATGGACCTAAAGGTAAACGTGAGCAAAACTAAAATTGTGGTGTTCAATCGGGAAGGTGAAAGGAGGATAAAGTATTTCCTCTGAAAAATGAAATTGTGGAACAACTGGACGAGTTGGCATATCTGGGTAGAATGTTTACTGAAGATGGTACAATAAGTGGCGAGATTGGACGAAGGGTCAATGTTGGAAGGAAAGTGATTGGACGTATTTAACCGATAATGAGAAACGAAAGCATGCGCTGCGAATCTATAGTAGCGTGTTTGTCCCGTCAGTACTGCATGGAAGTGAGACATGGATATAAAAAATGCGTGTATAATGAAGGAGTGTGGTGAGGAAAAGACAATGATTGATAGGTATAAAAGTAGTATATTACGTTGGTTTGGTCACATTGAGAGAATGAACAACGCAAGATTATCGCCGCAAATATGTGTGGGTGAAATTAGAGGTAAGTTCGGGTCTGGTTGGCTACGTAAAAGTTTGGTGAATATAGTAGAATGTATGATAAAAGAAAAAAAGGTAAGGAGTTATGTCAGAGACAATGCGGAAGCTAGGGAGGTATGCAGAGATAGGAAAGCATTGAGAAAGATTGTGAATGAAAAATAAATAAGAGACAGGGATTGTTTTGCCTACCCCGTAAGGGAATGGCGTGAAGGTTATGTTATGTTATGTTATTCCGTAGATAGGAGAAGCATGTAGCGAAGAACATCGGCTTTACTACAATATCAAACAGTTAATAGGCAGCACGTTAACATATACCTTCAAGATGGTCTAAAATAAATTATGGAAGTAATTAAATTAACACCGGTTACTTTTGACTTAATCAGTTTGTGCAAAAGGAAAATAGTATGAATTGCTTATCCATATTAGCATAAGTAAAAATCAACATTCGTAATACCTAGTCAACGCGAATGAAAATGTATTAATAGAAGATAATCCATAAAGACAAAGTAATATCCATCAATAAATTAAGCTTTGAGAAATCTCACAATGAGTGATGCAGTTTTTAAAACTAGGGAAATTCAAAGCTTTCTTTTTTCATTCATTTTTAATCTCAAACGAAGCGGACATCAAGTTGTATTCGACAGTGCTAAACGCGCCTGTTTAACTCAAAGATCCCATTTCAAAAATCATATTTGATAAATAGTCTGCCATTTTTTAATAACTTGAAATATAATTCAAGATTGTGGAGCGAATATACTGAAAGTTGGAAACAAATTCAACAATGTGTACGATTTTTATGATTTCTTTTTGACATGGCTGTTATATTTTGTAGTCAACAAATAAACGTCTGGATAACATTATCCCTCGTAATGGAATGGCCGACGCCAATTCTGTTGGTTTTCGTATGTTGCGGGACAATTACTCTCGAAATTACTAGAAATTAAAAGAAAAACAATCCGGATTATCCGAGTCGATTGAACAGTACAGCTAAACGTGCCGATCGCTCTATACCGAGTTACTTCAACATTGTCCTTTAGAAAAGAAATCCGTAACTACGGACATAAACAGGAAGCAGGACTTACCAGAATTTGGTGTTTCCTACTAGACAAGTTTCAAATCTTGCAATAGTTATAGAAATTAGCAAGTCTCACTAATTAATGAAAATGGAAACTTTCATGATTTGTGTTCATAATTTAAATTTAAATAAAAAAAAAGCTTTGGAGCAAATGAAATATATTTCGGTTTAAAGAAATCCTTCAAACCTCGCTTTTATACAGAGAAAACATGCCTAATTACGTCCGCAGCATTCAAATTGCTTAGATTAAATATTCGGAACAATCTAAAATTACGACTACATAAAAATTAATGCTACCAATTAAACCTAAATTTAATGACAAATAAATTTTATGTAATACAGATTATCCTTAATAAATTTGATATTTATTTGCAAGGTTGAACTTTACCTCAATAAGAGGTTTTAATTGGTTGTACTCATAAATTATTTTGTTGACTTAGTACCAATTACACAGTAATCGGATGAAGTAATCAATTGCAAATATCAAAATGGAAGAATTACATCTGATAAAAAATATTCAGACATTCTCCCTTTTTCTAATTTATCAAATGGTGCATTTTTTTCGGTTGATTTACTTTGATCGAATTACAATCCGTTATATTTTTAGATTTAAGCTCGGAATATGTTGTACTTAATACTTCCTGCTTTAATTTATAAGATTAGCAAAAAGTATAATCGGATAAGCATTGAGGGATAAAAGGAAATTAATTGAAAAGTATTTCAAAATGAAAGGTAAAAGATAAGAAAATATTGTGAGCGTGTAACTAACTAACCAAGCTGGGTAAGTAAAATGGATTGCGTTTCGCTTTTCTCGACCCCTTGTAATCTTAATTGTTATTCTAATTTGCGAGGCATTTATGTAAATTTAGTCTTTCGTTTACCTAATGATGTTATAATAAAACAAATTAATATTATAACGTTTTTAAAAAACCAAATAACATTTTTTTATAATTAACCTAATTTACAAAAAAAGGGGCAGTTAAACGCTGACTTTCAAGATTTAGGTTACAGTTTGCATTTTGAAAACTGATTGCTATAATCAATAGATAATAAGAAAGTTACGTTTTATGTCGAGCATTATGGAACACCTTGGAGTAGTTACTTGGAATAATCTCACTTTATCATTTACTAATGCCATTATGTCTCTTTCCTAGCTACCACTTATAACGTGCCACCTTTGGTGAGACCGAATCCTAGGCTTGCTTTCAGTTGCATGTCGACTGTAAAGGTTGAATGTTTATACTTTTGCATTGTTGTTTCATTGGCTTAGTTTCGCTTGACTACTTTTTGTCAACGGCGGGACATCTTAATCTAGTCACGGAACAAATGATCATTAGTTACCACGACAGGTAAAAATCTGAAATACTACTAACTCGTCGTGTTCGTCCATCGTAATAAATATCTTTTCTGCACTTATACGATACGCTTTTGGCGATTTTGTCGTTGTCAGATAATTAATTGCGAACACCATCGTGTTTTAAATCGGGTAAAACATACACTAACAGAAGGCGTAGGCACTGATAATAAAATATGTGAACCTACCCTCTCTGGGTCGCGTGTCTCTTCAAAATCCTCTTCTGAAAACCTATGCTCTAAAATACCAAAAGTAAATGTCACATTATCTGATTAGTTACTCTTTTTTAGTCGTCTATGGGTTGGTATGCTTTAACTTCTAATTCAAATAAATATCTTTCCCCTTTACTCTATCTTGAAAATTATGTTCCTCTTCTAAAATGAGAACTTAATGTGTAAGCTCTATCTTCACAGTTAATCTTTGATTTGTAACATGGATTTTATCTTTACATCTAATATTCATAGAAGAAGTAAAACGACTTTTAAATAACATGCACCTATTAACCTGAATTAAGATTGCAAAGAAAATAAACAAAAGAAAGTCAGGTGTATGTGCGAGTTTCGCCAGCAAAAATCATAAGCAATGACCTTGAAATTTAATTTTACATAATTTTAAAATTTTTCACCCTTGAATCCGGCAAAAGAGAGTAACGGGCTTTAACGGCATTAGAACACCATGCAGGCAAATAACCATAAAGGCCGGCAAGCTTGTCGTTAGAGTCGTGGATTTTACTAAAAAATTGTACTTACGTTCAACGGAATGCTCCAAAGTACGGCAGTACAGCTCTTGCTTTTCGGCACTACCAGATTTAAATAATTTTTACATAACTTAACTTTCACGCCATTCCTTAGCGGGGTAGGCAAAATAATCCCTGCTTCTTATTTTATTTTTCATTCACTATCTTTCTCCATGCTTTCCTATCTCTGCATACCTCCCATAGCTTTCGTAAGGTTCATACATTGTCTCTGACATGTCCTTTTCTTTTTAAAACTACTTATCTTTCTTTCTTTTATCTTACATTCTACTACATTCAGCCAAGTTATACGCAACCAACCAGGCCCGGCCTTACCGCTAATCTCACCCACACGTATTTGCTTCGTTAATCTTGCGTTGTTCATTCTCTCAATGTGAGCAAACCAACGTAATATACTACTTTTATACGTATTCATCATCGTCTTTTCCTCGCCACACTCCTTTATTATACACACATTTTTTATCTTATCCCTTCTCGTTTTAGCACTTGCGCTTCTGAGGAATCTCATACCCACGGCATTTATTTTTCTTTCGTTCTTTTTTTGACATACCCATGTCTCGTTACGGTATAAACTAGCAGTAAAACGAAATAACAGATAAAATTGGGTTTTGGCACGACTAGCCAACGGTCGGGGTGGGTAAGATGTACTAAATGTTGCGCACAGGGTAGTTTAACATACCAAATCAGATATGGGTTGAAGTCGTCATAAAACCGGAAACGGGCGCCAGAGTATTTGAAATATCACGATAGGGGATGAAATGCTTAATTACGGTAGTTCATAGCGTGCTCAAAATACGCAATTAGCTTGACTACCTATACGTAATCTCCTCAGGTGGCTGTAGGACCAGCACATCTTTCGCCAACCTGAAAGGCTTCAAAACAAAAATTTGCACGCTTAACTAAAATAATAGCGTCACGTTACGTTAATTAAAAAGAAACTCAACGTGTAAAATAATTTTACTTCATCAAACAGAGAAAAAAATAAACGCTTTAAATTCTTTACATAATCGTTTGAAACTTGAATTTATTAAATCACGTTTAATTATGCTCAAATCATAAAAACAAGGAAAAACGCAATAATTCATCGGCCTATAAATTTACGTTATAGTTAAATAATTACTTGAAAAGCATTCGGCCGTAATTGTTTCTTCTAAATTAAACTCCATATACTGACGTTAATTCAATGAGATAATAAACACGAAATTTTCGTGTCATCAGATGTTGTGTAATTCATAGGTTCACATAAAAAAATACAAGTCCAATAACCCAAATAAGTACAATGTAAATAAAATAAATAGACAAGAAAGATTGGATACAATATTGTTTACTATGCGAGTTGCATCAAATAGCTATCTAAATTACCCTAGTTAGAATTTCATTAACGGCATTCTACTAAACTTACTGTAATTTCGATATACTAGAATAACAAATATGGAACATCCAATAACTTTATATAATTCTCTGAATGAATGCACTGGTCTTAAAGTTTAAACGATAAAACAATCAAGAATGAATCCCCAAAAAAATGTTTACATTAAACCGAAATTCGTTCAATTAATTTTATTCTCGGTAACTATACACCACAATCTGGATTATTTACAGCGCGTTACTTATATATTTACACTAATAATGTAAGTTCTGAATAATTCCTAATGATTTTAAATTACGAAAAGCTTTATTTATTTACAACGGGTTATCTGGTTTTCGGCGAACTGTGAACTTAATGTTTGAAACCTTGAAACGAACGTTGTATTTTTCCGCAAAATAGCAAAGAAACCTTCTACAGAGAATGTCGAGAGCACTTGGTACTTTAAACACTCAACCCTGTTTTGGATCTAGATATATCCCTAAAGACCACTGCACGTATCTATAAACTGTTCTCGTGAGGGTTGAAAATTATATGTCCCCTTTTTTGGTTATGATAGTTCCTTCCACATGGACCCGGGTCAACGTCGCTTCGTGGTAAACCACGCCAACGTGGCGACAAACTGTACGATTCCACGCCTATACAACCACTGCTAAAATGAATAACCTCCTGCGGCCACACTGGCTTTTCCAACCCCTTCCACTTTAATCAGCCAAAAAACTCAAGTTTTCCACCTACGCACATCCGCATAACCAAGTTCGAAAATCATCGGGAGAGATTGCACTGCCAGCAGAGCTTACTTTTACTCGAAACCTTATCAAAGCAGCTTGATATATGGTTACTTGGAATTTTCAGTTTAAAACCAAATTTTTATCAACAGGAATGGCACCGTACTGGCGCCTAACTCAAACCATTGCAAAATATGTACCACACAATGTAATCGTTTGAATACGTTCTTCAACTTAAGTTACGTATGAACTAAATTTCTCCATTTACACAAAACCACCTCTACTTACAAAGACACTAATGAATGCTTCCCCACACACTAGTAAAAGGATTTTCCTCAACATGGATACCAAAATGCAAATCACATTTTCCTACTAAACCCCCATTCCACTTCGATCAACAAAAAAGCCTCCTTTCTGTTTCAGAGAATCTCAAAAAATTCGTAAACCTTTTAAATACGACAAAAGAAAAGCTTCTCCAAACATTAATGCGTTATTACTTCCAATTACGAGAATGTATACCACATTTAAGATGTTCGGTACCAACAAACAATTTATAATTTCGCAAATTTATCACAAATCTTTAAAGTCATAGACACATGACAGTCTCACTTCCATACAGTACTAACCGGACAAACACGCCACTATTGATTGCTCATTTCGCAGACAGGCTGATGCTTTCGTTTCTCATTCTCGTCCAAATACTTCCAACCATCTTCCTTCCAACATTGACCCTTAATCCAATCTCGCCATCCATTGTACCATCTGCAGTAAACATTCTACCCAGATATACCAACTCATCCACTTGTTCCACAATTTCATCTTGCAGAGTAAATACTCTACTCCCCCTCCCCATTAAACACCACAATCTTAGTTTTGTTCACGTTTACCTGTAGGTCCATACTCTCACAGACTAAATCAAACTTCCTCAGAGCAGTAGCTCATCCGCATTGGGACTTAATAAGACTGTCATCTGAATACACTAGAACTCCTACATTTACGTCACCCACCATTACACCATTTTTGTATCCATACATGCTTGCCTAATACATTTATCTATGTATACATTGAATAACCACGGTGACATCACACAGTCTCGCCGCACTTCTTGCTCGGTATTAAAGTATTCAGTCACACCTCCTCTCACTCCCCGGCTACCTGTATATATTGCCCTTATTCCGTATATTAGACGCCATATTCATTTAATATTTCCCACAGCCGCTCCCTATTTACTCTGTCGTATGCTTTCTCCAGATCTACAAACTCACACTACTTCTTCCTTTTTACACTTTTCCATCACCTCATGGAGAGCAACCATCTGATCAGCACACCCTCTCCCTAGCATGAAGCGGCCCTTCACATCCCAAATCTTAATTTGTGTTTCTCGTACTCTATCAATAAGTACTTTTCCAAATACTTTATCAGGTTACTGAGAAAACCTTCATTCTTGTTCCCCTTACCCTTACACATTGCTCTCTTCCAATCACTCGGCACTTTTCCACACTTAAGCCACTTAATTCACACAATCTTCGTGTAAGCTTTTCACCTCCATACTTTAGCATTTCACCAGTGACTTAATCTACGCCTGCTCCTTTACCGTGTTTCCACATTCTTACCGTTTTCTCTATCTCATTTATCCCAATATCCTCAGTTTCATTCAACATTCCTTCTACATTCTCCCTATTTAACCCTTCGGTCTTATTTTCCTCACTACTGTACAACTCTCGTAAACATTTTCGTCAGCATTTCGTCACTTCACAAACGTCCCATACTATTTCGTTGTTCGTTTTCATCACTCCTACAGCGTTTTGTATTTTTGACCCATTTCCAGAAGAGTTTTTTGTCTCCCTCAAAATCATTGTGCAATTTATCTCCTTCCGCAGCCATCACTTCTTTACTTATTCTCACTGCCTCCTTCGCTTCTTTATTTTTTAATCTATACACCTCATACAATCACTTTTTCTCAGTCTCATTTTTTGTAGCAATCATTGCCATGTACGCATCTTTTTTCTTAGATACTGCCTTTTTTACCAATTCATTCCACCAAACACATTCTTTCTGTCTACCTACAGTCGCTCTTCCTCATATCTGCACGGCACAATTAACAACACAGTCTTTTAAGCTTATCCAGGCACTTTCAACGTCAGCGTTTTTTATTTGTTCGTTCCACACTGTTTCATTCACATTCGACCCTTTACTCACAGTACTCACTCATCTGCATATTTCATTCTCGCACCATGATCTACTAGTTTGCCTACCCTAATTCTGGACGTTCGTACTACGTTTGCTTTCACCATGTTTCTAAGTGGTTCATCATATTTTAACAAATCAATCATACTTTTAGATTCACCTCTTTTCCAAGTATACACGTGCACATTTTTATGTATATTAGATACAAACAGGCTTCTCTCCACACAGATGTTCACCAGGCGTTCACCATTTTAGTTGACTCTTTGGGCTCCGAACTTTCCTAGAACACGTTCAGTATGTTCTCTCTGTACACCCACCCATCTATTACAACACATATAGCGCGAAACAGTTATTGTTGTCATTGGTCGAATTTTTTAGTAAGGTGCAATTACAATCCAAATGGACCAACAAATCCTTTCGAAATTATTATTATATTCTAATATTTCGTTGTGGACTGTCTCAGGTGGTATTGCGCGTATGTGTTTGCGGATGCGTATTTTTAAATCTTACACATTGTGGAGTCTATTTTGATACGATGAGGTACCACATCGTATCCCAATTTATGGATTTTTTTTGCCATGGTGACTACACACGTATACACGCGTACATTGTCTTGATGGAACAGCATCTTTTTCTTCGCCAAATATAATCCTTTGTGCGCAAAAAAACTCGTTCGTATTGCGTCTGAACATCGACACCCCTTCGAAGTGGTCACACGTTATAAATAAATGGCGATGGTATAAGGTACAAAATGTAAAAAAGTGTTTTAAATAATATAATAATGAAATAAGTGTAAAAGTTCTCCAAAACAAATCGTTAAACTAACTAGAGATACAAACCATTCACCACAAATAATGCCTTTGATTCAGTCGGTAGATTAACGTAGGGTGGTTCAATCTTTTGATTTGCTTAATTACCACAATTTATACTAGATTACTTCCACTGAACATAAATAATAAAAATGAAATATAACACTAATAAAAATTATCTCGGACGCCAAGTTATTTTTTTAATTGTGCTCGGAATAACTAAACCGAGGTTGTCTGCAATAAAAATTTTATCAAAATGTAAAATAATAAAAAATATACAAACTATGTTTATTAAATATTTAAAGTCAGAATTATATAAAATATATCTTAAAAACTATTTTCAATAACCTTAAATTGCTAAATTATTGATATAAATACCTGTCACTAAATATAATACTTCTTGAGAACCCTGGTATTACAGAAATAAATGCGGAATTGCAAACCAAGGTGATGCCATCTTGGCATCAATATTGCGCAATATCTCGAAATAACACTTTACGTGGTAAACCACACCCATAAATGGAATTTTCCTTCTAATAAATTTATCTTCTTGAAATTGAATAATCCGTTTATTGCATTTTCTTGAATTTTTGAATGCAAAAATTGCAGTCGTAAAATCAAATGTAATTAAAGTAGAAAAGTAAAAGTAATAAAAGTGTAAATCAAAGTAAAAATAAAAGAAATTGCTTGAAAAGAGCAAATGTTTTAATTTTTAGTATAATGCGTTAAAATATCTTTCCATCAAATCAATGGCAATTTCACAAAATTTAGGTGGAAACCCAAAAAATTGCTTCCTGCATCTACAACGTACCACAAGAAGTGAACAAAATGGATACTTTGAAATTGGATGATGATATAGCGGTGCGCAAAAGATATGAGCAGAATAATTTAAAGTGGGAGTATAAACCCTTAAGAAGTACACTTAAGTTACACCAAAATGCAAATTAAGTTGCCTACCTCATAGCTATAAATCATTAATAAATAAAAGTTTTCTTATATTTACAATTAAATGAACGAAGAACCTAAATTACTGTATATTTTAATACAACGCAAAATGGGTTGTTACAACGTTTGCCCTTATGGTCGAGTGTGAGCAATCTCACCCGCTCAGTTGAGACGCCTACAGCCTCAGCCACCTCATGCACTTCCATTCTCCGATCGTCCATCATTCCATGAATTTTATCGACGATTCCGTACGTGACAACCTCTTTTGGGCGACCTGAACGTTCGGCGTCACTTGTGCTGGTACGACCACAACCGGACCATTGAAATTTGTAATTCACAGTCCCCATAGTATTTATCAAGCCTTTCCTTGGTTTCGGTGATAGTTTTTTACGCAAAAATAAAGCTTAATCAGCACAGGAAATTCACTTTTTTCCATTTTCGTCTGCTTTCAATAGCTGTCCAACACAAACTAAATGACGCAGCTTACTCAAAATTCTACAGTAGTCTATTAATAGATGACAGCTGACAGGGGCAGTGTTGCATTTAAAATTACTGCGCGGAAAATTCAAAAAGTCACTGACTTATCAAACTGCCCTCGTATGTAATATAAAGATATATAGATATTATGGTGAGTAACTAAATGTGAATTAATCATAAAAATTTTTAATATCAAAGACATAAATATAAATTTTGTATAAATATAACCTACCGAATTGTATACATAACTTAAATTAATTAATTGATTAATACCAGAAATAAATTTTATTTAAATATTACTGTAGAAACTAACATCTAAAACTAGGCAAAGAGTGAAAAGAAATATAAAACTTGTAGTTTATTGGAGAATGGTAGAGAATGTCTAAGAGTTTTATTTGGAATCTGAACATGTATGAACTGAAGTAAATAAGGGCAGTCAATTAATTCATGGATAATTTTGAAAAAAAGTACTTGCAATAAACGTCTCGATTGTATTGTTAATCGAAGAAAGCGTAGGATACTTAAATATTTCAGCTTAAATGTAATTAACCGAGTTTTGTAAGCACAAAATCTTAAAAACCTATGTTGGACCTTCTCTAGATTATTTATTTGCCTAGTTAAGTACGGTGCCCATACTGTAGAGCAGTACTCCAAACAAGGAACGTACAAGTGAAAAATAAATATTAACGGACTGCTACATATATTTGTGCCACGCATTAAAAAACTAAGTTGCTTTAGCGCTTTGCCACATATCCATAAAATATAATCTACAGATGTTAAATCGGATCGAAACATAACTCCTAAATCACTGACGGTGTTTTTTGATTAAGTGGTTGCTTGTTAATATGGTGTTGAAATATAGCCGGATTTTTTACGATGGTAGGTGATTCTAAAGCATTTTTAATATTAAGGTCCATCTGGTTAAGTGTACACCACGAGAAAAGTGAATCCAGTTCTCCCTGCAGTTCTCAACAATCACTGATACCTTTGATAGGTTTAAAGATTTTTAAAGCGTCTGCAAATAGCAAGATATGTGAATACTTAGAAACGTGGTGTATATCATTAATGAAAATGGAAAATAATAAAGGGGCTGGATATGCACGCTGTGGTACATCAGATGTTACACAAATTGATTGAAAAATAAAATATTTGTATTTGACCATTTGACGATTACTTATAGTAGAGCTTTTTAGGCAATAAACTGTTCACTTCTGAGTAGAAGAAAAATCTTTGTAAGATTCATTAAGGACATCATACCGATATTTTTAAAGGGAGACTTATCCCGGCATTGTCTCCCCTCGCCCCCCATTCGACCTCAAAGTTGCAATTCACATCATGTGGTTATTATTTCTTTGTGCGAAAATTATAAAACATATCAATAATGTTAAAAATAGATGTAATTGTTAGTGATATTTTTTAAATTGACTTAAAATATTGTATTCATACTAATATTTAACATTAATAATAAAAAGTAACAATTTGTGGTTCGGTTTTTTGAATTTAACGCAGATGGTATTATGGCTATGAAAAAACTTGGCCAAATAAAAAAGAAAGTGCGCAATATAGTTCATAATAATCCAAGATTTCAAACCTTTACGTCAATTCGAAAAAAACTAATGAATTTTTATTGGAAAGTGCCGCCTCATTCAATGCTCCTACGGGTGGTTATGATACGTACGAAGAGCGCAAAATAAATTCTCATAATATTTTCATTAACACTTATATATAGTTGCAATCCTTAAGATAAGAAATAAATATGACAGATATAAACAACACATTATGTTTTTGGTACCTACACAAAATAAAAAATTTTAATTCATATTTAACAAGCCTAAAAGTAACTTTCATTTATATTTATATAGTCACAACTGAATCATTACATATTTGGTTAAGAACAAGAAAAACTATAATGTATAAGGAACAAATTATAGTCTAATATTCTAATTCCTTTCACATGGCCCACCATATTTGCAGAAAGCAGTACAAGTCAAATTTAACTTTCTGCATTTGCATCTCGACGCGCATTTTTTGCAACTGCATTTTATTAACTCTTGAACTTGCGCTTCCGAAAGATCAGTCCATATTGGTCGCCATGAATTTTTCACCAGTTTCCAACCCCACTGATCCGATTGGGTGATAATTGCGGGATTAAAGATTGTCCCCATATAATCCCTCCTTGATAAAAAATAGCACGTAAAATACGAACTTCTTTAACATCGTCTAAATCAGATGAACGATCGTACATTAAAACATTAAAACCTTTTAAAACTTTTATTTGTTATTGATTAGGATCTCCTGGGTGTAATGTTAAATCAACAAAAACTTTTGTTTTGAAGACACGGCGTCGCATACAGAAAAGGCGTGGAAATAGGGAAGACCAAAAGCTTTTTGGCCAATTCTGGTAGATATTTCATGACAGGGTATGTATCTTAAGTTTTTTCCTGTTCCAAAAGCAACCCATAATTCGTCCATCTGCAATAATTTGTGAACATACACTGCCAAACCTATAACATCAGTATCTACAGCCTCAATTAAAATTTTTGTATGGCCATTATTGAAACAGTTAAGCACATGCAAAAATATTCTGGTGTCTGCCTCTCCGTGGTTGCATAAAGGGATTTCATTATTTAGTGTTCTTTTACAGACTGTACCGCCTTTATGAGTACACAAAACAATTTTGTCTTCCATGAAATCTTTTTCTGCAGGATATTGAGCTAATAACTCATAAAGAGCAGTTTTGTTGCTGTTAACGCGTAAAAAATTGGCGCAGTTTTTTGGCAATGGTGCAGATAACTTTACTATTCGTTGCTCTCCCTGTCCACGTTCTATTCTGACACCATTATTTTCAAACTGTTTTCGATGTGTATATGTATATATATATATATATATATATATATATATATATATATATATATATATATATATATATATATATCCAGCGCTTTTAAAACATATGGCATAAAGACATTGTCTACATAATTTTGGTAACTTCTGAGATCCTGACTGCGCTGGAACATATCATAAGAATCAACAGACAAGTTCAGCCTTATCACAGTGTCTCATTCCACCAAGCATAGATAGCGATGGGGGGTATGCATGGTTTTCATATTCGAAAAATGTTGCTGTATCTCCATCCCTTCTTTGACAAGCGATATATAATCGACTGAATAAAGAACAATCGTCTTTTAACTCGGCAAGTTTTCCCTTCTGCATAGTTTCTTTTTTCTTGGGAGCTTTAAATATCAAAAACTTGTTCTTAGGGAGTGGATCCGTAATTGGTATTATGCAAAGGCGCAATCTCTCTTCGCAATACATATTAAAGTCTTTTTTGCCTTTAGACATAATGTTGTACAGTGCTACGACACCTTCCCTAGATACAATTCTTTTCGTGTTGATTTAATACAAACAATCGCTAACCTCTTCAAATGGATTTCTTAATGTCTCGAAAGTTGAAATAATACTTTTAACTACACGTAGAAATAACAACTGCTCATGTAGAGTCTCTTCATGATGCAGATTATTTTGATTATCGTTTTTAGGAAAATTGAAATCCTCAAATTCATTAATTACATGGGAAATGTCTGATCCCCCAGTCATCCATCTTCGTAACTCAGCTGGGTTTTCCCTTAATCCAACTGCCCCTCCATCATCTTTTATGATTGCATTGGCCTACTCGTGTGCTTGGTCTATCGCCATGCATGAAAATTTATTGTATGTTTTTTGAACGACAAAAGAACCATTCAAAAAGCAATTATATGTACCTGGATGCGTTCTATTTAAATTTACCATATCACGAAAATGCACAGATAACCAACGAGCATAGTTCATACGATCCAACGAAAAGAAGTATGGTAGGATATGTCGAAGTGAAATAACATAACGCTTAAAATCTGCTGTGGTATATTTCGGGCTGAGTTTTCACGCCATTCGGCAAAAGATTGTTTATTGTCTACTTCCTCTTTTAAGCAGCTCCCATACGCACGTTTTAGTAGGACATATAGAGCTGCTGCGGTTTGCTGGTGAACTCTGAGCGTCCTAGTAAGATGAGAAGCGTGTATAAATGATTCGGTCCTTCCCGTAGTTGCGACATTAGAATCCATCAGCACAGTTGTCCATACACTTCCTTCCAAAAAAGTTCCGACGGCAGTCCAAGCAGCCATTTCATTGTGAAGACCTCACATCATAATGACAATTGTTTCGTCAGTAAAAAAACTGTCATACTTTTGTATTTGTTTGGGTATTGCATAAATACGTTGGTCCATTGCCAATACTGGTATCTGTAGAGGAGTATAATGTTGGGCGGTTTTTAGAGCAATAGACATAGCTTGATGAATCATTGAAGCAAAGTGGGCAGCTTCGGTAAATAACGGAAGGAATGTAGACTTGCACTTTTTCTTAATACGTTCTTGTTTGGCCGAATGAAATGCCGCCCAAGATAATTTATTAGGTACATCTTCCATGTCTTGTTCTTGAATTTCAAAATTTTTGTTTAACCACGCTATTTCATTTTCAATGGGATCATCAGTAGTAGTAGTCCAGTCAGGGTCCATTGCTTCAAGAAACAAATATTTTTTTGGGAGAATCTTCTTGGGTACAGTGGTATAACTGTTTGGTAGAGGCTTAATTTGCAAAGCAGTTGTAGTAAAATCGTAGTTTATTATTGATGTCGTGTATCGGACTCTTTAAGAGGATGTTGTTGGATAGATATAGCGGTTCCGCGGAACGAATCGACAGATGTCGTTGAGGTCAGATTGTGATCAATATTATCAACTGAAAACATTGCCACATTCTTCATAGTATGTATTTATAGAATTTGATAGTTATATTATAAGGTATACATAATCCCTAATCATGAAATTTATCGATTAAAGTTTTTTTTCTTGTTTCCTCGTGAATTTTCAAAGCCGTGTATATACAGACCAAGATACACATCCTGCTAAACGTCCAGTGAAAAGTAACGATATAAAATGATATAGAGCAGAGGGCACTGTATTTATTTGTGAATCATGTGTAAACTCACCTGTAAACGTAAATTATCTTTCTAAAATGTTTTTCCTCAAAATGCGCGCGGCTTCATATAAAACTGTTGCCTGATAATAAATTAATGACTTCCGTAAGGGATTCTGCAAAAAGAAGAACGGTATCACGACCGTGCGTTTTTTCTGTCAAGTCTGGAACCATGGCAAGTATTCTTCGTTTTAATCTAGTGGAATAAACCCGGTATCCTTCAGAACATTCAAATCCCAATAATTTTAAATTATTTTTATAAATAGCAAATAATTCACTCATTTTATGAAACGTGTTACTTGGTCTGGACGATTTTATAAAATCAATTAAGTAGGCAAGAAGCTATCCCTTCCACTGAACTTGATGTGGCAAGTCTCCTTTTTGTTTGCGAAATTTTTCCACTCTGCGGTAAAATCCTTGTAAACAGTTTGAATGATATTCCAATTCCAGTGCAATTAAGTCTCCAGTACTTATTTTTCTAAGAATGTTGTGATCATTTATTTCCACGGCATAACTACGCACTTTATTGTCCAACTCCAAAGTTTGTACCATATCTAATGGAGTTTTACCAGACTGATCATAAAAAAAGCACACTTTCTGTCCGGACTTCGATTTGGCGTTTCTTGTATTTTTGGAAGTATTTGACCCGGTGTCAGATTCGTTTTTCACGTTGCTTTCAGACTTTTTCATTACTCTTTGCAATTTTAAATTATTTAATTTATTTGCACAATCCTTGTGCTACTTTACATTATTTTCTTTAAAAATGGTTTCAATTTCACTGCCATTTGCATAGTTATCATGAAAGTTAATTACAATGGGACAACGCTTTAATTGGTTAAACTTAACTATATTGTTTGCAACTATTGTACACTTGGCTTAATAAGTGTTTTATTGTTCTTTATTTGGCACAAAGCACAAAGATTAAAATTCATATTTAATACTACTTGTCTATTTTTTAAAATGTTTCCGTTACAATTATATACGAACTTTCACTACGTATAAACAATTCAACTATGTAACGGGTAAAATGAGTTGATGCATGTCAGCAGTGCGCGTGTCAGTTATGACGTGCGGTATTAATGTATCCACCCGTGATCTGCGTAAGCGCATTGATCATAAATTCATAACTTTTAATCAAATTGATTTGGACTTTTGAAATTTTGGATTTATGTTAATTATATTGCGCACCTTCTTTTTTGTTTGTGGCATAATACCATATGAGTTAAACTCAGAAAACCGAAACGCAAATTGTTAATTTTTGTAATAAATGCCAAATATTAGTGTCGATGCATTTTTTTTGTAATAAAAAAATATCACTGTCAACAAAAAATATTATAAACATTATATTGAAAATTATATATCGATATCTTTCACACTTTTTCTGCAAAAAAATAATAACTAACGGACTGCGCAATTCAACTTTAGGCATCAGTAGGGAGTTAGGAGGGGGGATTTAGAGGATGAGTCTCGCCGTTAAAACATTCTGTATCAGTTCAGTAATACACATTAAAATTATTTTGCTTCTACTACAAAGTGAACAGCTTTGGTAATATTAGCGCCTAAGAAACTGTACTATTAAGTAAGACCTTATCCATGAAAGAAGTGGATCCAAAAAAATACAATGTATAATGTAAAAATATAGCACGGTAAGATAGGTAAGGATAATTAAAAAACAGATAGAAAAATATTAGGTGTGATAACTTATTTAGCAGGAAAACGAAGTCAGTACGCCTATTCCGAAAGTTAATAAAAATTTAAAACTAGCCAAAGATATGTTACTAGGCGTTGTGCAGGATTATCATATTTAATACCTCTAGTGCGTCCAAAATTAATCCGGGAAAAAGCGGTGTTGCCTGGAAACTGCATGTGTTAGTTTTCTCTGTTGGTTAAAAGTTAAAACAACCTGACTCCGAACGAGGAGTGCTCTTCTTTTAACCAATAGATAAAACCATCGAACGCGGCTTCCTTAAGGAAACAACGCTTTTTCCAGGATTATCTGATTAATTTCGATACACGCGTGGTATTCGGTAGAATATGTTCAGAGTATATATATATATATATATATATATATATATATATATATATATATATATATATATATATATATATATATATATATATAAACAAACGAACTAAGCAGATCACAAAATTTAAATTTTTCACTGTATTCTTCGGAACACTCTTTTCAATATTGCTAGCAATGGTTTCTTGCGAAATTTTACGAAATCGTTTCATTTTTACAATAAACCTAACCTAAATTTTTTAACGTGGCTGTGGTAATTTGACGAATGCGTCTTGTTCATGACTAGAATAGCTCTTACTATGGTTTTTTGAGTATGACGCTATTTCAGTTGAATTACCGTTGTAATTTATAATGTACAATGGAATTATCACTGTAATCCTAACGAAGTTGCATTGTACTATAGGAGTAAATTAACATGAGGGAAATATTCGAAGTAAGCGGGTTGTCAAGCCAGCTACATTGAAAATGGACAGAACCGATACAAGGAGTACAATGATTTAAAGGTAGTTTAAAACACCTTACACTTACCATAAATCTCCCACAATGCTCAGTGCAGGAAAAACTGTCTCTAGGCACCCCCACAATCTTAAATTTAAAAAAAATAGTCTTAGGCGGTATGTTAAATTAATCCTACCTGAATGTGGAAGACAAGATTGTAGCCTACTTATTAAAACCATTTTCACAACTCAAATTCAATCACACTCCAAAGACATTTATCCAAAAGCTTAACAAAATGTTGAAATACACGGGTCGCCGTAAACTTATTGATCACACCCTGTATATACATATAAAAGTTCCAAGTCATAAAACGTCGATTTGAATACTTTCTAGGTAGCTCTCGTATACAGATAATTTTATATTTCTGTTATAAAAGTCTGAACCGAATAAATATTACCCAATTTAGAAAAAAAATCAAAATTAAAAGTCGGTTTAATAGTTTGTATATCAACAAAACAAACGTTAGTTGTTAAAAAAATTAATACTTAAGGGTCAATGCTTTTATCATAAATAAAATGTATCTTTTCTGAATACTTTCTCTTTAAAAATCGTATTTAAACATTCATCAATAGGTTTGAATTTTAATACTTCAAATCTGTAATTTATACTTAACAAAAATATTCTGTTATTCGTGTTCTGTATTTTACTGACTGTCAAATAGTACAAATAATTAAATTTTGTAATCGATCTGGCTCATTAAGCAATTTCAGATTAATCATTAAACTCAAAATATTCAAAGGTTAATAAGTACCAATAGACGTAACCCGTTATGCAATTTTACACAGGTTAATGCTAAGATTTTTATCTCACAACAAATTTAAATAATGGGTATATATTGATCAATTTGCAAATGTAAATGTGTACAAACACGTGACTTCAACAAGATCAACAAAAATTAATTCTTATAGATTAAAAAAAAGTTCGATTCTCCTTTTACTTATAATAAGAAATTGTTACCTCGACAAGCAGCAATGAACTTAAAAGGCAATCGTAGTTTTATCTTTTAAACAAAACCTAAAACTATTTCTTCAAACTATGTTAGCTACTCCTCAGTCCGTGATATAGTGAATCCATATGGTCTGCTACCAGTAATCCTTTTATAATTTGCACCCACACTGGCACAAGACAGAAGACGGCTGAATGGATGAATAATCCGGCCGCTAAGCTCACTAACGAACTAAAATGTCTCTTTCACAGGCGTGTTTCACATGAGATCTTTGCTTTAATGTTTGCCCTTCAACGTAAACGTTTATCACAACAATCGTTTCCACATAAGTATTAAAATTCTTAGTTGCCTTTACACAATCGATTTTATATTACTAACGATTGTACAAATGTACTTCATTCAATGTTAATGAATGAACTAAATTAACAAACGTGTAATTTTGTTACTTAAAGGGTTACTTCAGGCTTTCTTTTTATTATGATCGTCGCCGCTCTATTACTGAACACTGCCAACAAAATATTTGCTGTTATTTTAAATATGATTTTGCACTTTTTAAATTTCTTGAATGAAAAACAGTATTATATCCTTTCAATTTACACTTAAACAATTTATTTATATAAGCTCTAACCGAACGTTTCTCTCGCAGACCCTTTTTTTTGTTAGTATACTTATTAGTTAGAATGCTTATTTGTTAGTATTGCTTATTCTTATCTTATTCCTGCGGACTCTTCAGGAGTCTGCTTCCTCTTCAGTCCTGGGTCTTTTGAGTGTTAGTGGGGTTATATTGTTTTGTGTACGTGCATACAATGTAGTGTGTCGTGTTAAGTGGTTGCAAAGGAAATTAAATATTTTAATATAATATACTCTTTTTGTTCGGATTGGAGGTGTATATGTGGTGTGTATATGATGTGCGTTTTGTGTATTGGCTCGATTCCTTGGTCGTTGCATTAGTCGTCTTCGATTTTATCTTAGGGCATATGGGATGTCATCAAGGAGGTCTTCGAATTGTTCGGGGTGGTTTTCGATGTTCTGAAGCAGGATAGTTGGAGGGTGCTAAAATTTATTTTTCGGTTTTCTCCTGTGGGTTCTTAGGTATTGGATGGGGGTAAGGGACGTATGTGGAATGCGGAGGATGATTTCGGTAGCTTCTGTTTCCCCGAATATCCTACGGTGTGTGTAATTTGTTTGTAGTGTTTTGAGGCGTTGTGTGATAGGGGCGATGTTAGCGTGTTGCATGGTAATTTGGTTGGTTGTTGTATAGTGTAATCGGTGTATTCTCCGCAGGACTCGGCGTTCATATGAGGCTATGGAACTAGGTCTTTGGGTTTTAGGATAGCGTACAATGGAGCACGGTAATCTATGACGGGCCGTATGAATGTCTTCTAGGTATGTTGTAGGGTTTCGGGTTGACAACCTCCTATGCGTCCCCTAAGGGTGCCCAGGAGGTTGGATCGGTTAGGTGCTTTAAAAATTAGAACAACCTATTTTAAGGATTAAATTAAATTTAATGTTGCTTCTTAATTAAGAAATTTTTTTTTTCTAGATTTAAAAAGGTAAGGCAATGTAATATATTTAACAAAACGAGTTCGTTTAGTTTTAGAAAAGAGCAATATGCGATCTCATTACGTTTTATGTTGTAGATTTTATCTTTCTTGAAATTAAGTGATAGACTTATTTTTTTCCTATTCGAAACGAAACACGTTATACCTACTAGTATGTGTATAAGCACCCTTTCATATGATATAAGCGAGGTTCTAAAATTATTTGGAAAGAATTTTTTAGTTTACGTTTTGACTATTTAATGCTCGTACGTCTTATCCGTTCATTTATTTCGTTGACGAAGTATTTAGATATATTACGTCCTCCATTTTTTTATTAATGTTTTCTATTCCTTAAAATGATCTATTTATTGTTATTGCTGCTAACTCATGCTTTACTTTGTATACGCTTAATATAGTTCGTAGTCCAGTCACGTTAGGGTTTTACTGCAGAATTTGGAGTATTGAGCTGAATTTTTGCACAGATCTTTATTTTGTCATTATAAAGTTGGGTACAAAGGCCAGCAAAAAAAAAATCACTAGAGCATTTTGAGATATCAGAGGTACAAGGCCACGATTTTAAATTTTTTGAGAATGACTCGCTTACTATGCATCGTACGCCATTAAAAACTATTATAGCTAATTGTAGCTAATAATATTCACTACAAGATTGATAACTTGAATTTTTTTCGTGCGATTAGCCGTTTCTGATATATATCGTAGAGATGTGGGAGCGCGCGCAAGGCGGTTAATTCACTTTCCCACGTTAATTTCGCTACCGTATGATTATTATTGAAGGGCATTTATGAAATAATGTAGTTAATTATTCGTCCTCTTCTTCTCTCCCAGCCCCTATGTCTCTTTCGTTTTCTTCTTGTGACGATTCGTTTCTTTATGTTTCATTATCACTGTCGGTCTCTGCTGTTGTCGCAGGAACACTTTGAACTTCGCACACTTCATCGTCGAATTCTGTACGTAATGTTGGGCTACACTTTGCACCACACCCCTTCTTGCAATTACAAAACATTGCGTTTAATAGTTCCTCGGTTGCTGGAGGCAATGTAGTTGTTGTTGGCTGCATGATCTCGTTCTCCAATTGTCAGTTCTATTGCACGGTGCACGGGTTCTAACTTATCCCCGAGCCAAGTATGTACCTGAAAGTTGTTACGGTAAAAATGCTCACTAGGACAAGGTGACAGATAAACCTGGTTTTTGCACGGCTAGCTCGGCGTGCGGGTGAGGGTCTGTCGGGAAAAGCAGTTTCTTCTCCGTAGAATACGCCATCTACCAAGGTCGAAATCGGGGAAATGTCGCAATAGGTTCCGGTAGGCGCCAGGATATTCCAAACGAACACACCAGGGTGTTTTAAAACGCGAAATAAACGACGGTACGTGGTGGTCCGAATACCCAACTTACCCCACTTACCAAATCGTAACGCTATTAGATCCAGGTGTCCGCAATGCTGCTTCACCTGAAAGGCTTCAAAATCTGCACCTTAATCTGATAAACTTACCACCGTGCAGCAATATTCAAATTCAATACTCAATACAAATCACTAAAGTTTCCACTACGTTAACTTACTAATCTTCCTTAAACAAATCAAAATAACACATACCAAACTGACTTCAATTCGGTTACGAAGCTTCTCTAAACTGGTAAGCTACGTTACGTTAACTTAATCTTTGTAACAAAACAAAAAAAGACAAAAAAAAACCCAAACTTCTCTCATTAAAACCCGGCGTTGCTTCCTATTTGAGCAATCACCCTTTGTCAAGGCTTAATATTAAAATAATTACTCCAAAACAGTAACTAAGATAAATATCTATTAACTCAAAATAAAACAATTAAAATTTGAACAGCTTGTCAATTTGGGTAAAATGATAATCGTCTACTCTTAACCTTTTACCTCATTGAATTGTGGCCAGTAGCAAAACTATCTTAAGCTAAATAGTATCCTAAAAATTTCTATAGACCTGAATTACGTCCGTACGCAAATCTTACATAAAGAAATTAAGGTAAGATTTTATTTACCTCTATGCATACAATATTAATAGTATCATAAACACCTTAAATAGCTTCTAAATAGACAAAGCAAACTGTCCGTGAACGTTAACGAAATGACACAATAAATTCAACAATAATTACTTTCAACAGGTTCCTCCGTTAACACACATTGCATAAAATATTCCACATGAAACACAACCAAATTTTATTCTCATAGGTCGCAAGACCAACAAACAGAATATAAATGAATTACCTAGGTCACACAGGCAACTAGGAGATGATCCTTGCTTCACGAAAGCGTCGTGTAAGGCTCGAGCGGGCCCACGGTCTTCGGTGTTACTCCTTGATGACAGCAATACCGACTCGCAGTAGATCGCTACCGCGTATTCAACTTGATTTTAAATTAATTTACAAAATTCTCCATAATTGACACCAATATTCTCTCGTAACTTATTGAAGCAGTAGTAACTAGATTAGATCACTTTAATAATTTCTTTTAACTCAAAGATGTTAAGGTTCGACTAAGAAAACACTCAGCAAATTGTTTTACACAACTTAAATTAGTAAGTTTAATTACAAACAAAACAATCTTAATCAGTTGGTGTGGTTGGGTGTTCGTTCACTACGTACTCTTAACTTTTAGGAAAGGGGTTCTCTAATTATATCTCATTAATCACGAAACTCAATAGTCCTCGGGTTCGCACTATAAAAAAACACGAACCCAACTTTCTATCATAAATGCACTCGAAGATGCCGTTATTCTCCAATAAATTGAATTAATGAACGAGCCCGGTTGAAATATTACTTCACAAAATATCCCAAACTTGGTTTTATTCGACTAATCTTGCAAGTCTTCAACACTACTTAAAGAAATTTCACTAGGAGCTCACACAATTATTAAACCCCAAATTCCGCTAGTTCGAACGACTTTCCACACACACAACTCCACGCGTCAAAAGCTTAGGGAAGAGTCCTCTTCCTTTCAAACTCACTTTTTCGCCATATTAAAAAACGTTCCCCTCCATACAAATTCAATTAAACAAACCAATCAACCATTTGAACTTCAAAATTTCCACACCCCTAAATATAAGATGGTAACTCGACTAAAGGCGAAGGAGCTGCTACATCTGCATTTCCCTTCGACACGACACAGATATGTTATTGCAAAAATACAACCAATCGCCCACCCATAGTACTTATATGGATGAAAACTATCATTCCGACTCTCAAATTGGTCCTCTGCACGGATACGACAGTACGGCAGCAACGCGATAACAACACTTATTTGTAATGAAACTATGTAACAAAATCAAACGACTTTATCTTAATAAAATCCCAAATATGATTCGGGCATTAACCTGAAAATTGTATTCAAAATCCCAAAAACTACACTGACTTTTATTAATGAAATTACGTCACTACACCCAAAAAAAATACGTAACTCCTATCTACAATGAGTAAAGATAATGCACAATTGCACATTTCTAAGATTCCTTTACATACAGCGCGACCTATTCAAGCAAAATATTCATTATCTACAGTAAGCTCTTAAACTAACATTGAAAGAAAAGAAAAGAAAGGATTCGGAATCTAACTAAATAGATGAAGACCTAACCAATACGTATACAGGGTGTTCAAAATACCCTGACAAAGTAAACCGGGTTTAGGTTCTAGATCTTTTTTCTTAACCGTCTTTACCTACCTGATAGTGGACTCGATGGATATGCTGCCGAGCTGCTTCACATGAGGGCAGCAGCGACGCCTGATGAACCGGTCTATTGAGTCTTGTCGATTTTAGAAAATGTGTATATCTAAGACATAATTATATCAAATCGTGATAATGTTATTATTAATCCTTACCTGAAATTATCAATACTTTTTTTCCAATTTTGTCTTTTTTCTTGGAACATTTCAGCCATGCGATGTAATGCAGGTTTTTTTCAAACATTTTAAAAGCTTGAACATTGCAGATGTGGTAACGCATCCACTAAAAGCGTGCAAGAAGAGAATGGGTTCCTTGCAACCAGCAAACTTGTCCAAACTCTTGGAAGAATGCAACCGAGTTTCTACATTCCTTTATCCAATTTTGGTATGCGCAGGATGTATTAGGTTATGATTGAGACTTGTTGCCATTTTTCTTTTTGTATTTTGGATAAATTTCTGATTGATCGAACTACTGCGTATATTTGGGATTGCTACACTTGGTTTATTTACATCATGACTATAATCGGTAAAAGTGAATTGACCGCCTTGCACCGCGTTATTGTGTAAATTGAGCGCGTGCTCCCCTATCTGTGTGCTATACATCAGAAACGGCTAATCGCACGAAAAAAATTCAGATTATCAATCATGTAGTGAATTTTATTAGCTACAACTCTTATAATAACTTTTAAAGGCGTACGATGCATAGTAAGCCAGTAATTCTCTAAAAAGTCAAAATCGTGACCTTTGACCGCTGATATCTCAAAATGCTCCAGTGATTTTTTTTGCTGGGGTTTCTAACCAACTTTATAATGACAGCATAAAGGTCTGTGCAAAAATTTAGCTCAGTACTCCAAATTATCCAAGTTCGATTTACTTAGACCCAACGTGACTGGACTATCGGCATGTCAGTTTTTCCGATTTTTCGTATATAGTGAGTCCCAGAAGTTATGTCTAAATTCATTAAAAGTTCAAGTTTTTAGTTTTTGGAGAAATGCTGGGATACGTCGATTTTTGTTTTTGACTGCGGTTTTTTAGTGGTAAAATTTTTCATATAGGGTGGCTCAAAAATTAGTTACGACCACCAACTTGATTTTTTCAAATGGAAACACCTGTATTTATTTCACTTCCTGAATCTGCTATGCCTTTTGATTAAATCTCATGTACCATGTCCTATACCTATAGTCAACAGATCTCAAGATTGTTACGAAAAAAAAGTAAATATTGTCTTTATAAAACTATCAAGAACACTTGCAAAATAATCGTATGCAAGATGATCCATAAACAATAGGTACATATTTTCATTTTGTTGTGTATGTCCATTTATTTATAACGTCCAATTTCAACATTTGTCCTTTGGACACAAATGGTGTATTTTTGGATGAAACATTCCCTAATAGGTGGATAGAAAGGAGAGGACCTATCGAATGGACTGTTAGGTCACCCGACCTAAACCCGTTGTATTTCTTTCTGTGGGGTTATCTCAAAACAAAGGTATATGTTGACAGGCCAAACAATCTGGAGATATTGAAAGAGACAATCAGAAGAGAAGTGCGTGCCATAACTCCAAAGTGGTTGAAAACGTGCAAATTTAGATATAGGACATGGTACATGAGATTTACTTAGAATTCAAAGCACATTCAGCAAATGAAATAAAAAACACGTGTTACCATTTGACAAAACCCTATATACAACATTTTACCACTAAAAAGCTGCAGTCAAAAATAAAAATTGACGTGTCCGGGCGTTTCTCTAAAAACTAGACCATTGAACTTTAAATGAATTTAGACATAACTTCTGGGACTCACTGTATAAATTGATAACTATCATACATTAGGAAGTTTCTTCAACTTCGTCTAAGTAAGTGCACGTGTGGGTCAAGCGAAAAGGAGCATACATGTCCTAGCGCTCTGAATAAAAAATTAAATAGAATAGAACTTGCATGAAAGCCAACAACCTGGGCTACACCGGACACTTTGGCGCTCTTTGAAGAATTCAATTTCGACTGCACTGACACTTAGCTGTAGAAAGGAAGCAGTTGCGATCCTACCAGTACCAGGAGACCGTCGAGCCACATGAAGGAGAAAAAAAAACAGGACATTAAAGATGCAAGCAGTACAAGTATCTAGAGGTCAACATCGAGAGCACCGTCACCACAGAAGGAAGATTGACTTATGTTACCAGCAACCGCTCAATAAGGATTGTTTGATTTAATTCTATTTTAACACTTTATTTCCTCCACTTCTTGTTGGTCTCCGACTTAGAAGCCTCTTTCCTCAGAAGGCTGTAACTCGGCGCAGAACCGCACTTCTGTTAATAATATTTCTTTATTTCACACACTTGTATAAATCACACTCTTAACACAAACCATGATTGCTCAAGTATGGCTACTACAGCACTACCATTACCACTGACTCCTTGCAACTTAATTACACATAATTTTGTTTACACCATTCTTTTTTTTTCCGCTTAAAAGTACGTTTTTAAATTATCTTTTTAGCACTATAACTACCGCGCCGGTCAATTTGACCGCGTGTCTTCTTTAAAAGATTGTTTCTTCGAGTTACGGTATTGAGGTATTATGATTTTTTCTAGATTTTTATGTACTTTTAGAACACCAAAAATATTTTAAGAAAATTAAGCCGTTTTAGAGTTCTTTTGTAGTATTTGTATAACTACCGGAACCGTCATTTTGACCGTTCATATATTAATAATCAGTTTCGAGGTTGTATAACAATAATGATTACTATTATTGTGGTAATTTTTAGGAGTTTACTGCAAGTCAGAACTTGTTTAGTCGTGTACGAGATTATGAATAATCTTCGCTATTTTACCTACGCCCCCGAGATATGAAAAATGCAAATTATAACTTGTTTCTATAGAGATCTATATATTCAAGTACTTTGAGGTTTCAAATTCGTTGCAACTGAACGTTCTTGTGAGATGCTTATGTGCTTATTGCGGGGTTAATTTCGTTGTAAAAATAATGAGGTCGTCTCGTGGTTTTACACAACAACAGGCTTTAGATTATCTTGCGGAGTTCGAAAGCTTATCTGAATGCGAATCCGAAAAAGCAAATAACTACCCCGAAGATGGTGAAAGTGATGAAGCTGTTCCTGTTAATGACAAAAGTAGTGAACAAAGTGAAGAATCTGATGTCAGCGTAAATAATGTCACTTCTGATCCTTGTACATCTTATGAAATTAATGATGACATTGAACACCATCCAAAACGAAAAAAATTAAATGCATTTACCTGTGGGGAGTAAACAAATCTTATGATATATAGGAAGTTGTGGAATCAAGTGCACCTTATGTGGGCCGTATAGTTCAAAGAAATGTTACTCGAAATACTCCTGGACCAACTCCTTATGCAAAAAGAAATGTGTTTGCTAACTCTGTGCTAAGTGCGTTTTGATTGTTTATAGATAACACAACGATGAAACACATTCAGAAATGTACTGAAATTAAAGCTAAACGACAACTAGGAGATGATACAAACTGGTAATTGTCTCTTCAAGAACTTGTCGCTTTTGCGACACTGCTAGCTCGTGGTGCTTACGACGCAAGAACATTACAGCTTGACAGTTAATGGTTTGAGACTCGGGGACCGCAATTTTTTCGTGAGACCATGTCACGCAATCGATTTCGTGAAATCATGAGATTTTGAAGATTTGATATTCGATCAACACGAAAAGAACGTCTAGTTAGTGATAAGTTTGCTTTGGCGTCCGAAATATGGGATAAATTTATTAGTAATTGTAAAGCTTGCTATGTTCCTGGAGCAAACATTACAGTGGATGAACCACTTTTTCTTACTAAAGCTAGATGCAGATTTACACAATATATGGCGAATATACCTGATAAATTTGACGTAAAATTTTGGCTAGCTGTTGATACAAATTGTAAATATCTCCTGAATGATTTTCATTGTTTAGGAAAGATGATATGCGTCCTAACAACCAACCCCTTCCAAAATATGTTGTTAATTAAAATTAATGGAACCTTTCGTAAATATGGGCAGAAATTTAACTACCGACAACTTTTTTACCAGCCAAAAGTTTGCAATAATTCTGGCAAAGAGAACACAACAATAGTAGGAACAATGAACCGAGCAAGAAGGGAATTACCAATTTGTATCAAGAATAAAAGGGCAGAGCTATATTCTATCACTGTAATGAAAAATGATGAAATCACCTTGTCAATTTATCAGGGTAAAGTTAATAAAAATGTCATATTGCTAAGTACGCTACATCCAACTGTGGCTATAAATGATTGAAAAACCAAGAAACCTGAGTCAGTATTGTATTACAATGAAACAAAGTTTAGGGTAGATGTGTTGGAAGCATATGGCTAGAAAATATTCCACGAAAGCTGGTTCATGTACATGGCCAATGTTTTGGATCTTTCTACAATCAACGCCTGGATAGTTTATAAGGAAGTACCAGCAAATATGATACAACGAAACCTAAATTCGTCATCAGTGCCAAAATAACAAAATGTGATAAAAATAAAACTGCTGACGGTTGTTCAATATGTTTCTGGAAAATGTGAAAGTGTAAAAAAGAACGTTATTTGTTTGAACTGTGAGCGTGAGATGAGATGATATGATATGAGATGAGATGAAATGAGATGAGATGAGATGAGATGAGACGAGATGAGATGAGATGAGATGAGATGAGATGAGATGAGATGAGATTAGATGAGATAAGATGAGATTAGATGATATCATATGAGACAAGACGAGACGAGTCGAGGTGAGATGGGATGAGATGAGATAAGACGAGATGAGATGAGATGAGATGATGTGAGGTGAGTTGAGATGAGATGAGATGAGGTGAGGTGAGATGAGGTGAGGCGAGGTGAGGAGAGGTGAGGAGAGGTGAGGAGAGGTGAGGTGAGGTGAGGTGACGTGAGGTGAGATGGGATGGGATGGGATGGGTTGGGTTGAGGTGGGATGGTGTGGGTGGGATGGGGTGGGATGAGATGGAATGGAATGGGTGGGATGGGATGGGATGGCATATGATGGGATGGGATGGGATGGGATGGGATGGGATGGGATGGGATGGGATGGGATGGGATGGGATGGGATGGGATGGGATGGATGGGATGGATGATGGGATGGATGGATGGATGGATGGGATGGATGGATGATGGATGGGATTGGATGATGGATGTGATGGATTATGATGGATGGGATGGATCGGATCGGATTGGACCGGATCGGATCGGTTCGGATCGGATCACACCGGATCGGACCGGATTAGATGAGATTAGAAGAGACATCTCGTCTCATCTTATCTTATCTTACATTATCTTATCTTATCTTATCTCAAGATAAGATAAGATAAGATAATGTAAGATAAGATAAGATGAGATGAGACGAGACGAGACGAGACGAGACGAGACGAGACGAGACGAGACGAGACGAGACGAGACGAGACGAGACGAGACGACAGACGAGACGAGACGAGACGAGACGAGACGAGACGAGACGAGACGAGACGTGACGAGACGAGACGAGACGAGACGAGAAAATTCACACAGTAAAAATAATAATTATGTAGTCACTACTACAGTATGGGATAGGTAACGAATGTAACAACATGTACACATACGTACATAAAGAATACATTCACACAATATCAGTGATCAAGGATTGCAACCGCTTAATTTTAATAATACAACTAACAATTTTAATTAATGGGTTACAATATCTGTGCATAAAGCTCTATCACGTTATAAAATACTAACTTATTCATAATATTTTTATTTCGCGGCGATATTCACTGTATGATGATATAGATGTAATGTCTAGCGGTAAATGATTATACAGGGTCCGCCTTTGGGAGCTGATCGTATGAGTATCTGCTAAACCAAACTTACTATAATTTTGAAAATTTGGTGACAGGGTAATGATGTTAGGGCTAACTCATCTAAATTATTTTCACGTTCGTACCACTTCCGATTATACCGGAAGTCGGTACTTAGTCGCTTATTTTAAATGGAACAACCCGTATATTAATACATTTTTGGATTCTTTGTCGAATTTTAAGGTAAGTTTGTTAAATAAACTAGATACTAAATTTCAGTCGTTTTAAAAAAAAAACATTTTTCTAAACAAATTAACAGATGCGGTCTTTGTAATAACTCGTTAATTGTTCTGTTCCTGTCAAACAATTTGAATAAAACTTTGAGGTGTTGTAGGCAAAGGTTTATTGCAACAGTCTGCAAACAATTACATTTGTATTATTCATAAAAATAAAACTATGAATGAGTAAATCGAAAAAAACTACTTTTACTGCGGAGGTAGTAACTACATACTTATCAGTGCATTCTTACACGATAAAGTCGCTTATTTAGTATTTCTTGCTCGTGATCAAATTTAAATTAATTTACAATAAATGTTCAAAATGTTGCCCGTTAAACGCAAGACATTGTTGAACCTGTTTTATAACGGCTTCATTTGTAGCCCTTTAAATTTCTTGTGGAGAAAGAGAATTGAAGGCATTTTGCACTCTTGCAATGCAATCTTCTTTAGTCGTTAGTGGTGTAGCATAAACAATATTTTTAATTCGACCCCAAAGATAAAAATCCATTGGCGTAAGATCAGGTGACCTAGGTGGCCTTTGAAAGGGACCATTATTGGCAAACCAACGATCTTCAATAATTTCATAAAGTTTCATCGGAACAGCGTTAGTGTTGTGAGGGGGCGCACCGTCTTGTTGGTACCATAAATTTTCCCTTTCTAGATTTAATCGGGGTTGAATTCGAGTGTTTCATATCTCAAGATAATTTTCTCCTAGAAATTAAATTTGTAATCATAATTCCCAACAATAAACTATTTGAAACCTCTCAAATTTTCGTTGTAAAAATACACGTCAAAGATTTCGTTATTCCGAATAGCACAAAATACGTTAAAATTCCAAATTTCCTGAAAATGGCATTCGCGAATTGGATTGCTATTTTCGTTATTCCAGTAATGCGAGTTTTGGCGATTAAATATGCCATTTTTCGTAAATTTCGATTCGTCCGTCCATATGATATTAGTCAAAAAATTA
This sequence comes from Vesta saturnalis, assembly GCA_036346205.1. Taxonomy (NCBI): domain Eukaryota; kingdom Metazoa; phylum Arthropoda; class Insecta; order Coleoptera; family Lampyridae; genus Vesta; species Vesta saturnalis. The sequence continues at coordinate 2,314,486 of JARFJB010000862.1, forward strand.
GGAATTTCTTGTATTTTGAGCAAAATTGTTTCACAAAATTCGATATGTTTCAAGAAATCCGCTTCTTTCAAATGTCGAACTAATTGTAAACAGTATGGCCAAAAACTTATGTTTCTTAAAAATTCTTCTGATAGTTGTTGGTGTTAAGCCAATATCTGTTTTCGCGTCGTTTATGGAATTACAAGGATAGGCACGGAAATATCCTAAAGTTATAACTTCATTCTGTTCGTTATCAATAGTAGTTTTTTTGCGAGGCGCAGAGTGTTTAAATGTGCCAAACTGTTCCAAATTTTGGACCACGCGTCTTATTGTATCTGCTGATGGTCGGGGGCGCTCAGAATAGCGTTCGATAAATGTTCTTACTGTTCGTTTTACAACTCTATGACATTAAAATTAAATTCAAATAATCTGTATTAGAATATTCAAGTCGAGCCATTTCATCAAGAAAAACACAAACTGTCAACAATTTTATGAAATTATTGACTACAAAAGAAAAACAAAATAAATAAGCATCTTTATCGTGTAATGATGCGCTGATAAGTATGTATTACCTCCGCAATAAAAAGTAGTTTTTTTCGATTTACTCATAAAGTATTAAATTTTTACACTTATGTTGTATATCGAATTTGAAAGAAAATTTCTATTTGGCAAAAATGACTTTTGAATCACAAAATTATCAATTTTTATAATTTTTTGCAGTAACTTATTCAAATATTTTTCTTTATTTCAATTCTCAATTATTTGGTTTCCATGGTGACCACGAACAAGGAATACTAGATTTAAGTATGTAGCTCATTTTAACACAAATTTTAAAATTGGGACTTTTTTGATAATAAGTATGAAACTGTTACGTTTAGGCAAATAATGTTTTATACAAACTTACCTTAATTTTTGACGTTAAATCGATCTGAGTAATAAAAAATAGGGGTTTCCATTTGATTTTTTTGAGTAACTTGTATTTTTTGATAGTCAAGTTTAGACATTCATAATTTTATTTTTATGAAAAATACAAATGTCATTTTTTGCAGACTGTTGCAATAAACCTTTGCCTACTACACCTCAAAGTTTTATTCAAATTGTTTGACAGGAACAGAACAATTAACGACCGCATCTGTCAATTTTTTTGGAAAAATGTTTTTTTTAAACGACTGAAATTGCCTATCTAGTTTATTTAACAAACTTACCTTAAAATTCGACATAGAATCCAAAAATGTATTAATATACGGGGTGTTCCACTTAAAATAAGCGACTAAGTACCGACTTCCGGCATAACCGGAAGTTGTACGAACGTGAAAATATTTTAGATGAGTTAGCCCTAACATCATTACCCTGTCACCAAATTTTCACAATTATAATAAGTTTGGTTTAGCAGATACTCATAGGATCAGCTCCCAAAGACGGACCCTGTATAGAATTGGAGCTATATGCAAATACGATTTACTAAAACATTTAATTTTTGCTCAATCTGCCCCTTATTCTATCCTTTTGTCTTGTATGATAGCCGTGATACTCGCAATTAAAGTGAAAAGGTCTCAGATTTTTTTTTAACGTAGAATAAGCTTTGGAGAATGAACATATTAATAACCGTTGACATATTCAAGTCTAAAAACTGAGACCGACACGACGCTCTGTTTGGTAAATTCGCTATTATTCTTATTGTCCGTTTTTATATTTTAAGTACGTATGATGTATATCCCCAAATTAAGTAAACATATAATCCTTTATTTAATTTAGCTTATAGTTGTATACAGTGCTGCACTGTTCAAGTTTTTGTCTAAATGGATTCTTAGTATTCCAGTACTTTCTACTTCTCCGACGATAAATTTAGGAAGGCTGTTTGGGCTGTTACATGTGGCCTTTTTGTTATTAAAAATAATGCAGCTAGTTTTATCCATGTTTAAAGATAGCTCATTATTATGAAACCAATTCTCTGGTTTTTTCACATTTTCGTTAATTTTATTGTGGAGATTTATTAAACTGTTAAATTTTAGAACTACATATGCTTGTGTCGTCTGCGTATAATGTAACATTAGTGCTGTCTGAGGTAATATTTGCTGGTCGGTCGTTGATAAAAATTAGGAAAAACAGGGGTCCAAGTATAGACCCTTGAGGAATGCCGCTTTCACTTTTTTGCATAGTTTATATGTATGGTTTAATAATATTGACGCTGCTATAATGAATTTTAACAATTGAGTATCTATCCTCGAGGTAAGATTGAAGTAACTGCAAAGCTACTTAACTGTGTTATTTCTGCTTATTTCTTAAACAATACATTAAAGACATCGATTCACCTGATCGTCGGCAAGTAAACTTTTAATTAAAATGATTATGGGTTAATTGTGTGCGACATACTGAGGCAACAATAAAGCAATCGTATAAACCGGAAGAAATGTTGAACATCACAGTTGACTAACTAATTATTAACATCGGAAACGATTCTGAAAGCTCGGGTGTAGATAGTCACTCCGATTAGAAGTTTAACACTTTGACAACCACGTTTCTACAACCTACAAGTAGTAATACAAGTGTGGTAGTTCATATCCAATACAATAAATTTCTATTAGTAATGTATTTCAATTATGAAAGTACAATTTATTTGTAAAAGGCTTTTCAAAATATTAATCACACATTTCCCATAGTTTATGTTCCACTTTAAATGTCATCTTCGCACGGATAATCGTTCCATTTTATTTAGGCACGTAACTTAACATCCATTTTGTGTTATAATGTTGCCATCTTATTTTGGGCCGTCATTGCTACTGAATTGGTAACAACAATAAGCAATTATGATTATGAAGCCTACTAGCCTTGCGAGGTGTAAACAGTGCAGATAGTTGTTCCATGAAAATTGTTTAATCTATAAATTGAATTTCTAATTTTCAATTGTATGATTGTTTATCAACAACTTACAACACAACCATTCTCCTGTTTTTATAATTCAATTATTAAATGTTTAAATTTTGTTGAAAATTAAATTGTAATAGGGCAGCAATGTGTTATAACCTACATAGCCCTGCAGGCTGCAAAATAAGGTACCAAACACCTGTTAGGTTTCAAGGATATCATTTTTCAGCCGTTATCATTACGATAATCAACGTTCTCTAATTTTTACAAAATAAATCACAATAAATAAGTAATTGTATTTTAGAATTCTGCAGTTTTAAATGCTGTCATCTCGGGGTATATTTTCTAATCAGAATTTATTATAACGAAAATAATTTTGAGTCATGTTTTTCATATTACACCATATGATTGTATATGATGACGTAACGGTAGATTTTCCTGGCGAGGATAATAGGTAGTTTACATTCAACAATTAAAACGAATGTTCAAGATTATGCTAAAGATGGTTTTATTGCTCTCTAATCTGATTATTATTTATGTCTGAATTTGTATTGTTGGTTGTTTATTTAAAATTGCTATTTATGATTTACAAACATATATGACTTGTTCGTTTGTAAACATTCATTATTCGAATTAAACGTAAACAATAACAATTTGAGTCAACCGACTCGAATAATAATCGCACAATCGATAATTGAGTCTATTCAGCAAAAAGCAAGTAAATGTAAAGTAAAATATAAAATATCAAAATATAAACATTCACGATTATTACTCACAATTAAAGCACTTATCCTTTGGATTTTTAAATCGTGTAATTTTCTATTTATATTAATTTAACGATTCGATAACAGTTATATAGTTATCGTCCTCAGTAAATGGTGATATCTTTCAGAATTACTTCAGATGTCAAATCAAATTTATGAAATATGAAAACGCAAATATAGGCTGCATTTGAATTGCACTTTGAACAACCATAATTTGAAGTTATCTCTTCATCAAGATACAAAAATGGTCTTACTACTTCACCGATTGGAATTAAGTTCTTATGGTTTTTCACCAAAATGCTTTTTATTGTCTATATGAGTCTCTATGGATACAAAAGGTGCGTTAGAAACTTTGTTACAAATGTTAAGTTTTAATGGAAAATTCCTTATGGCCATGCTTTATCTTTATATATTACGGTCAAATATGCTTCTCTTGCTCTGTGAAGTGTGATTGCTGTTTGCATAGTTTAATCAGTAATTGTTTAACCACTCACTTAGAGTCATGATAATCACACCTACAAAAAATTTTATTCAGGTTCGTGACAATAAAATAAACTAACCCTTGTAATTGTAATGTATACGTTGCAACGTAGTTAGGACTCTAATAGTACCTATAGGGTTATTTGAAATGATCCATAGGAAAAGCTTTCAACTCGGGAGTTTCAGACTGAGAAAACTAGGGTAACGTCATATGGCGCCAGAATGTCCGGCGCTCGCTATTTTCTGAACAATACGACGCCAAATTGTTATATATGTGCATGCACCAATTTTTGTTTTCAGTTTATTACTGTATTATTTCCACACCTAACTGTCGCATACTTTCTCTAATTGGAATTCTTTATTTACAGATAAACACACAATATGGCGGCGTTCGTTGCAAAACAAATGGTTGGGAATAAATTGAATGCAGTTAAAGGTAAGTTAATTGAGTATATGTTGAACTGCAAGTGACAGTTTTTATTACTTCGGAATCCTTTCTTTCAAAATTGTACAGTTTGGATAATTGTGTTTGCTTTTCTTATTGAAATTCTGAGGAAGTAAAATCACTCGTTTAGAAAATCTTTGTAAACGCGTCTATACTACTATTTGTTTCTATTTAACTTAGACTGTGACTTTAATTTTGGCAAGCTCGCCTAAAATTATTGATTGCAGAGAAACGGTTACAATCTGAAGCTAACCTAATATTTTAGTTTCAGTGCATGCTAGTTTAGACAGTTTTTCACATACTGTACATTTTGGATTGTGCAGCATGTGTATTGTTGCAGTCGTAGTCTATTTCGTTCAATTTATTATCTTACATTTCCGGTTTTGCAGAACGTTACGGCTACATAAACATGAATATACGCTTGCCTTACTCTTAGTTTGATACACGTAACTTTTTGCATACCTACATAGCTTTTACAATGGTTATGCGCATTTACAAACACGATATTTTTAGCTAAAAAAAATTAACGATCTACATCATCATCTTTTAACTACATTTACTTAACAAAATTTTATTAATGAAATCTAATTATAAAAGCCTGAACCGGAAGGAAAAGTGTGTGCTTTTAAAGCAAACGGAATGTTAATCTCGCAACTCAAACATATGGAGGATAGAAGTGTGTTTTGCATCACCACTGTTTGCTAAATGTATGTTTATTGTTCAAGTTATAAAAGTAATTAAAAATTATTTCACAATATTGATCGGCGTAACTACTTGATTTTTCCTCTTCATAAACACTAATGAAAGCTTACGCCCTCTTTTTTTTAATCGACAAGCTTGATTTCCTTTGAAAAGTTATATCAATACTTAGTTCCTTGATTAAATTACTTTAATATCTTGTGTAAGACTACTACGAAGTTTCAGATCAATAACTGCGTATGTATAAGCCTGAGCACCGTTTTGGTTTAATCATATATTACGCTTTTTCTTTAAACACTTAAAATTAAATTCCCAAAAACGTTTTCCTGACTGAATTGATTTAATGGTTCAATTGCATACAAATAATCAGTTTCCATCTCTTTCGCGATACCTTTCTAGTACCACAAAGTAGCAAGGTTATGCGGGTTCTAATCCACTTGCGGAATTTTCAGGTTTGTATCCGGGCTAAAGTGCTTAGGTTGATTTCTAGGTTAATACGAAGGTGGGTGTATGGTTCGTATCTCGAGGAGGTATGTTTCTAGGAAAATGTTACACGATCAAACCGCATTAGGCGTCGTGTTGGCCTTCCGAGGTAACCCAACTGCACTGAAAATGGGCGGGTTCAATATAAGACGTGAAATTATTGAAAGTTAGTTTCAAACACCTTACACTTAGCATAAATCAGCAAATAACAACGTTCAATCCGGGAAACATTGTTTTTAGGCGCCACCACAATCTTAAATTTTTCTAAAGTAAATAGTCGTAGGCGAGGCGTTAAGTATTCCTACCTGACTGTGGTATACAGTATTGTGGCCTACTCAATAAAATGATACACAACTCAAATTGAAACACACTTTCACTTTAACATAGTACGTTAAATTTCGTCTCAGAAAACTTAATACACGTTGATTCAATTTTAAAAAGTTCAATTACCCCTAAAGCTTAATGAAATTTTGAAGCATACCAGTCGTCGTAAACTTATTTGGGTATAGTGTTTCCAATTTTGCGTTTTCTGCTAACTTGCTCAACTGTGCCATCGAGATTTTAGTTTCCTGCTTAACTGATCTTTTCCATGTGGTTTGGGGCTGTCCTGTAGCTGTCTTACCCTGTGGGTTCCATCTCAGCTATTGTTTGCATATTTCATATTCTTTCTTCTGGAGCGTGTGTCCCAACCACCTATATTTCATTTTAGTTATGTCTGTATTTATTTCATGCTGGTTTGTTCGCTGTCATAACTCTTTGATAGTGATAACTTGAGGCCACCATACTCCCAATATACTCCTCCAGCATCGATTGATTAATACTTGTAGTTTTTGTTTTGACACTTTTTTAGAGCCCAAGAGCGTTAGCGTCACCACAGCATTTAACACTTTAATTTCAATTTTTATAGTTAAGCTTGTTGCACACCACATTTTATTCAGCCCTATAAATACTACAATACCCTTACCCTACGTAGTATTTCATTAATATCCTTCAATACTCCCCATTCCTCTGATATACTGCCTAAATAGGTAAGCTTACTCACTTTTTCAATTGGTTCATCATCTATTAACACTTCTCTTAATTCTTTGATGTTGATACACATAAGCGTTGTCTTTTCTTTGTTAATTCGTAGACCAACTTTATTCCTGCTGTAGTTTGATTGTCTTTGCTTGCATATCTTATTCCTTCCCTACCATTTGACACTACATTTTGTAGCACTTCGTCCAACACTATGATAAATAACATTGGGAACATTATACATCCCTGTCGCACACCCATATTTGCTACGACTTCGTCTGCAAGTCTACCATTATGGAACACTCTACACTTATAGTTATTATAGCCTTGTTTTATTAAGTTTACAAACTTCTCTGGGAACCCTTATTCTTTAGGGCAATCCATATAATATCTCTATTCAATTTAGCAAAGGCCATCCGACAATCAATAAAATCCAGGCATAGTGGGGAGTGGTATTCAGTTGATTGTTCCGTTATTATCCATAGTGTCGTAATTTGGTCAATACATAACCTGCTTGATCTGAATACGCTTTGCCCCTTCCTCAAGTTGTTATCAATTACATTAATTATTCTATTCAAGATTAGCTTATAAAATATTTTATTTACTATACTTAATGGGTTACCCCCTCTAACAATTGTCAAAGTTTTTTTAGTCAGCTTTTATCGGTATTTTTGTTACTAATCCTGCATTCCATTCACGCGGAAAACTTTCTATTATGGTTTAAGTAGCGTTGCTGTGACTTTTTGATTCACCTTTAGTATTTCTGCTGTTATACCATCTATTCCCGAAACTTTACCATATTTCATCCGTTTAATTGTAGTTTGCATTTCCTCCTCGGATGGACATTCGAAGTTTATTTCTTTCCGTGGCCTTGTTTGTATCATTTCGTTATTCATCTCTTTACAACTTACCATATCTTGGAAATACTAACGCCATCTCTGAATCTGCTGTTCTTCTGTACAAAGAATATTCCCATCTCTACTTATAATGATGTAGTTGGGTCTCCTGGAAGTGCTTAGCTTTTTAATATTTGAGTCAAGTTCTCTGTCTCCTTTATCTGCAGCTAGTTGTGCATGTTTGCTGTTCGCTTGTACCTCTCCGTACTGATTTTTTAATTTGATTATTAATTTTGTTGTATTCTTCTTGTAATGCTTTTTCTTTCATTGTATTCTTTTCAGCTAATTTTTGAAACTTCATTTTTCTTCTCACCTCAATTTTATTCCAAGTATCATCACTCATCCATTCGACTTTACCCTTTTTAGCCAAAAGTCACACATTTTCCTGCATATTTGTAGCACCAACTCTTTACATTATTCCTCCTCTAAGGTCTATGTTTTGTATACCTTCTTTTAATTTATTGACATAAGTTGTTTTCACATTTTCATCTTTAAGTTTTACTACGTTATATTTTATCATCTGATGATATATTCTTTTCTTTGCAGGCTTCAGCATCTTCATTATAGCTATTACCAGATAGTGATCACTATTTATTTCTGCACCCGTTTTATTTCTCACATCTGACAACAAAACTTCTCCGTTTCCTACTAACGCAAATGGGTTTCAGTATTTTGGTTGGTAATTTCCAAGTAACCTTATGGATATTCTTATGCTTAAAAATTGTACCTCCTGTCACCAAATCATTTAAACCACACAATCCAACAAATAACTCCATTTTCATTCATTACACTCAGTCCGTGTTTGCCTATTATATTTTCGATCCCTCTATTAATCCCTCCTAACTGCGCATTCATGTCTCTAATTAAAATTATCAGATGGTCCTTTTCAATTGTGTGGAGCCTCTTTTTCCACAGATCATAACATTCCATTTTCTCTTGATACACACTTACATTTGTGGGTACATAGCACTGAACTATTACTGTTCTCTTCTGGTAAAACTCTATGGTGGCTTTTATTAACCTCTCACTAATAGCGTTCCACTCAATTAGGTCATCTCTCGTATCACTATTAAAGATTATCTCTACACTGTACCCTTTCTTCTGCACTTCCCGGGTATATAAGAGAATATCCCTTTGATGTATTTTCACCGTATTCCGTCCACCTACATTCACTTATTCATAGTATACCAATTTTATACTTTTCCATCTCACGTATGGTTTGCGTCATTTTATCTTCTTGGTACAAAGATCGTGCACTCCACTGACATATATTTTTAAGCGTTCTTTCTTCACTATATTCCCTTCCAAGTTTGTTTCATACTTCTTATCCGTTGTGCGTTTCTGTGCCTTGGCCGTCTTCATTATGTAAATCACCGGTGTCGTTATCTGATTTAGTTTTTTTTTGATTTGCGAGTTTATTAAGTTATTTAACTTGAACAAAAGTAATTTAGACCGGGTACGTATTGATTATTTATCTCTATTATTTAATTCAATTTAAATTCAGTTCTGTGACTTCACAACCCGGTACAATTTGTTTAGGATTTATTTTACCGGAGTCGCGAAAAACAAGTCCCTTCCGATCACCGCCCCAATTACCCTCGTATACACATAGATATTAATATTTATAACTGTCATCAAAATTCTGACATAAATAATATCACCCAATTTAGAAAAATAAGACTTCGGTCTATTAATTTTTAACCACAAAAACATTAATTTGTATCTTAAAAATTTAAAGATTTTCTATCAAATACAGTTTGAATACGTTTTCCTTAAAGTGTATTTAGTTTGATAAATCGTATTCCAAATCTGAAAATTCAGCTTAATTAATATATTATTATCAGTATTGTGTATTCAATGATTATTAAAGAACACCAAATAATTAAATTTCCTAATCAATCTGACTCAAAATAAGCAATTTTCAGATCAATCATTTAGCCAAAATATCAAAAGATTGGTTACTTGTTAAACAGTGTAATCATGTTATTTCACACAAAGAAACAATGAGCTCTTATAATATTGGTTCCCTTTTAAAACTTTGTACTGTAAGGAATCACAATTTAAACAAAAAAAAGTTAGCTAATGGAACTGTATTAACCAATTTTTCAACAATATTTACAGATATTGCTTCGAGAAGCACCTCGGGTGGGTGGGTGGGCGTGCGTGCGTGCGTGCGTGCGTGCGTGCGTGCGTGCGTGCGTGCTTGCTTGCTTGCTTGCTTGCTTGCTTGCTTGCGTGCGTGCGTGCGTGCGCGCGCGCGCGCGTGCGTGTGTGTGTAGGGTGTTCCACATAGACCTTCAATTAGACGTTTCTAGAGTACTGCGTGCATTAGAATTCTGAAAATTTGTATACTGGGGTTTTTCGCAATTTTCAATCGATGAAAAATATTGTCATAGTTGTGCGACTTCTGGTTCAATGTCAACTCTCTTATCTCAAATAAAATGTGCCATTTTTTATTTTATTTTCAGATTGTACGTCAAATTTAAAGGTAACTTTCATTAGCATGCCCTCTCCTTATCTTTAATAGTTTTCGAGATATCTTGAGTTTTCACAAAAATTATCAAAAAACTTAGTTTCATTTACTCCATCATATCTCCGTTAGTTTTTCTCCTAGGAAGTTCAAATTTTAATAGATAAATCACGAAATATAATCGAATCTCTGGGATATAAGAAAGCTAACTGATTTGCACAGGGTGCCTAAAATTTCTGTACCAATTGTGACAAATTAAAAATCAAATAAATTGAACACCCTGTGTTTTATTATGCCAAGCCACGCATTTTTTAATTCCTTTTCGATTGGTATTTGCATTCCCAGTACCTAAATATTACGGATTTGAAGATATTTGAATATTATTGCGTGCACTAAAATAATGGGGTGGTTAACTGTCAGGGTTGCTTTGAAACCAAACCCTTAAATGTCATTAATTGTTTAGCAAAGTTTTTCTCATTGCTGTAAAGTAATTTTACTTATTTAAAGTTTGCAATAGTGAGTATTTTTAATAATAATGCACACTCTGGATATACTAATAATGATTTTTTAAATTTAATTCTAATACACGTAGTACTCTAGAAACATCTAATTGAAGGTCTACGTGGAACATCATATATATATATATATATATATATATATATATATATATATATATATCATATTGAACTTGACGGTCAATCTGAACTACTAAGAACAGTATATTAGAATTTGATTCATACCTCAAATAGTGGTAAACTCAAGCACTTCACGCTGTAATTTGAATTATACTCTAGAATCAATAGGTATAATTTTTCTGCTCACCTGTGCACTCAGTTCTATAACTGTTTGTAGGGATAATTGTAGGGTTAGGTTACTATTCCACATAGTATTTACACGCACGTCTGCCGTATTATAACTCATTCATGTCATAAGTTTTACTACGAGCAGTCGTTTATGTATTGTAAATATAATTGTTATAATTCGACATTAAGTATCACAGAGTTAGTTTTCGTACATAAAAGATATTCCTTACTACACTTCATAATGTTACGACTGGTCATTCAATTAAAGTATTTGGTAAGGAAATCATACGCTATTCTTGGCTGTACTAAATCTGATTATTTATGAGTTCTTTTGTATTAATTCAGTTGTGCAATACATTTGTACAATGTAGCAGCTTCCAAAATACAATTAAACTTAAAATATTAAATACCAGCGTAGATAATCAACAAACGTTTCCATCTAGGTACAAAAAACTACAATACATCCTTAAAACTAGCAAAACGATATATATATATATATATATATATATATATATATATATATATATATATATATATATATATATATATATATATATATAAAGTTGCACTTGATTGGTACTCTAGTTTGTACGTAACCTTATAATATTTTGGCGAACCTTCGGAATATTGTACACTAATCGATCAGGCAATCCTATTTGGGTTCATGTGCCCTGGCATTACCATCTACTAAATTTAGCAAGTCACTCGGGCCTACGACCGAACCCGGCACTCCTAGGCAATATTATTTAATTATAGCGCCGTCACTCAAATCCATTCTACGTTTTCTTTTAGCAGTGTTCAGACTGTTATTGTGGGTAGTTAACAGAAAGGATGAAGACTAACTTGCTTTCATACTGAAGAGGAAATACCTTTGGTGTACACTATGTGCAGTACGTTTCGTTGTGAGATGACTGAAACCGAAGGCCAAAGGCCAATTTATGTAAGGAGAATAAATTGTATGGTAACGTTTTATTGGTGTAGGCATATAAGGGTGAGTGCGTGGAAGTGGTTGGAAAGGAGGGTTATTTTCTTTATCAACAACATATGCACATATGCTTATATACTCCACTTTGTCCGCTTTTATTTTTTGGCTTTCTCTTTTCTTCGTGTTTGTTCTTAAATGATGTCCCTTGCATTTACGTTTACTTAAATGCAAGGCACGATACGCATAGATTACCAAATACATCGAAACAAGGAAATACATCATTCAAGAACAAAAGTGAAGGCAGCAAGGAAACCAATATCGCAGAAAAAGGAAAGCCAAAAACTGAAAACGGAGTAAGTGAAAGTGAAGTAACCTAACAAAGTAGTATATGAGAAATAAAGTACTACAACACACTTCAGTTCAATTTGAATAACGAGGAACAGAGCAAAACAGTACAGGTTGTTATCAAAGCTTCAACGATACACGAGGACATCAATATGGAAAAAGTGGAATTGGAAATATACACAACACTCGTGGAAATATCAAACATACTCTGTTGAACCCGATATGTTATCAAGTCGCTGTGAATCCCGAAGTTGGGGTAGCTTATATATATATATATATATATATATATATATATATATATATATATATATACAGGGTGTTTGGTACATCGATGCAAAGATTTAAAGGGGTGATAGAATACGTGATTTTGAGCCGATTTAAGCAAACACCCATATACCAAGTGTTGCCGTTTTTGAGATAATGCCACTTTTAATATTTCTTGATTTTACCGTGTTTTTCTGCAAATATCGAAGTGTACAAGAGTAACAAGCCGTCTTATCGCAAACTTATACTAAGTTTTTTTATTCCTTATGAAGTGATTGGTCATATTATTTTATCAGAAAAGCCTAAACTGTCTTTGGTTCTTGCCTAGAACTTCTTAAACATGAAAGTTTTAATTTGTAAAAAAGCAATCACTAAAATTCAAACGTGGATTTAGTCTTAAAATCTTTCGTTAATTTTTTTTCCAATTTCAGTAAAACTTCCTTGGGCAATGGTCTTTAAGATAGCATGAATAGATTTACAAAAAAAATTTTACAAACCGGAAAAATTGAATTTAATTACCAAAGTACCCCCTAGGCGCATTCGCCAAAACGTAAAATAGCCCTTCATTATTTAGTTTAAATAGTTTAAAAAAAGCAGATTTTTAGAAAATGTCCGATTTATTAAAACATTAATAGTATTATTATTGGTGTTCAAAATTAGTACTGCACGAGGCAATATTATATTGAGTATCAAGAACAGTAAGGGACGTTTACCGGTCGCCGGCCATGTTTGGAGGCTGAGCGATAGCGAATTTGGCCGGAGACCGGTACAACCCTTAATGTTCGTGATGCTCATACTGTTTTTTGCACGATTGTATTAAATTTACCACAATTGAAATTATTTAATATCTACTAAATAAACGAAAAGTCAAAAGTGACGTTTTAAATAGCAATGTAGATTCACTTGAAAATAAACTCGATTTTGCTAAGAAAATTTTACATTCCAGTGTTAGTGAGGTGAAAGAAATCTTGAATTCAGAAACAGTTTCTGTAAACTCAAGTACTGGGTGGAGCGATAACCGCAAAACATTTTCTAAAAATCTGCTTTTTTTAAACTATTTAAACTAAATAATGAAGGGCTATTTTACGTTTTGGCGAATGCGCCTAGGGGGTATTTTGGTAATTAAATTCAATTTTTCCAATTTGTGAAAATTTTTTTCTAAATCTATTCATGCTATCTTAAAGACCATTGCCCAAAGAAGTTTTACTGAAATTGGAAAAAAAAATAACGAAAGATTTTAGACTAAATCCACGTTTGAATTTTAGTGATTGCTTTTTTACAAATTAAAACTTTCATGTTTAAGAAGTTCTAGGCAAGAACCAAAGACAGTTTAGGCTTTTCTGATAAAATAATATGAACAATCACTTCATGAGGAATAAAAAAACTTAGTATAAGTTTGCGATAAGACGGCTTATTACGCTTGTACCCTTCGATATTTGCAGAAAAGCACGGTAAAATCAAGAAATATTAAATCATTAGCGTAAGAATTAGTTCGGAGTACACATCGTCCGTACAATCTGAATACATCGTAGAACCTGTCATTTAAGAACGGTTGGGAATCGTTACACCCTCTACACTCTGCGTGTTGATATCTTGCAGGTCCTAATAGGGACCGTCAACCAAAGGTTTGAGATCTATATTATTTATATAAACCTGGTATGCTCTTTTTTTTTTTTTTTATTATTACAACTAAAACTAGTCGTAGTCGACTAACCAATAGTTTAATTCTGACCTTATCACCCTAATACTTATTTGCTAAGGTGTCCCATCGGACTTTACTTAGATTCTAAAACTTAACACTTCTTTCACGTGTTACACAGTTCACTGTACTCTGCTTTTTCACTGTAATCACCATAACTTTAGTTTACACTCTTGTTGTTTTCAGGTATGCTCTTGAAGTTTATTTATCCATCAGGGACGTCAATTACAAATGTAAATAGTAGTATTAGTCTTGTCTATCTGTAAATAATATTAATATTTAGATAACAATTTGTTTTTGAATTTAGCTATTCACTTTACATATGACATTGAAAATTACTGGAAAGGGATATTCGTGATCTATAATTTATTATTATTGGGGGTTTTTATTAATGTATAATTTAATATAAATAAAATGAATTGACTTACCCCTTATTCACAGTGACGAATTTATAGTTGTGTAGGAATTAACTTTACTGTCACAGGGCCTACTGCTCTTTAGTTCGCTCGGTAAGATCTATAGCTTTGCGAGACTCTAGCTACCGGGTGCATCGCAAGCGCTTGCAACTGAACCAGTACGAAGTAATCGGCTTAGTTTAAGTACACGGCTTCCGAGTTGGTTACGTAGCGATTACGTATTGTAATTAATTAATATTTACGATAACGCGAATACTCCTAACTTTATTCAGCTTTTTTTCTTTATTTTGCATTATTAATTATATTAGAAATATTAATACATTATACGTCTTTAAATTAATTTGATTCTTTTCTTTCGACTCGTGGGAATTTGATTCCTGGTTTGGCCCTTTCCTGGGAGTTTACTCAATGCTTGTATCGTCTCTTACATCTGGTCAGTTAGAGTATGATTCATTAGTATTGGTAGCAAAGGTCTACTTCCGGTATGCCCGGAAGTTGCATAAAACGGAAAATATCTTAGTTCAACTAGATTTTTTAAATAACCCCTGGATACAAATTTTCAAAAAATGTTTTGAGTAGTTTTCCATGTACATATAGACTCAGCTTGTCGTGACAGACCCTGTCTATACCTATTCCTAACCTTTTTAGAAAACTAGGTGTAAAATGGAACTCAGTTATAACGAAACTCAAAGATATTTACTAACCTGGATTAATGGTGAAAATATGATGAATGAAACACCAAAAAAGTGAAAATGTACAACTACTAAAAGACTCGTTACCAATTTTCACACACGGTAAAAATTAGGTGGTGATTGATTGGTATATTAAAAAGGTAAATTGCACCACGGTCTAGCTCAGTAGGGTACATTGCTTACGAAACACTGTAGGAATCATCTTGAACAGGTCGTGAGGGAGGCAGCGATATATCAGCGGTATAACCAGTAAAGCATTTGTATGTTGGATGCCACATAGGTTTAATCATTAAAATACAACAAAAATTGAGAAAGTTGTACATTAATAGCATACGTAATCTGAATAACAGTGAACAACTGGATTTATATGTATATTTAAGTAAACCAAAATGTCTGGTTAATTCCAGCATAAAAGAACTCAAACGATATTTCTCGTAAAACATTACGATTTTAAAATTTAAACACAACTATAGTAGCTTATAATTTATATTCAAAATGTAATATGATCAACACTATTCAACAATAATGAAACGTATTCATGACCAACGTCAACAAATATTATAGTACTATACGTTATGAACTCAAATGTTTTGATCTTAGAAACAGACAGCAGCTGTTCCGTTGTAACTGTATCATAATAACACTATACTGATTTGTAATTTACTTAAATCGTACTTTACATAAAGGGATACTTCTTACTTACTTTTCTTGCGCTCAAAATAAATATATTACTTCACCGTAAAATGTAGTGGTATGAGAGTTTCATTTCCAATTCATAAGATAACATCCGGTAATTTCCATTTTTGTTCAACGTAAAAATAAACGAACTGTAGACCATGTAGGTAAGGTAACGTAATTTCCGTAATACAAACGTAAGGTAAGGTACTATACTTTTCATTTGCGTTCAACGTACAAATAAACGAACTGTAGACCATATATTAAGGTAATTTTCATAATATAAACGTAAGGTAAGGTACTATAATTTTCATTTTGTTTTTCCTATTAAATATAATATATACGAAATGTGATGAAAAATAGGTGCATACCGTGTGCAGGGAAAAAAACTTAAGATACGATATGCATTAAAACGCAGACAGAACGGAAATAAATCAAGCTGTTCTGTTCGCACTTGTGCACAAAACTTAGACCATACACTTTATACAGGGGTACCCGTAATTATGTAGACTAAAGAGAAAATATCGACATATACCAAAATTTATTGTATTGATAGAAAAAATACATGCTTACAGATACTAATGTAATGTAAATATATTTATCAATAATAAAACAAATTCAAAACTTAAATCAAGGCGACAGCTAAGAATTGAAAACAAATTAAGGTAACGATAGCCAAGAATTGGCACGTTACAATGTGCATCGTAACTTTTTTATTAAGTCAAGCCAAGATAAAATCCCATTGCGAATCAAACAGAAAAAGTTTTCTCTAATTTAGATTATTTCTTTGGAGCACTAATTACTTCACATAATAAACGAATAATAATCAGATATAATCTTTAGGTCCATACTTCTGGAAAATTTGCCAACCTCAAAACTGTGATTAATTAAATTCAAACATTAGCGAAATTCGTTAATTCATTCGCACTGAAAAGTGTATCATCGGTGTGCAGAACTAAGATTAAAAGTGTTTGAAAGAAAAATAGCTAGAGAGTATACTCGCTTACGGGAATCCATGAAAATCATTCTACTGGTGATTGACGCATGGTTATCAAATGCTGTATAATTTTTATTTAATAGAATTAATTTTTCACACTAATTAACATTTTATAAGTTAGTAGCGTTAGTTACGCTTTAACATAACTTACGTAAGTTTCCGAAAATGGATCAACATTAATTTGCTAGTTTCATACAACACTTTTGTTTGTAATTTACTTTACAATAAGAAAACATTTACTTTTTCTATATTTTGCTATATTCTATGTAACAATAGAGTGGTATACGTTTGGTCAATGAAAAATATTGCTTGTATATAGATGTAATTTTCACTGGACATTGACGTTTTATTTCTGGGAAATGGAAAAGGTACAAGCTTATGTATTTCATTCTGTAGGCTGATGGAGCTTTCAAAGCCCCTTCTGGTTCATAGGAAGGATGGGTTAGGACAGGAAATGTTCGGAAGGAATGTTGTTAGGTGTGTCTAAGGGTTTCATTTCTGAATAGGTACATTGACAAATTATGTATATACCCTACACAAAGTATGATTCGAGAATATACGGATTATATGAAGTTTATGAGGTTATAACTAATGGAAAATTTTATTTTATTTAAAGATGTTATTTACATACTCACTACATATTGCCTATTAGGTATCATAATTTTCTCAAAAGGCTGAAATTATAATTTGGTTTTGAAATTCATCTTCGGTATATGAGGAAACTAATAATTAATAATTTCAAGCGCTGAGAAAATGTACCCAACACATTTTGTAATGAAAGTTTTACTCTTTCACGAAGTTTCTGCAAAATTAACATAAGACTGATTAATATTATATCACCGGCTTCTCTGTAACTTTTTCATGCCTTTAAAGTTTTTTGATAACACTCTGGATCAATTAAAATTACATTTATTGTATCGTCCAAAAACCTCACAGTAATATATTTATGGAAACGTAGGAAATAATTTATACATTTACTGTATTAGAGTTGAAAACTCAAACACATATTTTTATAAATTAAGTATTGACAGCAATCCTCTACTGTTACGAATTCATAATACAGATATTATTTCGAAATTAGTTTTTTAAAACAAATATGTTTAAATCAAAAAGAATTAATCCCTATATTACGTGCAAATATTTACACCTTGTCACAATTTTTGATAACAGAGGGCCAACTAGTAACCTAGAAAAATAAACTAGGGAATCACCGGTAACTGAGTCAGGAGGTGGCATAGGTCTTAAAATGTGACGAAATTCAAGCTAAGTAATTCCAGTAACAATCCCTAACTCTAGTGAAAATTTAACAAACCCCACACCAAGTCCCTAAGTTCTAAATAAATTGCTGTGATACCCCAGATCAAAGTGTAATAACTTTATTGAGGTTCAGTACTTAGTGATATGTATTAACGTATGTCTCAAAAGTTGTCGCACAAAATCCAATAGATGTAAAATACGCGAGAATGATTAAATATTAGGTTGGCTTTGGAAACAAAAATTTTCTGAAAGTTCTTCACTTTGGCAATTCAGTTTTAAAAATCAGTTGTACTAAAATGACTTACAAGTTAGATCTTTGTAAAAGTATTTACAGTGTAGTTGGGCAAATTCCTAAGCGTGAAATAGTTCGCATATTAGAAAATGAAAATGTTTCCCGCAGAACTGTTTATAGCGGATTGTGAACAAGGTATATCATGCATAAATCGCCCAAAAAGTGGAAGACCCAGATCTATTAGCCAAGGCAGAGCAGACAGGTTAGTAAGAAGGACAATAAATAGAGTTGGAGTGTCGGTCAGGGAATTAGCAAAGGAGTATAGAACTTCTAAGGATACAGTTGGGAAGGAATAGGTTAGGAATGATCTAGAATGTCGAAAAAGAAGAAAATGTCCAAAAGATACGCGAAATCACTTGGCACGGATATCATAATGCTCTCGGGCATTAAGGCGGATACATTTTGCCATCAACAAGGTCATTGCTACTGATGAAAAATATTTAACTCTAGGTAACTCAGAAGCAACATAGAAAACTGGTCAGGGAATGTTAAATATAATTTGTCTGTTGCGCGATTTCTATAAGAGGGATATCGATGCCTTATGTTGGGTGTGTAAGAGGCGAAGTACTGGATAGTCAGCGCTATATTCAGAATTGTCTGGTTGAATTAAATGATGTAACGTTTTGGCCAGACTTAGCATCATGCCATTACGCTAGGGAAACTCAGAACTGATTCAACGCTCATAACATACCATTCATACCACGAAACGGCAATCCCCCTAATCTACCTCAGGCCCACCCAATATAAGAACTTTGGGCACTTTTGAGTAGAAAAGTGTATGATGGACGATGGTGAGCCGAAAATGAAGAACAGTTAAGACGGAGGATTTACAGAAAAGTTCCAGAGATAGATACTTCAGCCGCCCAAGACCTTATGCGAAATGTTCGTAGAAAATTGCGTCTTGTTAAAAATCATGGATCACTTCATTTAATTTAATTTCTCAGTTTTGTTAATTATTAGTCTATTAATTGTGTTTGACAGCTATAAGTTTAAATAAAACATATTTGTTTATAAAACTGAATGTAATATTTTGTGCTAAAACTTTTGAGACATACGTTACACAAGCGAATGCTTGAGATACACGCCATTAAATCTGAAAGTGCAAAAATAATTATGAATTGATGAATAACTTCAAACAAATATAATACCACTTCCTTAAACTTTAATAACGATGATCAAACTTAGCATGTGTACAATAAACAATTAAGCTGAAATTGTTCTACATTTAGCCAAAAATTTTACGCGCTATTGAGTTCCAGAACGGGTTAGGCAAAGAAAATCGTGTAAACATTCTACATAGCAAATCCCACGTGAAGTTAATAGTATTTAGTGAAAGTACCCTGTATCGGTGCTTATAGTACACTATTGTATTAAGCCATAAACAAGGCAAGAAGACATAATAACAAACGATGATGTAAGCGGGTGTGAACTAACGTCATTAATGCACTCAAATCATATTTGTATCTAGAGTAGTAATACGAAAAGATAAAGCTGGTTACCGTAATCAAATTAGCGTTATCGACTTGTACTGCACTCAATAGTAAACACCTTACATTATAATTGAGGATAATAAGCTTTTGTAAGTGAAATATTGAAATTTTCCGAAGTTTCCTAATAAAATAATGGATTACAAATCATCGATACAGTATTACTATTTAATTTGCACATACATACTTCGATAGAGAACTTATGTCTCTCTCAAAGCTGGTGAGCAGAAAACTGAGTGCTATATTCGAAATCCCCTAGATCGGATCATCAGATAATGTATTGTCGGTTTCAAGTATACTAAAAGGCTAGACGGCGAATATTTCTATCAGATAAATTCCCAATAAACATAGACCACAGAAATGTATGTACGATCACCGACCAGTTATAACGTTCCTTGGGCCCCTAACTTGACACCTCCAGGATGTGTACAAATAAGAATAGCGAAAGCATTACTGCAACTCTTACCTTGAATCGAGGTTATAACATGAACAAAAAATATTTTACCCACTAGTGTTAGTTCTTTGTGGTTAATTAACTTTTAAGTATTGATGATGATTAAAAATGCAAAGAAAGGTTTACAAAAAAAAAGATGAAATTGTTGGCATTTGTGAACCGTACAGTGAGACTGAATAGAGCGGAAGAACTTTAATTTTCATTTTAAAATTGTCGCTGACTTATACTTCAAGTGGGGCTATTTTGACCGACTTTGGCATATTAGCCATCTAGTACCTAAACTGACCATTCTTGCCCCATTTGCAAATCTTCCAAGCTATTTTCATGCCAAGTTTTATGTTTTGGGAAGGAAGGTACTTTGATTGTGTATGTTATGGGTCAAATGCACTACAACTTGGGTGTAAGAACACAACTTTAAAATGTTTATTACAAAAAGGAATAGTAGAACTTTAAACCTCGAAAACATCTATTTGGAAACTGATGTTGCAGATCCTCAGTTACAGCACTACAACTGATGGTTGTGGTAGAATAGCCGCAATGTCTTTGACTGGCACTGTAGATACATCGTGCTTTACTGGACGAAACAAACTGTGATCAGTGTTCTCTGATTTGAGCTCGGCAACCGTAGATTCGCCTGCAGAAAATTGTTTTTTCAGTCCGCAGACATATTTGTAAGTGACCGATTTTACGTTGTACTAACATTAATTAAACTACCGTATCTGGTGTTAAAAGTTTCTAACTGGGCTCTATGTAGATCACTTCTGAAGGCGCCGTTGAACTTTTTTCAACGTTTCCTTCTGAACTGCTGGAATCCACCGAAGCCACATCTTTTCAGATTCTACTGCCAACCGTGTCTTTTGCTGCACAGTACTTGACCTGAAGCGTTTTCGTAGTGTTTTTTTTCAAAAACGAGTCAGTATTGCTTGTGATAAGTCATTGTGCTGGAAATTTTCTGAAGAACCCTTTGCATATTCAGAGGATAGATGCATGTAGCTTTAAATCCATCTATTATATTCCGTCTGATGGCTGAAATTTCTACGTTGCCGGAGTTATGTTTCGCTTGAGCATGCACGATGTCCATTTTTTAATGTGTCCCTAAGCAGTGTCGGGATCCTTTGGTAGTCCTACTTGATGATTGTGACTCATCTTATAATTCGTTAGGGTATCTTCCCATGACGTTTTTATTGGTTTGAAGAATTTCCCGGCAAGTGGTTCGCAAATGTGTGTCGAATGTGGCACAATATCCACAACTAAGATGTCATTTAGATCACATCGGCGGACAACAGTTTTCTTAAAATTTAACGTCAGGTTGTCACCTAGGATAACTTTTTCGCCCTAAAACTTTTTAATCAGTCCTGTAACGTACTTGCATTTATCAAAGCATGATTTATTATAGCACGGATATCCTCTGGGCCCATTTTCTCGCCACGTGCAATAGAGATATTTGCTCTTGTAAATAACGTACAAGTGCACCAAGGTTTCGTCAGCTGATCCTCACAGCATGATGGTCGCACTTCTAGCAATTTTTTCAGGGTATTTTGCCTCAAGCCCTTAATACCTTTTCCCTCTCTTGGTTCATGATTGACACTAGTCTCATCGTAATTAATTATATTTTGGTCCTTCAGCGACTTAAGTTGTTAAAATTCTGATGAATGGTGTCGCTGCTAACATTTGCCTGTGCTTTGTTTATGTTCGCTGATACACGCTGTACACCGAAACCTTTGTGGTACTTCAGTAGACTCCTATCTAATCCTTTCTCAGAAAATTGCTTTCAAAACGTTGAAATTTTCCCCAATACCCTAATCGGCGTACCGGAAGGTATTTTGTATTGTTCAGTTGCGGCCCTCATGGGCAAACTCCCTTCAATTACCTTCTTGTGAGCGACTTTGATCACCCAATCAACCTTTGCCCACGATGTTGATCAATGACACCCCACAACGACACAACGCAACTTATTCATTTTTGTGTTTGATATAAAAACTCGCAAACCCGCCAAGGATTTCTTCATAAACCGGTCGTTATAATATATATGTAATATAAAATATGTAAATCACATACATGCTTTTGTGCACAGAAAGCTTTTCAGCTGTTGAACATGCATTAAAGATGCACGTGCAGTGAGACGAAGCCGCACACAAGTAGATGTCTCGATATAAACGAAATCTAAGAAAATTAATATTTTGAAGAATAGGTGACGCGGTGTTGAGAATCCCAGGTTTTTAAATTGCGATTTCCGGAACAAAAACATGAAACTGTGTTCAAAGTCGCCTACAGATGTTAAAGTTTCCCCACTTTACAGTACGTACCACATTTTATCCTGAAACCGCCTAAAGAGCGTACAAAATAATTAGAAGTTTATTATTCTCAAGCAGTATAGGTATATGCTCCTTGTTCAACCCTTGGCCATAGAATTTTTGTGTTGGTATAATCTTAGTGTATTGCTTATGTTTCAATTCTGTTGATTTCTTTTTGTGCGAAAAAACGCTTTAATTATTGTTATAGTATTGGAGTGACGGAATTGTGTGACATGTTGTGATTTTTTTCTGTTTTCGCGTGTGGTAGTTGTCTTCATTTGGCCTATGGGGTTGAATTTGGCTTAGGATTAAGGTGTTATCAAGGTGTTCTGTAAACGGTGTATTTTGTTAGTAAAGTACGCCCGTGATAGGTAGTATGTTAGCGGTTTCGATCGTCAGATTTTTGGAGTGTCTGTAGGAAAGTATATTTCATAGTATTTCCCGTTCGGTGTAGGATGGTATTGGTCTGTATGTTTGGGTAGCGTACAACGAATCTCGGTTCTTGGTCTATATGTATTCTTAAGCATGTTTTGTAAATCTGTTGCAATGTACTAAAGTGTCAGCTTCTCACGTTTCCGACAAGAGCATTGAACATGTTCGCAACCTTCTCTAGGGTTTATTTACGTCTGGAACCCAGTTAAGAGTCTTTTTCAAGGTTATCCAAATTGAAGAATTGTCGAAGTTGAGAAAATAGTCAGTGGGATACCTCGCTTCTCCGACTAATCGATGATTTGACCAATCGAAACTTTGGGGTTGCTGCATCTAGGAACGTCGCGTGCGTAGATGAGGTATAGTATGGGGCACGGCGGAATCTTGCGGAACGCCTACTGGCGGTGAAAATGGTTGTGAGGGCTTCACCTACTTTAGCATTTACATACCTATTCGTCAAGTATCGAAGAAGGAGTTTAACAAAAGCGTAAAGAACCAACAAACCATTTGCCCTGGTAGGACAAATTATTGTTATAATTAATAAGAGTAAATGAAATTTATTTTAGTTAATACTCGCAGATTTAAGCACCGATCGCCCCGCATCTTGCGCGCAGTCTTCTCACACTCAGTTCGAACGCCTAGCGAATGGAGTCGATTTTTTGCATTCCCTTTTTACGCTTCGCCGAGATCACTTATCTGAGTTAAACTTAGACCGTTTTTTCTACGTTAGTTATTCACAATTTAAGAAACTGTTAATTTTTAAATATCCCACCTACTAAGGTAAATATGCATTTAAAAATTAATCTATATTCAAAGGGAACAAAACTTTGTAAGTAGAGTATTCAGACTCCACCTGCTGTAGTCATCACATCGGTAACAGTTTAATTACGTAAGGGTTGTTATATAAGTTTGAGAGGTTTAAAACCATGTTGTGACATTCTACTCAAGAGTATATTGTAGCTCAGGAAAAATTAATGGAAGATAGTCCTTAATTTAGACGGAATTATTTTCTAGAAACTGGGGTAAATTATTAACCTAATAAAAATAAAAAATTTAGGTTTTCTTTTAATGCAATGCTATTCAGTTGGCTTCTTTAACATAATCGATTACGATTACCAGAAATATTCTAATTCTTCTAATACTAATTTAAAATCTTTTATATTAATTTTATTATGTATTTCAGTGCAGAAACGAACATTCCACACGCAAACCAAATTACATCAGTTAAAGCAGCACTTATTTTAATTATTATTTTGTGGATCTTAAATTCCTGGTTCTAGGAGGAGCTCTCCTTAAAACTTCCCAAAAGGAAATAAAATAATCAAAAAATATAGTTAACCAAGTCATATACTAGCCAGATGCCCACCTCTGGGTTTAAGTAATTTGGTAATATAAAATAAGCAGCAATCGCAGAATTTTAAAGTAGTCCAAAAAGGTATGTAACTCAATACAACTGCCACGAGCGATGATTAACTGCATAAAATAAAACCCTTACAATTTAATAATAAACACTCTAATCCCCCGAAGGTGACAAATAGATCACTAAACGCCACTTAAAATTTAGCGGCCATACCACTTACAGGTGTATTACAAGATAGTAACCTTCTCGTTATTATAACGTTTGTTATAAACGCCATCAAAGCGTAAGTTTATAGATATAAAGTGGTAAAAAACCCATGTCAAAAATACAACTACACTAGCATATGTTAAAAGTTTAGCGTGGATCACCCTGTATAAAAAATAAATTATTTTTGCTAATTCCAAAGTAAGTAAAATTTTAGGTGTATAACATTGTTATTTGAACCGCTAAAACATGCATGTGTTTTAAGGTTAAATCGAGTGCCTGCGAGTAACTGAAAGCAGTTCTAAACCTTTGTTTAGAACTCGTCGGACTAAAAGTGAGCAACAACCACTGTAATTATGGAGGTCGTAGGTGACTGTTTACTGCTCCAGGGCTCCGTCACGAAATAAACAAGATAGTACTCATCAGTAGGTTTGTTGTGTGGTGAATACCAAAACGTCTTACGTGATATAACTTCGGTGTTTTAGGTAGAAGTCGAGTCGAGAAGGAAAAAAATCCTTGAATTATCTTCGATGTAAAGTTGTCGTAAGTCGCAGCTTAGTGATCAGTATTGAGGTAGCTGCCAGTATATTCACGAATCTTAATATTGAAAAATATTCACGTACAGGTTAATTACGAGACAAACAATAGTTATGGAAACTTTAAATATCTAAATAATAGCCTGAATGTTGTAATAAACCTTATGAAGACTTACCTCCTACAGAGACGAGAGAGCATGTACATTTTAAGCAAACACAGCATCCGTAAAGACGAAAAACTAAACTGTTAATTTAGTATAGTATTAGGTACATGTTAGGAAAGTAAAACCAGCACAATACTAAATGTAATTTAAAATGTTAGTTTTTGTAAAAATTACAAAAAAATATCTCAAACACGTAGTTTTCTTAAAACACTAACTAGGCAAAAAGACGTTCTTAAAAGAAAAAGACCACCTGTTCTAAATTTTCCTTTTTCCACCAATTGAGTATATCTTGAGTATACTTCACGCGGAGTTGCCACTGTTAACCTTTGCAACTAGAGATCGAATCGAAGTAAAGTGTGTTGCCTGACAACCGGTACGAAATGTTCTCAAATGTGAGACAACCTACGGATACTAACTGAAACCGTAACAACTTGATTATTCTTTGCTTAATTTAATGGCTAATATTATTTTTTTGTTATATTGTTAAGTATTAAGATGTTTTTTGTAGTCTTTATAGGTACATTTAAAAATGTAAGTAGATTATTCTAGAACATTTAGTCAACAACTGTGTATAAATATAATTTTTTTTTCTAAATGTGAGTATTTCGTTGTGTTCAAATATTTAAAACTTAAAATACATTCTTTATTTATGCAATATCGTGCAAATGATAACGATAATTGACGTCATATGGTTTTATTCCATAAATATCCACACAATGAGTAGAGGGTTTGTGTAATATTTAACTAATTTTATTTGGTTTTGCAACGTGAAGGTTGGTATTTCCAGCTACACAATGTTTTTTTGTTGAACCTGTTCTTCGGAAAACTGGTTGTTTCGCTCCTAAAATAGCTGATGATGAAAATTGAAGACGAACGTGTTAGTGAAAGTAAATACGAGTATTTAAGGATGCGACAAATTCAAGATCTCTTACTCCACGACTCTGGGTTTTTATCGGTTTACAAACATGTAAATTGAAAGAGATTTAAGCGTTTGCAACAATATCTTGATTATGCATGAAGCGTGTTTCACAACAACATGAATAACTAATTTTCAACGTGAACATGCTTATATAGATGGAAACTTTCATTCAATTAAACATACATCAATACAAACTTAAAATATGTGTGGGCTAAAATAGTTGGTAATTCTATTATTAGTTCAGTTATTCTTACACAAACGTTAACAAGACATTTATTTGCAATTTCTATAAAATACATTGTCAGATTGACTAGAGGATTTACCTCTACAATTCAGGAGAGATATATGACTTATGCATGGAGCTTCACCTCATTATTTATCAAATCAATTAAATGATCAGTACCCAAACAAACTGTTTGGTAGAAATAACAATGGATTTTTAAACGATTGGACACTACGTGCTCTAAAGTTAAATCCATTAGATTATTTCCATGGGATCATTTAGTTAGATTGTTGTTGAGTACGAATTGAAAGATACATAAATTTGGTATGATGCTATTGTGGATTTAAATGAAAAAAATCTTTTGTGTGTGAGACTTGATTACCACAAATTACCTAGAAATAAGTTGCAGAGGTTGGCACTTCATTATTAGGGTAAAGAAAGAAAAAATCTTAGAAAGTATATTTGTCTTTTCAAATGAACAATTGAATGAAAAATTGAAGGCATAAAGAAATCTGAATAATCTTATTCAGCAAGATTTTTATCATTTACTGTTATTAATATTCATTTTCGCTGTTAAAGGATGCGATTATCGTTAAAGGCCCCTTATGGGTTTGAAATTTAAAAATTATTCGATGTTTATTTCGATTGATAAATTTATAAATCTAGTTATAAAGTACCGAAATAACTTTTTAATATGTACGATAATAAACCCCTTTAGTTTAGCATTTATTTATTTCAAAGTGAAGATTGGAATATTTGGCTATTGCGCTCTTGCGTCACCGCTCTTGCTAATACGTAATTTTTGTTTGAACTAGAAAGTTGAGTAGCCCTGATTTATCTACATAGTTGTACTAATCTAATAAGTTTTTCTTTTCAACAGATTGAATTTCGTTCAGATCACATTGCTAAGGAGGAGTTTTGCAACAAAAGCAGATCATTTTCTGAGAAAAACATTGCCTTGTTCAAAAACTATTTAAACGAAGAAACGTGGTTTGATGTATACAATTGCTCAGAAAGTGTTGATGAAAAATTTACTAGTTTTCACTATATTTTTAAGTACTATTTTAATCTATGTTTTGAAGAGGTTTGGAAACCTAGGAAAGGTAATACAAATAAGAGTTGGATTACTAAGGAGATTAAGGAATTCTCTATACAGTTAAAGCAATTGTATACATTAACCCAGTTAGGTAGGGTGGATATTAAGTGTTACAAACAATACAAAACTAGATATAAAAAAGCAATAAGGGAAACAAAAAAAGTGTACAATGATAATAAGATATTGCGGGCAGCGTGCAAGCCAAGAATGATTTGGAAAATAATAACTCAAAACGTGGGCAAACAAAAAATAAAAAATACGTCAAGCATAATTGTAAATGGAAACGAAATCATAAACAAATGGTCAATCTGTGAGAAATTCAATGATTTCTTTACAAGTGGAAGTATTAACCACGTTAATAAAGAAATGAATTGTCAAGCTCGAAAAACCATGTGTACAAAAACCAGTACAACCATTTTCCTAAGACCCGTCAACGAAAATGAAATTTTGAATATTATAAATAATTTAAAAAATACTTACTCGTGCGGCCCCGACGACATCCCGGCAATCGTAATAAAAAAATGTGGACAATTAATTGTTAAACCTCTTGTCCATTTAACAAACGAGTGCTTAACTAGAAATTGTTTTCCACAAGTTTTAAAAGTTTCTAAGGTTATTTGTCTCTATAAAAAAGGTGATCCTAAACTAATCAATAAATACAGAGCAATTGCACTTCTGTCTATATTTTCAAAAATCTTTGAAAAAGTTATCGCTGACCAAATTATACATTTTCTTGAACACAATAAAATAATATCAACTAATCAATATGCGTACCAGAAGGGAAAATCAACAACATTAGCGCTTTGTAAAATATTAAACTTTTTGTATCAAGAACTTGACAAGGGTAACAATGTAACTGCATTGTTTGCGGATCTTAGCAAAGCATTCGATTGCGTGGATCACGAGATCCTGTTAAATAAAATTGAACGCTACGGTCTACGAGGTAATATCATCCAACTATTGAAAAGTTACTTAAGTGAGAGGAAACAATTTGTCAACCACTTAGGTGCCACATCACAAAAACGTGTGATAAAAGTAGGTGTTCCTCAAGGGAGCATATTAGGACCACTATTGTTTATATTATACTGCAATGATTTAGATCAATATACGTCCTCCTTTTGTGCAACTTTTGCTGATGATATTACACTTGTAACATCTGGAATGAGCGTTGAGTCCATGACTAACTCATTAAAACAAAATTTAGAATCGCTAAACCAATATCTTCTAATGAATAAATTAGTGTTGAACCAGAACAAAACATGTACAATGCAGTTTCACCGCTGCAGTAAAAATTATACTGAGAGCCAGCTCATAAAATTAAATAATAAATCTGTAGAACAAGTAAGTTCAATAAAGTTGCTAGGTATAGAATTAGATCTACAATTAAATTGGAAACAACATATAGACAGTTTGTGTAAGACTTGTGCGAAACATTGCTACATATTAAAGCGTCTAAATCAAATCTCTAGTAAACATGTGCTTAGAACCTTTTACCACTCTAACTTTGAATCTCAAATACGATATGCCGTGGTGTGCTGGGGAAATTCATCTGTTGCGAAAAGAATATTCGTTTTGCAGAAAAGA
Source organism: Vesta saturnalis (assembly GCA_036346205.1). Lineage (NCBI taxonomy): Eukaryota > Metazoa > Arthropoda > Insecta > Coleoptera > Lampyridae > Vesta > Vesta saturnalis. The sequence goes on from JARFJB010000862.1 coordinate 2,343,699, forward strand.
GCTATTAGAATTATGTACGGTCTCAAATTACAAGAATCATGTATGCAGACTTTTATTGCTGAGGGTATATTGACCTTCCCTAGTATTTACATATTAGAAGTTTTAAAGTTTGTAAAAAGTAACATGGTGGATTTTAGTTTCCTAAATTTTAATCACAATTATTCAACAAGGTTTGGTTATAATCTATCACTAAGCATTCACAGGAAATAATTTTTTAAATCAAATCCTTACTACATAGGAGCTATTTTATACAATAAGTTGCCGGAAAATTTCAAATCGTTAACAAAATCGACATTTATTAGCATGATTAAGAAATTCTTAATAGAACATGCCTTTTTCTCCGTAGAGGAATATTTGAGCTTCAAATTCTAGTCAGTTTTATTGAGTGTTGTAAACGCCTATCGATAATGTATATTTGTCTTATATTTAAGTGTAATGTGTCGGACATGTCTAATATCATATATTTATGATCCACTAGACCAATAAATGATTATTATTATTATTAACCCTTTCAGGTACATAAGAAAACGGCTTGGTAAAAACTTGGTATTTTGGTGTTTTCTGACCAATATATACCCAAATAAAACGAATATGAACACATATTTTCAAAAATATCGGGAAAGCTGTTTTCCGAGCGGGGACATATTTGTCCCTATGTACCTTAAAAGTAGCAAATTAACACTCATATTCTTATATTGCCAGTTAGCGTGTTTTACATGTTTTTCCCTTCAGAGTGCTAAAAAATAATTAAATTAATAAGACAGTGGAGTCTTTTTTATAAATTTTTAATAAATGAATCTAATTTATAAGCAAATAAGTAAAAAAAGAGAGGTAAAACAAAAAAAATCAGGATCATGATTCATGACAATCGAACCCGTGTTTTTACGTATCACAAACTGAGTGCTCTGACCAGCTGAGATTTGTACCTATGTAGGCCTCTTTGAATGGTATGAAACAAAGCAGTTTCTGTTTGATGTAAAGCAAAGATGGACATTGCATGGTTGGCATTTGTTGTTTGTTCTGTTCTCTATCTTATTCTGAGCACATTGGACACATCTTTTTCGTTCTGCTTTGACCATAGTGTGAGTTGGCAGAGTGGGTTTTGTTGACATTTTTCTTCTTCTCTAAATTGTTATTACTGTGGCTGAGGCACGTTTTCGAGAAGAATAGTTCCTAATTAAAGCTCTTGCCATATTTTGTCTGAATTCTAAACTTGTCAACAAGGTTGCTTCATGATCTTTTTCTTCATATAGCTGACTGTAAAGAATGTACGCGTTATTCATGCTAATGTCCAGGAGATCAAACACGAGTCTGAGATAATATTTTATTCTTGCTTTACGGTCAACTTCATAAACCACTTTTTTTTGGTCCATCAAATCGACTTCACCCATGAAATTATTATATTGGGACACCATATTTGGGCAAGTTACAGTGATTCTTTCAGAAAATCCAGCTTGACGGCGGGTAACCGTTTTTGTCGGAATTGGTGACAAGAAATTGCTCAATAAGTAGACTGGTTTATTGTCTATCCATTTGACAAATGCGCTGCCATCAGCACTTGCTTTGGAAATATCCCTGCGTTTCATGTTTACATCAGTTATTATTTCTTTCGGCATGTGTTTCCTATTTGCTCGAACTGTACCGCAGGCCCTAATATTAGCAATGTGCAGTTGTTTCTGCAGCGAAGGAGAGTTGAAAAAATTATCAAAATAAAGTTCAACACCAATTCCTGATAAAGATCTGGATAATTGCAATACTACGGATTCACCTAGCCCTGTCTCTGGTCCACCTAATTTTTTTCTAGTATATACATCAGCTTCAAAAAGGTAACCAGTTTTTGAAACACAGCGACACCACATTTTGAATCCCCATTTTATTGGTTTTTGCTTAACATATTGTTTCAATATGTTATGGCCTTTAAATTTCACCATATGCTCATCAATATACTGCTGCTTTGTGGAGGATAGAGCTTTTTGAAATCTATCATTTAGAAAGTTCAATACAGCTCTTTTTTTTTATGCTCGATCAAATCCAGTACTAGTAGGAGCTGGCTAACCCCCATTATTGCAAAAATGTAAATGTTTCCTTATTTCCTCAAATCTTCGAAGGGGCATTACTGAACCAATGTATGGAACACCCATGTCTGGCTCGGTGGACCAGTAAGCTCTTAGGGATGGTAGAACATGGTAGCTCATTACATAATTCATGCCGAAAAATGCTGTCAACTTTTCCAAATTCGATGAAAATGTAATACCACATTGTTCAGCGTATCTAATACTCTCAGGCAATATAATCGTGGTTATTAGATCATCGTAACCACAAACAGCTTGAAATACTTCAAGTGGGGTTGGGAGCTCAGAACTATTTTCAAAAACCAATACCTCACCGTGCTTAAATGTGAGATCATCATGGAAAACTTTTGGGCTGTGTATATTTTTTTCCATCTAAAAATATTGTTAGGTATTCTACGGTTATTTCAACTTGCTGGTCCGGCAGTTGTAATTGCAACCGAATCATTACTTGGCTGTGAAGTGCTTGGTGGACTAGGTTCAAGTAAGTCAGTTACATTTGCCGGTTGAGGAGGCTCAATCACAGTTGTTACAACATCAGCCTCAACATCTGCAGTTAGAAACTCAATATCTTCTTGATCCAGAATCAAATCGTCTTCATAATGGCTATCGTCTGTTGTGATAAATTGTAAAAGTTCGTCTTCCTTTAATACAAATTCTCTTACTGGACGAGGCATAATTCTGAAAAGAGAGGGAAAAAGAGATGTTTTCATTGAGATTCAAACCAGAAAAGTAAAATCATATGTCAATGCTTCCATTTAAAAACTAGGAATGAAAAGTTACATTGGGACACCGGTGCCCCGTTCAGTTTTTTATGGTTTCGGGACTTTCATATAAAAAAAATCAAGATGTCGATATTATTTATAGAAAATAAACTTACCAGTCAGTACAATATCTTCAAAATATTACAAAAATCAATTATAATCAACTGAAAATCACTGATCAGACAGCATGGACTCGATGTTACTTCTAAAGCTATTACAGACTAACTGAAATCAGAATTGAGCAAATGAACTACCAAAACAAAAGACAAATATATAAGGACTCATTAAATAACAATCAAAACAAATCATCTCAGATAATTGACAAAGATATCAGCTGATAAAGTTGTGAGACAAATATGTCCCTTGTACCTCAAGGGGTTAACGGGAGTTTTTTAGTAATTATTGGACAGACATGAAATGAAAAATGCTGTTAAGATCCTAGACTGCTGCAGTTGTGGGTAATGAATTTCATTATTACTGTATTGTAAGTTACAGTTATCGGCTTACCTGGTGCAGTTATTGATAGAATTATCTAAAACAAACCAGTTTTGAAGACTTTTGTGATTTGACATCAGGCGAGGATCATTATTTACAACGTAAATATATTCATAACTATCATGATTATTAAAGTGGATTATTGAGTGATAGTAGAATTGATAAATTGTTTAAAATTGGAGTTAAAGTGGGAAGTAGCTGTTATAAAAGTGATATAAGTACTTCGAAATACAGTGAGATATGGAAATTGTGTTAGTAGCTTTTGGCGAACAGTAAGCTATAAATTGGTGTTTCGAACTTATTTTGTGGTGACATTTTTAAGACAGAATTCAATTAGGAATTTTAAAACAAAATAAAAGAAGCTCTGTTACTCGTTTAATGGTACGGATTGATTAAAACGTTGGAGTCGAAGGTTGGAACTTAATGTTTGTTGAAATGGAGTTAACCATGTTCCATTGGTAACCTGCGGTGCACGTCATGTGTTACGCGGTCTACCGCTTTCATAATTTCGATGTTTCATTTAAACGGATTTACTAGAAGTAAACGTTTTGTTGCCTCATGGGCCCTAATGGTAAGCAAAGATTTCTGATACTTCATCCAGATTACAGTAGAATCATTTCTAATAGGTGGACAATGATTTTACGGATTGTTTTGTTCCCAGTCAAACAATAAAATGGAATGTTAGTATATTTGAATTTTATAAAAATGTTGCTTGAAAGCTGATAGAATCTAATCTATTTGCTACTGATGTGCAATGTACTGTCCATTCCAAAGATTCATCTAAATGTAGACATAGAAATTTAGTAACTGTAACATTAGAAACTTTGGTGCCATTTATGGTAATATTAAGGTCCGGAAGATTGTATTTTTGACGTGGGCGAAATCGGATGGAATTTGTTTTTTGGTGGTTCAAGAAAAGTAGATTATTTGAGAACCAGTTATTTAAATTGCTTAGAGTTATATTTACGTTTTGTTCTAAAGTAATATCATTGGCGTTGGATGAAAGAAGTGAGGTATCATCTACATATATTCTGCAATATCGTTGACATATAGCAAAAACAAAATTGGACCTAAGATACTTCCTTGCGGAACTTCTATGTCGATTGGTTTTAGGTTTGACTTATGGGTTTCCTGGAAATTATTGTTGTAGGAATGTATTTCAGTAAACTGAAGCCGATCAGATAGAAAAGAAATATACCAGTTGGCGACAGTACCACGTATGCCTAGTACATTAAGTTTGTGTACAAGTATTCTTTGGTCTACACAGTCGAAAGCACGACTAAGGTCACAGAAGATGCCAACAGGGCATTCACCTGTATCGAGAGATTTTGAAATAAAGTTGATCAGATCATTTAGGGCAGTCATAGTAAATTTCTTAGACCTAAAACCGTGTTGATTGTCTATTAGAAGTCTAAACTCGGTTAGGTACGATTGTAGTCTGTCTAACATTGCGTATTCAAACACTTCTGAAAAATAGATGTTAGAGCAATTGGCCAATAATTTTCAACATTTTTTGGATCGTCTTTTTTGTGGAACAGTATGATTTTCGAAATTTTTAATTTGCTGGGAAAGGTTCCTTCATGCAAGAATCTGTTTATTATTGCAGTAAGAGGTTTCACCAATAAACTTGATGCATCTTTTAGAAGAAATCATGGGATATCATCGTATCCTGCAGAGTATTTGTTTTTAATTTTATTCAAAAAGTTAAAAATTTCATTTTCTGAGAATGGTAAGACTATCATGCTTTTTTCTATAGGGCGTTTCCTTTTGGGTAATCGAGGTTGCCCTTGTCGTTGAATAATTAATGATTCTGTAAGGTGGTTCAATATAAAGATCATTAAATGTATTAGCGACGACCGTGGGTGTATTTAACAAAATCTCGCCGTTAAATAATTTACCTGGTAATTGATTTTTAAAGTTACGGTTATTAATTTGTTTAATTAATTGTCGTACGAAAATGGAAGATATTATTATTTTATTCTCAAAGAATGTTTGTTTGGCAGTTCTGATAAGATTTTTGTGATTGCGCTTTGATTGTTTATAAACTGGTAAGAATACAGGGGATACTGTTGCAGCTAAATATAACTTTTTCAATTGGTTACTTGAAGTAGGAATGGTATCCGTAATCCAACCCTTATTATTGTTTAATGGTGCCGGTCTATATTTTTTTGGAAAGTTACATTCAAAAATGTGCTTAAAGGTATCATAGATTAAATTAAAACATTCCTTTGAGTTTACATCCGAGTTAAGGACTTTATCCCAGGTTTCTAACCTAACATCGTGTTTGAATTTATCAATATTGTGTTTGCTAAAAATACGATTATTTACAAATTTTAGTTTAGATTGAAAGACAATATCAAGCTTACATACAAAAATAATTTTATGATCAGATACCGTGGTATCTACGGTCTTACATTTAGAACTACTATTAGTGTAGATATGGTCGAGGTTGGTGTTAGAGGTTGTTGTAACACGTGTTGGGTGTTTAACTATTTGTATCAAGCCAAAGGATTGAAGCATGCTGTTTAACATTATAAATTCGGGATTGTTTAATAACGCGGCTACATTAAAGTCACCTGTTATTAGTGTTATTAATACCTTTATATTTGGCTTATAAAAACTTTGTAATACTGAGTTTTAAATTAGTTAAAAATACTCTAAGGTCTCCGGTGGGTGACCTATAACAATTAAAAATATGCACTACCCTATTGACTGTTGGAAACCATTTCAAACCACAGATTTCTACATCTTTTTCGATGCAAAACTCTTCAAGATCTAAAGTTTCTATTTTCAAATCCATTCTTGACCAGATTGCCACTCCACCGCCGCGCTGTAATTTACGAGATAAATTAATCAGGTGAATGGTGTGGTTGTTTGACCATAATTCGTTAAAACAAAAAAATTAATGTTTACATTAGGAATATCAATGTATATCTGTGCTAGTTTGTCGCTATTGATGGAGCGAATGTTTAACGATAAAAGGTCAAAGTCATTATCATTGTTAATATCGTCAAATATATTATTAGATGTGTTTACTCTTGAGTTGTTTTGTGTCGATCTCTGAATTTGTGGAGATGCTGAAAAAACTTCCCAATGATGACTCATGGAGGCCAGATATTGCAGTTCGTAATAGCACTCAATTGATTTGAAGCCACTGAAACTTTGAAACTCCTGTAGCTCTCAGGGTAGTTGGAGTGCATTTTTTCATATTTAAAGTCACAGATCTTGTTAGATTTTAAGAATTCGTTTAGAATTTCCACCGTAAGATCTGGTTGTAATCTTGCAAAATAAATATATTCATCCTTGGGAACACCACGAATGATTTGCACGGATTCATTAGTCCCAATGGGGCTTTTTTGTTATAACGTTTAGCCGGTACCCAGTAGTTATTGGATTTATATTTCCCAATATTTCCACTACTTTTGTTGTCAAGTGATACCGTTGTTTCACTGAAGAGCTTGTGGTACCAAAAAAGCGATTTCTGTAATTGGAAACCTAATCTCTTAGATCAACTGCAAGGTCTACGGTAAACTGTTGCTTGCGAGTAATAATAATTATTATTTCCATTCCTTTAGATTTTAAATCTCCACCGCAAGATAGGTAGATAATATCGATACTTTCGGTTTATCTCCACACTTTACCACGACAATTATGGTATTATTTACTATTCATACGACATTGACCTTAGCCATTTTTATCTTTACATTTTTTCTTCGGAAAGCTTTTTGTATTTTTTATTAATGCTTCAACAGCATCGGTTGTAGGCATTTGCAATTTGTGTGCAAGAAACACGTCCGGTGCAAAGTTCTACTCTGACCACAACAATACTAACGTAACGTCTCCTTTAGAGCCGTAATTCCTTTCCTTCCAAATCTATTCTGACTGCACCTTACCCTAATCCCACCATGCATACGTGCTTAATGTATGTATGTATGTATGCATGTTGGGAATCCATCACTGTGGCTGAAAGGGCTTAGAAAGCTCAAAGAGTCCGCCCTCCCACTTGGTGAGGGAACGAATCACGTTGCTTGCAGTAAATCGTCCAGTTTAAAATGAAGCTATTGAAGTTGTAACATTGGGTCAATGTTCATATGGATTTCATTCACTCTATTAGAAAAATATAACAAAATTGTGGTGTCTCACGGACGAATATTTAAAGACACATGAATTTCATCCATACAAACTGACACTAGTTGAAAAGTTGAACAAAATAATCTGAATCGACGCCTACGGTTTTGCGATCTCTTTAGCAAACAAAAAAAACAGAATTCAATAACCAAAATTGATTTTACAATTCTTGTTTTTTGAACGAGTGCACCTTTATGTCGAATGGCGGAGTGAACACTCATAATTCTAGAGTTTTTGAATAAGTGTTTCCCCGGACGACGAATTGGTCACATAAATTCGATAAAATGTCCGGCTAGATCCCAAAACTTCAACCTCATAATTTTTTCCACTGGGGTCATCTGAAATCAGCTGTTTACGCCACTAAACCCGAAAGTATAACGACCGACAAAATTAATTATCGGCAAATCTACCGAGGTCTTGCGAAATGTAAGATCTGGATTTGTATCTAGATTGTGTTGTTGTATGCAAATTTGCGATCATTCTGAGCAGTACATTTGATTGTTTATGTGCTTTTATTATTTTATTAATTTTTTTTTAACCAATACATTCGATAATTTAAGCGTGATTTTATTAATTTATTGATTTTTTAACTTTAGAACTCTAAGACGCAATTTATCAGCAAGAAATCGTTGAATTAAAGGAAATATGCTTGTATAAGTACTGAAGGCCCTTCCAACATACGGGTTATTTGGTCTCTCGTCCTGTTAAAATTTGGGGGGATCGATATCCCACGTACAGGGTTAAAATTCCAAAAATTATTTTGACATGGACGTGGTTTTGGATTTTTGTCGAATTTTTTGCTTTGGCGGCTTTTACGAAGGTACTGATTTTCGTTGAAATACCGTGTATATTGTTTAACTTAAGATTTCCTCTAAAAGGGACTATATTTTCAACAGTATTTGCTGATCTGTTGAGGTATCATTACAGCAAGCAACTGAACCAAGCGAGACGCTTTGAATATTTGATCTCCATCTAGTGCTATTTACTTAACCAAGAAATGACAGAAATTGAGCAACACCTAATGTTTGGTGCATGACATACGCAGTGGTGGTACGTCATTCGTTTATGCAATGCAATGCAATAACCCAAATAATCGTTTTAACTTTACCGTTGTAGTAAGTCTACAAGTTAATATTCTGCTTGATCTGGTATCTTGATGTTTATTACGTATTTTCGCCACATTGTTTCAGCAACAATATCATGTAACAAGAGCAGCATAATTTGTAGTAAGACAGGTAAATAACCAGAAAACGTAAACATATTTTAAAATTGTTTTGGTAATAAACTGCGTGCAATAGTACATTAAATGATTAAAGTTCCTTGGCAATTGTATTAATGCGTAACCTACAAAGAGTTGGGGCTCCTTTTAAGTTAATGCACTCCTCTACCCTGCGATGCGTGTTTCAAATGGCGCTATCGATATCTCACTGCGCTGTAACATCCAAGCATTCTGAGTCTTATTCCGAAGGTGCTGCATATCTATCGGCGAAGTACTCCATAGACATTCAATAGAAGAGAAGTCAGATGTCCTTGTTGGTTGTCAGATCGAGAAAGAAACTTTTTCCCTGGCAGCTGCAGGTAAGGCACTGTATCGGCTTTTAAGATATTTTCAATGTAAGTCTGCGCGTTCAAGTTTATTTCCAGAAATACTAGCGAGGAACTTCCTTCATATGTTATGATACTCCAAACTGTATGTATTTTCGGAAGCCTGGTCTTACGTACCACGCAGTATTTAAGTTATCAGCTTTCTCCGGTACTACGTCCATTGTTGACCTACAAACAGGATTGACATACGTCACTAAACATAACACAGTTCCATTTCTGGTCCACTGGTTTTGTACTCGGCAACACCGCAGTATTCCTTCCTTATGTCCTATGGTTGATGGCAGGATGAGTTTTGGTCGATGGGATTAAAGACTAAAAAATTTTATTCTTTGGCAGATTGATCTAATACCTAGTTTTTGAATTGTAGCTGCTAGACTCTCCATTCCCATTGGCCTAGTGCTGCAATAGCGGCCCCCAAGAGCATTTGTTCTTACAGATGCTCTTCACGGTCATTAGTTTCACATGTTTCTGCGGTACCTCTACGACGTTAGTGTCTGTATTCTTCGGTCTAGATATAGCAAGATTTATTTACAATAAATGCATTTCTACCAACCTTCTTAACAATTTTCTGACGAGCTGATCCAGTCTTTCGCATCCATTTTCCTCTCCCACCTTCAAATTCATTTAATTGGTAAAAAATATTGTGTTGACGTACTCAAGCCATTGCAATATAGTTTGGAGGCAGTGGCAAACTCACATTAAACGTCAAAGCTTTCAGTAATTCCAATAATAAACAATGATGTTTTTTTTCTTTAAGTAACTAGCAATAACTACTAGATTCCTTTTCATTACGAAACTTTACTCATTAAATATGCGTATATAGTTTATTGCCCAGAAATAATTAAGATGTACTTATATTCACTGGGTGTTGCATTTTCAATGTCACACAGCATATATGATTTTGGCTTGATTGCTGTCAGTTAAACCAAACCACTTGGATGTTTCAGATTTTGTAATATCATCCACAAATGTACCTATAAGACGTAATCAATCCAGAAAGGAAATTAAGACGTACCTAGTAAATACTGACCATTTCTGCTGATTCCGTCATCCGATTCACCGTTACTGCCTTCAATAGATTTTTATGAAAGTCAGAACAATTTTGTACGACTTCTTCTAGTTTCCTTTGTTAAAAATGCGTATGCTTACTCATAGTAGATAGTTAATCCAATTTATCGTATCTTCAATGGGAATCAATTATTCATTTTCTTAGCTTTAGCATAAATACGAATAACATTCGTTTGAAAGGAATGCCTTGCAGTGCATCGCCAGAGGTACACGTGATAACGAACGCATAAAGAACATTTTGTATGAAATAAATTAGTGAATTAAATAAATCCATTGCGTTTCTAACGCACTTTTCAACTTCAAAAGTAAAATTTGTTGAATCGCTTATTTTCGTCGAATGGAGATGTAAGATTTTGTTCTTCTTCACGCCCTGTAGTTTGAATTAGTTATTATTTTCTCTAGAAAATCTTTGGCAATCGAAAATAATCCAAGGCAAATTGAATTGTAAAGTACACAATCACCAAACACAGTAGCAAAACTGATCAAAGTAACCAGATTTAATAAGTAAAAAGTTAAATTATTGCAAATCATTCTTACCTCATTTTGTAAACATCGTTTTTGCTTTTTCCAAGTACTCTCAAGCAAAAGATTTGTTATTCATCATTCTGAATTACAAACATTTTTGCTTTGCAAATATTTTCAGACAAAGTTAACGAAACGTAACCGCAATTGTAAATGCATCTTGAATATTAAGTAATGATATAAATAACGGAGGTCTTAAAGCAAGAATTGAAACTACTATCTCCAGACTTAGATGAGAGAGGAAAGTTAAAGTAGGTCACTCAAAATGCAAAAGTAGAGATCAAATGCAAGGAGAGACGTTCAACAAAGCAAACTGCACATCTCCTTACTGGTAGATTACTAAAAAAAGATTTATTAAAAAGGAACTCTCACAAAGATTTTTGTTTCGTTTTATTTATAATGTGCATACAGAAGGGTTAGCGCTGTCATGATTACAGGGAGAAAGAAGTTGTGTGTATTCAGTGTGAAATGCAAAAGCAAACAATTTGTTTTATAACGCATATTAATCAGCCCTCTAATTATAATGTGTACCATAATAGCTTAAATAAGGAAGGAAGCTGTAACCTATACTTGAAATTTAAGCGTGATATTATTTGACTTGTAAAGCAGTGTTAGATGCGGCAGTTAGTGCTGGTGGTAAAATTGGGTGTCCGGTGAACCGCATAACTACAAGCATCGTCAAGCTCTCTTAATTGACAAATTCCGCATTTCGTGTTGTAATGGTATGCGTAACATCTATACGCTTAATTAAACGAAAATGGATAGGTCGACCGTTCATACTAGGTATTCCATCCGTGTTGATAATTATTAAAGAAAATCGATTTAATACGATAAAATTGGAAATGTTAATTTTCCCGAATCGTGAATGAATGATAAATCGACTTTGGATTATAGATTCTTTGACAGTTCAATTTCTTTTTATACCCTTAAGGTAATTTAGTTTAATGAAACGGTAATTGCAAACATATTAGGTATTTTATTGTTACGAGTGATACTTAAGAATGAAAACATTTTTTTCATTTTAAATTATAGTAGAATGTTAAGTTCAGGAAACTTTATTATTATTAATGGTGCGGTTTCTATCGTCTATGTAGCCTATGTAATGAGGTTCACGCTTTCTCACACTAACGTTGTGGTCTGGATAGTTAATACTGTGGTGTAAGTGTTTTCAAATCTGTTGAAGGAATTGCTAATCGATTTTATAATCACTTTATCAATTTCAGAAATTATACATTTTCTGATATTTTAAAAGTTTTACAAATTTTTTATTTTATTTAACGTAACTATCAATTGCTTTATCCACTTATCAAAAAGGAAAATGGTTGTATATTCCTCTTTCTTTTTTGATGTGTTGCGTGTATGTAATCTTTTGGGACTAAAACTGTTTTCTAGTTTCATACTGAAGTAAAGTGAGAATAATAGGCATGATTAATGATTATAAAAGACATGTTTTAAATTCATTCGACGGCAACAGAACAGAACAGAACGGTTTGCTTATTAACCGCGTCCATCACCCATTACGGTTTTCTGCTGCTTAATTTTGTACTTTAAAGCGTCTACCTGCTGAGCTATTTACAGTACACTCCTAAGCCAATTATCCCCATCAGCCTTCACGTACACATTAGGAGAACCTAAAAACTAAAATTTGACAAGCATAAATCTATTCTCTACCTTAAGAGTACTAATATTTTAAATACAATATATACTGGCCACTATAAATAAATGAACACCCAGTAAACACTGATGTATCTTACAGAATTGTTCAGAAAACGTATATGTTATTCCTGTTATGGAATTAGGAAAATTTCAACAAGATGTAATAAAGAGTAATCAAGTAATCATCGACAATGAAACAAAAACCGTATCTTTTCATTTGATATTAATTACTTAAGTGTCAATGTTAAGCATATTTGTAAGCTTAGGGTAAATCGCGGAGAGATGGCGTACTTTTTTTCCAATTGCTTAAAACTCAAAATTTTAATTAAAAGGGAAATACCAGATATGGAATTGGGTATTCCAAGGTATTAGGTTTTCACGGGAAACTAAGAATTTTATGTTTGTCTTTAAGTTCTGGTAAAATCTTATTTTTTTTCTTGAAGGTGCGCCATCTAACCTTATGTATATAGAATAGATTACGCAGGGCTTGGGTGAGTTCACGCACCCCCTTTAACGTATATTTTCAATAGTTAATTTGTAAAATGCATTTAAAAACCTTCTCGTCGTTTTATTAAACATTTTATTATACATCAATATATTTAAATATTACAAAAAATCGAACTTAATAAGTAAAAATCTTATTACAAAATATGATTGTATAAACAAAAAAATAATTCTTCTTCTTGTCAGATTTTTTCCACAAGTGTCGCAGAAATTCAGATACTTGGTAGAGTCTTCGTGCACCGAACGCTGGCATTTTATGCAATGGATCCAGTCTTCCTTCCTTCGTGTCTTGTTGTAATCTTCTTTACATCCTACACAAATATCTGATTCGTCTTCAGAACTAGTTGATTCGTCATAAGGAACGGCAATTTTATTTTCCTGTAACTTGGCAAACAAAATAAGATTATTTCATTTTCAGCTGCATATTCCAACATTTGCACATTACTACAATGTCCGTCAAGTAGCAATAACACTTTTCTTTGGAGTTCTCAAGGTTGGAATTGTTCTTTAATCGATTTAAAAAAAATGTCATTGTTCACATATGCAAATTTTTCTGACAGAGAACCTGGCGGTATTCCAACTTCGAATTCAGCCTTTTTGTTCTTGCCTTTAAAAATACAGATCGGTGGAGTGTAGTAGCCCTCAGCGTTGCAACATACAATAACTGAAATATACTGACTTCCATAAAAATTGCAACACCTAGAAATTATTGAACGATTTTATTGAAATTTTCGTCAACGATGTCTTTCATTAGAACAAACAAACGATTAAAATTTGAAAACAAAATAACAAAAACTAAAAATGCTTTTTTCAATAATGAGTTGCTCCGCCACTATTTGTAATGCACTCATTTAGACGGCGTACCATGCTATTAATCAAGTGATCTATAGCTGCCTGTGATGTATCAACCCAAGCTTCTTGAATCCGTAGCCGGAGATCGTGTAAGTTATCTGGAGGGTGTGGTAAAATACCCAGTCGCCTACCGACCTCATCCCATACATGTTCAATGGGCGACAAATCAGGCGACCGAGCAGGCCATGGGAGGACAGTAATGTTAGCTTCTTCTAAAACACGTGGTGTGGTCCGTGCCGTATGAGGGCGCGCATTATCCTGTTGGAAAATGGGATTTTCCAGTCCCTGAAGATATGGAAGCGAAACGTGTTCTAGAACATTGGCAATGTAACCAGCGGCGTTTAAATTGCCATCAATGAAGGCCAAAGGTAATCTGCTACCGTAACATATTGCACCCCATATCATCACTCCTTGTGTGAGGGCTGTGTTGCGTTCTACAAAAAGTGTTGGATTTTTACGTTCTCCACGCATCCGTCTGACCCTCCTACGACCATCGTGGGCCCACAAGCAAAATCGGGACTCGTCACCAAACACAATTCGATGCCATTCTTGCACTGGTGGTGTAAGAGGAGGACATCAAAATGGACGGCATGAACGCAGCCCATAAGACCTTATCCTGCGATAAACAGATGACATTGACATTCTGGGTCCTACACCTCTCATTCAATCATTTGCAATCGATCGAGTTGTTGAAAATCTGTCTCTTGTGGCCAAAACTTTTAAGCGAAGTTCTTCGTGATCTGTAGTCCTGCGGGGACGTGGAGATCCAGGGCGACGTTATTGCACCTCTTCCTCGGACCATTTGGACCAACATCTCAATACCGTTGTAACATTTCAGTTTACATGACGAGCAATTTCTCTTAGCGAAAGTCCGGCCTTTCTCATGCCAATAATACCGTCACGTCCAAAACCAGTCAATTGGGAAAAATGTTGATGTTGACGTACTCTTGGCATTGTTCCCAAGTTCACAACGAAGTTGTGAACAAACAACTTGCAAAATTGACAGTTAATTACACACTGATTGGTTTATGTCTTCAAATTTGTTGTTACTAAGTGCAAAGGATGAAACAAAAAAAAAACTACTAGCTAGATTTATTCAAATTTTAATCATTTGTTTGTTCTAATGAAAGACATCGTTGACGAAAATTTCAATAAAATCCTTCAACAAATTCTAGGTGTTGCAATTTTTATGGAAGTCAGTGGCCCCCTTTTCGGCAGATCAGATTGATGCTATATTTTTTGATCCCTTGGCAGCTATAGCATGTCCTGGTCAAGTATTTAATTGGAAGCCTGTCTCGTCTATGTTAAATATCCTCCCAGGCGCATTCATTATTTTATTTTCGATCAATATACGTTCAATAAGATCAAAGTAAGCGGCAACCTTCTCTTTTATTATTGCCAATGCACGAGATGCCGACACACCTTCTGCTTTGCGTATTGCAAGTCCTTTATTTCTTCTTAGAAAAGAATCAAGCCAAGGATATCCGGCCTTACGGGAATCTTTGCTGAACTTGTGAGGTAGTTGTTGTTGTTCCGCTAGACCAAATGCCATAGAACGTACAAAAGCTCTTGATGGCGCAAATCCGTGTTTTTGTAGCTTTTTAATATGAGCTGCAATTTTAGCTTCGTTGTGCTCTCCTAGGGTCGACGAGGGACCTAATGTTTTGGTCCTTATATCCCCCTTTCTTAGACGACGGCGTAAAGTGGCTTTTGGAATATTGAATTCACGGCCTGCTGGACGCGGACCCATTTCATTCCTGTCTATGGCATTAATTACAGCAGCTAACTGCTGTTGATTCCGTGTGGCGCCTATAGAAACGTTTCCTTTCCTTGTGTATTGTGTTGGCATGTCTGTGAAAAAGATGAGTTTCATTAATTCTGTAATAATGCGAATAGAAAAGTTTCAGTTAAATTATTTATTGATTATTTTATTATTTTAATGATGCGTGTTCTCCTGATTTGATGGTGCACCAACTGTATGAGGAGAGATGACGCATGCACCATTCAAAACACTGGTCAGTTGTTTCATGATGAATTTAGTTTAGAAAAACTTAAACATTACGAAATTGTAATAAACAAATCAAATCGTGATCAAAATCCTACTACACTTACCTCAACACTCTCTCGCACTAACTGCAAAAAAATATTCAAGGATCCCAAAATTAACTGTTAAAATTGATTCACAAAATATTTCACCTGTGACCGCGAAACCTTTCTTGTAATGCGACGGCGTTCCTAACAATGCGTTCCCGTGTTGCCGGATTGATTATATACTTGACACTACATGTGTAACAGCACTGCGTCATCTAACCTCACGCGCCAACTCTCCTCGATTTACCCTAATAGGTAAACACATTCAAGTTGAAATAATGCCTTCTGTATGACGCCGTGCAAATTTTATTTCATTTAACGGAGTTAGAATGCTATCAATTCGTGATGTTGCCGCTCCCGTGGGGAGCAGTGTCCCCACGATTTCCTTATGTTGGCAAAGATGGCCAGAAAATAATGAGGAACGATGTCGTTTGCGTCACGAATATCCTAGACGCACTACTGATCGTGAACATCGTGCTCTTCGGCTCGTAGCTCTTCGGGATCGTTTTTCTTCAAAGGGAGATTGATGATAGATTGAGGGGGTAAACAGATCATTAAATCTCCTTACGGTCGACATATCGAAGAATTCTATCTTTTGATTTGTTTACCTCTAACTCCACACCATCGTACTGCACGGCGGCAATGGTCTAACGAGAGGTTGCATTGAAATGTGCAATGGAATCAAGTCATCTTTAGTGACGAATCTCGATTTTGTTTATGAGCTCATGATGGTCACAGATTAGTTAGACGACGTCCTGTAGAAAGACGCAATTTGCAGTTTTCTGTACAACGATAAACTGCTCTCAGTAAAGGTGTGTCTAGTAGTTATTGAGGGAACCGGTGCATTAACAACATTCTTGAACCAGTATTACTGCCATCTCTGCAAGAAATAGAAAATTCAATTTTTCAGAAAAATAGTAAGTGCCGCATACCGCAATGGTTACTATGGAGTTTCTAAATACTGCTAATATTGATATTCTTCCATGGCCTTCTCGTTTGCCAGACTTATCACCAATCAACCACTTGTGGGGTATGGTAGGACGGATAATAAATGATCTACAGCCACTCCCAAACGATGTAGATGTCCTTCCACAACGGATTTTAGAAGCGTGGAATAGTATGCCTCAGGTTAGTATAGATTCACTCATTTCAACTATGCCTAATCGTCTAGCTGAATGTGTGAGAAACAGAGGCGGGTCGACGCATTATTAGTGTTAAAAATATTTGTATCTTGCTAAAAATATACTTGGAAGGGTTTTATACGTATATTATTCCTATTCGGTTTATAAAATCTAAATATTGACACTTAATACTATTACAACTAACATAAAACGATAAGTAAACAAAGTACTTCAGGGAAAAATAAACACAAATGTAAAGAAGTACCAATGATCAGGACTTCTAGCCTCCCTCAGGATGCCGAGAGTTGGTCCACGATTCACTGGGTGGGTGCCTTTTGTATACGGATTGGAGTGGAGGGCGCCAGGCTGCTTCTCTCTTTACGTTTTCTGTGAAAATACGGTTAGCAAGATGTTTATACACCCAGAAAAGAACTGATCCTAATTTACATTACGATATAACGAGATTTTATTTATTTTGAAAATAAAATTTAAATTGTAAAAGCCGGACCTGTCGGGTAGCTGACTGCAGCAAAATGTCGTACAGTTATTAAACTGTGTTTATAATAGTGAGCTAGGTTATGCGGTGATAATATAAGTCTGCTTTTACAGTCAACAGAAAATCAATACTTTTAAAGGGATCGCTTTATGCATTTTACAAAGAATACGAGTTTAAATTGTATAAATGTAACTAACTTGAAGGTGTTTATTAACTAACTATCTATTTACAGTAAGTTATTAATTACTGTGGAATAATATACTTTTAATTAGGTACTCTTTGTGATTAGCGGAAGTTTTAGTAAATCAGAATTGGTGGTGTTTACGAGTTATTAAACTCTTTGGAATTGAATCGTATTGTATTCTGGGTGTTGCACACTTAAGGCGGTGGCCGCTTGTTGCTCCTTGCGCTTTTGGTTTCACAGTATCAATAGTAACTACCTGGGGTGGCTAACTCGGGGCCGGTTTCAATAATAACGATAAGGTATTTAAACCTTCAGGAACGATTTGGTTTAGAGATTTTCAGGTACAGGATAAACTGAACGTTTTACAGGTACGGTAGACTTCAAGAAGGGCATCTCTTTGAAGTCTGGGTTTTCACGATAAGCGATCAGGATCGGATGCAGATTTAGGACCGTTAAGAAGTAAAGTTCTATCTTAGCCAGGGAACGGCATAAGACCTTTAAATCTTCGGGGCCTTTCGGTATTCAGCCCTATTAAATAAACAGGCTGACGGAATTTAACAAAGATGTTAAATCAGGATGTGGTTATCCTCTAGATATCTCACGATAAGTGAAAGGGTAGAAAAGCAGTTTATTACGTTTAGCGAAATTCAAATGTAATACTCTCTGTTACGTTCTGGGTTCGTAATTTACGAAACTGGGTGACAGAAATATGATCTAATTTCGGGCGGCTTGCTGCTTTCAACCTGCCGGCTTCCTGCACTTCGGTTTTTAATTATTTTGCCTAATGTAGGCGTAGTTGTGTACGTCGGTGTGCGGTGTGTGAGTGGAGTATCAATTACAAGAATCTTGGAAAATATCCGTTGCGTTGTTTAATTGATATCCCTGGAATTGGCAGAATTTAGGCGAGAACCTTTATATCTAATGGAGTAAGTAAAAGACTACATCGGGTGTTTTGCTCGACGTGAAGTCGTTCACTGGTGTGAGTGTGGTGTTGTGTGTTTAACTTACATTCAGGTGACCGCCGATTGAGGCAGTAGTAACCCTGGTGTATAAGATAAGAGCAGGTCGGTATGGGCTCTTGAAAGAAACCCATCGAAATGAGAATCGATGATTGAGCACACACGGTCGGTCTGGGCTCTCGAAAGACACACAACGGAATGAGAGTGAACAGAAACGGGCCTGAGTCTCTAAAGAGATCCAGGGGAATGAGAGCGTATATTACCCGTCTCTTAACGTTTTTGAAATGCACGTAGGAGGGGACATAAATTTATAGTTTGATGATTTCTGTAAATTTTAATTAAACCAGGATAATTATCAAATAATTAATTCAAAAAATTGGTGAAGGCGGCTGGCTCTTTACAACACCATTACGTGAAAGAGTTGTGATTGTTTATAAGCAGAACAAACTGATTAATAGAGTATAAGCTTGTTGTGGTTCTACGTATGCGTACTAATAATACACAGTGGGAAATTAGTTGCTATTGTTATACTCTCAATCCAAACAGGGCATCGCCAGGATTATTAAAATAAGTGGGGTTCAGACTAAACTCGGCAAAGAAGCCCGCGGGTATTAATAAAATGTAAAAATTCTGAAATATTGCTTCAAAATTCACACTTACTCTAAAGTAACTCACACAATCGTTGAAACAGGTATAAAAAAACCTAAGTAATTGAAGGAAACAAGATATATGCCCACTTCCTAAATTACTAAGAATTTCAATCTCGAAATGCGTATTATTGACTTCAAATTTCCAAAAATTCGTC
The DNA here is from genome assembly GCA_036346205.1 of Vesta saturnalis. Classification (NCBI taxonomy): domain Eukaryota; kingdom Metazoa; phylum Arthropoda; class Insecta; order Coleoptera; family Lampyridae; genus Vesta; species Vesta saturnalis. Next base: position 2,363,018 of record JARFJB010000862.1, read on the forward strand.
AATATTTGTTTATGTAAGCTCATTAAACTTATTTGAGTCGAAAATAATTAGAAACCAATCGTTTTGTAAGCATACACGTTTAAAAATATTGACATTGAATGTTTGCATCAATAAATAATTTTGATGAAATGCAATAGCTTACTGTTCCTTTTGCCTCATATATTCTACATAAACCAATTTTGAAAATGCATAGAAGGGCATAAGGGTTCAATTTGAGGAAGAACGAACGGGCCGTTGAAAGTCTCGTACAAGTTTACGTAGTTTTAACGGATGGTACTATTATGTCAGTTGGTCAGGTCAAAATATCCTTTGTGTTCGACCGCACTGAAATTTTCACATGAGGTGTACGTCGTAATTGCCGAAATATTGTCTGGCGACTAAATATTCCATATAATCCACATCCTTTTATAGCCAAATTTCTGCACCATAATAGAGGATGAATTTTTTTTCCAAATTTAAATTCGGGCAATAAAAAGGTATATAACCCGCAACGTCCGATGCGGCAAATGACGTCACAATACCCTCAACTACAACAAAAATCGAAATGAGTTTGGCTACTCTAACCTCATAAAAACTTTGTCAAATGCTAAATACGTAGTCATAAAGCAAAGCTTATTTCGCAACATTTCCAAGTTCTGTTAGTTTCCTCATATCTGAATGGCTTATTTCGTAATAATTTAAAATTCGATACCATAGATTAAATGCTATAAATGCATAAAAGTGGTCACATTTGCGTTGTAAAACACCTAAGTGGCCACATTGTGTACTACAGGAAAATTAATAAATCCTTCCCGAACAACTAATTTAGACGATCATACCGATTCAACATTATATTGAAACAATAATTAAACCTTATGTTATTCCCGTGAATAGGTTTTAGGTTTTTCCGCAAAATTCTAAAAATTCTATAACATTATTAGGCAATTTTCTGTAAAATTTCCATTATACTAAGAATCTAATTTTTATGAAATAAATCTTATTTAGCAAATTACTCTACGTTTGAAAGTAAATTCATTACTCGCATTAAATCGTAAGCGCTAATGTTCTACGTTGTAATTTTGTTACGGGTGAAAATGGCAGCAGAGTTTGCTTAACAGATATCCAATAGCCCAGTTGATGATTAGCCCAGTAATCACTGCTAGTACTCCCCAGCTAAGTTCAAAAAAAACAAAAAAACTTTCTTATCTTACATAGCATTCAACAAGATCAATTAGTAAAAGTACTATTGGACTGGCGCTATATAAAAAAGCTTCAAAGTACTCGCGCGCAATAAAAGGATAAACGTGTGGTGAGACCAATTGTAGATGTCATCAAACTTATTTTACGAAATATTACTTATTTTAACGTTAAATTTATTAAGAGAAACTCTACATTCACAAATATATAAAAAACGTGGTCATTGCAATCCCGTAATTTATAAATAAACAAAACAAAAGAAAAATCTCCTAAATAATTTTGGTTACTGAATTTTCTAAAATCCTTAATTAAAATTTCTAATTGCACCTGTGCAAGATCAAAATAATGCATCTCAAATCCCAAGTAATCAAGAGCCTTAATTTTGATTAACGCAAATCGTTCTAGTAACCTTAATTATAAAATCTATTTCAATACATTTTTAAAGCGTAAATACGGAAATTACAAAAATGATAACCATAAATTAAACTAGAATTTCTTGACAATGAAGGTACATTGACGTCTGAAGAGCATCCGCTAAAATTATATTCACAAGCACTGTTCACCTCTTTTAAGCATACATATATTATGCACAAAAAGAAATAGATGCAATTTTATAAATTACCTTAAGTTCCCAGTTTTAAAAAATTTTCGATCGACCTTTTCATTCCAAACCACAGTTACAAAGCACGGGAATGGAATTATCCTCGTTACAATGGTTATTTTAATTGATGTAGAACAATAAACAGATGGAATCTTCAATTTTTTTTAGAAATAACCCCCCACAGTGAACGAAAGCTCTCAGTTACGTTAAACTAATTTCGCAAATGAACAGTGAAAACTTAAGTCTAGTCCAGATGTCCTTTTATTAACTGCACCACCTGATTTTTATAACACAAATTTGGTACTTATTTACGAACTCTTCGTTATATACACTTTAGAAACTTTAATACATAAACAATTTAATGTCGATTTTGAAACAGCTATTGGTGCAGTATAATAAACAACAGTTTGGCGCAAAACCTTCAAAAGTATATATATATATATATATATATATATATATATATATATATATATATATATATCCGCTATAAGCGTGAACTAAGCAAATGATTGGAGAGCGCTAAAGATAAATCACTTCCCTTCTTGGTTGACACGGGAACGTTAATAATAATCGACAAAGTACCAACAGTAATATTTCCCCGGGGTGATCAGGTTCTATCTATAATTCACAAGCAGTAAAAGGCTAACTTCCACACGATATCTTCAGGTAATCACCGGGTACTGTAGGCAAGTTTGGGCGTACACTGCCTGCTGCATCACTAAATCCAAGCTCTCATAAACAGCTCTCTGAACCAACTTTCTAGAACTAACCAGCTAATAATCCTAAAAAAAACCTTTACCCCACTTCATCACGTCATCTCTAACCACCACCAATAAAATTGTCCTTACTAAAATAACAGTTGGATATTTTTCACGAGAAAAATATACTCCAACCTACATTTGTGTCACCAAAACCCTAATCATCTATAATCGAGATAAATATATCTACTCTTCAATAACAATTCAAATATCTCAATTAATTCTTCAATAACTGTTGGAGTAACACTTTTACTTATAAATAAATTGGTAGACTACTAAGTACGTAATATCACAACATTCACGCTATCAGTCACGATAATCTTAGATGACGGCAACTCTTGCAAAGCAATTCCACCGATAAAAACACGTAATATAATTATGTATCTTTAAATCTCTTACAGCAATGGTAAAATTTAATTCTCAAGAACAAATCCATACCCTGTTAACGAAGCTATAATATCAAAGTAATATTCACGGAAAGATTCAGTTTTTGAAAATTGATTGCGATACCTAAATATCTTAATATTAAGAAAAGAAAACTAAGCCAACTTCAACCACACGTGACAATTTGCAATAACGGTAGCACGCATTAGCGTGTCTATAAGTTTTATCCTCATATATTTTACATTTGAAACAATTCTTTAAATATTTAAAAATTTTATTCTAGCCCTACCATCATTAATGATATTATATAATAAGGTAAAGTTGTCAGTGGCGTAACATGAGTGACGCATAAATATTCATTAACACGTCTTGAATGTTATGTAAAAGTTCAAAATGACGTGCAATATTGTTGCTCGGTGAGTCACAAATCAATCTATCCCAATACAATTAGGGGATGATAGATCTAAGGCAGTTTAAGATTTACATTAGTTGTGTAACTTCCCAGATTTTAATTCTTATAGGGAAACTTATGAAAATAGCAGTTGCGTTTCATCCCTAGATAAAGCTTTAACTATCGCTTAATGTGTCGCATGTTCAAGCAATATTATGGTCTATTCAAGCAAGAATTCCTTTAAAAGGGTCATTGTATAAATATTCAGAAGCCACAATGTTGTTCAGTGGCATTATAGACAGTGGTATAAAATAAGCATTAAAAGAATCAAATAACTGTTAAAGCTAAATACACTAATGCTGCCGCAATACAGTTACAACTGCAATTTGCAATCTAATTGCTTTAGTTTAGAAAGAAAGAAATTGACAATTAAATTTTACTTTTATTTTTGTGAACACACAAACACGGTTTTGTAAAATGAAAATAAAACATTACAGATTTGTATCTGAACCATGTAATAACTATGTTAGCTTATGCTTGGTTAGAACTACGCGGTGAAAGTATGGAACTAATTTCTTTTAACCGCATCTTTCAACCCGACACTTCATTAACTCCATTCCAAATAGTTATAAATTGTAAGGAATAGTTTGTTCCATACTGAGGTTTTCTAAATTATTTAAACTCATTAAAACTAGTTTTCATCTCAGTTATCCGTAACGAGCGCCCCTTGTTGCTTTACGAATAAGGTACTGCAGTTATTGAGATTTATTTTTTCTCGCTAAAGAGTCATATTGAATTGTATTTCGTACGTTAACAACTCTGCTGTCGCTAACAGATTTTGGCAATGGCAAACTTTGTGTAGTTGGTTGGACATACATTACTTACCTAAAATTCTTTTAGTAAGTTGGTAGTTACTTTAATCATAGAAAAACCTTCTTTACAAATAGGCGCAATAACGCCTTTATCTACTGATAACAGAAAATAATTACTGAAATAAAATCTTTGCATTGCAGCTCAGCTTTTTTATATGGTTAATTTAATATTCTTTGTACGTACTCAAGTTACAATAAGGATGCTAGGTTTTCATTTTTGTCATTAATAAAACTTATCCGTACATAAAAAAATATTTTATTAAAAAATTAATTAAAAACTTTATTAGAACTAATTTTTTATCAGCGAGAAGTAAAAAGTTTTGATTCAATTTGTAACTGTTATAAGTAACTTTTTATATGTTTATATTATGTTTTAAAGTGAAATGTAATTAATATATCATTTTTTCGGGGCTCAGACTATTTCATTAAATTAAGTGATAAAAAGTATTAACGATATATTTACAGATCACTGGCGAGGAAGCGTCACTCGCATATACTGATAAATAAAGAGACTTAAACAGTAATACGCTTGCTTCTTTTGATAAGAATTAATAACAAGTAACAACGTTTTTTCTGAATTAAATTAAACATTGTTAACCAAAAACACCTAATAGTATAAAACTTAAGCTTAAGATTTGAAAAATAATCAATTACAACTTATCGAAATGCTGCAAAACCTATACAGAATTATTCGCACAATTCAATATTTAATTTATTATAAGTTTTTATTATGAACGAATAAGTTCAAAGGTAAATATGTAATTAATAATTAATTATTAATTACTAATTCAATATTTGGCTAAATCTACTCCTAAAATTTATTTTCGTTAGTTTGAAAATGTAACATACCTTTGCACTTTCCTTCATTTTCCTGGACTTGAGAAGATACACTGTTACAGGATTTGAAAAATGTCTCTGTTAAATACTACATATTGTATGGTTTTGGATTTCTTCGTGCACTTCGGCAAATACCGACGTATTGAGATGAAACATCAATTATTTTATTTTTGACTCATTTCAAATGTGACACGCATCGACTCCACTTCTATCTGTGTATGTGTAACGGGTGTCTATTAATGATTGAAGCTGACGTCATGTAGCAAATTTTGGTTAGGTTGGTACCACTACACTTCATTTCAGTCGCAACGATTGACATTAGCGTCCCATGGGGTAACCACCTTTGTTGTAATTATAAACATTGTTTGTTAAAATTAAACAGGATACCCCTACTTTTGAAAATGTTTATTGACAATATTTGCTAATTACAATTATTTAACAAAATGAATTTTAAAATTATTGTTATTACAAAAATACAAACAAACATTCTTCATTAAATTAATATAATTACAAAAATGTAGAAAATGATGACCCTGATGCTGTAGACATAAATTAATTCTCCGCTTTATGCTTTCAAAAAATCTTGAAGTTCTTCCTGTGTAATAGCCTGACTCTCGTGTTCAACTGCTTCCATTAATTCATCTAAATTATGCAATCTATTTCTATAAATATTGTCTTTAATCTTTCCAAGTTATGAAAATAACTGATTGTGAATGTAACGAAAAATTAATTCAGGAATGAAGAATGAAGGGAAAAATTATAATAAAAGCTAATGAAAAACAGACACGTGCGCCTATGGCAAAAAGGGTAGAAACCGATTGATTTTACAATATAATTCTCAGTGTTGCAAATACTAAACAAAGAAATTTGCTAGATTTGACATGACACTTATTATTAATCTTTACAAATATTAAATTAATATATATATATATATATATATATATATATATATATATATATATATATATCAGGTATCAAAGTTATTATTTTTTTTAACCCTTTTTTAAATATCTATCTTAATAATAATCAGATTTGCATGAAATTTGGTACCTACAGGTATTCTACGATAAGAAATCCAGATTTCATCATAGTCTTGATGTATATTCCACAGGGCGCCATCAGCAGCCCTTTGTCTACATTAAAGCTCCATAACTTCTTTCTGCCTCGGTATATCAAGTTTCTAGTCAGGAATTCTTATTTCCTGATGTTTTCTTCAACAAAGTTTCATTGCGTACTAAAATTTATCATAGCCTTCCTTCATACTTTGTCCAGGAACTTTTGAGCGTGTTTAAGGACCAATCGGCCAACAACAACAGAACTTTAGACAACAACATAACAACATAAGAATAAACTGACAAAGAACAAGAGGAATAGCTTACAATGTCAATAACAAACGACCAAAACAGCAAACCTTTATTAAATTATAAAATGTTCAATTAAGCTCTAAGTAAATGTTGAAAGCGACCCCCGTTTGTATGTACATAAACATTAATTCTGCGGAGAAAATTGAACTGCACCCTATCCATCATCTCTGCATCAAACCGTAAAATGTTTACTGTTGTCTTAAAGTTCCGTTAACTGTATCCTTAGAAACGCCAAGTTCTATAACAAACCCTGCTGTTCAAATAGTTCATAATCAACCGTAGCAGGACCAAAACTGCCGGTTCCTTGAAGACGCCCTTAGACAGCAGCAAATGTTTGATGGTTTGGAACGCGTCCATTTGGAAATCTTTCTTGGTATACCTACTATGATTTATTCCCGACCACTTCCTTGGAAATAACGATAAACTAATACATATCGGTCATTTCTGCGTTAGTGTAGGGTACGGCCATAGCAAAAAATTGAAGAAGGAAATTAAAAGTACAATAAATATTTGTCAGACTGAATTGCTTACTTTTGTAACTGATGACAATACTTAATAATGTTTAGTCGTTGCTTTGATGAATTTTAGTACACAATGAAACATTTAAATCCGATTATCGCAGAAACGGCTACTCGAAACGACATGTACAAGGTAAACCTTTTTGAAGAAAACATCAGGGAATGAGAATTTCTGACTAGAAATTTGATGTACCGAGGTAGAAAAAAGTTATGGAGCTTTAAATGTAGGCAAAAGACGTCCTCTGCAAGATACCTCAAGACCATGATCAACTCTGGATTACTCATCATAGAAAACCTCTAGGTACCAAATTTCATGCAAATCCTGTTATTATTAAGATATACATTTAGAAAAGAGTTAAAAAAAATAATAACTTTGACACCCAGTATTTCGGAAACTATAAACTTTTGGACAAAGGTAAATTGGCCTAGATATACATATATATATATATATATATATATATATATATATATATATATATATATATATATACAGGGCTTTCCAACGAAAAATTGCCCCCCACCTCCACGATCAGAAAACCGAAAAATATTTAAATTCGCCGAGACCCGTCGATTTTTGTTCTGGGAGGGAGCTTTTGTACAGTCAAGCCAACTCGATATGTGCATCCCTCCTAATACTAGTAAATCTCAAATTTCAAATGCAACTACCCCACTTCTTGTGACACATCAGTTTAAATATATATATATATATATATATATATATATATATATATATATATATATATATATATATAGCAGCCTCACTAGCATTCCCTTGGGCCACACCCTAATAATAATGAATATCGGCATATTCTTCATTTGAAAACATGACTCAGGAAGGAAAACACGAACACGAACAAGAACAATAATAATAACAAGAACAAGAACGACTCAAAAACTAAATTACAATATCACTACAACAGAAAGAACTCGTATTGAAATCAGCAAAACTGTAATAGCAAACAAATTTTGACAACTAACTTACTAATGTCAAGTCGTTGCTACAGTGATGAAAAGATATCAGTAAAGGAGACGTATTTCTTGCCGTAAATGTACAGATTGATTGAAAAGTGAGGGACAAATCGTCAATTCTCATCTACTCTACCATATTTTTGAAGGTAATTGTATGCTCTAAAAGTTTTTCCTGAGGTGTATTCCTGTAACAATTCAGTAATTAGTACGTCAACCATAAGTTTTTTTCATATCGTTGTGAAGCTTATGAAAAAAGGAAGTTTTTCCTTTATCGGCCATGTATCAAATCCATCTCTATTGGAAAAACATTCCTCGTGGAAATTTGTCTTGGGATTTGAAAAAAAATCATTTCTGAATTCATTATGTCATTAAAAATGTTGAATGATGAGTTTGTCTCGAATGAATTCAATATTCTTTAAGGCAATTTCACCTTCTACAAGTTTCTCCTAATGTGTTTTCTTGTAACTCTTCTAGTTTGGAAGATATAGCGTGATTTAAAAAATAAGTCCACGAAATAGAAAAAATTAAAAAAAAGTTAACATCTTGGAAACCATCAACAATAGACACACCCTGTATTAACAATTTTTTGTTCCTTTTGGCCAGAGGAATCGGCTGTTTTCGTTTTGGCCATCGAGTTTGGGTATATATATATATATATATATATATATATATATATATATATATATATATATATATCAATATTTCTATATTCGCCGAGACCCGTCGATTTTTGTTATTGGTGGGAGCTTTCTGTACCGTCAAGCCAACTCGATATGGCCATCCCCCCACTCCTAGCAACCCCAACTTTAAAATTTCAATTACAACTACCCCACTTGTGATACATGATTTTAAAGTCATTTTCATTGCGAATAGAGTGATGCATCATATTTGGAAATCGGTTGAGATTTGAAAGAATTATTGGCGAAAAAGAAAAGTTCACATACCAACGCGTTAAAATTTATACACCCTGCTTCTTTTAAGTGTTTTATGTACTACACACCTATTTTTAATGATGTGTCGATGATTTACAAAAAAGTTACAAATAAAAAAGCTTCATCAACTAATAAACAAGATCTATTTAATGTATTGCTCAAAATGACTGCAACATGTTTTCAAATTCTATTCGAACATTACTGAAGACATACGCTGTTATTAATCGGCATTCTTCTACAATTCTCTGACGTTGTTTCAGGCTGTGTTGCGTACACTCGTGGTTTTAAATGGCCCCACAGGAAAAAGTCCTAAGGGGATAGATCCCCAGGATCTGCATGGAATTTGGCGTCTAGAAGTTTTGTATGAAATCCAGATTTAATCATAGTTTAGATGTGTCTTCCAGAGGGGCCACCAGCAGCCCTTTTTTGTGTATAGATTACAACATGTAACTTGGTTTGTGAACTTTTCGTTTTTCGCCAATAATTCAGATGTGGGGTAGTTACATTTGAAATTTTACTAGGGTAGGAGAGATCGACATATAGAGTTGGCTTGACTATACAAAAAGCCCCCCAAGAACAAAAATCGACGGGTCTTGGCGAATTTAGAAATATTTTTCGGTTTTCGGATCGAGGGCAGGGGTCAATTTTTTCGTTGGGAAGCCCTCCAGCGGCTAAGACAGGGGTTTATTAGGTTTAGTTTTAGGTTTTTATTAAATATTTCTAAAACAGCTGCATATTTCAAAGATATAAAAATACCTAGATATAGACCTTAAACATATCGATCAATTATATCCTATGCCGCGTCATTTAACGGTAAAAAATTTCTAAGGTAGAATTTGGAGAATTTTGACGACTTGCGAAATCGGATAATTGCTGGGTGTAACTCAATTTGAAACGGCTCTGGCGTGTTTGAAAGAGTTCGGCAGTCAATGACGAGAATGTTGAACGCTTGTTTCCAGGCAACTTTACATGTACCTTTTGATAATAAAATGTTGTTACTGTCCCAAATTTTGTTCACCGTGTATCTTCAAAGAAAGGGGTTTTTCAAAAATCATCCATAAAATACGTAGATGACTTAATTTGTAACATTCCATCAAATAAATCCAAATTACCTCTAAATATATTTAACTCATATGATCCTAACCTTCAGTTTACGATTGATGAAGGAATTGGTCGCATTTTTAGATATAAAATTTATCAGAAATTCCGAAAATGTTTTAATGCTTGATTAGTACATCAAACCTACAAATTCAGGGAGATTTTTAAATTATTTTTCTTTCCATGAACATAAACCAAAAATTAATTTGGTATTATGTTTCAAAAATTGAGTCATCCATAATTTCTTAATAAAAATTTAATGATCTTAAAACAAATATTTTTAGAAAATTCGTATCCTGAAAAATTGTCAAATAAACTACTGTTTAGAAATCATTTAATTCAAAATTCTAGTAATACTAATAACTCTATTATTGATCATAAAAAAGTTTTCCATTTATTCACATTGTTACATTGAAGATTATGAATATTTTTAAAAATAGATTAAATACAGAATACAGAATTACAAGAAAACCTGTTAACTCATTACAAAAATTATTTCCAAAATTGAACAATGTTCACTCCCTTTAAAGAAATCTAACGTAGTTCATAAAATTAACTGCCAATATTGTAGTTCTTGTTATATAGGGCAAACTTCACGCAATTTGGACTTAAAAATAAATTCTCACAAAAGTAATTGCAGACTTAACAAAATTTCTAGTTTAACAGAACATTTTTCAAATTATAATCATTCTTTTTATTTTAAAAATTCCAAAATTCTAAGAAGTGAAAAATTATTAAACAAAAGGCTTATTTCAGAAATGATCGAAATTTATATATAGGATTCAACCATTAATAAAAAAACGGACGTTGATGGTTTGAATATCATTTACAGTAATATTTTAAATTATTATATGAATACAGTTAAAACTAATATTAGGTAATACATTTATTTACATAAATTTATGCTTGTTAGAGTGTATGTGTTTGAATGTTTGTATGTGTGGTTTAAAATTTCATGTTACACCTGTTATTATGTCAATACTGTTTAAGTTTTAATTTTTAATTGATTTTTCTAGTTCTTTAGTTTATGTATTTTATATTTGTTTTGCCTATTATTAAGTTGATTGTAGGTCCTCATGAAGCAAATATATTTTGCGAAAGCTCGACAAAAAATATTGATTGGAAGGTAAGACTGTTTTACCCGAAACACTAACATAATTTATTAATATAATTGTCACAGTCGATACTAAAATAATCTATATATATATATATATATTTCAATATTTACGCAAACATATAAGTTATTGGTTATTTAGTCAATAAATAACACCATGGGTTCACCAATTTCGACTACAACTGCAAATTTGGTAATGGAATTTTTAGAAGATATTTGTTTACGAAGTCTTAATTTTTCCATTTCCTTTTACTTTCGTTTTGTTGACGATATTATTTGAAAAACTGAAGAAACCAATTTTGAACATGTAATGAAGATTTTTAATGGATTCCATCCAAAGCTTAATTTCACCATTGAAATTGAAAATAATAACCAAATTTCTTTTTTAGGTGCGTTACTAACTCGATATATTGATCAAATTAAATTAGGTTGGTTTCAAAAAGAAACTCGTAGTTGGAAATATTTATATTTTGATTCAAACCATCCAATAAGTATGAAAATAAACACAATTGAAAATACTATTAAAAAATGTTTACAATTATTGGACCCCGAATTTCGACCTAAAAATCTTGATAAACTTAAATTACTTTTAGAAATAATAATTATCCAATTGATTTTATACAAAATATTATTAAAAAAGAAATAAATAAATTTTATAATAACATAAGTAAAATGGAAAAAACAAAAACTAACGATTTTGTTGCAACTCCTTTTATAAATAAAAGAAGTTTAAATTTTAAAACATTATCTAAATTCAATGTAACACCTGCATTTTTTCCATTAATTTAAAAACTAAAATTCCTGAAGTAAATAATACAAATACCGTTTATGAAATACCATGTTCCTCTTGTAATAAATTATATATTGGTACTGCATTACAACCGTTAAAAAATAGAATTTTACAACACAAAAGCGACATTAATTTAAAACCAAATTGTACGGCTTTGGCAAAATCCAAAAGGGAACATTTCCAGTTAAATTTTTTGACGCTCGAAATAGGGTCGGACGAAATGGGAAAACATCAAGATGTTAAGGTGGATATTACTGAAGTGGGCGATTGAATTAAGATCATTAACTAAAAATACGTTCAACTGAGTAAGCTTTAGAATAAATATGTTATTATTTTATACAACCTACTGTTCCGATTAGATTTCGTTAATTGGCTGAATTTGTGGTTCTTTATTCCACTATTTTTTTCAACAGTCTATTCTTTAAATACTGGTATAGTGCAACCATCATGAAGTATTTTAAAAAGGTGTATGAACACAAGTTTCAAGTACATTTTTAAAACTTCTTTTAAATAAAAGCCCTTTAGTAATTACAAAGTTTAAAACGGTGATACCTTTTATAGGTTTATATCATTGAATTCTGTAAACATCACACAACTCGTTTAATTATAAAAATAATCAGGAAGAACAATGCAAAAAAGTACATAAAAATCAGAAAGAACAAACTCGTTTACAAAATCCAATTTTGTAAAATAAAAAACTTGTTTCAATTTTACATTGACAAATCGAACAGAAAAAATTAGTATTACTTTCGATTTCTCAAGAACGAAGGCGAGACTTGCAACTGGAGTTCAATACACGATATTGCTTTCGAGTCTTAAAGTTAAAAGTGAATACTCACGTAAGTACCAACAAGCACGTTCACACAACGAATTTATTCAGTCATTAAAAAACTTTGTGACTTGTCTAGAAATTTCGATCAAAGAAAATACTCAAATTATACTTACAAAGAAGACAATCCTTTTATAGTAGTGATAAAATGGAATGAAAAATCTGATGTTTTTTTCAAATTTCAAAACCACTACCGTTCTCGTTCAACAAGATAAATTTGAACAATTTTTAATATTTTCACAAAATCAAATAAACTGTTTCGTATATATTGCAAAATTTTGTTAAACGAGATATTTGAGATTGTCACCTGAAATCCGATTCCAGTGATGGAATAGCGATTTTATTTAAATTGCAATGAAATATAAACCATAAACATTTGTGCTTAGGCATACTTTAAACATCAAATACGGTCTAACGTATTATTAATTAATTAAATAACAATCTATAAATTTGAATTGTATTAGCATGATGATACTGTGCTGCTGCTTCGTTTTACTAATAGCAGTGAGTGTATAATTAAGCTTGTGACTCCAGACTAATTATAATGCTCGTATAATGGTTATTACTCAATTATTTATATTAAGATATAGCTTCAAGTACAATATTTCATCTTTAGTAAACACGTTAGCAAAAGATGTCTCTAAAATAGTAAATACAAACCACAAAACCTTTTTTGAAAGAATCTTGGCATTTCTAATTTCTGCTATTAAAATGTAGAAATTTTGTGTGCCTTATATCTATACAACTTCTATTTTGTATATAGGTAAACATCAAACATAGTTTCCTGCGTTGCACTCTGCTGTCTTATTTGAAAAGTAGAAATTTGCTCATTAGTTGGTGATTTTAGGTTAATAGTAACCCATATAAACAAGAATCTGTGTAAATAAAACGGAGTATCTGATTGGCTGTGATAGATAAACTCGAAGATCGCTCAATCGATTGCAATGAAGATTGGTATCTAGTGTCTGCCCTCGAGTTTGTGACTTAATCAAAAAATTACTTTTTAATGCATTTGAATGGGATTTATCTAAAATTATTCTACATACAGTTGTTTGCTACTTAAGAACTACCGTAAGATGTGGTGACTTTGCCTCAAATTTTGGGTTTTTTAAAGATAACTTCTACAAAAATTTAGTAAGAACTTCGAAAACCAACTATGTGTTACATTTATATCTTACCATGAAGTCCTACAAATATCAAAGTTAAATTTTGATGTGCACTATTTTTTTTTATTTTTTGAAAATTTGGTAAAGTCAACCCCATTTTGGGGCGACTTTGCCTAGTGCTTATTAATGCATTTAAAGGCATAGTAGGGTACTCCGTGAGGTGTCTTTGCCATCCCTAAAGTACAGAAGGATAAAATAAGGGGAAATAGGAAAGTTTATTAGGTAGGTACTCTTAATTCTTCAAAAATTGGTACATTATTAAGTAAAAACCATTTATTTAAATTCATTCAAAATAATACAAGGGACTACAAATTGAACTTTGACAAATCTGGTGTAAACTCAAAAAGTTGCCGTGTGCTGAACTTCTGGCTGTTCGGTTTGGGTAATATCATTTCTATTTGATTTCTATTTATATAGCTAACATCATCAGCATCTGGAAACACAAATTTATTGTGCCGTTTCTTTCGCAAGAATTTCAGTTCCAACATGTCATCTTCGATTTTCAAAATTCTCCCTATAAAGTGTTTAACAGTTTTGTTTGTTTTGAAATTAACAACGAAGTCCTCTACTTGAGCTTCTTCCTCTGTGACCATTTCTTCATGTTCATCAATTCCATCATCTATTATTTCTTCAGCTTCTGTGACTGGAAATTCTGTGTTCATCCTTATTACATCATCATGTGATACGCTTTTACCTGGCTCCACGCGTACCATTTTCTTTCTCGTTGCTCTTTGGACGATTAGGTGACCTTGTTTCCTTTATATAGTTTAATAAAGTTTCATCAATTGGCCCTTGAAATCTCTGTTCTACACGATAATTGGGCATCTTTTTGAGAACCTCGTTTCTATTCATAGGACTTATTCCTGTTGCTTTAAATCCACTTTTTAGTATCTCAGGCTCTTTAATTTTAATTTTTTCAATCAACAGGTTTAAAAGGGAGGGAAAACTTGACTTATTCAGTGTTCGATCTCTAGGGTTTTTTATTTTATAGTCTTAAAATGCTTCGCCATGCCCCTTTCAGAGACCGAAAAAAACTGACGTCAAGGGGCTGTGTAAGGTGCGTTGAATTTGGAGGAAAGAACACAAATCTAATGCCATTACGTTGATATTCTAATAAAACATTAATATTCAAATGGCTTGACAAGTTGTCTCCTATAATCACCTTTGTCCCATTTAATTTTCGAGCCCACGGTAGTACAATTTTCAGAAACCAATCTTCAAAACATGCTGCGTCAAACCATCCTGACTTTGTGCGATTAAATCTGCAGTCTTTTGGCCCTCCAACGCACCATGCACCATACAGTCTTTCTGCTTTATAGACTACATATGTTGGCAACAGACTGCCTTCCGCAGTCCCTGCGAACATTAAAGATATTGCTGTTTTAATTGAATTTAGCACCCTTTCAGGATACTTACTGCCACGAGAAAAAATACACTTTTGCGAGCCAGGTTCATCTGTTAGACTGTCTCGTCATAATTAAGCAAATGTGAAGCTGGAACTCCAGCGAGTGACTGTTCCAAATTATCAAAATACGATTCCAATGCTTCTTCGTTCTGTTCAGCACGTACGGTTTTTATATTTTGGCAATGCCTTTGTGTAAGACGCCTTTTGTGCCTTTTCAAAAAACCCATCACCCACTCTTTCCCAGGAAGGTTGTTGCGAAACAATTGTAATTGTATACCTTCCTTGTCTAGGTGTTGTTTTACCACCATCCTTAAATCCAAAGCAGTCAATGGACTTCCAAACTCGGCAGCAGCGATTATAACATCTACTAAACTTCTTTCAAGAGTTATTGGAAGAACTAGTTGGCCACCAACGGTACCTGTATGTTTATTTTTTATTTTATTTACCAATGTTCTTCTAGGAATGTGGAATCTCTCCCAGGCTTGTTGATAGCTTAAACGACCTCTTCTTATTTCCATCAAAGCACGTGGCAATGTTTCTGGTGAATAATTCTTATACTGTCTGGCACCCAGGCGTTTCTTGTAAATTCTGGGCATTCTAATCTGAAAATATTCAGGTAAATAATTATGGGGTGACTTTGCCAATGCATATTAAATCTCAGTATTTTAGGTTAGGAGGGAAACAATCGGTTATGATTAACTGTTTACATTCCCCGCCTACTCTCACGACAGATTAACCCTAAAATAATAAGCACAACGGAAATATATACCTTAGCAACACAACACCTGCAAAGCACATCAAATGGTTGAAAAAGTTCTTTATTTTTTTAAACAATACACGTGGGTACTATAAGATAACCAACAACAAGGTCTAGTATAGTAGTGTCTCTAGTATCGGCAGCGTAAATATTGATGTCTAAAGCGACACCCTTCCCTAGTCACCCCATCTTACAGTACATCAGAAATCAAACCAATTAATCAAAAGGAATGAAATCAAAACTTTATTAACATTTTGGTTTTTTAATTTTATTTTTGTAAACGCCCAGATAGTAAAACATGATACGTTCCTGAACGGAAAGCCGAACGATCATTTAATTTAGATTATTGCTTTTCGTATAATGCACTGAGAATAATTTCAAAACCATAATTCCGTTTTATTTTATTGGGGTGTTAACCGCCGACCCTCGACTGCCGAGAACTGCATCGTCACATTCGGCACCGCTGAATATATTAGTGTTACGCAACCGCCGCACTGTTCCAAGCAAAATACACACACACACACACACACACACACACATATATATATATATATATATATATATATATATATATATATATATATATATATATATATATACAGGGTGCTAATTTTAACTTGTCCACCATTGGTAACTTCTATTTTTAAAGTTACAAATTAGGTTAAATGAAGGAAGTGCCAGGACTTTTTATGGGTATTACAAATCTCAAATTGAGTTATTTATAGCACTTCCGGTTTAACAGGAAAGTGCATCAACTTTTGATTTTTAAATGGAACATCCTGTATTTTTTGGAATTTTGTGTTGGAAATAATTCTATGTTTACAATAATATCACACATATGTATACCTAAAATTACTCCTTAGCGAGACATTTCACTTACTATTTTTCTTGATTTAATTAAAATAGCGGTTGCCTTGAAACAATGTACACTTATAAACAAGAAATAAAAATTTTTCAAATAATGAAAAGGTTGGTAGTTTATTTTTGTGTAGAGGTAACTCCACAATCGCGAAGACTTTATGCACAACGTTGCCCAGATATAAATCTACCTGGCGTTAAAACACTTTCGCGGCTTGAAAAAGCGTTACGGAGTAACGGCAGTTTAAAAAAATGTAGAAGGAATAGAAGAAAATGTGCCTGCATTATTTGAGGCACATCCTGATATGTCTACAAGACGAGCTGCAACCATGTGTGGTCCTTCTGCGCAAACGGTACGTCTAATTCTAAAGAAGTACAAATACAAACCATATATAAAATCCATCTGGTGCAACATGTACATCCTGGAGACCCACAAAGAAGAGTTTTGTAACTGGTTACTGGAAAATATTACGGAAGATAGAAATTTTCTAAACATGGTTTTATGGTCAGACGAGTGCAATTTTTTGAACAATGGAATGTTTAATAGAAAAATAACCACTACTGGTCAACCGAAAATCCTTTCCAGGCACAAGATAGAAATTACCAAAATAGATTTTCTATTAATGTTTGGTGTGATATTTTTAATAATAGCATTGTCGGCCCATTTTTATACAACGGTACCCTTACAAGACAAAAATATTTAGATTTTATAAGAAATCATGTTGACGCTTGGTGGTCTAACCTTCCATTAGATTTAAGAGCAAAATGTTATTACCAACAAGATGGTGCACCTGTCCACAATGCTGATTTAGTAAGGCAACATTTGAACGATCTATTTGGTAATAAGTAGATAGGAACCCACGGACCTATGCCGTGACCACCGAGAACACCGGACATTACTCCGCCCGACTTTTTTCTGTGAGGATACTCGAAGAACATTATTTACAAAGAAAAATACGATAACGTCCAAATGCGCCAAAGGAAGTTGAGCAAGTTTTACGTAACATTGATATAATAAAATTGAGCCGTCTTTCATGAAACATTCAACGTTGAGCAGAAGTGTGCATACGATACCAAGGAAACAATTTAAAACACTATTTATAATATTAAGCAGTCTATTTATTGTGTAATGTTAATGTTATCTATACTTTTAGTTAACTGTGTTAATTAGTTTATCTTGGTTACTTGTTTCAGAGCAATCCTTATTCTGATATCATAAATAAAAATAGAAAGTGAAATATCTCGGTTATTTTAAATTTTATACATATATATGTGTGATATATTTTAAAGATAAAATTATTTCCAGCCCAAAAATTCAAAAAATGACAGGGTGTTCCATTTAAAAATCAAAAGTTGATGCAATTTCCTGTTAAAGCGTAAGTGATCAAAAATAAAGAAGTTACCAATGGTGTACAAGTTAAAATTGGCACCCTGTATATGTAGGTATAAAAGGTTATGAAACGACTTTTTGTCACTATCGCTAAATCGACTTATTAGCTTATTTTACGGTTGGCCAAGTTTCGCCAAAATCGGCCAAGATGTCTGCGTGTGTGTTTGTGTGTGTGCGTGTGTGTGGTGGGGGGGTTGTTAGGGGCTGATTTTTGTTTTCATGAAATATTTCTAAAACAGCTTCATACTTCAAAAATATAAAAATAGCTAGGTACCGACTATGAAATTGTTTGATCGACGCTTAATATAGCGGCAAATCATTCATAAGGTAGAATTTAAGAGTGATTAATTTTATTAGAAAACGTGTAGAAATATTTTTTAAGCAAAATTTAATTTTACGTAACGTTTCGTTATAAAGTTTCTTAATATAACGCAAAGTATATCTAAAAATTAATTAAATATGACAAAATGTTTAAACGGTATTATTGATATCTTATAGAAGCGGGCGGCTTTGGAATTTTTTTTAGGTTAACATGTATTTATATCTATTCATCTCTATCTGACTTGAAATTTTAAACGTCATTCTGACATAAATTATTGTTTTTGTTTTTAACATCTTGCCTGTTTTCGTTATTAACGTATAAAAAAGAGGTTGCATATTTATCCTAAAAAAATTATAATTAAAAATATCTGTTTTCTTTTAATTTCCACTTTGTAGGTTGGAAGGCCGTGTATTGTTTCACATCAAAAATATTATTACAGACTTGTCACGCATGCGCAAATTATCAGCCCATAATTTTACTGATATCTAATTGCTTAAAATAATGTAAGTTCTCTTTAGCTAAAATTTGTGAACGCTTTTTTGCAAGCTCATATGTACTTTAAGTACTATTTTATTTTACGTATTTCACATCCAATATTGTTATTATCTTCAAATCTATCATAGTATACCACACTATTATGTAACCGTCTTCGTAATACGTTCATAATCAAAACTGGCAACATTGTAAAAACCACAATAAAAAATTATGGTAGATTGACGTTTTAATCTTCACCTCAGACAGAGGTCAGTAAATACCTGAAGAATGAAAAACAAAGTTTCACCAACAACTGTTTCTCCTGCAGGGATGTGTGCCCTAAACCCACTTTTTTAATTCCGCGTTTCAAATATTACGGAAAACTCTCCTTATTTAAAAACTCCTAAGTTATGTTTTGCACACACTCACAAAATTGGGTAGTTTATCTCAACATGGAAAGTAAGACCCCCGGAGGGCTAAAACTTTTACAAAGTTGTCACTCAGTATCTACAGATTGATCCTCTCCTAACATTAACATCCCGAAGGTCTACGTCCAATCGCGGCTATTAAAATATAAAGAATTGTACCCGTTAAAGAGCAAACAACCGCGCGCTAAAGCGAACCTAAAAAAACTACGTGTATACTAAAATACTATTCCTTTTTTGTTTTTTTAATGGTGTATTTTAAATTGTACAATCTAAACGTTTCGATAACACTTACAGTTATCTTCGTCAGTAGTAGTATCTGTTTACAACATCTCTAACAGATATTACTACTGACGAAGGTAACTGTAAGTGTTATCGAAACGTTTAGATTGTGTAATTTAAAATACACCATTAAAAAAACCAAAAAAGATTAGTGTTTTATTATGTGTGATAATGGTGAAAGTTTACATTTTAAAACTACGTGTATGTCTACAGATAATACTGCGCTAAAACGCTTATGTGTCAAAAGCGTCCAAACGGTGTAAACTGAATTTTTGCTACAATGTTGACTCTTAAGTCTTATTTTGGAAATCTTAAATAATCAAGGCGTTTGAACTCAAAATAGCAACTGTTTTTAACACTAGAACTGCCGCGGTGATCAATTTGACCGCGTGCCTTCTTTAAAATGTTGTTTCTCCTATGTGCTTGGAGCTATGGTGTTAAGGTATTATGACTTTTTCTATATTTTTATGTACTTTTAGAATATAAAAAGATATATTAAGAAAATTAAGCCGTTTTAGTATTTGTATAACTGCCGGAACCGTCATTTTGACCGTTCATATATTCATAATCAGTTTCGAGGTTGTGTAACGAAGATAATCACAACGTTGAGATAAAACAATGTATTTTACTATTATTGTGGTAATTTTTAGGAGTTTACTGCAAGTCAGAACTTGTTTAGTCGTGTCCGAAACTATTAATAATCTTCGCTATTTTTACCACGCGCCCAAGATTTGAAAAATACAGGTTATAACTGGTTTCTGTGAGATCTATATATTCAAGTACTTTGATATTTCAAATTAGTGGCAAGTGAACGTTCTTGTGAGATACTTCTGTACTTATTACGGGGTTAATTTCGTAGTAAAAAAAATGTGTTCGTTTCGCGGTTTTCCACAACAACAGGCTTTAGATTATCTTGCTTCAAAAGCTTATCTGAATGCGAATCCGAAAAAGCAAATATCCACCCCGAAGATGGTGAAAGTGATGAAGCTGTTCTTGTTAACGACAAAAGTAGTGAACAGGGTGAAGAATCAGCGTAAATAATGTCACCTCTGATCCTTGTACATCTTATGAAATTAATGATGACATTGAAAACCATCCAAAACGAAAAAATTACATGCATTTACCTGTGGGGTGTAAACAGTCATCCAAATCTTATGGTATATGGGAAGTTGTGGAATCAAGTGGACCTTATGTGGCCCGTATAGTTCAAAGAAATGTTATGCGAAATACTCCTGGACCAACTCCTTATGCAAAAAGAAATGTGTGTGATAACTCTGTGCTAAGTGAATTTCGATTGTTTATGGATAACACAACGATAAAACATATTCAGAAATGTACTAAAATTGAAGCTAAACGACAACTAGTAGATGTTATAAAGTGGTCATTGTCCCTTCAAAAACTTCAACACGAAAAGAACATTTAGTTAGTGATAAGTTGTAACGTGCCAATTCTTAATTTACCTTAATTTAAATTTCGAAATTTGCATTATTATTGATAAGTATATTTACATTACATTAGTATTTTTAAGCATTTCTTTTTTCGTTCAATAATTAAATTTTTTATATCCCAATATTTTCTCTTCAGTCTACATAATTACGAACGTCCCTGTGTATATTTTAGACATTCAATTTTAGTTCTATGCGCAACGTGAATATGCCGTGCATTTAAGACGTTATCTTTTTTAAGTTTTGCTTCCCTTTTATAAGGTTTGTAAAGGCGTCTAATTACATTTTCTATATATTATATTTAATTGGGAATAAGAATATGGAACAAAGGTAGGAAGAAGGAAACCGTTTGTCTTAAAAAAAAGCTTTTATTTTGGTAAATTTACGTATCATTGAATAGCGTGGGTATGACGTCACGAGCTGTACTTTGTTAAAATGGCGGGATAATGCATTGTCATCTTTATGAACATAAATGGAGATCCTTTGTTTTGCATCAATCACATATGCTGTTATACATATTCTGCGTTCGTTGTTCTAATCTGCGTTCGTCGTATCTTTAATTATTGTAGGGTCAACATTTGGTGCCAATAATCGAATGTTACCATATGCTACCGTTCGTCGAATTTTTATGTTGAAGACAGATGAAACTTACAGTGCTTACTTATACGTCTCTGTTTCGTTTATTTGTACGTTAATTATAAATGGAAATTACCTTTACATTATCGTATATTTGTCTTGGAATTGGAAATGAAAGTTCTCAAGCTACAGTTCGTTTAAGACGAGATTAAAATATTTATTTTTGTACAAGTAAGTACTTATCCTTTTAGTGCAGTTTAACTAAATAACAAATCAGTTTGTGTTATTTTGATACGGTTAAAAAAAGGAACAGCTGAGTCCTGCTCCTGACATAAAAACATTTGAGTTCATAACCTATCACAACTGTAATTGGTTGACATAGGTCAATACACGTTTCATTATTGAATACATGTTGAATTTTGAATTTTAAGTAAACATAGATTGTAAGCTTATCTACAGTGTTTAATTTAGTAATTTTAAGATTGTAAGGCCATACAAGAAGTATCGTTTTAGTTATTTTATTCTGATATTAATCAGACATTTTGCTTTATTAAATATACATATAAATACAGTTGTTTAGTGCTTATTCAGATTACCTATTATGTTTTGAGATACAACCTTTCTCAATTTTTGTTGTATTTTAATTATTAAACCTAGAACTTGAGTAGTGCCCAATAAAACAAATGCTAATACTGATTACATCTATGAAAAAGATTTCTGTTTTCCTCACACCTGATGAACGAGTTCTCAATTTCAGTAAGTTTTATAAGTTTGTACCTCAGTGAGCTAGACCATGGTGCAATTTACCTTTGTAATATAACATCTTTTTTTTTTTTTTATCTGTTATAAAGTTTGCTTTGCCATCCGAAATATGGGATACATTTATTAGTAACTGTAAAACTTGCTATGTTCCAAGAGCAACCATTACAGTAGACGAAAAACTGTTTCATACTAAAGCTAGATGCAGATTTACACAGTATATGGCGAATAAGCCTAATAAATTTGGTGTAAAATTTTGGCTAGGTGTTGATACGAATTCTAAATATCTCCTGAATGGTTTTCCTTATTTAGGAAAAGATGATATGCGTCCTAAGGACCAACCCCTTCCAGAATATGTTGTTCTAAAAGTAATGGAATATTTCCTAAATATGGGTAGAAATGTTACTACCGACAGCTTTTTTACCAGCGAAAAGTTGGTAACAATGCTGGCAAAAAAGAACACAACAATAGTAGGAACAATGAACCGAGTATGAAGGGAATTACCAATTTGTATCAAGAATAAAAGGGCAGTTATATTCTACCATAGTAATGTAAAATGATAAAAGCACCATGTCAATTTATCATGGTAAGGGTAATAAAATTTCATATCGCTAAGTACGCTACATCCAACATAGATGATGGCAAAAAGAAGAAACCTGAGACAGTGTTGTATTACAATGAGACAAAGTTTGGGGTAGATGTATTGGACTAAATGGCTAGAAAATATTCTACGAAAGCTGGTTCACGTAGATGGCCAGTTCATGTGTTTTACAATGTTTTAAATCATGCCACAATAAACGCCTGGATAGTTTATAAGGAAGTAAAATAAAAAGAAGAGACTTTATATTCACTCTAGCTGAGGAACTGAGAAAAGAGTATTTCTATTCGAAACAAGATTCTGATGCAAGTACCAGCACATCTGATACAACGAAACCTAAAAAACGTCATCAGTGCCAAATTAAAAAATGTGTTTTCAAGTTGCTACAAGCAGTTTAAATTAGCTACAAGTAGTTACAAATAGCTAGAAGCACTTACAGTGATTGCTTGCCGCACGCTTTTTGGCGGAAAAATCGTGTTCTTTCAAACTGTGACTCTACATAGATTAGTGATTCAGAGATGCTATCAGTTCATATGCAACAGCTTTAAGTTTCTTATAGTAAACGCTATCTTTAATTAGAAACAAAAAATCACCAAACCAAATAGTCAAATCGTAAATCAATACTGGCCGGAATTAATTTGAATTAGTACTAAGTACTACGTTGATCCAAATTACAAATTTCAGTCACGCCAATCAATAAATCTAGTGTTTAAATTGTTAAAGAAATTTGTTGTTAAACTTGCAATAAAAACATGATACGAGGTGGGAAAGTTGAGTGATCGTGGTGATAATGAATAATGAAAATATATGCTGTTGGGTTAAATTGTTTTATTAACGATACATATTTTGTTTCTAATAAATAATAACGTATCGCCGATTATGCGTTGGTTAAATCGTTTCAACGGTAGTGCCATCAAGATTGTTGCAAGTATTAAATCCGTAATAACAATCAGGAACGAGAACGCAGCGAATTAATTTCTGAAACAGCTATCTTTTATCACGACTTCTACTCAACAAAGTCTCGACGCATAACAAATAAAAGTGAGCCTGGTGAATAAGCCTACATCGAAGTATTTAAGGTTCTTCACGGTAAACATAAAGTAGCGTTTCGAAACAAGAGCAAGCGGCTACTGATGACCAAATTTATTACATTACGAAATAAATTTAAACAACGATGACCAATTTGTACACAATAACAGTTTCATTCTATAATCACCAATTTCAACCGCTAAGCGCTAAACTATTAGTCTACACTAGCTATTAAAATTTTTCTAATATGCAGTACTAGAAATCTTACCAGGTTTGTTGTATACCGGGTGTCCCAAGCGTCACGTGACGGAAGATTGCGGCTTCGCTGTTGATTTTCCATTAAAATCATTTATACGAAAGTTATATGGTTCCAATACGCGCACAACATAAATATATTTTAGCACCTACAGGGTGATTCGTAAAAGTAGTGGAGGTATCAACTTTTTTTATTTTAAATGGAACACCCTGTATATAATTGGATAGCCTAATGAATAAGCTTTTCAACGATGTATACATTTGAACATATGAAATGCAACGTTGCCAAGTTATTTAACAAAAATGTATTTTTTTTCCTGGATGTAAGGTTAGCAATAAAAATTAATTCTGGGTTTATTATCTAAGTGGAGAGTATAGTCTTTGAAAAGATGTAAACGCTTTATTGATATGTTGAATAGGGGAGAGCAGGCTCCGTGTGAAACTTTAGCATATTCATCGTTCATCAATTCTCTTATTCCAAATGGAACACCCTGTATATTTTGATATGCGCGAATAGTACTCTTAAAGACCTAACCTTTGTCCAAATACATTGTACCGGTAAAATTTATATTTTTTAAAATATTTCCATTTTTTTTATTTTTCTATAATTATTTTATAACGTAACAATTTAATAGAGTGCCATGATTTATAAATAATAAAACAAAATTTTAATATGTCAATTAGGTGTATTTTAAGTTGATTTCTTTCAGAACTACTTTTTCACTACATTTGTATTCAGAACAAAACTTGATTAAGGGAAGTTAACTCTAAATTTTGAAATGAAACATACGAAGAACGAATTAATTCAAATGATTTACATGATAGGAGAAGCCCAAGGTAATTGTTTACTTGCTTCTAGAATTTATAAACAAAAATGTCCCAATTCCCGTTGTCCAGATAAACGAGTTCTTGAAAATTTAAAAATTAGATTTGAGGAAACAGGACCGATTGCATATAAAAAGAACAATTGTCCAAAACCTGTAAACAACGAGGAAACTCAACTAGTGGTGCTTCAAGCTATACAAGAAAACCCTCAAATACGCATTAGAAAAATTGCAGTGGAACATGATTTACAGAAATCAACAATACATAATATAACTAATGAATATAAACACCATCTATACAAGATCCAACTCCACCAGGCATTGAATGAACATGATTTTGAAAATAGATTAAATTACTGTCGTTGGGGATTGTAACAACTACATAATGTTTTTAATACAGTTATGATGATGGCTGAATCTACTTGTCATAACAATTATTTTGTAAATAGACATAATTGTTATTATTACTCCATGGAAAATCCACGTATAATTAGATACAGAAACAATCAGCATCGATGAAGTCTCAATGTTTGGGCTGATATTATTGGCAACGGATTATTAGGACCCTATTTTTTGGAAAACAATTTAAATGAAGTAAATTATTTAAATTTATTGCGAAACAGCGTGCTACCGTGTATTGAAGAGAACATCTCATTCGCTAATGAGGAAATATGGTTCCAACAAGATGGCGCTCCTGCACATTCGGCTCGTGATATGACGGAGTTTTTAAATCAGCAATTTTGTGATTGTCGGATAGGTCGTTATTGGCCTATCAGGTGACCAGCTAGATCACCCGATCTGACTTTCATGGACTATTTTTTATGGGCCTACATTAAAAATGAAGTTTATAGAACATCGCCGACTACTGCAATATGAGGGAAATAATTCAACAAGCGTTTCATAATGTAGCCCAACAAATGTTGCATAATCTACAAACTGAATTAATTTGTCTCAACTTAGATAATAAACCAAGAATTAATTTTTATTGCTAATCTTACAATCCGGAAAAAAATACATTTTTGTTAAAAATGTATAATAATAATGATATACAGGGTGTTCCATTTAAAATAAAAAAGTTGATACCCCCACTACTTTTACGAATCACCCTGTAGGTGCTAAAATAATTTTAAGTTGTGCACGTATTGGAACCATATCACGTTTGTATGAATGATTTTAATGAAAAATCAACATCGAAGCCACAATCTTCCGTCGCGTTACGCTTTGGACACCCGGTATAGAAGTATTAACTTAACCAACCCGAAAAGCGTGACTACCAGTTACGTAGAGCTTAAGACATTGTGAAAGGTACATTATAATTGAATTACAAACTTATCTGGTGCTTAAAACCGATTGTGTATCCTAGTGGAACTTGGCAGTGATAATGATTACCGACTTTCTACAATCGCTGTTCCGAAATTGGTGGCAAATAATGTGGATGTACCATATTTGGTGTAACGATTACTTGACAATTTCCAAATTTAATTACTAGTATAAAGCCGGTCATTGAAACAGCGTTTATAATCTGTGGGGATGTTATTTAATACTTGCCATTACCATTGTAGCAACTGTTTTATCAACAATTCATCAACACAGTTGTTTATTTTAATTTATTTTTGTATTACTATTATTTTCATCAGTTCAGCTAAAGGATACTCTCCCACTTAACCCACTATATACTTTCAAAATGTCCGAACCGGGATTCAAACATGGAATCGTGGTGTCCGCTGTCATTTAAAGAACCCCTGATCTACCCCGGTCAAATACTATTCATTTGATTTATTGTTAATATATGTTGTGGAGTTATGCGAATAATGCGTAGTGGATAGGTACGCTTTTTTCGAGATTACTTTATTATATTCTTTACATTGAATTTTTTTCCATATTCGTAACCAAAATAACGTTATCAAATACGTAACATTAAGCTTAACTACTTGTGAAACAATTTGCTGGAGTGATTTGCTTTATGATCAATTTATGATACATTAACAGTTATCGTACCAAACAGTAGGCTTCTTACAGTGCTTTATGCGGCTCTTATTACATTCTTGGTCATTCTTGTGTCTACTCAGCATTTTTCTGAATTCTCACAGTTGTGGCCACTATGCTATCGGTTTATGATATTTATATGTATTAAATTTATTTCAAGGGGATCCATTTCAGATGCTTATCATAGCTGCTTCGAATATTATTCTATTTAGTAAAATGGAATTGAATAGCGCACGTTCAAGCGGTTTAGTTTCAGCATATGCATTATCAGGTTATCAGTTATAAATGTACGCCTGAGTAGCAATTTATATTAATGCCTGTATAAATTTATTTAATTAGAGGAACTGAAGAGTTGTACAGTGTAAAATGATTGGGCGGATTAACCATTATAATTTATTTATAACAAATAAGTACCTCTGTTTATTTATGACGGAAAATACCGAGTTTGATTACCCCCTTATCGACGTCAACGTCAACTATTACATTGCTACTACCATTGCATATTTACTATACGTATAAGGTCAGTAAGTATTTCTTCTAACTGCTGTGGTTACTGTGTTTGTCCCCTGTACCGCTATATATCCCCCGTTTCAAGGTTTGGGGTGAAAATATACACAAAAACTTGTGGCACCTTTTATTGGATATAACTTTACTTCTTTTCTTAGATCCTTAGTAGCAAATACGCCCACGCAACCAGTACCTTCAAATTATACTAAGCAGCATCCCTTAATGGTTACTGCTGTCCTTGTGGCATGTGCAACTAGATTAACTGCAGTTAATGATTTTTCATGTGTGCAACCGAGGGCTCTTTTAATGTGTATGTGTATGTGCGTGTGCGTGTGTCTGTGTGTGGGTGTATGCGCGTGTGTGGATATACGTGTATGTGTGCGTGTGTGCGTGAGTGCGTGTGTGTGTGTGTGTCAGTGCGTGCCACTGCGTGAGCGTGTGCGTGTGTGTGCGTGCGTGTGTGTGTGGTGTGTGTGTGCGTGTGCGTGTGCGTGTGCGTGTGCGTGTGCGTGTGCGTGTGCGTCTGCGTGTGCGTGTCGTGTGTGCGTGTGCTGTGCGTGTGCGTGTGCGTGTGCGTGTGCGTGCGTGCGTGTGCGTGTGCGTGTGCGTGTGCGTGTGCGTGTACGTGTGCGTGTGCGTGTGCGTGTATGTGCGTGTGCGTGTGCGTGTGCGTCTGCGTGTGCGTGTGCGTATTCGTGTGCGTGTGCGTGTTCGTGTGTATGCGTGTGCGCGTATATGCGTGTGTGTGGATGTGTGTGGGTGTGTGTGCGAGTGTGCTGGAGCGTATGCGTGTGCATGTGCGCGTGTATGTGCGTGTTCGTGTGTGTGTGTGTGTGTGCGTGTCCGTGTGCGTGTCCCTGTGCGTGAGTGTGAGCGTGCTTGCGTGCATGCGTGCGTATTTGTTCACGGTTACGAAAGTATTTTGAATTTTCGGTAGCTTATGAGTCCTTAATTTTTATTGTTCAGTAATATTTCCTTTTAAAGAGAAACCATTATAGCAATCAAGTTTATTCTTATTATTAATAAGTTTACATTTCTACTACAATGATTGTTACGGGATTCCGTAGAAGTTTTAATGTCATTTAAGACAGCTTTCGTCGGGTATTTTAACAATATTAAATAAAGTATTGAAGAAGCAAATTGTCCTATTGTGAATTGTCATTGTTATAACAATCACAACTGATTATGACCTAAATTTCGGAATCCGTTAATCTTGAAGCAAATATATTGAGCAGACAGATTAAACAAGTGTGGAAAATTTAAAGCTTAAAACAAAGTGCAGGTATCAACACCGGTTCATAAGACGATTAAAACATTAAATTCGTTCTTGTTGATTAGTGTGATGTACTTTCGAATTTCTTTATGAGTTATTTTATAGCTTGATCTAAACTAAAGTATACAAGTAATGAATATTAAGGAAACAAGAAACACTAAAAAGAATTATTTAGAGTACGTGTTTGTGGGACACACGATAAAAACGCATACATAAATCAGGACTTCAGTGACCGACAACGTTGATTCTTTCGAACTGTATTTCTTTTCTGCAAGTGTTTCTGTTATATAGATAAAAATCGATTCAATATAATATGTTCAAGTTGATGCGTATTTTTCAATTTACCGATTAAAATGGTGATAGATACTTATATTGCAAGATTGCTTTGTCAGTTGAAATATGTTATCAATATAATTTACTAGAAGAGGTACTTGTCTTAAATGAAACTAATTTATTCATTTATTAAATTAATCACAGTGAACTGCTCAATTAAAAATAAAACTCTGAAATCATTTAAATTTCTATGCTAAAATTTTCCCAATTTTATGAAAGAATAGTAGTAATTATTTAGTAAGAAAATTAATTATAACCTAGACAATTTGTTGTATTCACTTTCTGGAGGCGCACATTTCTATCTTTTATTCTGTGCTTCCATACACTGAAATATGTGTCTGAGGTAACACTTAAACTACATTATAGATGTATCTACTCCTTTATGTAATCCAAATTTCCATGGACTTTACCTTTTCGACATTTGCGAAAAATTTGGCAATTCTAAATATTTAATAATTTACTTACTGGCACAAAATAAAATACTCGTAGATAAAGATTCTAGGTCTTTAAATATTACGATCTGACCCAACTTGCTTTAATAAAATATTAGTTATAAAAAAGACACAGAGTGTCAAAGTTCCAAAAAAATGCTTGCTTTTTGAAATATCTCCAAAACGAAAAAAGGTATTTTTCTCATCCTTGGTATAATAAATATTAACTTTGACACCTTGTATCTCGAAAACGAAGGACTATTGCAAGTGTGTTTCTGTGAAAGTTTTGTGTTAAAATGGTTAAATCTATCATTTCCTGAAGTTACGTGTATTCTTCCTGAAACACTGATTTTTATGTTTTGATGTTGTTTCCCACGTACTACTACAGAATAATAAATTGCCTCAGCAGTTGGTAATAAATACCTAAAAATGCAAATATCTTGGAAACTATTAAAATTATCGACTTAGAGAAGGTATACCCTTTTTATCTGAAAAACATCTACGTTTCATAGTTTAATAAAAAAATCCAATTTACTCCATTGGTGTAGAAATTAGGGATTAAAATGTTGCTCTACCCCTTGCGTTCTGCGCCACTGTACGTAATAAAAATGTATGAATGAGCTAAAACCAATGTACTTTTTATCTCCATATATTATAAAACCAAGAATGAGAAAAATACATTTTGGGGTATTTCAAAAATCAACATTTTTTTTAAACTTTGACACCCTGTGTCTTTTTGATTATCAATATTTTGCTAAAGCAACTTCAGATTGTAATATTTTGAGGTTGAGAATCTTACATTTCACTTTGGACCATTACCCGTATAATACATAATCATGAAGTAAGATAAGTTTGCTACAAAAGGCAATGATAGAAAAATTTACATAAATTACCCCATGCTACAAAAATTATTGGATTGAATGCGGTAAAGGAAAGATTAGATTGTGATGTTTTCTGTTCTTACAAGTATTTTTATGCATGTTTTGGGATAAAATTGATAATTAACAAACTACGAATGTGTTCCATAATTTATTAAGCACTCACTGAAAGGTATCATAATGTAACGCTATAGGAGGTTACAATTTTTACTTACAAAAGTGATAAACTTTTAAAAAGATTCTGATAAAAGCTTGGTGTAGATTGTACCATAATTTCGATATGCTACAAAGAAAATGTTTAGCAGCCGCCAATTGCACTGGTGTTTTGGATAACATTATAGTGGTGTCTTTCTAAAGGTAAGTATGGTAACAGTTCATCACTGCATATAATTTGGGTCACAATAAGCGCTTAGCACGGTCACTTTGTAACATTAAATCGCGTCAATATTTAATAACAACAAATAATGCCAAAGTGTAACATTAAAAACTGCACCTAAGTGTATAAATACTAAAACTGGGCCAACTTATAATATTAAAACAAAAGCGATGAAGTAATAAATTAATAAATTGATTGTAATTGATCGAATAATTTTAATTAATAAAAATGTTACTAAATATCAATCGCTACTGCCGTCGGCTCATCGGTAAATTAAGATAAGGGAGGGTTCTAATTTAGAGTTTAATTAACATACCTGAAATACTGCCTGCTTCTCATAAGCTTAATTATTTTCACTTATCCTTAATTCATAAAAAAAATGTTATCTAAAAATTATGAAAAAATGATAAAATCTCGAGCGCCATGTTGTCTTTTTTTTATATATCTATATAGGAACAACAAAACCTAGCTAAGGAATAATAATAAACAATTTATCAAAATGTAAAATAAAATAACATGATATACATAAGTTTATTCAATATATGATTGAAAACGTAAAAAAATCAGAAGTCATATACTATTCTAAATTATATAAAAAAACATTACCTTTTAACGGTTCTGTACATACACTGTAACTGGTAACTATGAAGCAGAATGGTTCATTTGGTGAGGTCAATGTCTTGCTTATTTATGCTTAAAATATGGAATTTCCTTGAAGTTTAATTCGCCAAATTTATTTCGAAAGGAATGTAGAACTTTCGTTGTAAATGTAATTCAAGTAAAACTTGCCATTTAAATTAATAGAATACTAAAATTACTGACTTAGACGTGCCATTAAAAATATTATAAAAAATGCCATATAAAAGTATGCATTAAAAAATATGAGTAAAATAATTGCAAAGTAAGTGCAAAGTGAGTACTTAAACGGTCAGTACTTAAAAGGTGAGTACTTAAAAAAAGTACTTAAGAAAAAATACTTAAGAAAAAGTACTTAAGAAAAAGTACTTAAGAAAAAGTGCCTAAAAAAAGCAAAGGCTTTAGTTTTAAATAAAATGAATTGGAAAATAACTTACCATCAATGATGGCACAAAATATAAAAAATAAGGTAAAAATCATGCTTAGTGCTGTAACATTCACCATTAAGTGAATTAAAAAAAAGCTTTCAGAATAACTCAAGTGTATTTCCCCCTAAAAGTTTTCTTGCGTTGCGCGGATACCATAATATAAATCCAATTTTTTAAGAAAGGGAACTATACTATTTATGTAATATTACACCCAAAATATATGTTCTAGGAAATGCCAATTAAATTGCCATTCTCAATTCTACATATTAATAATTAAAAACTTTTCTAATATTACGCCAAATAAATGAACGATTCTTAAATTAATGTACTTTTTAATACAACCACAAAAAAAGGTTGTTACAACTTATCGAAACACCATTGTACAATGGCATCAACCATTTCCAAAAGCAGGAAGTTGTTACAGGCGCCATCTGCTTCTAAATTTATAACGATATAACGTCATGAGCACGGTCTAAATTGTTCACATAAGTACAAATACTAACGGTTCACTCACCTAGAGATACACACGCTAGGATGAAGATGCATATGATTTTCGTAACCGCTACATAAAATTTTCAATAGTACTGGTTAAGATACTTGACTCTGTACAATGATTAAACTCTTCCAAATATCCACTAAACTCTGAAAAATTGTAATCTCCCCTATAGTTTTATAGTTTTAATTAAAAATTTTCACTGCCCACTTGCATTCTAGATTAATCTCTACGTTTTAATTAATTCTTCGTTGCAAACCTTTTTTTATTTGTATAATGATTACAAATTTTTAAGTATTTACTTCGGCGATACATTCGTGTTTTAATTTCAATCTAATTTAATCTTAAATAAACTTTACTCTTTACCATACCAGCATTTACTTAAATACCGGGCTTTATCTTATATTTAACACACTATGGTTCATTTGCAGTTTATAGTGGAATCCCCACATCGGCGTATTAAATTTTATGATTATTAAAATTCAGGATTCTGAATTCATGGACGTAGGATTGTTTTGCACTCACGCGCACTTAGGCCTCACGTTCTTCTTTTCTCCTGACCTAATTCAAAATACGTTAAAGTAAATAAATGAAAATCAGAAAATATTCTGAATACGTCTCTCTCTAGTGGATCGTATAAAAGGTAACATTTTTACTGCTAATAAATGCATGATAACGTTTTATTACTCATCGAAATATTTTCAAGTAGATGAGGGTATATAAATCAACGGTGAAAATCGATATTTTTGTGTTTGAATGCTCGCTTGTGTTTTAACAGTTTTATACCTAACTAATATAATATAATTTTAACGCATTTTGATAATGTTTCTAACGAATCGTATTTAATCAACAGCATGACGTTCTAATTAGTGTTTAGTAAGTAACTGAAATTAGAATTATTGTATTTACTTTTGTTTGCGTGATTTGTACTGTCTGGAACCTTATGATAGGAATTAATTGTGTAAACTGTGGTCTAGTTGATTGCTTTCCTTTCAACGACATTCTGCACTTAGTAAGTTATCGAGGAAGGCACATAATTGTTTTATGTGTAAATTTGTAGGTAGCATACGCCTCTAGACCTGGGCAAACAGCTCCGTTTCGTTTTTTGGTGGATACTGTGGGGCCGGCAGAAAGAATTTAGGTAAACAGCGTTTTTGTTCGACGGTGTAACTAGAGAACAATTCCGGACATTAATAAATTGAAGTCGAATTTGTGCGACTGTCGGACCGGGTGTACAGAAAAGTTTGAGAAATGATTTGAGTAAAGTCCTCCCTTGGTAGCGTGTCTTCTGGTAGTTAGGTTAGAGATTGGCTGTTGTATAAGTAGTGGGACTGGAGGGGACTCTGACGTAGAAACTGCTAAACGTCGGAGGGATAAAATTGATTATTTGAATGTTGCAGTTTTGGGAGAAGTGATTAATTAGCGAATAATTAATTAAAAAAAAATTAGGAAGAGTTTCTGCTTTTTACACTGTCGCTATGGCTATTTGGATATTTTTGTTCCAGTTTGTTTTAAATCAGTGGTGATGCTCGGGTATTTTACTGAATTCCAAAAGTTTAAGTAAATTTTAAAGACCGGCGGTTTTATCCCTGATGCAGTTTACCTTTCCAGTTTTAGTCAAATATCAGGACAATATGAGATTTAAAGCCAAAAACCATCTGAATGGGTTAAAATTTGAACTTTCCATTCCCATTTCATAGGACCTATAAAAAACTGTATACTGTACCAAAAATCACAAATATTTTAATTACTGCAACTACTCTTTATGAGGTATATCAAGAAGTCCAGTTATAAGGATTTTCAGTTTTTCAAACCAAAATTGCATAATATGTATGTGCTATGGTTGATTTGCCTGGTTAGAGGACAAGGATAACTTATTATCAGGGACACTTTTGATAAATGTATGACATCTCCTAATCGTCGAAAAGTGGAACTGGGTCTGTAAGAGAACACATAAGTAAATCCAATAAACGAATAAAACACACAATAATCAAGTAGAACAGAATGCTGGTAGTCAACCGAATAGTTTTATACATCAGCAAAATGTAATTAAAGGAAAACACAATTAATAGTCAGTGACTAACTTATGTATTAATCCCGTTAAAAGAGCCCCAAAAAAGAAAGTACACAAAATCATTGCTTGCCCACTTTCATCCCAATTCCTATATTTTTAAGGCTGTTATTATTATAGCCGTGAAAAAACTCCAATATTTAGTTAAATTGAACAATGTATATGAATATTTAAATAAATTTAGAATTAAAAGTGTGACATTCGTCAACAAAGCAAATTTCTGGTAGATCGTGTGCAAGCAATGAGACCTTCTGGATCGGGTCAAACCACCTTTCTACTTTGTGGATACAATATTATTCGAATACAATCGGATTAAATAAGTTTTATTCAATACTGTTAATATCAAAAAAAGGAATTCTCTATAAATAAAAATAAACCTAAAGAAGGCCTCAGGTATTTAAGAAAATAACAATTCTTGGGGACCCTCAGCACGAGACGCCACTGTCAATTTTCCGGACCTCTGGAGGATGCTGTAAAATATCGATTAGTAATTGGATGATTTTTGTTATCAGTGAAATTGTGAAAAATGTTAATTAGTCTACTAATGATCCGTTGGGTGTATTCAGATTTTAGTGAAGTGCTACCGGGATATATAGTCCGTTATATTAGGTGACTATATTCAATAATATTAAATTTTGGTAATAAATGTGGGTGGTCACCAACCATGCGCTTCTATAAATTTGAATTTGTAAAACTAGGGTATGTGTGAATGGATATAGTAAACAATCAGGAGTGCCTAAGGGGTTGATAATAGAGCATAGAAAGTGGTTTTGGGACCGTAGGGATATGAAACTGTATTCGGGGTCGAAACCTCCGTTTACTTGTTGTAGGGATGTTGAGATAGTTTAGGATTGATTGATTGACTCAGGTGTGACTATTTGTTCGGGGCCTGAACCTCCGGTGAAATAGCCACTTCTGGACTTTTATTTTCAACCTCCAAGTCGGTGCAGAACAACCAACAATGTCAGTTCAAATTATAAAATTGGTTTAAATCGTTTCTCGTTCTTGTGGCGAACTTTTCACTTTTGTATTACAAAGATATAATTATATAACAGGTAGCAAAGCACGCACTATGTGAAAATACGGGGTACTACCTCCGGCAATTCACCTACTACGTACTTTAGACAATTTGTTATCCCGAGCTCGGTGCTATAGCAGCCAAGCACGTTGGATATCAATGTGCCTACGACTAGGATAGTTGGAAGTATTGACAGTGTCTGGTAACTAGTTTTGTATCAGGCCTGGTGGTAAGAGTGGAATGAACGGGATGAAGGTGTTTTAACGTTGGTGGTTAGTCAGGTAGAGTTTTATGAAAATAAGTGTCGAGTAAGGTATCTGGTCATATGAGTAAGTGAATAAGTCAAAATTATTGCAGTAAGGAAAAAGGAATGTCTGGTCAGGGACTAATTTGTAACACAGGTTATAATAATTATAGGGAATGTCTAATGTATTTTGTATCAGGTCAAGTATAATTATAATGTTATACGGAGCGGTTATATATACGGCGAAGGCTGGAGTGAGGAAACGGAATAACCAATTTTGAAAGGATGGTAATACAGTTGGGGAAACAATTTGGAAATAAGGATTGATATGGATTATTTCTAGGAATGGAAAATTTGTAAGGATTCTAGCAGAATCATTACAAAAGTAAACAGAAGGTTCAGTAGCTGCAGTAGCAAAGGTATAGGTTATCAGCATTATAGTGCATTATGCACGCTAAGGTAAATGATTTATTATTTACTTTAGAAAAGTAAAAAAAAAAACTTCTCAATTTTTGTTAAACATAACAGTAAATTCGTCTTGGTCAGACAGTGATCATTCTTTTAACTTATAAGTGTAATAAAGACCACTTGCAGTTTTTATTTGAAAATTTATTGAAAATGTAAGTAAACCTAATATATTATAAGTTTTTGTTATGAACGGAAAAGTTCAAAGGTAAATATGTAATTAAAAATTATTATGAGTTTTATTAAATACATAAATAAAACATTTACCTCGAGTAGAATTGATTGACATACACATGAGAGATTGTAGGAACAGTTATCGTAATGAGTGGAGTACATCTAAAAGTATTCATTCTTGAAACAGCTATACCAAGTATAATCAATATCCAGTTATTAGAAAGCTTTCCTACTGATGGCAAGTTAAAAGGAGCAAAATTTAGTGATGCTTTAAGGTAAAAAAAGCATGGCATTCCTAGTCTATGTGAATGAATAATATGTCGGTTGAAACGTATTAATAGGAATAAAGTAACATTCATCAATAGATTAAGCGTCGAGAAATCTCAGAGTGAGTGATGCAGTTTATACGAGGTATATTAGGCCATGGTAGCTACGATTTTGGTATAGTAAGAAAATGAAATAAAGAAATTTAAAAATCTTTAATCTAAACGAAGGGATGGTAAATGAGAAGATACTTTATTGATGTTGGAGATAAATCAGGTGGATACATGATTCTGTTCAAGATAAAATAGTTAATCAGGTAAGTTTCGGAATCTAATCTTCCGGCACAACTATACTACACTACCTTTAATCTGACACACGACACATGCCGATTACATGAAATTTTCCTCTGACATTCTTACAAAACAAATAAAAATATATTCTGAGAAACTAAAGCTGAAGTAGACATAATTGTACTAATGACAGTTTTAGTCTTTAAAGTTTATATTATTATCAAAGACTGTGGTGTGTGTTTAGTACAACTTCAGTATAGCAGAAATAACATTTTTTATCATTCGTACATTCACTCTTGTTTTTTAACGAAAGAAGGAAATACGTGTTTACTTATTATTTGTGTAGATGCAGTCATAATTCTATTTCAACATTCCATACGAGATGCCGTTTCTTCTCTAAATAGATAAACTCTTGGAATTAAAATATAGATTCTATAGTACAAAATAAAGTTGGTGTCTTAGTTTATTTGTCTTTTTCAAAAAAAAAAATTTTTACTGCAATAAAATAATTAAAGCCTTTAAGGGCTGGTTTTAACTCCTTAGGTAGGAGCTTTCGAAAATCTTTTTTTAGTATAATAATTTGAATAAAGTTAGTTTTATAAATTTTGAAAAATCTCTAAAATTGGAAACGTGCGCTGTTATCAAAGATTTGATGAAGAAGGTTGGAAAGCATCAGAAATTCATAAAAATATGCAGGATAGTTTAGAGGATTCTGCCCCATCGTTTACTACTGTGGGTGACGGAATTTAAACATGATCGTGGGAGCCTAGATTGGAGGACCAAGGGTTACTACAACGCTCGAAATCGAAAAAGTTTACCATATTGTTATGCAGGATTGCTTATTAAAGATTCCCGAAATTGCTGACGATACGGTTATCTTAGATCATAAAATATTCCACATCTTAATTGAAAAATTTAGGGATGGTTTGTTAGATAAAACTTGTTCCCCTTAGACCAGACTTTTAAAGATTATAATCTACCACAAAACATTTAGGTGATAAATGATCGACACGTACGACTGCCGACTACTAGGATTATCCTGTGTTACGGTATAAACTGGCAGTATAACAGGATAACAGGTAAAAATGCATTTTGCTCGACTAGTCAGCGGCTCGGGTGGATTCGGCTTATTAAATTTTGTGCTCAACAGGATAGCTTCCCACAAATAAATCAACATAGGGGTTGAAATTGACAAAAAAGCCGGAAAAGGGCGTCAGAATATTTCAAAAGCCACAATAGGGGTTGAAATGGCTAATTACGTCAGTTCACAGCTCGCTCAATTTTCGCAGGTGGTCCTGGGACCAGTAGATCTTCGCTAACCTGGAAGGCTTAAAATATACTTGCACGCTTAACTAAAATAATTGCGTGTCGCAAAAAAATTCACTAATCTGATCAAAAATAATAATTCTATTGTTACGTTACGTTACTCATTAAGTCTGATTCTCAATGAAATTTCACTTCAACAAAAAACTCGCATTTTAATTCTGTTTACAACCAGTCGTAACTAACTCAATCCATCCGACATAAAATATGCTCAAATTCAATAAAATTATCCAATGCATTAATTCATCGACCTTCAAAAGCTACGTTAAGATTCAATAATCAATAAAATCTTTTGAACGTAATTACTTTACTTCAAATAAACTCAAACATAATAACGTTAATGCAAGGATCTAATTTAAAAAAAAACCCTGCAATGCACGTATGGTGCTGTACAACAAACGGGTTTACAATTGGAGTCACATTAAAAAACAACCTAAAGATATATATATATATATATATATATATATATATATATATATATATATATATATATATATATATGTACGTGTATATAAAATCACAACCTTCGAAATAATAAAGAAATAAATTTGGGTTATGATATGGATGGATACACTTGCATATAAAATTTAATTGATATTAAAAAAAACAAACGTGAAATATGTTCGAGGATGACACGGTGCCCAGAACTCAAAACTCGTGAAAGTTTGGCCTCTGGATGAGGGTTACAATTGGTCGTTTGGTACACTACCAATTATCTTTACTCGTTGCTTATTAACTTGATTCTCTAAATTTTCAGCAATAAACAGTACTTATTATTGTTTTAACCAAAGCTTGAGTATTTACACGTTACTGTTTACTTTACTTTAATTATATACAAGTTCTGGATAACACTTAATATTTTTAAAATAACGAAAATCTTGTTTATTTACAGAAATTTATTTGTTATAACGGCGAACTTTGAACTTAAAGTCTTAAGATAGGAACGAACGTTTGATTTTATTTTTCCGCCAAAAGCGATATCTTCTTCAAGGAACAGTGGCAGAACTAGGTAAATTAAACACTGACAACTTTCCAGATTTGCCGACAAAGTCCCCAATGGACAAACTGCACTTAACGATAAGTCAGTCTCGTGATGGTTGAACAATTATATGATCCCCTAATGAGTTGTTGGGGAAGGAAACCCCTACTTCGGAATTTTTTCACCGCGGACTATGTATAACGCCGTTCCGCACTACCACGCTCGTCAAAACTAGGTCTGAGCCTCGTGAAATATTCATTTGTCGCCACCTTGGTTTTTTTATCCCCACTATACTACTTTAGCCAATTATTATAAAAATTATTTCAATTTTTTGAACGCGCGCAACCACGAATCAAACTCTAAACCAAATCGGACAAAATTACGTCATCAAAAAAACATTTCTCAACGCTCGAGCCTTATCTGTGTATCCGATATCTTATAAATTGAAATTTCCTAGCCACTCTAAACGTTAATGCGTTGTATAAAGCTAAATTCTTTGTTTAAAACCAAAAATCCTTATGGAAATATTCCGACAAATCGTCGCAACACGTCTTAAAAGAATTATTCTTTTCTGATTTACAAAGTAATAAC
Source organism: Vesta saturnalis (assembly GCA_036346205.1). NCBI lineage: Eukaryota > Metazoa > Arthropoda > Insecta > Coleoptera > Lampyridae > Vesta > Vesta saturnalis. The sequence continues at coordinate 2,402,976 of JARFJB010000862.1, forward strand.
GACAATAACTATTATTTACAAAGATACGAATTAATTTTCAACCACACTACATATAGTAATTTTCACGAGTCAGAGCAGTTGCATCACTAATATTAGTACTATTAGAGGACGTCCATGTTGTCAGATTGTGAAAAATAACAGTTTGGCAGCTGTCAAATCTCCGGTTCAGGGGTTGTGTGTATTTTATCACAATAACAAGATTTAGGGAAACAAAATATTAGGAAATATATGTTATGTCGAATGGTTAATGTCAGAAATTGTTGACAACACCGGACTGAATTGCCAACCTAAATCAGTTCTATCTGCATCCTCTCGAGCACAATAGGCGGATTCTAAAGTTGGTAATGAAACTCGTGAAAATTGGTATATCTTTACAAAAATTTATGCGTCGTTAAGTTCCATTGCATGGATTTATGTTACATTTCGGATGTACCTTATCGACAAACAATTTATAATTTCGAAATAAACGGCAAATATGTGATAAAATCACAGCCACGTAACACTTGGTTACAATAAAAAAACGGATGTATTAAAATGCAAATACTTATATAACTATAATAGTATGTTAAAAAACAAGTTTCGTAGGACCAGTCGAAGCACGAATTCAAGTTTAAAAAAACGATGTACTTCAAGGTCTTATGAAACACGTTTTTTATGCTAGGTTTTGTAATGTGCCCTTTTTATGCCGTTGTTAAACAAAAATTTTTACTTTAGTTGATTTAGGGATTTTTGTGGCGGTTGGTAGTCTTAATTTTAAATGTGAAAATTTGATCTAGTCGCCTTTTGTTTTATTCAAATTCTGTCAAGATAATCTTGCATTACGCTCCCTGAAATACGTGAAATTGCCAAAAATACGGTCACGAATTTGCTCACCTCTCCACTGGATGCACCCTGTTTTTGACAAATTTTGTAAGAGTAGCATGTATGACATAATTCCGGATCAGGCTTTGTTAACCTAAAAGTTTTCGTTAAATGTTCCGTGAATTTATGGCTATAAAGACATCGGAGTTAATGACCCCGTTTCTTAATATGTGTATTAAAGAATCAAAATGGAAGCAAATTACAAAAAAAAGTATATTATATTTGTGTAAGTTAAACATCTAACAAAATTTCAATGTCAGGCACTTTCTTTAGTTACTGCTTTCATCTAGATTTAGATGTTGATGCATGACACTGCATATCATCCACAAACGTATCAAAGGGCGATTTGTAATTACTGAGTGCTAACCGCAGGTTTGCTGATTGCTGTTCGTCAGTTAATCGGTTTCGATATTCCCTTTTAACAGTTTTCTTTTCTCAACATGCACACACGCACAAGTAAGTTGCTCCAAAAAATCCTGTTAGCTGAAGAGTTATTTGTTTCAAACACGCATATTTGTTTTCGGATATAAAAGACCAAAACTCTGGCTTTGAGATGTATATCTGAAAGTACCTGCAATACCTCATTTTGTAATGAAGAGATCAGCATATTGAAAGTGTTTGATATGTCAGTAGCAATTTTTTCGACGTCTTCACCAAAAATGAGTAAGCCATGAAATATCCGTCAGTTGCTTAAAACCAGAGAAGCGTTTTTCAAATTCACTCTAAATGTTTCTTAGTTGTGTCTCGTAGTTGTCAATTTGAGTGAAATCTTGCCCTTTTTAAAGCTGGAAAATTTGTATAGTCCTTTTTATTTAGCTGATTAATCCACAGCCAGCTTCAGTTTACTTAAACAAGCGTTTGTTGCGCTAACCATATCGATAATGGTTTTATTTTTTCCCTGTAGTACCAAACTAATAATATTCAAATGGTTTGTCACATCCCATAGGAAAGATAAATCACTGAACCATTTTTCATTTATAAGTATCTCAGTGAAGAAACGAATTGAAAGAAAAAATTAAATTTCTGTAAAAGTTTTACGCGGTTCAACCATCTTATATCTGTATAAAGCAGCAAGTTGGTGTGCTCGGCAGAGTCGCTAGCATCCAATTGCACTTTGAAGAGGCGTCGTTCCCCGCTGGGCGCACGGATTGGATTTACGATCTTTATGACAATATCCACAGCATCATTCATATTTAATATTTTTGAACACAGAACTTGTCTTCGTTAGTTCGACACAATGAAACAAACCCAATTAGATTGCCTGTCATTGAAGGTGCTCCATCAGTTGTAATGGACACGAGATTGTAAATTAGTAGCTCATACTGTATTACAAAAAACTTTGTAAATGTCTTCTCCACGAGTTTTTTCTGTCAGAGGCACTAACGTTAACAATTCTTCTTTAGCCAACATATTAGAAAATACCATCCGAGTGAAAATACATAGTTGAGCAGTATCAGTCATATCGGTGGACTCATCAAACTGCAAAGAAAAGTATTTTTAGTTCAGATTCCAAATCTGTGTTTATGATTTCGATACGTCTAGTAAAAGTTTGTCGAGCTAATTGCACATCCTCGATAGTAGATATAACCTCTGTTTTATTTTAAAGTCATCAAATAATACATTCGCTGCTACAATAAATGCTCTATCTCCTTCGAAAGGTTTCATGTGTTGCGCCAGTATGTTGGACATTTTAAAAGAGGCGATTGTTGCCTAGTAACGATGGATTTCGCTCCCTTTAAATTACTTTTCAAATCTTCCACTTTACGTGTTCTTAACGCATTTTTTTGCGGAAAATCATTTTTATAGTTTTTATGCATAGTTTTATAATGCCTTTTTAAGTTCCCGTGTGTGGGCAGCGCCACTGACGATCGACAAACGAAACAAATACACAAATACATAATAAACAAAAATTCTTCCCCTCAATCGAAATTAAAATGGTAGGCTTTACTTTTTTTCGCCGCACTCATTTTGTCTTTAAATATTACATGTCGCTCATATACTCAGTTGTGACTGGTATAATATCGCGTCGTCGCGGATTTTTATATGAATCTGACTAATACGAAAAGAATCGGGAAGGGTAACCAAAGGATGCGCAGTTGCATTCCCTCGGGAGTCGCGCAAATTCCAATGAGTGACAGAGACGGTCTAGGGTTAACGCTGGAGTGCGAAGGGCATATTGCACTAATCTTTCCATGGGCCAACCCATAAATGGTGAATGTTACGCTAAACTTCTAGACTATGAGCGTAAAAAAATTCACACAAAAAATGTGGCTTGATTATTTTCTATTAGAACAATTCGATTCCGCATTCTAGTGTGATAGTAATGGGAAAATTGATGAACTGAAGTACGATATGTTGCGACATTCACTTCTCCCTCTACGACTAATAATTTTACTTGGAGTAAAAAGATTTTCGACGAAGAAAAAGTAAATGGAGCTGTCGAGAACTATTTTGGAGGTCCTGAAGAATCGTACTTTCGTGATGGGAATTCAACTTAAAGGAGAGTAGGTACAAAAAACATATTAAAACAAATTTTCTTATTTGCCCTTTCATTTCGCGAACTTTTTAAAGATCCTTCGTATGCAGGTGTTAGTATTTTAGGACAGGCATCTGTATCTTCTTAACCTTCAAATAAAACAGCAAAAAGTGAGTAATAGTTGTATCACGTACAAATATTTTATTCAACCAATGGTATTATACAGTGCATTAACACATTGTTAAGCAAATTGATTTTATACCACTGCATGTGTTCCTTATGCAAGTCAATTGATTTGCAAATTGTGACAGAAACTTATATTAAACAACTTGCGTAGTTAAAGACGTTTGTGTTGCATATTCTTAACATTCAATCTGTATTTCACTAAGCATTTAGCAGCATTTCAAGATGACAGACAGGAAGTTAATAGATTCCAGACTGCTTTTCATTTGAAGTGAGGTGGTGGTGTATTCTTATAAAACTAAATGGTATTTACAGATTAATAGTTAATGAACAACTGTAGCTCTAAAATAACATTCTTTTATAACAAGAAAGCGTTCTTGGTTATTTCTTTCAATAAACCGAAAAATTGGAAAAGCAGAAGGGAGATCAAACTTGTAAAATTCTTGTTTGTACTGTATATATAAAACGTTTAATAAAAACTGTCTCCTTTTTGTAATGTTTTTTTGAAAAACAAGTAAATTGAATGTTAGTTATTTCAATTGTAAAATTGCATTGATGTGGTATTATTACAAAAAACAGGAAAACTACTGTTGCGGATTTTTAAATGGCAAAGTAATGCTCAACTAATTTATCGGGCGATGCTACTTAAATTTGTTCTCATTCAATCCTGTTAAACTAAAAACTATATTGGCTATCGGAAGTGCAAAAGTAAATAAATTAAATTTAATTAATGCATTTTATTTATTTCTACCTATACATTTGTCATTGGTAGAGTTTAAACTGTTGTAAACTAGTCGTGTGTAATTTATTAACCATGTTGATCAAAGCTTGTGCTGCATTAAATTTGGTATTATGTCTTTTTCTACTCCTGACACACGAATAACGAAACTCTCTACTATGTGTGTAAATTCTCCAATACGTAATACGGTTACGTAATATATATATATATATATATATATATATATATATATATATATATATATATATATATATACCGGGTGACTAGAATCTACCCACGTTCTATAACTATCTTTGTTATTATAAGAGATGCAGAACTGTACATTTTTGAAATCAGAAAAAATAAGCCATCGAATGAGTCCATAGCCACCTATAGTTGCCATTTAAAAAAATGTATGTTTGGGTTGTAGCTCGAAAAATAATTACTAAAAAAATTTGTTATTCGGATTTTCCCATTTTGCGTAAAAATCGCTATCAAAAGTCTCTCTTGTAATTTTTCTTATTTTGAATATTAAAAAAGATATAGCCGATTGTAAATTTGGACGATTTTTAGTTATTATCAGATATCTTAGAAAGTTGGCAACAATGTTGAATTTTCTTACCGGTATTTGAATTATCATGTAATTCTGCCCAACTTTGCTAATTTAACCGACTCTGTATATCTTATAATAACAAACCACTGAACGTTGGTAGATCTGAGACACTATATATATATATATATATATATATATATATATATATATATATATTCGTCTCTGAGAAACCATCATCAACTTATTTTTTGATATCACGCAACTAACGAAACACCCTGTATTCGGTAGTATTTTATTACGAATTTAACCATGTATTACACATTATGGTTTTGAAGCTGAATATATATATATATATATATATATATATATATATATATATATATATATATATAATACAGTGTCCAGATTCAGCATGCATGTATTGCTATATTTGTTAATATTGAAGATAGAATGTCTAAATGGGAAAGTTTTAGAATTTTATGGCTATCATCATGGTAAAGTCAGATTTGAAGTAACTTTTTTTGTTTTTGAAATAATTGAAGAAAACCAAAATTGTGCATTTTCTACTACCCCCTGTAGCTCTTTTATTTGAAGTCTGACAACATTTTGATTCGTACATTATTATGACACTTTTAAATGACAATTTTAAAAAAAGTACCAAAATTTATCTACAGTCATTTGTTTTTGAAATACATACACTAACTATTGTTTTTCATATGGACTCCATCTTGGATTTTTACATTATCGAATAGTATTTTTTATCACCTTTTCAGCTATGTATCACATGATATGAGAATTTACTTCCAACTATCAAAAATTTAAACCCTTGCTAATTTATCTGTTTTTACTTACAAAATTTAATACATTTCTAACTTTTGTTTTTGGACGCTATTTGGAGTTTTATATTATCGAATAGTGGATTTTAACACCTCTTCAACAATGTATTACATGATATGAAAATGTAGAAAATGTGTGGAGTGTAGAGGGGGACATATCGAGCATGTTTTATGATAGTTACTATTATCGGTTTTGTTTTTATTTTAGTTATTAAAAATTACAATAATTAGGAATCTAATTGTAGAAATTTTTCATTTATTAATCCATGCCTTCTCAAGGCCTACTATTTCAATTTTATATTTTTAAATTTTGATAGTTGAATTAAATTCTCGTATCATGTGATACATCGCTGAAAAGGTGATAAAAATACTATTCGATAATGTAAGAATCCAAGATGGCGTCCATATGAAAACAATAGTTAGTGTATGTATTTCAAAACAAATGACTGTAGATAAATTTTGGTACTTTTTTAAAATTGTCTTTAAAAGTGTCATAATAATGTACAAATCAAAATCTTGTCAGACTTCAAATAAAAGAGCTACAGGTAGTAAAATGCACAATTTTGTTTTCTTCAATTATTTCAAAAAAAAAAGTTACTTCAAATCTGACTTTACCATGATGATAGCCATAAAATTCTCTAAAACTTTCCCCATTTAACCGACATTCTATCTTCAATATTAACGAATATAGCAATACACGCATGCTGAATCTCGGACACACTGTATATATTTAGGTTAAATTAGAGAAAAGTTGTATAATTTAGGGCATATTCACATGTAGTTTGCAAAAGTTCATTATTGTTTATCGTTTCCGAAATTTAATGCAAAATGCGATTTTTTCGTAATGACTTCATATATTTTAAAAGAGTTTTGAAAACCAAGGGTACTTCTTCACTGTCACTTTTTGAATTCTATTAGGTGGCGTTTCCAAATCTTTTACTCGACGTTTCGTCTCTGAGAAACCATCATCAACTTTATTTTTTGATATCACCGCAACTAACGAAACACCCTGTATTCGGTAGTATTTCTTATTACGAATTTAACCATGTATTACACATTATGGTTTTGAAGCTGAAAAATTCGTATTTTCATTTTTACATTTTTCATATGATATTAGTTAATATTAGAAGGCTTTGATAAAATAACACTTGTTTAACATTTTATTGAAAACTGTTTAACTTAGTTTTATTGCGCTGAGATCATTGTTGTTATTTGAATTGTATGTATTTTAAGTTGTTTTTATTACCATTACTTCGTGAGTTGTTTTTTTTTTTGGTATTGTTTAGTTAATCTATATTTATAATTAATCAATAAGTGTATCTATAGAAAGACGAAATTTTACAAATGAAGAAAAGTTGATATGCTGACAGGCTACATCTTGTCCCACAGAAATTGTGTAGTTACTGAGCCGATGTATTTGGATAAATATCCTGAACGAAAGCAACCTGGTAAATCCATTTTTAGTCGTTTGGAATCTAATTAAAAAAATTTGGTTCATTTACAAAACCTGTTCTATCTTATGAAAAAGCTAATACCATTTTACAAGCCTTTGTTGAAAACTCTGAAATATCGACAAGACAAATTGAACATCGTACTGAAATAGCTCATTCTACAGCACAATTCATTTTAAATTAGAATAAGTTTCATCCATATAAATTTCGAGTTTGTCAGGGTCTTAGACCAGCTGATCAGGAGCGGTGTGTTAGAACATGTGACGAAGTTCTAAATTTTCCTTTTAAAATAATTTGGTCTGATGAAAGCATGATAACCAACAATGAAATTTTCAACCGACATAACAAACATTATTGTGCAAAACAAAATCTTTATTTAGAAAAAGAATAAAGACATCAACATAGTTTTGGATTTAATATGTACATGGGTATTTTGGGACGAAGGATAATAGAACCTCTTATTTACCACAACAATTTAAATGCCGGACGATATCTGAACTTGCTAAGGACTAATTTGGAAAGTGCCTTGGATGAATTACCTCTAGCACTTGTTAACAACTGTTAGTTTCAACAAGGTGGTGCCCTAGCACATAACTCAAGAAATGTACAGGACTATCTGTCATTGAGGTTTACAGGAAAATGGTTTGGACTTTACAGTGCAGTAGCTTGGCTAGCCCGATCACACGATTTCAGTCCGTTGGATTTTTTCTGTGGAGTTACCTAAAAAAAAACAAAAATCGCATTTCGTTTTAAATCTCGGAAACGATAAACAATAATGAACTTTTGCAAACTACATGTGAACATGCCCTAAATTATACAGCTTTCCTCTAATTTAACCACCTTCGTATCTCTTACCGTATAACAAATAAAAAATTAGTTATCATTGACCGGTATATTACAAAGGTAAATTGCACCACGATCTAGCTCAGTAAGGTACTTACATACGAAACTTACTGTAGTTTGAGAACTTCTTTTGAACAGGTCGTGAGAGAGGCAGAGATATATCCATAGGTATAATCAGTAAAGCATTTGTTTGTTGGACGCCACTCAATTTGTAATTGTAATTAAAATACAACAAAAATTGAGAAAGTTGTACATTAGTAGCATAGGCAATCTGAATAATACTACACAACTGGTATATGTATATTCAAGTAAACCACAATGTCTGAAAAAATTCCAGCATAAAATAACTAAAACGATATTTACAATACTAAAATTACTAAAGTCAACATAACTATACAAGCTTATGACCTATATTTGCTTAAAATTCAAACTGCAATATGATCAACACTGTATTCAAGAATAAACATAATTCTTGATCTACGTCAACAAATATTACAATACTATAGGTTATCTTAGAAACAGACATCAGTTGTTTCTTCATAACCGTATCAAAACAACACTGATTTGTTATTTACTTAAAACGTTTTTGCATAAAAGGATACTTCTTACTTCGCCGTAAAATGCACTGTAGTATGAGAATTTAATTTCCATTTGTTTTCAACGTACAAATAAACGAACTGTAGACCATATCGGTAAGGTAATTTTCATAATATAAACGTACGATAAGGCAAGATAATTTCCATAAAATCTTCCTCATACGATAACGGAAACGTAGGTCAACTACAAAAGCGGGCTATAAAAAAACGACAAAAGCTGGCAGGTGTTCGACGACGACAGCAGATATACATTGACAGCGTGCGGTATAATGCACAACAAAGGTATCTCCATTTACATTTCTTGAAGACTAAATTTGCACCATCACGGTCATGCATGCCATTTTCTGCAAGTGAACATCGTGACGTCACACCACGCTTATACAAAGATACGAAAATTAATTAGATAAGAGCCCTTTCTTACACAAGCGGCCTTCCTTTATGTAGGGGCTTATCCTTGTTCCCTTCCTTTGTTCTCTATTAAATATAATATTTACAAAAATGTAATTAGAAGCCTTACATACCTTATGCAAGAGAAGTAAAACTTAAAACGTAACGTAATGAACTGTACTGCAGAGGAACCGGGGAAGGAAATGAATTAAGCTGTTCTGTTCGCATATCCGCACAAAGCTTAGACCATACACTATATACATAGGTACTCGTAATTATGTACACTAAAGAGAAAATACTGACATACTAAAATCTAATTATTGAAAGAAAAGGAGATAGCAAAAAGTTAATTGACTGTGATCCTTCATTGTGTGTATAAAAATTATAATACATCGTAACTAGGTATGTACATACAGTTTAAGTTTGAATCGATTGTGACTTGCCTCCTCGATAGCTCAGATGGAAGAGCCCCACTCTAGCAAAGTGGAGGTCGTGGGTCAAGTCCCACTCGAGTTAATGTTTTACTGTATGTACTTTAAAAGTTAATTTTAAATAAAAAAAATACAATTTATATATATATATATATATATATATATATATATATATATACATATATAGGTATGGAAAAATATCATCGCGGGTCTGACTTATAACAAGTAAAACATAGACAGTACAATTAATTCACGTGCTAAGTGAGATAGAATACACAACAAACTAAAAGCGCTGATGCCATACATGCGTCTTTTGTCTAGGCTAGTATCAATGACACATTTAATTGCTACTGTCAACGAGAATTGAAAAACAGTGTTTGTCCAAGTCCGACACAATACTCATCTATTCCACTGAAGAAAATATACAGATTATTAAGTGGTATTATTCAGAAAATAATGGGCAGGTTTGTTTTTTCCTTTGAAAACAAGCCAATTCCATCAGAAAGTACCATTATACATACTGTTTGTAAATTTGAAAGATGTGGATGTTAATAATTGTAGAAAATACAGTAGCATAGATGGTAATGATGGTGACCATCCTGGTCGTAACTTAAACGAAGAGCGCGAACTCCAAGAAATTGCAGTGTGTAGTTTAGCAGAAACTAATTTCCCATGCAATAACACAAAAATTGCTGAAGAAACGAATATTGAACCAAGAACAGTTCACAATATCTTGAAAAGAAATAAATACCGTTGTTATAAGTTGCAAACTACACAAAAAATGTTTCCAGAAGATCATCAGTAGCGTATGGAATTTTGTGAAGATATGATGAATCGGACTAATGAAAACGAAAGATTTATTGAAAATATTTTGTTTACCGACTAGTGTTCTTTTAACTTACATGGCCATCACAATCCGTCTGTCGCCGTTGGTTACTCTCGGGAAAACAAACACATTAGTATTCCTTACTGGCCACATTACCCCCAAAAAGTTAATGTGTGGGCAAGAATTTTAGGCAATTACATAATTGGTCCATTTTATATCAACGGAAACTTGAATGCGGACAAATATTTAGAAAATTTTGATGACATTTGGTATTAAGAAGATAGTTGTCCTGCTCATACTGAAATAAGAGTTCAACAGTTTTTGGAAACTACGTTCCTTAACCGTATTTTAGTGGAAAAGGTACTATTAAATAACCTCCCCGCTCACCTGATATCGCGCCTACTTTTTTGTTTGTGGATACGTAACAAATGTATGGCCACAGGCATGAAGGTGTAACAATTTAGACGAACTTCGTGCCAAATTACAGACTTAACAGTTTTGAAAAAGTGTATTCTGTTCAATTTTAAAAATAGTTGGTTATTCAATAAGAATTATAATGCTAAAGTTAAACCTTAAACTTAATTTCACTATCAATGTAAATGTTAATGGTTTTGTTTGTAGCTCTAAGTTTCTATACCTATATATATATATATATATATATATATATATATATATATATATATAATTGTTGGTTTAAAGTCAATGAAATAAACTATTATGAGATTTCGATATCGGTTGATATCCTGGTCAGTGACAAATTAAAATTAAACAACAAATTACATGTTAATTTGGTAACCCTGAAGTAGTTTAGTTTCGGTGAGCTAACCTCAATGTATGTTTGGTATGAATTTCAATGTCAAAAAATTATAAAATATTATTACAATTGTTTGGTGATGATTAACGTAGCACATAGATCATATATTGGTTGTAGTAAAAGCACTTAATTGGGAGTTTGTTGTGTTGGGGGTTTGTTCTGTTAATCTAGCATCCACCTCAGTTTTTAAGAGTTTTAAAATGTGAATTTATAAACATGTATTGATAGTGTTATTTAAATAAACTTTTCAACACCATGTAAGAACATATTGTCATTCCACTAACTTATAATTTTCATTTTAAAAAGTGAAGGACATAATGGAATAACATCGGAAACACTGTTTATCGATGGTATAAAAGAGTAGTACATACGTTGTACATATAGTAGCTTAATAATTTTAGTGATTTAATGATAGTTTGTGCAATTTTCCAATTGTGTGTCAAACATAAAACAGAAACTTGTGACTTATCGAATGGGATCTGTTTCACACTATATATATTTTAGATTAAATATTATATTCGATAATGCATTATAATCTTTCTATTGTAGTTGAAAGCATGCTTATTTAGTACATAAAGAATAAGTTATTACATAATACGTTTGGATATGATTTAATCTAGCAATATGTTACATTCTTACACTATATAGAAGTTTAAACCAAACATTGAACAATATAATATAGCTTATAACTTTAGTTATTTTGAAAACAATGTAAATCTACCTACTTTTGGTGCATTAATTATTCATAAAGTTATTCATTATATATTGTTTTTGTAACTTTTTCTTATATTTTAAAACTAACCTTAAATATGTTAATAATTTCATAAAGGAGGTCGGTATAATATTCACAGTATTTATTATAAAAGGCACATTAAACATATTGTAGTATAATATTTAGGTTATTTTAGCTTGAGGTATTACTTCTACCTCCATTATAGTCAAAGCAGTGTAATCTGCTGACTTAAATAGCACAAAGTCATAAAACGTAGCAGAAAGGTGAATTGACAATTCTGTGTTAAATAGCCCCAAATGCCGCTACAATTTAATACATAGAATATATTGAAGGCAGTATGTAAACATTAAAACCCATATATGTATCTAAGTCTCTTACTTCAGTGTTTAAAAAGCATAGTCCATTATTGGAAACTGAGAAAATTACAGTTTGTAGTACATTTAGGTTTATTATTACTTTAGAGCCAATAACTTTTATTCAGTTTCACTTCATCGCTAACCGTACAAAAGGTGAGGTTAATTTGTTTAATTTTATGATAACTAATAAAACCAGTGGCGTGAACTAGTTCTATTTATTTTAGTTCACACTTTTCGAAAGTTAATGTGGTAATTGAAATAAGCCACGAAATACTATAATACATTTATATTTTTATGGGATCATTCATTACAATATTAGGTACGTATATAAAACGTTCGAAGGTTTTACACTCTATAGCAACAGAAAAAGCATAGTACACAACTCAGGTGGTAATGCCTATTACCTAATAGGTTATTACCGCCCTTATTATGTAATATACTCTTAAACCATAATCTTTAAATTTTAATTAATCCATGTTGTTTTTGTTAATTGTAAAATTGTATTTGTAATAATTGTATACGCATATAGTTCAACTCCGCCCTATATCTATATAAAATTTTACAATATTTGACTGTCTTGTGCTGTCTCTATACTCGAATTTGTATTAACCCTTTTTTCTACATTTTATGAACCTAAAATTGAAAATTTTATTTACTCTTAACGTGTTAATTTCAGTGAAATGCCTAAACGTTTTCTCATTTATCCTTTATTAACAACAAATGCGTAATATACTAAAATATTCCCCAAGTAACTATATGCTATTAATATGAAAATGTAAACCTTTAGTGTTATTAAACATAATTAAAATACCTAACTTTTGGGTTTTTAAATGGTGTATTTGTATATTTATATTTTACGTAAATCTGTACATTTCGATAACAATTACAGTTATCGTCCTCATTCGTGATATCTTTAAGAATTGTTTAAGGTGTTACATCAAATTTATGAAAAGGTAAACACAAGGTTGCTAGTAATGTAACAGTTTGATAAACGTATAAAGCCAACTATGGAATCTAACTCTAGTAAAGAATAACTAGATCCTTAACCACATTAAATATTGTTCAACTGTCTTGAAGATGACAAATAAGAATACCCTCTAACGGTCCAAGACTAACAATGAAAAATGTCTTAATCAAAGACCAATTTTAACAAAATTTAATCTAATTATGATGTAAGTATGTAGGTTTTTTGCTGTTTTTTTTTACCTAGACCTTGAAGTAAATCCATTACTAAAAAACTAAAGCGTGCCCATGTGTATTTTTTTTAAATTATAGGATGCCAAACCTATTTAAATGGAGATTTTCGTCTTGCCTATTGGAGTAATTAAAATGTTTGTATATCTTTATGTTGTAAACGAACATGATAACGAGTTTATCTAGAAAATATTTCCATTTTCAATTGAGTGTCACGATTTAAATTATTTAAAGCATGTTCAGCTACCGCAGATTTCTCCACTTGACCTAATCTACAAGATCTCATATTACGTCTTGCATCAAAGCTACGTTTTGTGGTTCCAATGTATGCTTTTCCACAAAACAAGATAACATACACTCTGGAAGACGGTAATGGGTTTGAAACATCTTTAGTTGAACTTAAATGTTCTTTAATTTTTCAGTCAGGTCAAAAATTGGTGTAATTAAATCTTTAGTGGATCGAGCCAAATGAATGTGTGATCCTGGATTTTTAAGATTTTTTTCGGGATGTTTATTTCCAATATGCTACAGTAGCAATAAGCAAATTTTAGGCCAATACTAAGAAGTATATTACAGTGTAGGTTACAGGTGTTCTTCAGCGAATTCACTTATACAAATGGTATATAACTAAAACATAGCAAGAATAAATACTACTGTCTAGAAACGTGTAGGAAGATCGGTCGGTTTGAATCGCTTTAGACTGCGCACTTGTTCACTTTCGTCTATCAGGTCTGACACTAGTGCATTGCGATGTGGTTCTAATCGTAGAAGATATTTCTCACTAAACTTCACAATCTGTTATTTCACTGTCTTCAATTTCAGGTCTTTCCGTACGTCTGTGTTTGGAATGTGATATGGAGCGTTGGTAATCATACGAAGTGTCTTCGACTGGAAGCGTTCCAGGATTTCTATATTGGAGTGTGAGGCAGTGGTAAAGGTGATCTGTAATGATTTCAAAATTTTAAATTGCCATTTTTGGAACGAGGCAGTCACTGCATCCAGATTTTTCTGTACATTACTTGCCGAGACAGGAGAGTCAGCATGGGTGGAAGAAATTGCTGTATCAGCATAAGTTGCGGTGTCCTTTTGGAACGCCTGACGTGATGGGTAGAATGACGATATGGCTTCTCCAAATTTCACTTGAAAGTACCTGTCCTCAAGGTACGATTTTATGATTATATAGTATGTGTAGGGTAGGGACTGCTTTAGCTTGAAGGGGAGACCTTCATGCCAGACCTTATTGAAAGCTTGACTGATGTCGAGAACGACGGCCGCAGAGTAGTGTTTGCTTTCGAATGCATGGTTGATATATTCTACCACTCTGTGTACCTGTTGTATGGTGGAGTGAAGACCCCGGAAGCCAATCTGGTTCGCAGGTATTTGTTTTTGATCTTCAAGAGTAGAAGTTAGTTTGGCCAGAAATAATCTTTCAAACAGTTTGGAGAACAGCAGACTGAAGGGTCTTTATGATGTGAGCACATTGATGGGCTTTCCGGGCTTAGGGGTAAGTATAATTTGTGCAGTTTTCCATTGTATCGGGAAAAATCCTGTACGTAGAATCCTGTTACATATAAGTGTGAGCATACAGATTGCTTTAAAAGGTAATTCCTTCAGTATGCGACCCGTAATAAGTCGTATCCAGGGGATTTTTACAGTTAGTCTTTCTGTCGATCATTGCTTGCACTTCAGTCCTGGTAAAAGGTTGGATGGGTAATGCAATTTGGTATGAAGCCTGAAGGAAGTTGTCCACTTCTTCGTTAGTGTGTGGGTCATTGGTAGGAAGAGGTTGAAGCACTTCTATGAGATGAACTGCTAAAGTGTCTGCTTTATTTTTGTCGGTACAAGCCCATGTATCTACTAATGCTACCAGTAGCCTTCCACAGGGAGTACTCAGTATCGTCTGTCTGTTCCAGTTGATCCTTCTAGGTATTCATTGACATATATGTTTTTTACCTGCTTTATGAGTTCTTTGGGATGTCGAGTTGCTGTGTTGAATCTGCGTTTGTCCTCTGGTGATCTATGTTGCCATATCCTTCTGAGACGCCGTTTTTCAGCAATCTTTTTTTTATGTCAATCGAATAGATTTGATGTATAATAGTAGTTGATGGTGGGGGTGTTGCTTATGCTTGTGTGAGTTTTTCTACCGCTTCTTCGATGGCTTCTTGTGTTTTCAGTGAGATATTAGATATTATGTTGTCCTGTAGTATTTCTCTGAAGTAGTGCCAGTCTGTTTTTTTTATTTATTAATGTTGGAGATCTCGTCTTATTTATAATTGTCGTACTAATTTGTGCAATTATAGGACTGTGGTCCGAATATAGATCGTGGCATGACAAAATTTTTAGATATTCTTGAGGTATGCCTTTGACCACAAAAAAGTCATGCAAGTCGGGGATCTTTGCTAAGTAATAATAATAATAATAATAATAATGTCTTTATTTGGACACAAGAATATATATAAGCTAATTGACCAGCTACTATGCAGATTACGATGTCCAAAGGGCGAAGTTCACTTTCGGGATGCAAAATCCGTCAGTGCTCTTCCACTTAGCCCGACAAATAGTAAATTCCAATAGACGGGTGAGCTGAGTATGAGTAATACATGCAATGAAAAAGTTTTAAATAAGGAAATGAAATGACAATAGAGATGAAATGGGACGTGTATATTTGTAGTAACTTATCGGCGTCTAAGTGCACAGCAGGTGTTTACGAAGTGTTTTTTTAAAATTAGTTGGTGAGAGATGTTTGATACTCGGCGGAAGTGAATTATATAAATTACATACATTATATGAAAATGATTTTTAAACAGCTCTAAATTATGTTTAGGAACAGTAATTAAATCCTTCCGCCGTATGTTGACATGATGTACATCAGTACGAAAGCAAATCTTATTATACAGATATGGAGGTGATTTATTCATTATAATTTTGTGATATAAGTTAGCTGAGTGAAGAAGTCGACCTTGTTCCATATTGCCAAGCAATAGCTGTTAATTTATGTGAGATACGATCGTAACGTTTAAGACCATAAATTAAACGCACGCACGAGTTTTGGATAACCTGTACTCTCCTAACAAGTTGTTTAGATAGACAATTACCATACACAGCACTACAAAAGGAAAAATGAGACAACACAAGAGATTTGCACAATAAAATTTTTGAAGATTGGGTCGGTCGGCCAATAAATAGGTTGATATGTGGAAAGATAACTAAGCTGCTTATTTTGTATAAGGGATAATCATAGTATTCTTCCTCTTGGATTGGGAACACGTGATCTCCGGAGGGGATGCTTCGCGTTAAAATTACCTCCGGCAAGCAAATTGGTTGCCTGAAGTTTGGATATACCTTTCAAGGGTATCTTTATCAGGTCTGTGTCCGGAAGGGCAGTAAACAGCAGAGATATTAAGAGGTTCAATCCAGTCCTCTATTAATACAGGTGGTTGCTTGTATAAATTCAGAACAGTATCTTAAAAGTTCGTGATGTCTTATATGTTTTATTAGTATTGCTGAACCACCTCTTGCTGTGTTGTTGGGGTAATTGGTGTTATAGCTGTCATAACCTCGTATTTTAAAGTATGACAGTTCTGTAAAATGTGTTTCCGAGATCAGTAATATGTCTATGTTGTGGTGTAATTGGAAGGTTTCTATTTCCTGACTGTGTTTTACTAGACCATCAGCGTTCCATTGGGCCAATTTGAGTATTTGAGCCATTATTGGTTATTTGAGTTTACTAACTGCGTCATTACATTTTTAAATCTCTAATTTCTTCCATGAGGTGATTGATCATAGCGCTGGGAATTGATGGTCTGTAGCATAAGGGCTATTATATTATTGAAGTGTTGGGGTAAATCTGTATTTCAATATAATTATTCTTCAAAAGAAATTACTTTCATTCATTTACAACCAATTGTAATTAACTCAATCCAACCGTCATTAAATATGCACAAATTCGAAAAGCTATATTACATTAAACCTTTACGAGTTACGTTAAAATTCCTTAAACAATGTTAACCTTGGAACGTTATTACTTTCCTTTCTCAAATAAACACCAAAAATATTTACGTTAATTTCTGTGATCTCATTAAAATAATAATACAGCGCAACAAACTCGCAATTAGATGTCGTATAACATGTGGATTCACATCTCATAAAAAATAAATATACAAGTCCATAAACTAAAAACATATATATTACACCACCTTCAAATTACCTCACAATAAATACAGTGTAAGCACGCTTAATTAGATGATTTCAATTCATTACTTATTCGGCCTTTCTAAAAATTATTGTAAAGTCTGTGCTCAAATCAGTAAAACAAATGATTATTCGCACAAAAAATTTCGTCCAAAAAATTCTTGGTACAAACTTTGTCGATGAAACATAATTAGATTTAAAAAAAACATTCGAAACAATGTTGTAAATTCGGTAGATTGAATACGATTGCCATAAAAATTCTACATTAAAATCATTAAAATTGATCCACAAATTAATTCTGTTCAATCCCTTATGTTATACGATTCACCCCTAAACGAAACTTGGTGAATGGCCTCTGCCATGAGAATATAATCGAAGTTGAAACTGCATTCGATTTTCCAAAAATCTCGGCTCGTAAGTACTTCTCTAAATTGCGTTCTGATTGATTTACAATTATTTGTTGTATGTTACACTATTAGCTTAAGTTCCCATCCACTCTGTTTACTTTACTCTACTTTAAGTCCGGAATATCACTTATTAATTTTAATTCTTAAAAGAGCAAGAGCTTTTTCTATTTACAGTGGAATACTTGTTTGTTAACAGGCAGCTGTATCCAGGAAGTCGTCCACAAAACTAACACCTGAACTAATTTATTTAGATCCGCACAATAGGTACGAAAACAACTCTAAAGGAAATGAGGACGCACTTATTCAACACGACTCAAACTTCTATGGATGACAAATGTCGGCATTCGACAACGATAACGATAATTATTTCGGGGAGAATGAAGCCAATACATGAACCACCAAAAAGGGTGTATTCCGAACCAAACTTCCACGGTAACTTCTCTAAGGCCCCTGAAATGGACGTAAACAGTTCACTACCTCCAAAAAAACACATCTTCGTAGGTGCGGCAGCACCGCGAACAAGAGTAAATACTGCTCTCTACGGCATCTCTAACAGAACTAACTTAAGCTCAATTCAGGTTTCCAAATCTGTCCCTTTCCAAATTACGTAAAACTAAATTAGCGTATCATAAGTTTTAAGCGCAGAAAGAACGATCCTCAATACGAAAATTTTCGAGAGAAGAGAAATTACATTATGTTGCAACTGCCACGTCAGCTTATTTTTCTTTAGTACTTATTGTAGCTCAAATAAATTCCTCCCATTCTGCAATGACAAAACCTAGCAAAGGTGATATGGTATACAATTACAATTTCAGACTAACTGAACATATTACGAAAATACTACTTTAAATACAATACGTCAATTTAAACTCGAAATTAAGTAACATTAGAACAAAACCAACTATCTACAGTACGATCCTTAAAATTTGCCCACAGGGTGATAGTTCATACGGAAAGCTTTCAGCTCTACATCTAAAGTTATCGGTTATCTGTAATTTATGGAATCTGTAATTATTTACTGGTTTTGTTTTTACAACAATTATCTTTAATAACTAAGAAGTTTTGAAAATTCTAAATCAATTTAGCCCTAACCTGTAAATAAAATCACATTTATGAACAAAGGGTTTTATCTCTCGAAGTGGATCAATTTATTTTTGATTTTCAGAGTTTAAATTTATTTTTGTTGAAAGCTTGCACTTAACTGCATTATTTACTACAAAGTTTTAGTTAATACGTTCATAAAATAGTGTAGTACGTCCTTTAGAGCACTTTAATAATACTTTGAGTAACTTTAACTTTTCGTCAAGTAAGGCGAGGAGCAGTTACATTCTTTTTTTACTGTACTCCTGCATAATGGATTAATTTTAAATGTCAAACAGGTTGCTAGAAAATTGTTTTTTTGAACATACATTCTTAATTATTGAACTTTGTAGACACTCTCGATGCACATTTAATAACAAACCTTAAAATTATTAACATTTTAATCGAAACTGTAATCAGAACTTCATCTAACAAGTAATCTGTGTTTAACAAGATTACGATTAGCACTCGCTCTTCTTTCCGTTCAACTGAAACTGGCTTTCGAATTACCAACTCTGTTATACTGAACACTACATTATTATATTAAATTTCTAGGCGCAACTTTATTCAATTAGCTACATTTCAGATGTAGGATGAGTTAGCTTGCTTTAACAGCCAACTAACAGCTAACTAAACACAGAAAAAATACTCAGAATTTGGTAATAATAATACTACCACTACTACCAAGTAAAGCAATAGTACTTGAACAAAAAGGCAGCCTATTGATACGAACTTAGTTAACGCTAACTTTCTTAATGTGATTTTGAAGTTGCTTAAAGTAAATAGAATTACGAGCTCTGAACTTCTAATTAGCTTGAGCTTTGGTTCATTCAAACTAATAACGTAAAATTAGCAACTTTTACTTGTAATTGTACGCAAATTCGGGACTATTTTAATTTAGCGTTTATAAAGTTCACAATTTGATCTTTTTTTCTGCTTAAAGAGAAAACTCTTTCCGCACAATACGGTCTAAGTTTTTATTTCTTTTTATTCGTATTTTAATCCTTCGCTTTTCATTTACTTTAAAAGACTGTAAGCGGAGAACTTAATTGATCCGTGTTGGTTTTAGTTTTATTTTACAATTATTTTTAATATGGAGAGTTACACTTAAAGTTACGTAATGCAATAACATAACTTCCAATGCTCGCCATCCACTTATGTAAATAGCTCAAATGCATAAATTTTGGAATCGTGTCAATGTATCAAGAGCAACACGAATACTTGTGGCAGCTATAGTTAGTGCATGAAAAAATATATAACGTATATTAACCGATTCGTTACATTACCTATACACACATACCATTATGAAAACATTCTTCCGCTCGCAGGCTTTGAAATTAGTTCTTTTAATTACCTTGGCCACACTACTGTTAATTTATAGAATGACAGTTTAGAAGGTTAATGTTCCGATTCCTTGCTTACTAACAACCTGCACTAGTGTGGACGTATTTCTAAACTGTTTGTACAGAGGCGACCATGATGGTCATTAACATCTTTGTCAATTTCGGTATGCCACTCAAATCTTACGCACCCCTTAGTCGTTAAGAATGGGATGTTTTTAAGGCACGTACTTTGCTTTCGGCAGTATAGCTTGTACCGTTTGCCTGAAATTGTAGTTAATATGCTCTATTCCATCTTATTTTGTATTCGGGCCATGATTTTTTCTGTAGTGGTATTACCATTAGTCAAAATGACAAGAATTCGATTTGACGTCGTCCTATCAAACGTAGTCGAGCCTACTTAAGTAACGCATATCATGACCAAGCATCATATTCAGTTAATAATAATTTGTTCAGAAAATGCCCAAAGTCATCGTAAAGGGTACAAAGTTTCAAAGTTAAACATAGTGCCACAGGGTAATGTAATGGGGAACTTATGGTAATGGTGTCGTGTGTTTCAAGTACGTAAGAATTTAAATCACTTTCTCGTGCGCACCTATAAGTTTATTTTTATTTGCTAATCTTTACAATTTTGCAAATTATTCTATTTTTACCTATTTACTACTACTTACATGTCCTTTCCTTGATTCCTCTCGCCCTTAGTTGCTTTCTCCTTGCCCATGTTTCCTCCATCCATTCCGCTGTCCCTCCCTTTTCCTTATGTATTTCTTCTACACTCCTATCCTCCTCCCTTAACTCCCGACGCTCTTTTGTCATGTGCCTTAGATTCTCCATTCCTTCCCCGCATAATCTACATCTTCTTTCTTCCTCTTTTCTCCAATACTTGTTTCCCCACTCTTTATTGCCGCATATAGCACCACACTTTGCATTAATTTTTCAAATAGCAGCTTCCTTTTCCCTAGGTCCACTTCAAACAACATTTTCTCCACACTCCACACTTGTCCTATTAATTTATTACCTTTTCTCACTCTTTCCTTTATGTGCTCCCCATCCTTGTTGTCCTGTCTCATCGTATATCACAGGTATTAGAATTCCTTTACCTGCTCAGATTCTTCCTCTCCCCAGTTCCACTCTTCCTTTTTTCTTCTCCCCCTCCCTTTCTGAATATTAGTATCTTTGTTTTTTTGTGTTTACATCTAGTTTCTTTCTTTTCGTATATCTTTCCAACGTCTTCATCACCTTCTTAATTTCTTTTTCTTCCTTCGCCACCAATATCGTCTGCGTACGCCAGCGACCATACCTTCAATTGCTCTACCCGTTTGCTGCCCTCTTAATGTCTCCTCCAGATCCCTCGTATATATCGAGAAGAGACTTGGGCTTAGTGGGCATACTTGTCTCAGGCCCTTCCTTTTTACGAATTCCTCGCTCACCTCTCCATTGACTCTTACTCTGCTCCTCCTTTCCTCAAATATTTCCTCCATCCTTTCTATCAGTCTTTCATTTATCTTTTCTTTCTCAAGCGTTCCCATAGCTTTTCCCGGTTCACTCTGTCGAACGCCGCCTTTAAGTGTACGAATAACGTCACCATTTTCCCACTTTTCTTATCTAATTATTTATTTGCCATGTGCTTCATTAACATTCACTTTTCCCCTTACTGAATCCCGCCTATCGCTCTGGAATCAGTTTCTTTTCCTATATCTCGTTCTGTAGTCTTTCTTCTAGTACCGTCGCGTATATTTTATACGCCGTGTATATAATGTCACTCCTCTATAATTTTCCACTTCCTTCTCATTTCTTCCTTACTTTTTTGTGCTCCCTCCCCCTCCCATACTATATTTCTATCCTCTATTTGTACTTCTTTATGCTCCACTCTGACCATATGTTTTTGTTATGTACTCCTCTTTCTTTTCTCTCTCTTCTCTTACTCCCTCTTCAATTACCAGTTCTAGCGGCTTTTACTTTTTTCCCTACCCCTTTGTTGGACTTTTCTTCTTGATTCAACCATTTTCCTTTTGCTCCCATTATTATTTTCCCCTCTCCGCTCCCTTTTCTCTTACCGCGTACTGCACCTCCTATGCGAATTCACTTGGCATTTCACCTTCCCAACGCTCCCATTCCTTTTCTTCCATCCATGCGTCTTGTAATCCCGCCAGGTCTTGCTCCTTTATGAACTCCCAAAACTCTTTGTATTTATTCTTTATTTCCACCACATTCCAGAATAGTACTTTTAACTCTTTTCTCTAGTTCCCTTTCTTGCTCTTTTCTCTTTCCGTTATTCATTTTTCCGCTTCGTTTCCGTTTCGTTTCCCTTTTTTCCCTTTCTCAACATTATTTTATATTGGTTTTTTCCCTTCTGTTACCCCACTTCTCTACTCTCTCTCTGCTTAACTCCTCTTGCTCTCATTCCATATATACCTTTCTCCATCAATCTCCATTTTTCTATATCCTACCCATACCTTTCTCCCCTCCGCTCTTTTTCTGATGCCTTGCTCCGTATTTCTTTCCCGTGTCAGGTCGTGGGCTATATATAAATATGTATTCTTGTATCCTTTAGTTTGCTCTTCCCCGCCATAATTTTTGCTTTCCTCCCATCTCTCCACATCCACCACCACCATCTGATTTTCTTTCTGTCTGTTTATACCGTCACTTTTTTGAACTTCACTATGTTTAATTTCTCTTCCATCATCACGGGTAGGTCTTTTTCTGGCTCCTTGCTTCTCCGCCCCTTTATTACAATATTATCCCTTCTTTTCTCCTCTTTTCTTCGTCCGATATTTTTTTCTAACTTTTCAATTCTCCCTATCTATTCTTCCTTTTCCCTCGGCCACGCCTTTTCCCTTTCTTTCATTTCTTCCTTTGTTGCCTTAACTTCTTTTCTGATTCCCACTGTCTTGGTCCATCTGTACCATCATTTCTTTTATTAATCCTTTCACTTCTTCGATTTATGTTTCTTCTTTTGTTATATCACTTTTCTTGTTATCTATTTTCTGTTTCTGCTCCTCCCTTGAATGCTGGACGTCTGAAGACCTTATTATTTTCTTGTCCTTGCCAAATATTCTGTCTGTTTCTGCTTCTTCTTCCTCCCTCTCTCACTTATTCATTACTCACTACTTCCCGTTAATATATTCAATAATAATAAATAATATCCAAAATAAATGTGTTGCACTGCACTATTGTTAATAAAATTCAATTTAAATTTCAATAATATGGAAATTTTTTTTAATTGATTTGTTTTGCCTTTTCTCTTTATCCTAAAGGGGTGCATAATAGCTCATTTTAATCGTCTTTTACTGTTGAGTGCTACCTTATCAGTTGCACTTTATAGTTCAGTTTAAACGTTTGTATCTTTAGCCCTCTAAGAGTTCCTGACTTTGGATAAGTATCTTTCAATATGGTTTTTCCTTCTCTTTCGCTTGAGATATCGTTCGACCTTATCGCGCTCAAAATAAGGTTATCTTTGTCAGCTGTCTGATAACACTGCGTCGCTAATACCTTATAATTAGCTACCTACTGTTCGTACGATAATGCAACTGGTCTAAAAAAATTTTTAGACCATTTAAACACGCACCACCGGTCTCTAGCTACTGTTTGCTTTAAGAAAACTCTATTTTCACTTTTCCCACTCAAAACATTGCTCTAGATCACGTCTACTTAATTAAACTCATTATATTTAGCTCGAACACCACAACTTTAAATAAATGCACGGAGCACTTGTAAACACATGTTTCTCGATTGGATCTACCACTACTATTGTTCGCACATTGAGTATGTATTTGGTTTTAGGTTTCACGGCGAACTATCCAAGACATCATAACGGCACGACCTCAAAAATTTAAAGTCGAGATACTGTGGTAAACACGGAAAATCTAAATTTTAAAGTTTCGCCTTTCGGAAAGATCTACAACGACTAATTTGGCAATTTAAGTCCAAAAATGAATATTTTACTGTGGATCGTCACGTTTTAAATGGTTCGGAGACACATGAGAGAAATGTTTCCATTGAAAATATACCACATGGTATTATAGCACTAGGATAATCCGATTCAGACGGTGATATGGATTCAGATTCTTCTAGTGATATAACGCAGTTTGAGTAATACCCCATTCTTTGGCATCAAAATGTTAGTAATAATACATTTAAATATTTGGTTTTTGTCTGGTCTTATCCGAGGATACGAAAGCAGCAATCTTGTGGTGAATCGAAATCGCTCCCATCTACAAAGGAACTTTTATTTAAAATTAAGGTAAGAGAGTAGCGTGAGAATTAATAATGTTTTGGAACTCGGTTTGATTATGTAACGTATAATTGATACGTATAAATAAACTTTAATATAAAATCAAAAATGTTAGGTATAAATATAAATAGCATTTAAATTTATTGTTTTTTTTTGCGTAAAAAGAAATCGCCCACGCAGGAGATTATTATCGAAAGTTTAATTTAGTTTTGGATATCCTATGGAGCGAATATAGTCTGTAGATTTTACAGTCATACAAACATACAGTCATGCTACAGACATTTTTTTTCATTTTAAGGTGGCGTAGAATAGGGACTTTTGTTGCATTAGTTCCGTTTCAAATATATTACTCGGCAAGATCAGGTGGTACTTAAACCCATTTAAAAGTGGTTGATTGTGAATAAGCGCCTTAAAATTGCTGACATCTTCAAAATGGTGGCCATTCTGCTTTAGGGAGTTTACAGGTAACCTTTTTCGTAGTATAGTTGACTAACTGCGCAGTTTAAGAAACTTTTAGATTATCGCAAAGCGTGAATCTTCGAAAAAATTGTGTGTAGTACTTGAAGTGTTTTAACTACGGACCCCTGCATGGGGTTTATTTGGTAAAAAAATGTGTGCTTAGTTCTGAGCATTGTGTTGGGAAAGTATTTTCAAATTTCGAAGCTCTTCCCAATTTTATTTTAAAGAAATAGTACCTTGAGCCGAATAATACAAACTTTGCGGTAGTTGTGAGTATTGTGCAAGTAAGAAAAGCAATTTTAACGTTTAATTAACGTCAACCTATTGATTCACGAGGGAAGCAAGATTAAACTGTAACCATTTGGTGAATATTAAATGTAAAGATCAACACATGTGTAAATTTAGAACAATAAGCATTATAAAGTAGTAAAGTGCTTACGGACAAATTGTGAGCCGCGGCCGGTCGTCTAATGAAAATTTAAATAGTGCGTTCGTTCCCCCTAGAGTACTCTGATTGGTGGGTATACTACCCTATAATTCTTCATCACAAAGGATTCTTTTCATCTCGGGGATTAGTATAAGAAATTGCGGTCTTGAGTATACTAAAATCAACAGAGGCGATTGAGAAGAATCTGGTGCATAGAAGGATTTAATTAATATTTGGGAGACTCAGATTGAAATATTGAATATTGGCAAGCGTAAAGTTATCGTTTTATAAGTACAAGTTTACTGAATTCGATAATTGAGAATGTTTTTTTTCTTTTTTTAAAAGCAATATTTTGAATTTATTGTTTAAAAATTGCAACACAATTGGTTTAGATGGTTATACATTTCATTGATATTAAGTAGTTTTAGTCTGTATACGAGGGCAAATTCAAAAGTGTATAGAAAGGGTTTCACCAGTTGTTAACACGCATATACCGAATGCGTTCAATATTTTTCTAGTAACATATGTTTCAAAATTTCCTCTAAGCCTTGATGTGTTCTGTTTTTTTTTAGTTTCTAATATTAATTGAACTTTGATGTTTTCAGAATTTATTTAATGCTTATGCATTTATTATTTTGGGCCAAAATAAATTTATGAAGCTTGCGTAAAGGGATCTTGACGTACTGTTTTGAAGTAAAAGCGTGTTTGTTATTTGTTTATCAATTTTGAATCATTGTTGATAATCATTAATGTTAGCTCATATTTTACAAGTGTCAGTTAGGATTAATAGTATTTCAGTCTTTTGTGTACAAAAGACACCTAACGCAATTAAATATTTTCCAAGTGAAATACACGCGGTTTATTCTGAAAGTTTGTACTATTATGTAGCGTGTAAGCTAACGTCTTGCGTTCCACGATTTTGCAAGATTAACATCGCACCTTAAGAAAATGTTTAAGGTAAGTTTAGGTCTTCGTGGCGCTCTAAGGACATTTATTTTATGCGCACTACACGACGGTAGCACTGTTTGATCGTGTAACAAGTATTGCAATAAACCCTACAGAACCAGTAAAACAAGTTATCGCAATTTCAACTATCAAGAATCTGTAATTTTCTCTTTACATGTAATACAAGTGCCAGAAATAAGCTTGAGCACTAGTAATCTGATACGCGTTAGACAGAAAACCCCACTTAACCGACTGTTTCTCTGGTTTTCAAATCGGTACCGTGTCTGATACTTATGATAGAGGTAGGTCGAGTGTAATTTTGGTAATTTATTTTATTTAACCGAATGGTACGTAACCATCGATGTGTATATACTGTCAATTTGAATAACTTTAAAGATTACATACGGAATATTTGTATATATAAATCCTTTTGGATTAGCGTCTTAAGCAGGGTATTCTCCTATTTGCTTTTCTGTATAAACTCACTTGACCTGGTTGTATTGTTTATTTT
Source organism: Vesta saturnalis (assembly GCA_036346205.1). Lineage (NCBI taxonomy): Eukaryota > Metazoa > Arthropoda > Insecta > Coleoptera > Lampyridae > Vesta > Vesta saturnalis. The sequence continues at coordinate 2,429,828 of JARFJB010000862.1, forward strand.
CTCTCGAAGTTGAACTTTTAACAAAATCAGGTAATTAAAGAACTATTCAGATTAGATTCCTATCTTTTCTTAGCACCACTGAACATAATTATGTTGAATATAATAAATAAATACATTGCGAAAACAAAATGTAATACTTTATTTTCATACTAAAAAGTTCATTCATATCTTTTGGTCGACGCAAAGGTATAGTGTAAAATCGCTTTTTTAACTATAAAATGAGGACGTATTAATATGAAAGTATTAAGTTTCTCTTCAGATTGTACTTTAATTGCGATGGTCTCTGCCTATCGTATCTCGCGTCCTTTACCCATATTTGCACACCTTATGAGTCTAGCTTATTGCATGCACTTATAATGACACTAGTAACTTAATCTTTCACAAGAGAAACTTTAACTCGAGTACATTTTAATATAGATGGGACGAACAAAATTAATTCGGAATTGAAATACTATCCTCACAAACTTGATAATTTACTTTGAGACGGGTTTAAACGGCATTAAATCACCGCAGAGGTAATATCCGCATGGGCCAACTAGCTCGTCGTTAGGGCCGTGAGCGTTGCTAATAGTTCGTTTACGTTCGTACACCAGGTGTCTTAAATCGAGTAAAAGTATGCTAAGAAAGGATGATGCACTGATACAAAGCAGGGAACAGTACGTTCAGCCTTTTGTAGCCTGCACACTCCGATTTATATCCCCACACTTTACTTCTAAGCTCACAAACCAATCGTGTTATTGTAAAAATTTCAATTTTAAATTTTGAATTCAGCTAACATCAAACAGACTTCCCACTGCCCTATCTTAATTGATATCGGTCACTCAAACTAAAATGAGATAGTCAACAAATCTGAACTATCATGTATAAAATTGACACCCTTTCTGCGTCTGTTTCTTTACAAATTATCAAACTCGTAATGTAATTCAATAATTAACTTTGCATTCGTCTACTATATCAATGTAAATAGTTCATGTACAGCACAATAAATTTTAGATTAACAAGCAAATCAACAAATATCAACCTCTTCAAATTTAGATACACAAATAATTCCTATTTTCCCTTTTTATACTACATAAAAGCGCTTTCAAGGGATAACTTGCTATCACTCGAGTTTTACACAGTTTCTTTGAATCAATAAATAATACTTTAATTGCACACAAGAAGAACTCTCCCGATATTGTGCCTTAACTTACTAAACCAAGCCTCTTGTTTCTTTAATAATTCTTACTTAATACACCACGATTATTTTTCCCTTAAATGATACCAGTGCGTCAGTAAAACTACACTAAAATGAGTGTGACCTGAGAAATCTTAATAACAATACACAAAAGGCGAAGGGCAATAGAACTCCTCGTTCTATTGTATCATAGTACGTTTTATACGCTCACATAATGACAACGATTGTTTAAAGCACTCCTCTGGGTTCTTAACCGGGTGCAGTTTACATACGACTGACTAGATTTATGGCTTTACACAGAATAACCATTCGCTTTTTCAAAATTCACCATTTTCTATTACAAAACCCCAGTTAATTCCTTTACTAAAAATTTATTCAAACGGTTAGCACGGTAGAAACCCCATTAACTACCGCATTAGATAGCGTACTAATCCTTATATTTCCTTTGCTTCCTGTTATCTCTCAGATCCCCTCATACCGTTTTACTAACTTCTAACAAATTATACTTTCTTTTCGTTACGTTCTTGAGTTGCTACTGGTAACAGAGATTCATTGTATTTCAATAATGAAGTCACTTCTTATACGTATACATTTCGGGAGATGCACTCTGACTAGTAATAATTTGTAGTCAAATATGGCGTGATCCTAATAATTCATTAGCTTTTGAGGTACAAACGAAAATATTAGAAGAACCAATAAAGAAAGAACGAACAAGAACCAAATAAAGTAGAAACAAGTGTTTTCATTCCAATCTAATAAATACTATGTGGGTGGCCGTGGTCATGGAGATCAGAAAAACTTAATTTTATTAGCTTTATTTGGAACAATGTGCCATATTGTTACCTATCATTAAGTTGGGCGGTATTATGGATGTTGTTTAACGTTTAAAATTGAAAGTTTACTTTTGGGTGAATTAATTTTTGTGTCTCGTCCAGGTGTATTAAAAGAAAATGCCGTCGTTTCGAATTGTTTTTTCCAAACTTTCTTAATGAAATATTCTGTATCTTTTTATGCATATGTATTGTGCTACACAGCAGTGCAAATTTTTTTTTAATCGATTCAGAAATGATTAAGAAAGAGACATCTACAAAATCACAAATGGATACCTAAAGAGTCAAAAATCGAGACGTTTACAAAAAATAGTCAACTAAAATAAAAAATTGATTAAGATTTGTTTGAATTAATAAAGGTTTGCAAGGAATATTACTTTACTATATATATTGAGTTTCTTTTACATCTTCCATGCGTTTATTCCAACGTACATACAGATTTGTAAACACCTTGTTTAACATATCAGAAGTTATTCTAGCAAATTCATGACGAGTGTTATTTTATAATTGATTCAAATTTTATGGTGCAGAATATGTTAAAGATTTTACATATCCTCAAAAATATAGAATCGAAATTCGGATTAATGCGCAATGCCAATTCAATAGTTACCAAATTTATTGGAATTACTTGAAACCCTGAAAAAATAGGTGGTGTTCAGATGATCGTCTTGTTGAAACCATGTTGCGTTTATATTATCGTTTAGTTCCATGTTTTGTTCTAGCTGTGGATAGTAAAACAGTTGTAAGTATCCTGTTAGCACCATATACGATTTCTTCGGCGAAGGAAAATGTTGCATAAATTTTAGTTTTATTAAAAGTACTCGAAACATTCACCTTAGACGAATCACTCTCATGCTCGTTTACCATGAAGGTTTTCCTTTGGCCAAATTCTGCAATTATGCTTGCGAACTACATCAAACTCAAGTAGCGTAAATTACTCGATAAGTTCGTTACTGTTTCATACAGATAAGCTCGATTGTTAATCTCACCTTTGATGAATTTCAATCTTATAAGGTTCTAGTTTTAAGGACTACAACATTTTTTTTAAGTCACACGATCAAACCGCTTACCAAAGTAAGCTGGTTGCCACTCTAACTGCAGTGGAAATGGGCGGGTTCGATACAAGAAGTAAAACGGTTGAAACTTCGGTGTAAAGTACACTTACCATAACACGATAAATAACAACATTCAATCCGGGAAAAATAGTCTATAATCGCTACCAAAATCTGAAATTTCTCTGAAATAAATAATCCTAGTCGAGTTGTTAAGTTAATCCTACTTAACTGAAATTGTAGCCTGCTCGATAAAATTATACACAATTCAAGTTCAAACATTCAGTTCGTATAACAATATTTCACTTTAAAAGAGCACGTGAAATTTGTCTCAGTATTCTCATCAATCTATCTTAATCCCAAAACAACAACACATACACGTCGATTAAATCTTAAACATCTTTAAGTTAAACTAATATTTAAAATAAATTTATCCAAAGCTTAAGAAAATTTTGAAAGATACGTTATCGTAAACTGCATGTTCATAAAATCAAAGTAATGTGATGTTCAAATTTACACTCAGGATTTTTATGACAATTATAAATATTGTTTTATGCGTATAATAAAACAATATTTATAATTGTCATAAAAATCCTGAAATAAATAAACATCACTCAATTTGGAAAAAAAGTAATCAAATGCTATTTGAATTTTTAAGATGTATTTAAACGTTTGTAAGTATGAATGAATTGCTGAGATTTATATCTGAAACTTCCACTTGAATAAACCGTGACCAGTATTGTGTACTCAATAACTCTCAATGAATGTAAAGTAATTAAATTTTGTAATCAGTCTAACTCGTAATGAATAATTTTCAGGTCAATCATTTATCCAAAATGTCAAAAGTTTGATTACTTTGAAACGGTGTAATCCTTTCAATCTTATCAAATCTTAGAATGTAATTTTGGTTCTCTTTAAGCTGTAGATTGAGCTATCACTTTAGTAAGGTCTTATAATAAAACTGTAGGGAGGTTTACCGTAATTTAAACATCAGAATAAATTAACATATCGTACTCGTTAGACTAAAATGCCGAATTCGGGCATTCGCCGAAATAAATACTTACTTAGTTGCTCAAATGCCGAATAGCAATGTATTTCGGCAGATAATCGCATAAAAAATCTGTCTAAAAAAATGGAAATAAAAAGGAAAATTAGAATCTACGGTAACCTAGGTGGGTCATTTGAAAAGGACCCACCCTTAATATTTCAGTAATGCGCCGTGTTAGAGTGTAATGCCGTAAACATCAGATTTACCCCTCCCTACTGGAGATACCCTTACATTTTTTTCAAATGGCTTTAGGTATTAAGTAATCGCTCATTTAAAAGGTCTGGTAAATCTATTCAATCATGTTTTTGACTTTGATTCCATTGTTATGTAACCGTTGTTTAAAATAGTCTCTTTAACCCTTTATGATGCCCCCGTTTTATGTTGACATCCATTGTAGGCTGTAGATATTAAAAGAGGTATCACATGTTATCCCAGGTTATGTTAAAAAAACTCTAGAGGTGTTTTCAGAAGGAAGAAGGTGATTGAATGAATGACATGTCAGAAAGTACCCACTCAAATTAAAAATTAGGCTGTTCCAAGACATCCTTCTGTCACAACATAAATCAAAATACGGGGGCATCTGAAAAGTTTAATAGACTCCATTTTAAACCACGATTAAATAACAATGGGAGGCTGGAATCAAAGGCAAAAACATGATTAAATAGAGGTTTACGTGACCTGTTAATTGAGGCAGTGTGTGTGTGTATATATATATATATATATATATATATATATATATATATATATATATATATATATATATATATATATATATGGCATGACCCCTATTCAATGACCCCTATTCAGCGGTCCCGTTTCAGTGGTTTTCGTTTCGGCGGTGCCCCGTTTCAGCGGTCCCCGTTTCGCGGACCTCGTTTTAGCAGGAAAGTGGCCTGAGTTGTATTAGCATAACGTGGACCAAAAAATGAATTAACTTACCAAGTTGTTGTTCAGAAAAGAAGAATAAAAAATACAGTTGTCGGAAAAGGTAGTCATTGGTTATATTCGACATGGATAAATTAATTTTAATTAACAGTTCACATTTTAATATTTTCAAATTGCTAGTAATGAATTGATCAACTTTTTGAGAAAACATAATGTTGGAAAAAATAGTTTAAAACGGTGAGCTCCCCATCCTTTTACCTTTACCGGGGGCCGCTGAAGCGGGTCACCGCTGTAACGGGTCGCCGCTGGAACGGGGGCTACTGAAACGGAACTGCTAAACGGGGACCGCTGAATCGGGAACCACTGAATCGGGGTGTAACCATATATATATATATATATATATATATATATATATATATATATATATATATATATATATATATATATATATATATATATATATATATATATATATATATATATATATATATATATATATATATATTAACGCACATATATTTGACTCTGTATTGTTAATGTCCAATGACTGTTTATCTCCAAATTTACAAAGCTGGAACAGACCTTTGGATTTAGTTACATAGGTGAATTTCCAACTTTTTTAATACAATTATTGCTGCTTATTCCAAATTTGCTGGAACACTTTGGAAAAGTCTAGGTGAATTTCCAACTCACATTAATCATTTCATTAGTAAACGTTTAAATACGTCATTCCAAAATATGTTTTTACAGTAAACTAATATATACTGCGGCAGTAATCATTTACAGATAAAAACTAGCATTTGTCGTTACAAAATACTCACGCGCGACCGCCCCCTTAAATGTATCACTCTAAGCCCGATTGATACCTTGTCGTTCTTCCTTATATACACCCAGGCATCGATCCTGCAAACGACAGCCTATTTATTCCACTCAAACTAAAACACACGCTATCCCAGAGAAGTTTCTAACACGGAGCTTGTCCGCGCAGAAAGCAGAAAACTGCATTAATGCAAAACTTGGGACCAATTTATCAGTCATCTTGAATATTTTACAAAAATCTTAATAACTCTTCGATCCATCCAAATTTCGCATCTATACTCACTCCACACAACATCGAGGTATAAATTGAACTTTTTATGAAAGTGCCACATGTGCGCAAACTTTTCTTCCGCAAAGTTCAATAAATTTTAACACCATTTATGCTTGAGCACACATAAAAATTTCCATTCTGCAATATTAAGTCATTTATTCAAGCAAAGTATACATACATATTCTTCCTATACACATTAATACAATATCAGCCTATCACAAATTCACAAGCTACACATTCCTTAAAATATAGTAGTCAAATGCAGTATTATTAACAGGGGTGCTACTAAAGCATTATTTTTCATTCAAATTTAATATTTCCTACTCATAAATATTTATACCACATTTATATATGCTTTTATACAATACTTAAAACTTTACCAAAATTCCAGTGGCGTAGCATTTACACCAACTTACATTATGCACACGAAAATACAAAATTTTCGGTACAAACTTACGTTGAGTTTAAGTGTAGCAAAGCTTAGATTAGAATTTTTTTTTCTTATTTATGTTGTCATTTATTAATAACTTTCATTAATTCAAGTAAATCTTAATAAATTTTTTATTTTAGTTGATTATATTTCGAAAACTTGCTCAGTACCTATTTCTAATTTTGTAGATGTCTATTTAAACATTAATTTTTAGGCCGTTTCTAAACATTCTAAACACTTTACGAGGAAGTTGTAATGGATGAAAATAATAATTTATTAAAAAGAACTTGAAACATGAAATTGAAAACCGCATGTTTCTAACTTAACCCGTTTAAAAGTTTACTGTTAAAATAGGGGAAAATATAATGATGGTACATCCATTTTTCTCAATTAGGTTTTTATAACCTAAAGCAATAAACCTGAAAGAACAAACTATATGTGCTGCATTGAATTAACGGAAATAGCCAAACATGTACATTATATTTTTGTAAGTCTCGTAGTTAAGCAATATTATTTTAGAAGAGAGGGATATTATTGCTTGGATAACTTTGTTACGTTTGCGTAGGGCGTTTGGACGCTTGTTTCATGTAATACAGACTGAACTGTTTATATTTGTATTACATCATTTGCGTATTTATTGGGAAATTTGTTTTTATATAAAATGAATGTAACCTGATAGGGATCGTTGTAGTCGATAAAGGGCTATGAAAACCAAGTGGTAGATCCAATTTCCAATTTCCTAAAACCATTTTCTCGATGTATATAGATACAAACCAAAGGTTGCTTAAATCCTTTACTGACAGTAATCTGATATTGAGGATGAATGTATATTATTAAATAGAATCAATTTCGAGTGTACCTTTTTTCTCATTGCAACATAAAAAACAAGAGAATTGGTAGTATGCAAAATGTCAAAAGAAAAAAACTGTCTTATAAGTTGGATATCCGCATATTGAAAACGCCTAGTTTATTGTGATAAATGACGCATTTATTCCTAAGATTTCCCTAAGCATTATCGTCAATACTGCAGAACAATGCAGTTTATTTTTTTTCTGAGATTGATGTTTTCGATTTTGTCGAGTAAGGAATGATTGGAAACGTGATACTTCTACATTTGGCTTATTTTGATGCAAAACTTCCCTTTAGATTCTAGTTTATACCAGGCGTGACTTTATCAATGGTGGAAATATTGCGACAGGACTGCCTTTTTAAGGATTTCTTCTATATTGTTACTTTATTGACGAAGCAAATCTTTGGTTATTTATTTTATAGCGTGACAACGACGACGTTTGCTGTTTTATTAAAATATATCGGTTGTTAACGGCGATCCCTTGCCAACTTTTCCTCATTTATTTGGGTTTAACGAGACCAATTCAATAATACTAGTTAGGCACACCCTGTGTATCGCAATAACTAATGCGTGCATAAATTACAATGACAGGCAGCATTATTTATGTATGCGTATGTTCATCTTTCTATTTAATTACTGAGATTTTATTTTGACAGGAAAATATGCAGATTTGTTTGGCAACGTACAAAACTTGGATCGTTAAATCCTTTAACAAATGTTCGTGTGCAGTTTTGCATTTTACACTCGGTAGCGTATTTAATCTCAAACCCACAATGAAAATTTAATTCACGAACAAATTTAAAAGTATTTACAGACATATTTTTAATTTAAAACGCATCCACCTCGAAGGACCGTTGTTGTGTGGATAGCCAAATAAAATGCATTGGTCACAAACTCAATTTAGTTTTCAATCTAACTTTGGTTTAACGTGACAATCTGCAGTTGGGATTTTGTGTTATGTATTCCCGACTTTTTTTTACATTATTTTTTACAATTTTTTCATTTTCTTTGATTTTACTCACACGTTATTGCTCTTTGTGAGTACAACAGTATGTGGGAGTGTTTATTAATGAAGTTAATAATATACAAATACATTTGGGAAAAAAGGAGGGTTGAATGTTGAATTACGTAATACATAATAAAATTATGTTTTTTTCCCGTTGTAGTAACATAATCCGTAAATATTATTACTAAAACATTATATTAATTACTAACCAAAAATTTTTAACTTATGGTTTTACATGAAATGATTTATTTTAATAAAATGGCTCACAAAATCTATTGCAGTAATTAAATTGACGTAACACAAGTGCGCTACGCAAAACAATCTCTAGTTAATGTAAACCTATTATTAAAAATTAATTTGATGTTAGCGTTCACTTTGCTAATAATTTTATAAATATGTTTTTAAAACGAAGATCCGTATCTAAGGGAAGTTTAAAATGGTTACTACAGCTACCGGTAAAGGAATTTTAAAATGTATTGTAATTAATAAATCTAATTTAGACCTTCCAAATAACTTTGCTGAGGGCTAATTCGGAGTAATTTAATTAAATTAATTTTACAAGGCCTTGTTTTTCTGATATACTTACAGATCGATTTAAATCCGTATTAATTTTTGAACATGTTTGTTAATACCGGAGGCATAAATTTCATACAAATGTTGTGTATCGTCAACAGTGATGAAAATTGCACGCGTAAATGACTTAAAGTAACGGACCAATTACAGACAGGAAGCGCTATGTAAAGAAGACAAAGACACATTATTTTTATTTTTTATTTTTATTTTAATTAGATCTAAATCCTGAGTCTAAAGGAGGTAAGATATTTGCTTTAAGAATGTTCTCATTAGTTGATCCTGTAACGCCATGTTTTCGGGAATGAAATTGACTTTACTTTAACCCATTCATGGCCACATTTTTATTTTTTAAATAAAGTTAATTTTCTGGTATTAGTGCCTTAAGTCAAAAAAAAAATTGTAAAAAAATTTTACCTGATCTATAAATGTTTATGCAGGGCTGAGAAAAAAAGTTCCATTTATTTAATTTAAAATATATAACTATTTCTGTTGGTCATGAAACGCTTTAAAACAGTCTAAAGGGTGCATATTGACACGACACACACCACAACCGAAAGTGGAATTTTTTTACGAACCTTACATCGATTTTGTTTAAGAGTTTCTGGATAATGCAATACCTTTAAATTGTGACACTGCTGTAGGAACATTTCTCGTTAATATATCTCTGGACCGTGTTCGACCAACTGAATCACGGTTTGTGTATAAATGTATATAAGTAGACGCAATATTTCTTATAAATCCTAAAAAGTCTAGGGCGGGTTATCATCCCTAGTTGACAAACACTTCTTTTTAACTTCAGTCTCTATTCTGTGTAAATTCCAAGCATTTGAGAGCGTTGCTGAAAGCAGGTGAGAAAATACAGAGCAGTACCACTTATTGTTTCGAATTTTTATTCTGTAGTTAGATATATTCCTATCCATTAAATCTGTCCGTCCCATGTGGGTACTGTAAACCTTTATCGCATTTGGCATTTGCACAGTAATATATTTCTTTTCTGCCGCCGAATATTTTTTAGCAGACTTTGTTGCTAACACACCATAAACATTCGATGCAACTTGATCTACAGAATTATCAATCCATTGCATGACGATATGCTTTTATCCTTGTTTATATAGGAGCTAGTGAAACCCTTGTTTTCTTTTTTTGCTTCCTTTTTGTTGAGAGCACAATTTTCAGTTCGATTCTGACGTATTGTTCCTGTACAACCATACCCATGTTCAGTCATTTTTCTAAGAAGCGGCAAACCAGTAAAAAAATTATCTATAAAAAAATTGTAATGACGGTCTGGATAAAATTGTTTAAGTCTGTCTGCAAATGTGGTTACTACTGATGTTCCAAGACCAAGCTCCGAATTTTGAAGATGCGTTCCTTTTCCCTGATAAGGCTCTGTACTTATTAAATAACCATTTGAATTGTTTATCGACCAAAATTTAAACCCGTATCTAATTGGTTTGCCTAAAATTCTTTGCTTACAGCTATGGTGACTGTAGTACGGAACCATTGATTCGTCAACATCAACATTTTCTATTTCGGCTAAATTTTCCAAAAATTTTTGGTTTAGATGATCAATCAGTGGACGGATTTTGCCGAATTTGTCATCCTGAGGTAGGTGCGTATTATCTGCAAAGTGTAGGTTTCTTAAAATTTCCCTAAATCTATTGCGGGACATAACATCAGCGATGGCCGGATTTCTTAGATCTGCATCTAAACTCCAATACATATCGCGTCTTGGTTTAGGGCTGTATCCAGATATCATAAGGATGGTAAAAAAAATGTTTATGTCATCAACAGATACGTCAAACATACTATTTGCTTTATTTTCTTTTGCATACTTTATTGACTGATCTCTGACATACTCAATAATGTAGCTATCCCAAAACCTTTGAAATAGATCGACAGGACTACTCAGTTTTATGTCTTGTGTTGGTGTAGAAGTAACATTAGACATCGCAGGGCTTACAAGATCTCCGTCATTCCATTTTTCTATTGATATTATCTTGCTTTTACTTTTATTAATTTTTTCAATTTCGCTTTCTATGCACTGCACTTTCTTTTTCTTTAACCTATTTTTATTTCCGCTTGAAGTGGCCTGTTGATTTTTTTTCTTATCCAACTTTTTGCTATTAGTGGATTCCATTTCTTCAGAAAGAGTCCCATTTTCTGACTCATCATCACTTGTGTCATATACACGATTGCCATGCTTTTGTAAAGATGCCTCAGCTGGAGCGCAGAGTATTTTTGAGGAAAACTGATTAAGAAAGTCCACTTAATTTTCGTTATCGGATACCTCTGAGTCACCTTCGGAGTCATCTGCAGGGGGTGTGATGTAAATGTCGGCTGAATCAAAGTTTTCTTCATTAATTTTGTCCAACACACGGTTAATACTATCAGACATATATCTTTTTTTCCTCCCATAAAACATTTTTGTATCCATTTTACCTATAAATAAAAAATTCAATTTACTACACTTGAAAAACGTCAATTTCGAAAATCGGAACATACCTAAAAATGGAGGTCTATATAATTCCAAAACCTAACCAAACTTTTTCAAACAACTAAACCTCTCTCAATAGTACAATTGAATGTTACAATGATAAAAGAAATAATAATTTATAAAACTAATACATGCAATGACGTAGTGTTTATAAAAAAAGATAATTACCTGCCTACGTTGTGTACATTCACTAATAATCCGGTAAAAACTAATATGCAGAACACAGATAACAATGTAGGTGCATCAACTGAATATCTGGAAACTAATAAAAAATAGTCCAACATACTTGAAGCGCTACCTATTAACCGGAGGCTAAATTAGACATTGTTCCAATTTTTGAACATGGCCATGAATGGGTTAATTTGCCTCGAAACTAGCTGAATTGGTTCTTGCGTCTGCAAGAAGGGGAGTGGTACGTTTTCTGATTTTGGGGTTGATCACTGTATTAGTCGTATAGGGGTTTAAACATATATTAACCTATTTCTTTTACAGAACTAAATATTTACACTTAAAACTAATAACGTGAACATTTATATGAAATGAATTAAATTGGAAAGTTATTTATGAACAGTGTTAATGAATCAAATTGAGAAGTTATTTCTTATGCATCTGAATCAGGTGGTCTCGTCTTCGGGTCTTACCGGCTGTGGTCCTCCTTCTACTCTATCCTCTGGATTTTCTGCACAAATATGTTAATAGTGACGGCTATACATTCAAATGGCCCAGTTTTAAGTCCTACCTTAATTTTAGTTGAATTAAGTTACAAAAAAAATAAGTTTTGAAGGCGGTCCTGTCTTTTTCAGTAGCTACGGGAAGCGGGAAATATTTTGATGTCGTTATCTAAACGGGATAACAGGTGTTGGGTGATAGATAGCCAGGTCTTTGCTCTTTTATACCTGCGAAGGTGTTCTAAAATAATCAATATTTTGACTGGTTTGTATGTGAACGAGAATGGGAGTTTATTTTGCCTCTGTAAAATACGGTTTTATTATAGTGAAATGTGTTTTATTTAAATGTAATTAAATGGCCTAAATAGATATGGACAGGGTGCACGTATTCTAATTAATTATTTAAAATCGGTTCATAGTTATAGTGCCTTAAGATTTATTCTAATTATCGTTAGTAATTATCTGAAATTGTATCCAAACCCAAATAACGAGTTATTGCCCTCTTGAGTACTAGATATGACTACTCTCTGGGAGTTGTTTATGAATTTGCGTCGTGCTTCTTGATTTTGATCACGGTAATAGTAACCTGGGGCGGCGTTGATGACGGAAATGACAACCTTAATAAGATGTTTAAATCTTCGGGAAACGTTGTTAAGATTGTTAAGTACGGGATAAACTACGCGTTTGTTCAATACAGAATTTATATTTATACGATTTGCTTTTTTACTAGAAGCAAAGCTTTTAAGTCTTATTTTTATTAAGCATATATTTTAAATCGGACTAATCTAACGAGGTTGTTAACTACGTTGGTGGTCTAATTACTCTTAAATTATTGATCGGTATTTCATCTGCTGGATCTCTCACGAGAGTATGTTCTGTTTGCGGGCGTCTGGTTGCCATTAATTTGCTGGCTTACTCCACTTCGGTTCTTTAGTTATTTTGTCTAGTGTAGGCGTATTTGTGTGAGTCTGTGTACTGTATGTAGGTGGAATATGATTCACAAGAATCTGGGCAAATACCCGTTGCGTTGCTTAAATGACATATTTGGGGTTGACAGAATTTATGCGAGTATCTTTCCATTCAACGGAGTAAATGAACGATACACGTCGGGTGTTTAACCCCGCGTGGCGTCGGCCATCAACGTATGTGTGATGTTGTGTTTTGACTTACTTGCATTCAGCCTCAGATTTCAGCGCATCTCGCGGTTTTATAGAGGAACCGCGAAAGGCGGAGACGGATTCTGTCCGCAGGTCGGGATTGGCGGATAGACAGGAGTGGACTCTGACGTAGAAAAACCTTCGATGTTTTTGAAATTAATGTTGGAGGGGATATAAATTCATTATTTGATAATATCTGTGAATATTAATAAAAGCGGGACAATTAGCAAATAATTAATAATAAAAGGAAAATGTGGTAAAGGATTCTGGCTCTTTACAATCCATATTTTTTTTCCAAAACCTTAGAAACACAGGTCTTAAAATAAAAATACCTTTAGCTTCACTAATCTTTGTTACAGTGTACTGGCGTAATGGGCTACAGTTAATTTTATTATATTTCACCGCGGCACTAACTGAAAGGGTGGGCGTGAGTTTTTTTTTTAATAGGGCTGATCAATTGCTACATGGTTTTTCACGTAACCAACAAACAAGAAAATGTTCGATACATGTATGGCCTCTAATTGCTTATAACGCTAAATATTTACACTTACATTACTTTACTAACAATAAACAGACAAACAAATATTCTCTAAAAAACAGATTCTTTTCAGAAACAAGCCAAATGAATTAATAAATTAAACAGTTCTGTTCTCTGGCACTTCGGCGCTCTTGTCACTGGGATACTACTCATCTTATGGTGGCTGAAAATAATATAACGTACAGGTAAAATATCGAGTTTAAACGAGGATAATCTAACTCAAATTACTCTAAAGGAAATAATGATAAAATCGGGCAACATTTTGGTTACGTCACTGTTTAATAGTGCGCAGAAGTTATGGATATTTTACAGTTTAGCATTGTGCGACAACGTTTTATGTCTCATTGAATTATTTTTAAACAGATAAAGCAGTCTTATACCTGGAATGTCTAGGTCAAAAAAAACGATGTATTGATACTTGTGTTTTAACGGTTTTATAACTAAACACTTATTTAATTAACAGGAACTGTTCTAAGTAGCGTTTATAATTAATGGAAATCAGAATGTTTTTTCTATAATTGTGAACCTGAACAGGCTAAGCTGTATGGAATATTTTATGAGGGAACGATTTATTCCTTAAGAGATATGCGGTCGTTCGTGACTGCCTTATGTAGGAATGGTGGTGGTGATGGATAGAGAAATGTTATCTAGTGAATTTTTCATCTCGGGACGGTTGTATAAGGTATTTAAATCATCGAGAATGACTAGTTTACTCAAATGTTTATATTTTATACTAGGGGCTGGATCAAGTAAACGTTTGTGTAATTGGGTATAAAAGAATGCTTAATACAGGAATATTTCTTTAACCTGGTTTTTATCGTGAAGTGCCATACAGGAAGCATGCGGATTCAGGAGTTCAGAAAAGAAGTAGATTTTGCAAATGGGCAATTACGTTAAGAGCGAAAATTTTAATATTCACTCTTATTTACGTACTTTTTATTTCATACTAAAGCTAGTCAACACGGTACCCTCATGAATGTCAGAGATATGGATAAAAGTATATAAGCAAGCTCGTCAGTATTTAACAATACGGGATACGAGACACGAGCATCGTTGCTTGCGCACATATACACGTATTCTATTACATTATTACACAACTGATGCCCTTTTCTGCTAGCAGTTTGACTAAAAGCCTTACTTTCATACTACGCGTGACTCATAAAGTTTTTCGTAACTTATGGTTCGTAAAGTGCACTAGTATATCATCCTTCCGAGGTCAAAGTAGGAAGTGCACATTTTAAATCTATAATGATCCTGCAGATCCTTCCTAAACACTCCTATCCTTGTAAATAAATTTCTCAAAACTTATTTCCTACTTCCTTCCACTACTGTATTTACCTTATTTAAAAATGTTATCAGTTGTTCCACTCTCACTCTACCAAAATCTCTATATAATCTCTAGCTTCCCATTTAAGTTTATTATTATGACTCTCATTATTACTCTCCTGCCTGAAATAACTCAGTAATATTCCGGCCTGTTCTTATAATCATTCCTGCATTCATTTTATCCCGTCAACCTAAAATCACACATATTCCTGCTTGTTACATACATTCATCATCATCTCCTAGTTCCTATGAATAACCTGAATACCATCCATTTATTCCACCTGACCCACCTAGATTTTACGATCCTGAACATCCAGCCAGCCAATCCATTAAAACCCTTATCTACCAGTCTACCTAAGTTATCCCTACACCCCTACTTTAAGACCCTAATTAGTTATACGACCTTATTGTGGGTTATGGCCTCGATTTGATTATAACCAAAGAAAGTTAAGTTACAGAAACAGACGGTCATTTACTTAGTGAATTGACGTGTATCTTGCTGAAACATTCTCTATTGTCACGACTAATATTATCCCTTTAATTCTTTTGACGGTTTCGGTTTTCAGAAAAGGATTTTCCTGTATCAAATATACATCCCAGTTCCACTTGTTACTTATCATATTATAACCTACATATCGTCTTCATTTATAATTACCACCTGTCACCTATACAAATTATATTATACCTTTCTTCAATTACCTTTTATTTAGTCATCCTATAGACATACTCAATAACTTCTATCATTATTCATCCCTACATAATGTCATCAACTAACCGAAATTAACCCTACACGTGAATAAAACCTGTTAGTAGTGCACCTTCCGCCATCTTGGATTTTGACGTCACAAAACCTGCCGCCATTTTTTTAATGCCCACGTGGGCGACCGCGTTTTCACCCTTATTTTATCCTAATTTTTTATACGCTTACGTGAAGACCGTTTTTTACCCTTATTTTGAGATGGTGATCTTTTAATTATTTTATTAATATAAGATTATGATCTTTAATTATTTTTATTAATTAATTATCTTGAAATTCTCAATCTGATAGTTTATAAGATGATGATGATCTTTAATTATTTTATTAATTAATTATTTTTATCCTTACGTATGATTTTTAATTTTTACAATGTAGCGTGTTTTCATATTTTATGACAGCTCACGTATAGGAGCGTATTTTAACCTTACGGTTTCTTTCGAGGTCAACCTCATTAGAGCCTTTTTACATGCTCACGTGAGGACTGGTTTTGGTGCTCTGGATCTGGACCTAGGTCTTAGACTTAGCTGGTCTTAGGTTATTTTTGATGGTATTAAGGTCCTTCTGACTATATTAAGCAGTGCCCCTGGAGGTTAGGCAAATGCACACAATACAATGTTGGAAATTGCATAATTAATAAGATATTATTAAAAATTATCGGTCCCATTGCTTTAAAATGGCCAAATGCTATTGGATGATCTTTTACCTAAACGTTGTATTTCTAATAAGGAGGTTCTTGTGCGACACGTGTAGGGCTTCGCAACCTTATAAGATAAGTGTAGAGCTTAGCCCTATCATGGCCCTTGGCAATTGTAGTTGTTCTAACAACTTACAGCTGTAGGCCTTCGATCTCATACAAAATTGTATTGTAATAAGGAGGTTCTTGGCAGGACTTGTATCAGGTCTGCGCCCTGGCCTTTGAGTAAAATTGATTTTAGCGCCATCTAGGCGTATAGACTAATGAACATTTTCCTAATAGAAGCTGATAATGCACACCTCTCTCTGCTCTATCTGTTTCTTCCTCCCCTCTTCTCACACACGCACAAACAAATCAATTAATTAATCAATCTCAAACAAATCACGTTCGATCATCAGATAAAACTCAATCAATCAACCGAAATTATGTCTTACAGTTTGCGGAAACCTGATTACAGTTCAAACTGAATGCATTAAAGTGTAATTAAATATGACAAATAAATAAATATTTCCTAATGCAATGATGCTTTATGTATAGGCAGTCCTCTAAACCACCACCTATACATTAACATCATATCTGATTTATTTAATTACATACACAAAACTATTTCATTGTAACGTGTTCATTAACAGTTGTAAAACCATTAAAAGTAATAATTACTTATATATAACATAGAGTTAAATTAAAATTAACATGTTTTTAAGAATATCAGTTGATATAACGGAAATAAAAGGCAAAAGGTTTTAATGGTTTATTATTATATGTGAATTAACAATAACTATAAGATCCGTGCGTACCTATTATTTTGTAGAGCTGATCTTATGACGTTAACCTGTGTAATAATACATTTAAAAATCTTTATCGGCATTTTGTTAGCAATATCAGGTAAAAACATATATTAAAAATAATACGCTTACCTTTAGAAGTTTTCCTTCAACGCTACCATATGTTAAACTGAAATTTTTATACAACGTGTCTCACTAAACACGCTTTGTGAATGGCTGAATATAAATGATTACATACATGTATTTATTTAGAAAGTAATAAAAAACCTGAATTCGTATTTAACAAAATTACTTACAAAAAAATTTACATTCAAAACACAAATATTTTTAAATTAGCTAAACGTCATGTTTTCCATTATCTTGAACGGTTATGTTGTTGTTTTTAACAAGTCAGTAAAATTTGTAATGTCCGCTGATGTTGGCTCAAAACAGGGAATACATTATAGTAATCTCACTGATGGTTACACTTTAAAGGGAAACCCACGAGAAACATACGCAGCTATTTGGGTCTTGTGCGCAATAAAAACAGATTCTTTTCAGAAACAAGCCAAATGAATTAATAAATTAAACAGACGCCTCTGGTCTCTGGTACTCCGCGCGGCGCTCTGTCCACTCGGAAACTCTTATGGTGGCTGAGAAAATAATATTAACGGTACAGGTAAAATATCGAGTTTAAACGAGGATAAACTAACTCAAATTACTCTAAAGGAAATAAAGATAAAATCAGGCAACATTTTGGTTACGTCACTGTTTAATAGTGCGCAGAAGTTATGCATACTTTACAGTTTAGCATTGTGCGACAACGTTTTATTTCTCATTGAATTATTTTTAAACAGATAAAGCAGTCTTATCCCTGGAATGTCTAGGTCAGGAAAAAAACGATATATTGATACTTGTGTTTTAAAGGTTTTATAACTAAACACTTATTTAATTAACTGGAGCTGTTCTAAGTAGCGTTTTATAATTAATGGAAATCAGAATGTTTTTTTCTATAATTGTGAACCTGAACAGGCTAAGCTGTATGGAATATTTTTATGAGGGAACGATTTATTCCTTTACAGAGGATATGCGTGTCGTTCGTGACTGCCTTATGTAGGAATGGTGGTGGTGATGTATGAGAGAAATGTTATCTAGTGAATTTTTCATCTCGGGACGGTTGTATAAGGTATTTAAATCATCGAGAATGACTAGTTTACTGAAATGTTTATATTTTATACTAGGGGGCTGGATCAAGTAAACGTTTGTGTAATTGGGTATAAAAGAATGCTTAATACAGGAATATTTCTTTAACCTGGTTTTTATCGCCAAGTGGAAGCATGCGGATTCAGGAGTTCAGAAAAGAAGTAGATTTTGCAAATGGGCAATTACGTTAAGAGCGAAAAGTTTAATATTTACGTAATTTTTATGGACTGGAACTTTATGACAGCGATAATTATTGGATCTCGGTCTGGTTACTCGCTGTCCTTCCGACGACACCCTGCACTTTAGTAAGTTGCCTGACGCGACGTGTAAGTGTAAGTTTGTGAGCAAGTGTGTAATTAGTATCGACTAGCAGACCTGGACAGACAACTCTGTTGCTTTTTTTAATAGTCACTGAGGATCCCGCAGAACTTAGGCAGGACAGCCTTTGTTTTCGGCTGTGTAAGCAGAGCACAACACCGGGATTCATCTCCCGCCGTAACGTTCTCCACATGTGTTTGTGCAAGTGTTGTAATAAAACTTACATGCAGATGAAGGCGAACTTAAACGACATCAGGCCATAATTCGAGAAACAATCGAATAAGAAGCCTCCTCTCGGTAGCGTGTCTTGCAGTTTTATGGAAAACTGCAGAAGGCGGGGACGGCTTCTGGTAGTGGCGTTAATTTAGAGATTTTCTGGGGCGTAAGTAGTGGCACTGGAGGTGACTCTGACGTAGAAAATTTTAATGTTTTCGGAACCACGTCGGAGGGGATAAAATTTATTATTTGAAATTCTGCAATTTTAGTAAAATTGATTAGTTAACGAATAATTTTCGACTCTACGACAGGAACTGCTGTTATCACATCCCACGCATTTGGCGTTTGATTTTATTTTATTTCGGACTTCAGTACCTCATCTTCTGTTTAAATTTAAACGTGGATGTGTGATCTCTAGATTGACTTGTACGCATTATTAGGTTGTAGTTGAGAGTGAACTCGGCTAAATGCATTATTAATTTCATTAACATGACATAGCTAGGATTGATTTGTATACACGAGCTTTACGTGATTCATTCCAAACAACTTTAAAATTATTTCTACAAAACCTCAGTTCAAAGTTGAGAAATGCTTTATTTTCAAAACTTATGACGACAGTGGTGTAGTTTTTTTCATGTCTCATCAATACCTTGTTCCGAAGCGAAATCAATAACTCGATGTTTTCCGTTAGCCAGGGTGAATAATGCCTCGACATCTCAATAGTTTTGAAAAGGGAATATTTGTTAAACAAACTTACAACAGAATAATTAAAGACTTCTACTTTATCTTTAGTATTTGGCATGACATGTACGAAGCTCACTGGAATTGAATTTAATCCAACCTAACTTGTCTATATCAGACTTATGGTAATTCTTGCATGTTCATAAGACTGGTTTGCAAGGGCCAGTATGTTTGATGAGATCGAACAGTAAATTATTGGGGATCAAACCAGCTATGTACAGTATTTACACCCACCGAGACTACAATTACATATTTGGACACTTCAAGGTGATCAATTAGACGGAAAAATAGTTAGTATTAAAATTACCCATGCACGATGCATCATTACATGAGTTTGCAATTACAGTAACGGTCTCCTCTAGTGCACTAATAAATTCAGTTTGCAAAATAATCTCAGTAAATTTTTTGGTGTTCAAGTAGTCATCTAATATTATAAGGGTACCTTTTTTTTGAATTATTTCTTAGATGATGTGGTTTTTCCTCCTGTATAATAATGTTTTGTATTTATTACAATCTGTTTTGAGTGCATTAGTTATTACCATCGCTTAATTTTGCAATTGATTTAAATATTACTGTTGTTAAAGACCGAAGGAGATGTCTTTTAAGTTTTAAACATTTTTTTGAAATCTCAATTGTTTAAATGTAAGAAAAATCTGATTTTTCCAGCACACAACTTTCTTATGCTGGTGTCATGTTGGTTTAGGAAAGAGTATTTATTAGGACTAAAACACTAGAGACAATTTCTTTTTAAACCTAGAGTGCGCATGATAAGATGGTATTGGTCAGTTTCAAAACTGCTATTCTTAATTTATTCCTATGTTCGCTTGTGTGAAATGCGCAAAGTATACCTAGTCTTATTTGTTACTTATATCCACTTAATTAATTTAAAAACCAGTAGTGTGCGTAAGTTTAAATGTACCTTTTTGTTTTGAAATGTTATTAAGTTCTTAGTATAATTTCATACAATGCTAAGCACGAAATTGTATTTTTAAGCGAAAGCTATAGCAGAAGCTTATTATTCTCGCACTGGATTTCTTATTCCTTCGCTCGTCCGTTCGTGATTCTGATTCTCAGTCTAACTTTTGATTGGATTCAAATAAGAGACTGAAATTATTACGGTATACTCTATTTCATACTAAAGCTAGTCAACACGGTACCCTCATGAATATCAGAGATATGGATGAAAAGGTATATAAGCAAGTTCGTCATTATTTAACAATACGGGATACGAGACACGATTATCGTCCTGCTTGCGCACAAATACACGTATTCTATTACATTATTACACAACTGATACCCTTTTCTGCTAGAAGTTTGACTAAAAACCTTACTTTCATACTACGCGTGACTTTCATAAAGTTTTTCGTAACTTATGGTTCGTAAAGTGCACTGGTATAGGGGTCATCCTTCCGAGGTCAAAGTAGGAAGTGCACATTTTAAATCTGTAATGATCCTGCAGATCCTTCCTAAACATTCCTATCCTTGTAAATAAATTCCTCAAAGCTTATTTCCTACTTCCTTCCACAAGTGTATTTGCCTTATTTAAAAATGTTATCAGTTGTTCCCCACTCTCCCCACTCTCACCAAAATCTCTATATAAACAATAGCTTCCAATTCAAGTTTATTATTATGACTCTCATTATTACTCTCCTGCCTGAAATAACTCAGTAATATTCCGGCCTGTTCTTATAATCATTCCTGCATTCATTTTATCCCGTCAACCTGAAATCACACATATTCCTGCTTGTTCACATACATTCATCATCTCCTAGTTCCTGAAACCATCCATTTATTCCACCTGACCCACCTAGATTTTACGATCCTGAACATCCAGCCAGGCAATCCATTAAAACCCTTATCTACCAGTCTACCTAAGTTATCCCTACACCCCTACTTTAACACCCTAATTAGTTATACGACCTTATTGTGGGTTATGGCCTCGATTTGAGTATAACCAAAGAAAGTTAAGTATACAGAAACAGACTGAGGTCATTTACTGTAGTGAATTGACAGTGGTATCTTGCTCCGAAACATTCTCTATTGTCACGACTACTATTATTCTTTTAATTCTCCCCCTTTGACGGTTTCGGTTTTCGCCCCGAAAAAGGATTTTCCTATATCAAAATATACATCCCAGTTCCACCTCCGTTACTTATCATATTACCCCTATAACCTACATATCGTCTTCATCCCCTTATCCATTACCACATGTCACCCTATACAAATTATATTATACCTACTTCTTCAATTACCTTTTATTTAGCCATCCTATATAGACACACTCCAACCTAACTTCTATCATTATTCATCTCTACATAATATCCACCCTCAACCAACCCGAAATTAACCCTACACGTGAATTAAATCTGTTGTTCTTGTTTCACCATCAAATACCATTTCTAACTAAAATTAGAAAGAAAGCAAATCCCGTACTTACTCAGATTTAAAAGTGTAGCACTATTTGGAGAGGTTTGAATCTAAACTAGACCAGAGGTGTAGACTTTTTACAAAGTCGAGTAAGAATCAATAGGATATTATTTAACATTGTTTCTTTGAATTATGTACTCGTTTAATTTCAGTTGTATTTAATTTTGTTAGAATCATATTATAATTTCCAGTTTTCATTGTAAATAAACCTATCCTGTTATTGTGGTAAATGTTTGTATAGTTAGACTAGGTTAGGCAACCCAACCTACTTTCAAGCATCCATAGTAATGTGAACCTCCCCTTGAGAAAGTATTCATGTTCAAATAGAGCATACAAATTGTAAAGCAAGAAATTTTGCAACAGGTGAAAGACAGGTAGCAGTTACCAGGAGGGACCAGTACAAATTGATATGTTATCAATTAGGGAAGACAAATTTGAAAAGGTTTGTACCGTTAACCCACATTTTCTACAACTTCTGAGAAATATGTCTTAAGTGAATGAAATATATGTCCAAATCTCTCCATAAAATATTTCGAATGATACTCGTATTGTCATAAGTTCTGCTTTACATGTCTTGTTGAACTTTTGATTTAGTAACGGTTATCCTACAAAGATCAAAAAATAATGTGCACATATTAAACGAACATTCACCTTTGACCTCAATTTCAGAGGAATAGATCATGTTTTGGAGTTAGTGAAATACACATTTGAATTTTTCTGAAAAATTCTTTTGAGTGGCACCCGTATTGCTCTCGGTTATTGCTTAAAAATGATTGATCTTTAGTTTTAATCCTGTGGGGGTTACCCAATCGAGATTAATTACTATGCTATCAATTAGCGGGAATATATTTAAAAAAAGTGAATTCTTTTATAGTCTCGGACACGAATGGACGCACGTCCAGATCTGACTGACATGATGAAATGGTAGTTTTACTGCTTATTACATATTGATGATTAAACGTTTTATTAGACACGGAAATCGATGTTTTTGTCTTCAAAACTACATATACGGCCTACTTTCTTAGCGTTTAACACATTCATTCGCAATTCGTAGAAGAGAACGTTTAACGTGCTCACCATTTACGCCGTCTACAGTTTCATGACAATAATCTAAGCAGAATGCAGTATGTGCGGGTTAAGGATCTTATTGTACCCAGCAGCGTGAACTGATTGGAGCATCTATACTACCAAAGTTACGTATTTTCTTTGTCGGTGTCCCAAGTAATTGGCAACAACTTCCACCATTGGTACCTATCTCCTTCTTTCAGTACTATTAATTCAGTACCGAATGTTTCGTTACTTACCATTTCTAGTATTTGAGATTCAACAAAAATACCTTCTTTCGTGGTTATTTCTGAAAACTTTTAAATAGCAAGCGTAACTAAGGATTTAGCATAATACTTACTTGTTTGTGAAAGTTGTATTAAACCAGATTTAGTAGATTATTAAATTTATTATTATCTTGTGAACGTGAATGACTTTAAATGTTTTTTTATTCAGTTATAGATTTGAGAAGATTATTCATTTTAAGAACTGGAGTTTAATTTATTTACGCGAACGCATGTATGCAATTGTTAACAGAGCAATAGAAATATTTCCTTGCTATTTTAAATATTGGAATCAATATTTATACGAACTCACATCAAATTTATATTGGTATGAGTAAATTGTGGTTACACTGTTTAATTTAATTGTGTAGTTCAAATTTAGCATAACTGTTTACTTTAGCCAGGCACTTTGTTCATTAATTAATTATTTTTGTGCATTTTCTTTTGCTCATTGAGCACACAAAATATTTAACTCGGTCAAATACTTCGCATCACAGTTAAAGAGGTTTGAGTGTATAAAAACGATTACAGATTACTTTATTAACTTGTTTATATGGATCTGGGTAGGTTCGCCAGAATTCCAATAAAACGTTTAATTAATGGATCCAAGACGCTTCAATGCTGGTGTATTTATGATTCCTAATTTAATTGAATGATTATTTATTCGTTATTTTTGGTATTAATTAAATATAGTGGACTTATTTATTCAAATTGTATTGTACTTTAAGTTAAAGTTAAAGTGGAACGCTAGAATTTATGATTGAAATTAAACCGTTTAAGCTAATTTTGTACTCTATAGTTGTGTGATATGTTGCAGTTTCTTATGACTAGATTCTTGTGTAAATATTTGATAATAGTGGCACTCTTTCGACATATCTTACCGATTATTGAGCTACTGTATGATAAGGGAATGGTATTAGAATTGTTCACCTTTAACAACTTACTGGCGGGCACTACCTTCTCTATAAACTAGATCGACAATCCGTTTTTATAAGCAATTGCAGCACTAATGAAAAGATATGAATCAGTATTGCAACAGTAAAATGCTTGAAACCATGGCGCCCAGCAAATGGCCCCATACATTTATTAACATAGTCCAACCAGGCCCGGCGTTACCTCTAACCTCACCCACATATATTTGTTTCGGTAATCTTACGTTGTTCATTCTCTCAATGTGGCTAATCCGACGTAGCGTACTACGTTTATACCTATCTGTCATCGTATTTTCCTCGCCACACTCCATTATACGCTCATTCTTTATCTTAGACCCTTTCGTTTTACCACATGCGCTTCTCAGGAATCTTATGCCCACGGCATTTTTTTTCTTGCTTTTTTTGACATACCCATGTCTCACTTCAATACAGTACTGACAGGGCAAACACGCCAGTATAGATTGCTCGTTTCCAGCTAGGCTCATTCTTTCGTTTCTCATTATCGTCCACATACTTCCAATCACATTCCTTCCAGCATTGACCCTTCGTCCAATCTCGCCATCCATTGCACCATTCGCAGTGAACATTCTACCCAGATATACCAACTGTCTACTTGTTCCACAATTTCCATGCTCTCACAGACTACATCAAACTTCCTCAGAGCAGTTTGTAGCTCATCCGCACTGTCACTTAATAAGACGGTGTCATCTGCATACATTTACGTCACCAACCATTACACCTTTTGTATCAGTACATGTATACATTGAACAACCACGGTGATATCACACAGCCTTTCACACCTCCTCTCAACCTAGCACATGCCCGGATACCGCTATTTACTGCCCTTCTTCCGGTTATTAGACCTTTACTTACGCTATATTTATTTAACCCTGCATTAGTGCGGCGGGGTGTACCAAACCCCAGCGTTCTAAATTTGACTGAATCTTTTTGTTTTTTTTTAATTTAATCGTAAGCATCTGTGTACCTTTCAGTAACAGTTCATACTTGCATAAAGTGCTATGGAATTAGTTCTGATTGGTAAAATGGCGTGGAACTAATAAGTTTTTAGTACGTAGGGTATATCACACCCCGCCTCACTAAAGGCGTTAGTATTTCACTGAACTTTGTAAGTGGCGTAAGTGTTCTATTTTGCGTTTTTATTGAGAGTGTTGTGTTATTTGTTGAATATTTTGTTAAGGTAATGCACATATCTCTTATAATTTAAGGTTTCAATGTGGTCATATCGCTTAGTTTCGCTATTTGACGAATATGGCCAACTCAACATATGACAAAGAGCAGGAACTTTTACTACGCTACATAGCGAGGAAAGCGATCATAAAACCGACAGTGAGCAGAGTGTTGAAGAATTGGATGACGACGAACTAAACACTTTGGGTAATGGATCAAAATCAGTAGGGCATTATTTTATTGAGAAGAAAAAACAAACGAAATGGTTGAAATTTTAATTTTACCTCTATTACAAGATTGACGATTTCCTTTAAATGCGTTTTGTTCTATAATTGTTTTACTTTTCTCATTATATTGTGTTAATCTTAAAAATATACAATATAAGAAGCAATTGTGGTTATCATTCTTACATATGTTACCCAGAGGTAAATAAAATCGCGGAAAATTATGAGAAAAATAGTAATAAAGGCACTGGGGTGTACCACGTCCCACCGCACTAATGGCGTTCAAACTAGGTGTCGCACTATTGCAGGGTTAATATTTCCCACAGCTTCTCCCTATTTACTCGCACTGTACAGGGTGGCCAACTAAGAATGCGCAAAAAAAGTTATTACTAAAACAGCCAATACAAAAACCTGGAAAATATTTGTAAGTTTCTGAAATGGCCGCTAGGGGGCGTAACTGCAATCTTGAATCTAAAAAAAGTGATGTTTCTGAGAATTCTGTTATATTAACATAATAAAAAAATAACTGACCTTTAAAGTCGAGGATAATCTGAACTTTTTTGTTTGGCACTTTTTGACGTATGTCTAAAAATAAAGTGGTGGGGGGTATTCAAAGGCTTCCTTAAATCACGGCCCCGTATCTTCGAAACGGCTAATCCGATTTTAACAAGCTTGGGCGCGTTGAAAAGAGCTTTTCTTGGGCTACAACTGTTAAAATAATTGAAGTTTTGTTAGTTTCACATGTCGTCGCTAGAGGGCGTTGTTCGACATTCCGACAGAAACGGTTAATTTCGCAAAAAAATTAAATGTATTGGTATGACTTTTTTTATGAACAAGTAGCTAAATGATGCCTAAACAAGCTCGCGAAAACCGCATCTCAATATCTTACTCCTAACCTAAAATATTGGCCAAAGAAAACTGTATACGAAAATCGCTTAAATTTTTACTTTTTTTTAACTATATTTTTCTGTAATTGTTGCTATTATGTAAGTTGTGGCCCTAAAAAGGACCGATTTAAAGGAGGAAGGTTTTTAATGCCCCCGTAAATGCTCGAAATGCTGACCATCACTCTGTGCATTGCTGAGGCCTCTTATGGATAGACAAAACTGCAGCTTCAATTTCTCTCTGAACAGGTCACCTAGAAATTGCGATTTTAAATGTTTGTAAATTTATACACCAGAATAAAATCAATCTTTTTGAAATTACTACGAGCAAGTAAGTAATGCTAAAAGTTATACGAAAGGCCTATTTTTTGTTTGTTTAAATTCATATTCACTATGGCTAAATACGAAAAATACAAATAATGGAAGCAGGAAATGGAAACAGATACCTAAACAAATGATACATAATCCTCAAGCTGTCAATGGTTGTCAATACTTTCGCGTTACTTTGACCAATTTTTGTGCTTTCAAAGTGCGTTTTACGAGTAATGAAGCTGTTGATATGCTTGCGGTGTATTGTGAATGTCTTCAGAATGCCGCAGTAGCTAAAAGAATTTACGCGGCTCGATATCCAAATCGGCGTCCTTGCGATGTAAGAGTTTTTCCCCGATTAGTGGCGAGCTTACGAGCGAATGGTCGTTTTCGGCCTACGTTTCAATGGCAAAGAATTGGAAGAACACAAGAAAATATTAACCGTGTTCTGGGCTATATTGAAGGAAATCCTCATGTCAGCACAAGAGCATTATCCACTGAGTTGAGCATATCACGGACAATGGTTCAAAATATTTTGAAGGACCATAGGTAAGTTCTAATGGCCATCAAAATATATAGGCATTCGTTTAAACTTTTTTTAATTACTTTAAGAATGTACCCATATCATGTCGTTTTGCATCAGGCCTTGAAAGATTTTTATCGAAGGTTAGACTATTGCCATTGGATGTTAGGCATGATACGCGAAAATAGAGAATTTTTATTTCAAATTCTTTGGACCGATGAAGCCACCTTCAGTAGTGACGGGACAGTCAATCTGCACAATATGCATTATTGGTCTGCAGACAATCCCCATTGGTTGCGTGAAGTTCAGCGCCAAGGACGTTGAAGTTTAAATGTATGTTGTGGCATACTGGCAGGCAGAATTATTGGGCCATATTTTTTCGAGCAACCCCTAAATGGCAATGTATTTCCTTACCTTTTGGCCAATCAATTACCGTTGTTGTTGGAAGATGTTGCTCTGGAAACAAGGCAAAAATTGTTTTTGCAGTTGGATTGTTGCCCAGCACATTTTGCTATTAATGTGCGAGAGCATATTAATGCAGTATTTCAACAGCGGTGAATTCGAAGAGGAAGTCTGTTTCTATGGCCTCTGCGATCGCCAGACTTAACTTGCGTCGATTTTTATTTATGGGGGCGCTTAAAGGACATCGTGTTTCGGACTCAACCTACTACTAGAGAAGATATGAAAAACCGAATTCATAACGCAATACGTAACATACCGAGAGCCGAAATCTAAGCAGTGTCTAGTCATTTTGAATACCCCCCACCACTTTATTTTTATAGATACGTCAAAAAGTGCCAAACAAAAAAAGTTCAGATTATCCTCGACTTCAAAGATCAGTTATTTTTTTATTAGGTTAATATAGCAGAATTCTCAGAAACATCACTTTTTTAGATTCAAGATTGCAGTTACGCCTCCTAGAGGCCATTTCAGAAACATGAAAATATTTTCCAGATTTTTGTGTTGGCTGTTTTAGTAATAACTTTTTTCTCCGCAAGCCTCTACGATGTATAGTTTCCCAGATGCAGTACCTCGCATTTTTAGTTGGCTACCCCGTACAGCTTTATTTGTACACGTAAACACTTTTCGATCACGTTCTGGAGAGAAAACATCTAATCAACACATCCTCTGCCTAACATGAAGCTACCCGGCACATCCCAAATCTTAGTTTGTGTAGTTTCTCGTACTCTATCAATTAGTACTCTTCCAAACACTTTACCAGGTACCCTGAGCAAACTTATTCTCAGTAGATCTTGCAAACAGTCTTGTTATCCTTACCGTTACACAGTGGTACAATGATCGCGCTCTACCAATCACTCAGAACTTTTCCACACTTAAGGCATACATTAAATAATTCTCACATTCTTCACATAAGTTTTGCACCTCCCTACTTCAGCATTTCACCAGTGATTTCACCTAGGCCTGCTGCTTTACCGTTTTTCAACTTCCCTACCGTTTTCTCTGCCTCATTTATCCCAATATCGTTCTCAGTTTCATTCACTATTCCTTCTACACTCTCCTCATTTAACCTTTCAGTCTTATTTTCCTCACTATTGTACAGCTTTCCGAAATATTCTTGTCAGCATTTCCTCACTTCACAATCGTCCCATACTATTTCGTTGCTCGTATTCATCACTCCTGCAGCGTTCTGTTTTGGGCCACGTTGTTTTTATTTTTGACCCATTTCCAGAAGAGTATTGTTTCCCTCAAAATCATACTGCATTTGCTGTCCTTCTACGGCCATCACTTCCTCTTCGCTTATTCTCACTGCCTCCTCTGCTTCTTTGTTTCTTAATCTGTATACCTCATACAATCTCTTTTTCTCAGTCTCCTTCTTTTGCAGCAATCATTACCATGTACGCAACTTTTTTCTTATATACTGCATTTTTACCGATTCATTTCACCAAGCACATCTCTTCTGTCTCCCTACACTTCAAGCTTATCCATGAAATTTCAACGTCATTGTCTTTATTTGTTCGTTCCACACTGTTTCATTCACATTCAACTCTTTGTTCACAGCATGTGCATGTTTCATTCTCACACTACTATATACTAGTGTGTCTACTCTAATTCTGGACGGTCGCCCTACGTTTGCTTTCTTTCTCCAGACCCACTTTTGACCTAAACACACTCTCGATACAACCCGTAAGTGGCCTGATCCACAGTCCGATCCGTGCATTCCTTGTGTGTCTCTCACCAGGTTTCTAAGTCGTTCATCATACATTATCAAGTCAATCATACTTTTAGATTTACCTCTTTGCCAATTACATATATATTTACTTACTTACTTACTTAACCTTCACGCCATTCCCTTGCGCGGTAGGCAAAACAATCCCTGCCTCCTATTTGTTTTTCATTCACAATCTTTCTCCATGCTTTTCTATCTCCGCATACCCCCCCTAGCTTCTGTCTCTGACATGCCCTTTTGTTTTTAAAACTCCTTATCTTTCTTTCCTTTATCATAGATTCTACTACATTCTGACATGCCCTTTTGTTTTTAAAACTCCTTATCTTTCTTTCCTTTATCATAGATTCTACTACATTCAGCCAAGTTTTACGCGGCCTACCAGGCCCGGCATTTCCCCTAACCTCACCCACATATATTTGTTTCGTTAATCTTGCGTTGTTCATTCTCTCAATGTGACCAAACCAACGTAATGTACAACTTTTATATCTACCCATCATCGTCTTTTCCTCACCACACTCCGTCATTATGCATTCATTTTTTATCTTGTCCTTCTCGTTTTACCACATGCACTTCTCAGGAATCTCATACCCAGGCATTTATTTTCTTTCGTGCTTTTTTGTACATACCCATGTCTCACTTCCATACAGTACTGACGGGACGAATACGCCATTATAGATTGCTCGTTTCGCAGGTAGGCTCATGCTTTCGTTTCACATTATCGTCCACATACTTCCAATCACATTCTTTCCAGCATTTTCTCTCCTTCCACAGCCATCACTTCCTCTTTACTTATTCGCACAGCCCCCTTCGCTTCTTTATTTCTTAATCTGTACACCTCATTCAATCGCTTCTTCTCAGTCTCATTTTTTGCAACAATCATTGCCTCTTCTTTCTTACATACTGCCCTTTTTACCGACTCATTCCACCAAGCACATTTTCTCTGTCTACCTACAGTCACTCTTCCACATATTCGCGCGCACAATTGACAACAGAGTTTTTCAAGCTTATCCATGCACTTTCAACGTCAGTGTCTTTTATTTGTTCGATCCACACTATTTCAGTCACATTCAACTCTTTACCCACAGCATCTGCGTATTTCATTCTCGCACCATTATCCACTAGTTTGTCAACCCTAATTCTGGACGTTCGCACTACGTTTGCTTTGCTTATCCAGACCCACTTTTGCCCTAAACACACTCTCGATACAACCAAAAAGTGGTCCGATCCACACTCCGCTCCACGCATTACTTTTGTGTCTTTCACCAGATTTCTAAGCCGTTCATCATACACTATAAAGTCTATCATACTTTTTGATTCACCTCTGCCATGTATACATATGCACATTTTTATGTTTAAACCACGTATTGGATACAAACAGGCTTCTCTCCACACAGATGTTCAGCAGGTGTTCACCGTTTTCATTGACTCTTTCGTCCCCGAACTTTCCTAGACCACGTTCACTATGTTCTCTCTGTACACCCACCCATCCGTTCATATCCCCCACTATAATAACTCTTTCGTTTGGCTTACATACGTTCAACACGTTCTCTACTTCATTCCAGAAGTTCTCACGCTCCTGGTCTCTTTCTCCATTCACCGGTGCATAGCATGTAATAAGAAAAATTCTTCGAAACTCCACTTTCATTCTAACCCATATTACCCGGGGAGATACCAGTTCGTACTGTTTAATACATCTTTTCGCTCTTTCACTTATGATCATCCCAACTCCTTTTGCGCCATGCACTTCCGTCTCAACTCCTGACCATAGTGCTAGGCTGCCATCATCCATCTCCACAGCATCCGTTCCTTTGCTCGTTGTCTCCGATACACACAGAATATCAAGGTGTGTTTCGTACATTACATTCGCAATTTCAAATTCTTTACCATGCTTACCTCTAACATTCCACGTACCGACTCGCCATTCATTCCTTGCACAGTCATCAGCAACGGGGCCTGTCCGTTTCGACCTTGACCGCCCCTTGTAGCCAGGTCGATCCGAGGCAGTTGTATCGTTTTCTTGAGTAATACCACAGCGAGCAGGGCGGTTACTGGCCAAATCGTGCCCCGGGCGATGTAGCATTCCCTACTAACGGTATCGTCCTACTACCGGACAGTTATTTGTCTACTGTCACGACATAATAGATAGATAAAAATAATAGATCGTATACTTACTGTATGAATATCAAAATGTACATATATACATGTACATTTTTTTTTCTTACCTACCCTTCAATCACACCACGCGTTTAACCATACTGCTCTATACGCGATTCCTAGTTCCGCGCCCCTCACCGGACTTAATGGTATTTATTAACGACCAAATCATTCAATAATTATTTATTTATTTATTTACTTTTTTTTTTTTAGCTTTTCCAGTTATAGTTATTTCACTATCCTTTAGTATTTATTTATCAAATCAGTTTTATTATTGTCGCGAGCCGTGACAACTTAAATAAATATTTTGTTACTTCTCTATGATTAATTGTTATTGCATTATATATATATATATATATATATATATATATATATATATATATGTATGCACATTTTTATGTTTAAGCCACGTATTAGATATAAACAGGCTACTCTCCACACAGATGTTCAGTAGGCGTTTGCCATTCTCATTCACTCTTAGATCTCTTAACTTTTCTGGAACTTCAGTCTCAACTCCTTACCATAGTGCTAGCCTTCCATCTTCTATTTTCACAGCATCCTTTCCTTTGCGCTTTGTCTCCGATACATACAGAATAGCAAGCTGCCTTTCATACGTTACATTCGCAATTTCAAATTCATTACCATACATGCCTTTAACGTTCCAAGTACCAATTCGCCATTCATGCCTTGCACAGTCGTAGCCAGGTCGATTCAAGGCAATTGTTATTGTTCCTTTTGGTAGTTACATAGTGGGCAGACCGGTTACTAGCCAAATCGTGCCAATACGTCTAATAGTGATGAAAGTTTACATTCTCACAAACATTACTAGTTTGTTGGTAATTTATATATAAATAGTAAAATTTAACAGTTTATTCATCCTGTACACTGGATTTTCCTCCAATAGCATTTATCAATTACGTTCGCTTTGCTTTGACAATTCAGTGTCGGATTTTTAGAATTTCTTTATAATTGTTAATTTAAGGCACAAATATCGCCATCACATACAATATGTAGTTTATGGAGAGAATTTGCGACAACTGGCTTTCGCAAATTCGCCTGACCGACTCGCTGTAGGTGCTATTGGCAATATTTAAAGTCTCTGTATACCTATTTCGCAATGCAGTGAGAATCAACTGTATAATCGTCTAAGTTTGCAATTGTGTCCTGAAAATATTTACCTAACTTCGGAAATCTATAACCCCAAAGTACAGAAGGAACATATGATTATTATGAGCAGCTCGTTGTTTTAATGCGCTACCATTTTGAAAGTACCGATCCCGATAATCGGATATTGGGATTAACTAGAAACTTGAATGACGAAACCAAGATTTTAGAGTATCTAAGAGGTTTACCACAAATTTTGCCGTAGGTAGATTTATAGTTACATACTTATGTTTTTTACTAAAATCATTTTACTAATTTGGATACTTTTTTCTGTAAACAATTTTCACTAAAAGTAATTTAATTCAAATTTAAGTTTTAAAACACTATAGTAAGTATCTACCGATGGCGAATTTTACCTGCCGCTTATCAGCATATGGTCAATTGTCCGTATGGCGGGTGGACAACGACAAATCGGCAACGGCGAATTGTTCCTAGCAGTTAAGAAGGAAAATAGGCATTTATGAGTTTCTTGGGCTTTACATATTTCATTTGTATACCGTTCGATATAATTTCTTGCCTGAGTTAAACACTAAATTTACTAAAGAATAAATATTCAGCTGAAAAGCGAATTAAAAACTTTGAAACTAATATTTTTGCAAATAATTGTTTTTTACTCAGTTACGGCAACTTTTTAAACCTTCAGATTTCATACTTTATCAGAAAGTTCCGAATATTATTCCTCCATACAAAATGTAAATGACAAAATTCCATAGGTAAAGACACTTTTGTTTTTATTTTTTATTAAAGTAACCAACCTGTTCTTGTAGTAGAAATTGCATCGGTATTAAATTATCCGAAAACTAAATTTTCAAGGATTGATTAAGTCGCTTATTACTTACAACAAATTACAAAAAGTGGTGAACATTGGTTGATAAATTGAAATATTTTACTAAACAAAAACGTTGTCTAGACGTGTTTTTTTGTACGCCGTGTCGTAATTACTTTACGTGTAGTGCATTTTGTAATTTTCAGTTGACATAGTTTTATGGTGCTGTTATAATATCTCCTGGAAATTATATAAACCGTTTATCTATTTTAATGAATTAACAAGAATCGTTTTTACGTAATAGTTCTAATTAATAATTAATTCAGTTAATTTGTAAGTATTTTCATTTGAAACCGTAATTTAATTAATAACACCAACGTTAATGTAAATATAGTATAATTCCACAATTTCTTTTATATAATTATTTTTTCTCTACGCGTTTTAATATAGCATGTATCATTATCGAAAGAATATATATAAGTAAAATAACCAACAAGTAGTTATGGTAACAAACGGTTAGGGTAAAACAGTAAACTTAATGTAATTTCTAATTCTATATTTAAAATGTCTGTGAAAGGTTAGTCTATAGGATGAACCAGTTTGTTCATTAAATACTTTCTGCTCATGTTTATAAAGTTTCGAATGATTCTATTTTTTTTATTACAAAAATTTACAAATTTAATGTTGTTTTGTGAAGTCATAAAGTAATTATTTACTATTAAATGCTTGTCATAATTTGATATGTTCTCTGTGATTATATTTGTAACATCTAATGTGTTATTTGTATCCAATATCAAGGTTTGACTAATGTAAACAGAATTACAGAATGTACAGTTCAATTTATACATACTTAACATAATTCATTTTTACTTTACTTTCTAAATAATTCAATATAATATTATATGAATAATTTCATTTAAATTAATTTAGTCATTTATACGATTAATCACTGTTTGTCCCCAATAATTGGTCACGTAAGTCAGTACTAAATTAATATAATGAAGGGGCAGTCAACCACAAATGGACTTTTTACATAATGACCACTATCCACATGCGACAACATGCCTTCTAGTTAAAAGGAGCGGCCGGATGTTGCTTACGTAAATTATCAATCCCTATGAAGGGTGTTAGCGATTATTGTGTTATTATTATTGTGTTAACGACTATTATTGTTGTCTCAGAAAGGGTAAATTGTAGAGTGAAGATTAATAGAGTACCAGTTCCTAGTATGCAAGATGTTCAAATCCATGTAAGAACTCCTATTGTCTTTATTTATATTATTTTTTGCTTATTTATATTTATTTATTACTAATTAAAACATCTTCCACTTACCTTTCCTTTCTACCTATTAAAGATCTTGGTTGAAAGGCACATTCCTCAAACCCCCGAGATGTGACAATACTCGACTTCAAAATATCTTGAGCTGAATTTTTCGCATTAAATATACATTTAAATTGGTATTAGTTCGGAAACCAACTTTGTATTTCGGTTCTTTTCTAATATGTGAGCTCCTTTTGCTGATATTTTTCAAAAATATGAAATTGATGTTTTTAATTCCTGTCGATTCTGTGTTAACTGGGTAAATGTGTTGGATAGATAATTTGTTCTCTCGAATTTTTAATTAAAGTTTCGATTATATTTGAAATCTAACCATTTCCTGAATGTATTTTGATTTATAATTGATATTTTTTTATTCAAATTTGTTTGGGTTAATGGTAATGACATTGCTCAACGTACTAATCTTCTGTGTGCAGCTAACTAGCGTATTCTCTGGTGACATGAACCGTGTGGAATTGAAATGTCTGTATGTGCAGGTATGAATTATTTATAGCGAGTGAGGAATTAATTTAATAGCACATATCTCAAAATGCATCTCCACGCATAACTTTCTTATTCCCGAAATGATTTCAATTTGAATGCCCTTTCTTATCAATATTACAGATCCGCTGTGTTTCTTGCGTATTCGTAAAAATTGTGTGGCAATTGCATAGTTATCATTGTCTGTAGTTAACTGCAATAGCTCTTCTTCCCTTAGCCAATGTTCGTCAATACACCATACGTCAAAAATGCAAAAATCGTGAAGTAACAACAACAGATTGTCCGTTTTATTTCTTATGATTTGAATGTTTAAATGAATGACCGAAGAGAGAGAGAGAGAGCACTGTTTTAAATTTCCATTTCTAATAAACGATTTGACCGAAAAGACATCACCCTCCTCATAATTTTCACGGTCATCACCGTCGCTACTGAGTTTATCTTGCACAATCTCTATATATGCAAATTCGTTACGTTCTTGTCACCACTCCTTCTGTTGGAGAAGTCACATTATTTAATATGTTTATCTTTATCTTAATACTGTTTTTTGTAAAGCAACTGTGGTTGTCCGTCACATGGATAATAAAATAATTGTACGAATACTTTCTATCGATAATCATAATGTTTAGCCAATTAAATTCTACATTATGCATATACAACTTCTAGTTTTTTGAAACGCAATTCTCTAATTGAATACCATTTGTGCGAAACTATTATATAGTTTCTCAAAAATGTCTTAACACTTGTGCTTGATAAATCTCACAACAAATCTCTTGCGCGACTCGACATTACCAAGCACTCGTGATTAGGCATTAAATTATTCAATAATTGTCTTGCACTTATGATATTATACGAGGTCCTGCATCTTAGCTCCCGTTTTCTATTACATCTAAATAAATTATATTACAAAAATATTAAAGTGGAGCTCTAAAATACTTGCTGGACAGCACATTTTAAAAATATTTTCACAACTACGTTTTCATGCGTATCATATCGTTTCATCAACAACTATTTGATATAGATTTGAAGCGACGTATCGTATTTTGCAATTGGGCTCAACATAAACTTGATATAACTCACAACTTTTGTGATAAGATTTTGTTCTGAAGCTACATTCCGCAAAAATGGATTTCGAGGATTTTTAGACTATCAACACAAATGGTCAATAAGTGTTTGACCCGTTAAAAAATAAGGGCTAATAACAATTAGACCTTATTTTTTAACGGGCATTTGTATGGAGCTATATATCTTGATTTTTTGCAAAATCTATGAGCAAATTTGCCAATAACTGTGAGGAATGAAATGTGGCTGCAACGCGATGACCCATTATTTCATTCGCGTCAGGGACCATCTTATTCCAATCTTTCTAAATCGTTGTATTAGCAGAGGAGGGCCGTGCAACTGGCCACCCCGATCTCCCTATTTAACTAAACTGTATTTTATTTTGTGGGAATATGTTAAGGAGCCGCCAACTATACAAAAAAATATGCAACAAAGAATAAGGAACGCGTTAGAGAGTATTGCGCCCGACATAAAAAATTTTGAAATGTTAAATTTATATCCAAAGCCTTTTTTGTAGATATGTTAACGATGTCACAATAATATTGAAATAAAACTGTTCACAAGCTTGCTATATCTAATAACAGTTTTTGATGAATATCTCTGAAACTTTGAAAGACATCTATATAATTATAAAAATAAAATATGTTGCGTACTTTATTCCGCTACAAACAGGAATAAAATATACGGGTGTTCCCATTAAAAGATATGTTTTACGCCTAGTTTTGATTAATAACGGGTAGTTTCGGATAAAGGCGAATTTAACTAAAAAACGAGTGGGTTTGGGTATAGAAAATTTTTGAGAAAATCTAGGATTCTCGACCATATTGTATACGATTTCCGATATTTCGTATAACCATCTGTATAAAATAGACTATGTACCGGGTGGCCAACTAAGAACGGCGGTCGGCCATATCTCGGGAATGGATTATAGTACAGGTTTGGGAAAAAAACTTTTATAACAAAAGTGGCCTCGAGAAATGCCTGGAAATTATTTTCAGAATTGTAGGTCCACCGCTAGAGGGCGTATTTGACAGTTAAAATTTTGAAAGGCAAAATTTACTCAATTAAGGGGCATATTAAATATTATAATCAGATTCCTCGACAAATTCTGCATATTTTTTATTTGACAAGTTTTAGTCTATCTCTTCAAATAAAGGGTGGGGGAGAATGGGAACCTTGTTACGAAAAAAAACACCTTTAATTCAGGTTCTGCTTGACCGATTTTTATAAACTTGATGTTTTTTGAAACAGCTTTTGCTAAACAATAGAAAATTTGTAAATTTGAAGCAATCTGATTAATAACATAAATGCTAGAGGGCGCTGTTTAATATTTTTTTAATATTGTGTTTTCTCTTCACAATTTTAAATGGAAGCATAAAAATTTAAGTAGGTCTTTAAAAAGTAGACTAAATTAGTAATAAAACAATGAAAACTGCAAGTTGATATCTTTTTCCTATCCTGAGATGTCGTAAAAAAACAGGTAAATGGCGGGAATTGTTCTTCCAACGTCTAGTAGGCTAGTTCGCGATAACGGAAATTATTAAATTTACCCTGGATTAAAAGATCTTACATTGGTGTGCAGTAATTTAAACTGTTATCATACTAATGTTATGGTTGCCGCTATATTACCTAAATGTAATGCTGTCGCTACTAACAATGAGAACAAATTATAAAATAATAATGTGATAAATCTAACATTTTTTTAATTATATAAGAATGTTATATTTATTTTCAAGCGATGTGTTAGTAAATTAAAAGCACAAAATATCAATAAAAACCGATATTTGCCCAGCAACAACAAATACAGTTTAAAATATGAATTACGATTGACTGATGACAACAAAATTAGTAAAGAGGGCCATGTAAGATATAAAATAAATTCCCTGTTGAAAACAAGCAAGCTATTATTTTCACGCATATGTCAAAAATTATTCATCGTGTTGCATTTAATAGACTTTCTTTATCTTTTCGTACCAAAATGATTCTTACAAATAAAGAAGCATTTGATATGTTGGCAGTTTTTTTGAATGTATGAGAAATGCAACCGTTACTGCTAAAGTGTATGTACTGCAGTACACAAACAGACGACATCAGAGCAGAAGAGTTTTACTCCGACTCGCACACCGTGTGCGTACTACTGGAAACGGGAATCTTCCTGTGTACCGAAGACAACGCAGAGGTAGAACAGAGGAAAATGTTATTGATGTTTTAGCTTATGGAAATGTTAACCCTCATTCAAGCACCAGAGCTATAGCTAGAGACTTGGGTATATGTCGAACCACCGTCCAAAATATTTTAAGAGAACACGTGACTACTTATTTATTAATGCATGTTTTATTCGGTATAATAATGATAAAAATGTTTTAATTTTTTTCGTTTGTCGTTATATGTTTCTCATAGTTTCCCATAGTTTGAATGCTCAAGATTTCGATGCCAGATTGGATTTTTGCAACTGGCTCTCAAATATGATACCCGACGATCCTGAAATACTTTCACGAATTATGTGGATAGATGAGGCTACTTTTCATAGTGATGGTAGTGTAAATCGACATAATATGCACTACTGGTCTGAAACGAATCCCTACTGGATGCAGGAGGTCCAACATCAGGGTCGTTGGTCTGTAAATGTGTGATGCGGGATTCTAGGTGGAGAAATAATTGGGCCTTTTTTTTAATGAGACTGTTAATGGAGAAAGATTTTTAAATTTTTTAAGCAACGAATTGCCACTTCTTTTAGAAGACGTACCCTTGGCCATTCGTCGTGACATGTTCTTGCAACATGAAGGGTGCCCGGCACATTATTCTAGAGATGTTCGGAATTTCTTAGATCAATCATATCCTGTAAGGTGGATAGGACGTGGAAGCTTATTTATTTGGCCACCAAGGTCTCCAGACCTAACTTGTTTAGATTTTTATTTGTGGGGGCGAATGAAAGATCTCCTTTATGCCGATAGACCCACAACAAGAGCTGACATGATTGAAAGAATAAGACAGACAATACGAAGTATTTCAAGGGCAGAAATTGAAACTGCTGTTCTCTCCACCCGTCAGCGATTGATTTCATGCACTGAAAATGATGGACGACATTTCGAACATCTAGGGCGACACTAATTACGTAGTTATTTATTTAAGGTTTTAATTTTTAGATTTATCACATTAATATTTTATAATTTGTTCTCATTGTTAGTAGCGACAGCATTACATTTAGGTAATCTAGCGGCAACCATAACATTAGTATGATAACAGTTTAAATCACTGCAGATCAATGTAAGATATTTTCATCCAGGTTAAATTTAATAATTTCCGTTAACGCCTACTAGACGTTGGAAGAAAAATTCCCGCCATTTACCTCTTTCTTGCGATATCTCAGGATAGGAAAAAGATATCGACTTGAAGTTTTCACTGTTTTATTACTAATAGGCTACTTTTTAAAGACCTACTTAAATTTTTATGCTTCCATTTAAAATTGTAAAGAGAAAACACAATATTAAAAAAATATTAAACAGCGCCTTCTGGAATTTATGTTATTAATCAGATTGCTTCAAATTTACAAATTTTCTATTGTTTAACAAAAGCTCTTTCAAACAACAAAATTAAAATCGTCAAGCAGAACCTGAATGAAAGGCGTTTCTTCGTAACAAGGTTCTCACTCTCCCCGTTATTTGAAGAGCTAGACTAAAACTTGTCAAATAAAAAATATGCAGAATTTGTCGAGGAATCTGATTATAATATTTAATATGCCCCTTAATTGAGTAAATTTTGCTTTTTAAAATTTTAACTGTCAAATAAGCCCTCTAGCGGTGGACTTAAAATTCTGAAAATAATTTCCAGGCGTTTCTCGAGGCCACTTTTGTTATAAAAATTGTTTCCCGAACCTGTGCTATAATCCATTCCTGAGATATGGCCGACGGCCGTTCTTAGTTGGGCACCCGGTACATAACATACCCTACTACAAATAATAATTAATTTCATTTTCTCTTGAAACATTCAGTCATCCACATATGCCTACTCGGAGAAAGAAATTGTCATATCTTTGAAAGCACTCGGTATAAGATGCTGAAATTTTGTTGAGGTAATGTACTAAGCGAATAGAATTCAAATCTGGGATAATATACAGTATTCCATTAAAAAATATATAAGTTTGTGTTGTCATAGACTAATGGGCCACCCTGCATTTGTGAAAATAATTTTAAACTGCTCTGTCTAGCGAGCATTTTATTGCTCCATTTTAATATTTTTTCTAATATAAATTATTTAGATGTAGTACTGTAAAGTAAATGAAAATGATAACTTAGTGAGTCTCATATAAGTAAGGGTAAACAGTACTTGAGATAATTATAAACCATTTAATATAATGTTATAAATATATTTATATGGTTTTAAAACAAGAGACATATACTCTCTTGTGGAATGTAAATATAAGCGCTAGGACCAAATTGTAAATTATTCATTATATAAACTATAGTTTGTTCTATAATTAAAGTTACTTTAATAAAGATTAATCAGCAAATAATACTTTATTGATTCTTTTGAATTAATGTTCTTAATAAGACGGATGACACAAGAATTGTACACAAGAAATTTCTTCAATAAGTTTAAATTTGACAGCAAAATTTTATAAATTTGTAGATTGAGTTAAAATAAAATAAAACGATACCCAAATTTACAGTTTTTGCACTTTAATAACCCCTATCTTATTACGTGTTGACACTGAAATATCTGTAGTATGTGTAGTTTAAAACTTTAACCAAAAATGAGGCATAAATCCCTCCTTATTTCAGAATAATATAACTGGTATAGCTTGTCTATCATTACTTGAAATGGGAAAACTCACCACTTAAAATTAAAAGTTAAGTATGATAACTTTCTTATCACAAAACCAGTTGCGTTTTGCGGTTCTCCCATTTCAAATAATGTTAGACAAGCGATACCTACTCAAAGCTCAATATTCAAACGAAAAATCTATACCTGTTTTTAAGAATTTAAATAATTTAACATTTTAAAATAACAATTTAGTTATTAATCGTACCACCATCATATATCTTTTTTCTACTTCTATAATAATGGTTAAAGTAGCTTTTGAAAAAAATATTTTACTCAATCTGAAACGAGCTACCATCAATTTAATGTTCAGTATAATAATGTTAATGGTCTTATGTTTTTACATCACGTATGTTCTTGAAATTTTATCTAACATAAAATGGCAGAAACAAAAAAATAACCGCCTTAATCGAAATGTTGGTTGTTATCTTTAGTAAACAAGCTGCACCATTAAGTTATTTTTTATCATTGTAGGATAAAAGTCACTAATTCCCTTTATTTTTGACAATTCAGAATAATTTTGTGGAATATCTAGATATATTACAAAATAGCATAATCCGAATTCGAAGATCCATAAACGTTTAGGCTAATGGAATCCGTATTCCCATTCACATAGTTAACAACGTAATATAATTTAACAATGAAATCCAGATGTTAGAAACAGATTTACTAACTTTTCTCTGTAATTATCTTAAAGGATTATGTATGTGTAAAGCAAGTGGATGATACAAAGGAAATTCTCGTATATAATAACTTGCACGAACTATGATAACAGTACAATACCCGAAATCTTAATTCAAGGCCTTTACCTTAATTTCATAACCCTTAAATGACCATAACATTTATACACGCGCTGAATATAAAATACTGAATCCCATTTCATAAATATGATAATTTTATATACATTAAATTGCATATTGCGTTAATTAAATTTTTCATTACAAAAGGTAACGCATGCTAGAATGAATTGTTTGCTAAGAAAGGTTTTCTTTTCATGCGAAACTAGTAATTACGTGTGTAATTATTTCCAAGGCTATTGGTATTTCATCTCATTCTTTTCAAACTAATGGAGAATTTGTGCGCACGATGACTATTAAAGAAAAGGAAATTCAACAATTTTTCACATCAAACGTATTGAAAACACAATGAAAGCTGTGGAATTGGCAGCTGGTTCCATTCCATAATGCATTCTCGCTATGATTCAGTTATTGAGTGGGTACAAATCTAACAGGGAGCAATAGCAAATTGAGGATATGCTCTTTTATTCTCAGCATTACGTACATATTTTTTTATAACAGAGGTTAAATAAAATTAAACTCAAACTCGAAGATAAATTTCTGTTGCTGTTGTTTACAGCTCACATAATCTTTTTAAGAAATTTGTGATTATGATTAGGGGAATGGCGGATAGTACGTGACACTTAAGCAATTGATTTATTTGTAAAAAAAACGGAAAGTCCAAAATGAAAATTTCTAGTCGTCTTAGGAAGTTACAGCAGTAATATTTTGAATAAAGTAATTTAAATATTTTTAGTTTTCGATACTTAAAAATGTCTTGTATTTATTTCAGTAATAAAATTGGAGGATAACCTGGGACAGCTAGTAATATAAGAAAATTAAAAAGGTAAACTTTGTTTTAAAAATAATTATGAACGAAAACACTTTCAAAATAAAAATGAAGCTGTACAGAAATAAATTTAATGATTTTTACTTAAATTTACATAAAAACATAAAAAAATGATGTATTGTTAACGCATTCTCCGTGCGACCATTTTTGACACGTCTCACATTTGATCCAGTCTTCATCAAATGTCTTTAGTCACCTCTTCTTCTATCATATTATCCCCTGTAGTTAGTTCTTTTGATTTTATTCTTTGTGTTTCTTTCTTATTTTTTTGTGCCTTATCTTCGTTTTCCTTCGAAGATTTCTCAAACTTAATTATTTTCGTTAGTTTCTTAGCCTTTTCTTCTAGGCGGTTTTAAAAGGAGTTGAGGTTAGAATTTCAGATTTTTCAGCTTTTTTTTCTGCTGTCAGTTTTTCTTTGACTACAGCAACTTTAGTGTCTGCGAAAGGAGAAGGGGAGGCAGTAGTTGAAGACTGAAGCTTGGCAGGATTTTCTGCAAATGAAACTATTTTTTGCGGTGAACAAATATATCTTCTAGGAACTTCTGTATGAACTGTTGCAATTGTATGTTTATGAATTGGAGTTGTAGTTTCTCTTGGTTCTATATTTTCTTTTGGAGGCGGCGATCTCATGGCGAATTATTGTTTTAGGCTGTCTATCTCTATCTTCATTTGC
Organism: Vesta saturnalis; assembly: GCA_036346205.1. Taxonomy (NCBI): domain Eukaryota; kingdom Metazoa; phylum Arthropoda; class Insecta; order Coleoptera; family Lampyridae; genus Vesta; species Vesta saturnalis. Next base: position 2,473,729 of record JARFJB010000862.1, read on the forward strand.
TTATTTTTATAAATATTGCAAAGTAATTGTGTTTTATGCTATTTACAGTTCCCCTTTCCTTACTGAGCCTGCACTGTCTTCTTCCTTCTTGTCTCCTCTCCTCTTAATTATTTTCTTCTTTTCCATGTTTCTTCCCGTCAATCCGCTCCCCTTCCTTTTTCCTCTAGTATCTGTTCTGCTATCCTCTCCTCCCTGCATACTTTCAGCATATGTTGGATCGTCTCTATCTCTTCCCCGCACAGCCTATATTTTCTATCTTCGTCTCTTATCCAGTATTTATTTTCCCTCTCTTCGTTTCCACATCTAAATCTTGCTATCATTTTCTTTATTTCCCTTCTCCCTTCTCCCTTCCCCATTCAAATATCCCGGTATCTCTTCTCCCTTCATGTTCCTATAGTTTACGTTATATTTTCCTTCTTTTACCTTCGTCCGTCTTTCCTACTTTTGCACATCTCTGTCCCTCCTAATTATGTCCTCTCTCATGCTCACCCCTACCCTTCTTCTTTCGCATACCTGTTTCTTTCATAATATTCTATTCTGGTTTCTTGTCCATATTTTATTCTTCCGTCTTTTATTTCTTTCCAGCATTCTTGCAATATTTTGCACTCCGTTCTTCTACATATTGCCTCCTCGTACTTTATTGCTCTATTTCCCACCTTCACCTTTATTTTTCTTCTTGCATCCCCTCTGTAATAATGCATCCCGGTGTTTCTCTTTCCACTCCCAATACCCACTTTCAGCATTTTTCTTGCTGTCCCTCTATCTCTTTATACTCTTTCCACCCCCACACTTCCGCCACGTACAACACCGCACTTTTTATTAGTTTCTCAAATAATAGTGTTAAAAATACGAAAAAACGAAAAGCTTTTTTTACAGCAGTTTGTAGCTTGTTTGACGTCCCAAATAAAAGTTACCATTTTAAAAAGGAAGTTTTTACTTTAATCCGCAAAAAAACATTGCGAAACAGCATGTAAATAGAACAAGGCTAAGCACTTCATAAAAAACACGAAACACGTTCAAAATGTCCATGACAAACGATATAAAAGAATAGCTGGGGTGAAATATATTATCCCTTTTATTGGAAACGGATATCATTTTCTCTACGATAACTCGATACAACCCAAGTCTGTGTAACTCCTTCCAACCTCTACTTAACTACCTCTTTTGCGGGTATTACTTTGACCGCAAACAAACAACACGTGGGTCTAGTACTACATTCTTAACTAGACTGATCATAATTATTTATTATCCTCCACATTAGTTTTTCAACCACCTCCACTCTAATTTGCCCAAAAAACTTAAATATACCACTCTGCGCATACACGAAGTCTAACTCGAAAATCAACGGAAGGATTACCTTATTTATCAGCAAGCCTGTTTCTACTCGAAATCTTATCTGAGAAATTTGATATTTAATGAATTGGAATTTTTATTCAAAATAGCCTCTAATGCTATGTACCTAAAGTCAATTTCTTTATGTTAAAACCAAACTCGTATCAATCGGAACGGTGCCTATCTGACGGCTAACTAAAACTTTTGCAAAATATGTATCTTACATTGTAATATCTGAGTACTTTCTTTTCATTAAATTTTTTATATGACGCAATCCCAACTTGATTTAACCAAATTAAAATACGAAATTTATTTCTACCAATTATTTTTAATTATTAATTATTAATCTTATTTACAAATACCCTAATATAAAAAAAAATACCGAGAACATTTATTCTAACAAAAACTAACCTAACGATACTCTAATTGTCACCTGTGAATGAAACTTGATCCTACAAATAAAAATTTACATTCATAAATATCTCCAAATCCAAAAAAAAAGGTAATCAAACAAATACTCGCAAAAATTTACACTCTTTTAACCCAACTTATCTACAGGGTGATCCTTTAAAATTTACCCACAGGGTGACAATAGTTTCCTTTTCCATTTCAAACAATTTGTCCCCTACACTCCACACTTGCCCTATTAATTTGTTTCCTTTTCTCACATGTTCTTTACATGTTCCCCATCTTTGTTGTCTTGCCTCGTCGTGTATCCCAGGTATGTGAGTTCCTTTACCTGCTGTACCCCCTCTTCCCTCCATTTCCACTCCTCCTTTTTCCTTTTCCTCCCCCTTTTCTCAATACTATTACCTTAGTTTGGTTCGCATTTACTTCCAGATCTTTTCTTTTCAAATATCTGTTAATCGTTTTTAACATCTCCTTCATTTCTTCTTCTTCCTTTGCTATTAGCACTATGTCATCTGCATATGCAAGTGCGCACACTTACCTGTCCCCCAACAATAGGCCTTCTTGTTGCCTCCTTAATGTCTCCTCCAGGTCTCCTGTGTATAAGGGAACAGGTTTGGGTTCAGTGTGAATCCTTGCTTCAGTCCCTTCCTTGTTACAAATCCTTCACTTAGCTCCTCATTCACCCTCACCCTGTTTCTCGTTTCTTCGTATATTTCTTCCATCCTTTCTATTAGCCTTTCGTTTATCTTTTTTTTTCTCAGGTGTTCCCACAGCTTTTGCCTGTTCACCCTATCAAAAGCAGTAAATAGGTCTACGAATACCGCTACCGTTTTCCTCCTTTTCTTTTCTAGTTCGTTGTTTGCCATGTGTTTCAGAATGTGCACATTATCTATCGTTCTTCTTCCTATCCTGAATCTTGCCTGTCCATCTGGTAACAAATTCTTTTCTTCTGTTTCCTTCTTTAGCCTTTCCTCCAGTGCGGTCGCGTATATTTTGTAGGCTGTGTTTAGCAATGTGATTCTTCTACATTTTGTCACCTCTCCGGGAATCTATTACTTCCTATTGTTCTGTTCCTTCTCCTTCCCCTCCAGTAAGTTCCTGAAATATCTCTCCCATTCGTGTATTTGTATTCCCGTTTGTGTCCATTTTCTCCTCTTTTCTTTCTTTAAATATTACCATACGTCTTCTTCCGTTTTATATCCTTAATCTGCTCTTCCTGTTTCTTTTTGTTTGTTTCCTTTTTACTCTCGCATGTTTTCTTGTATTTCTTTACTGCTTCTTTATATTCTTCTTTTTCTACTTTCCCATTTTTCCACAGTGTTAGTGTTCTTTTTGCCTTCCTCTTGGCCTCCTTGCATTCTCGGTCCCTAGAAGTTAGAATTTTAGATTTTTCAGCTTTTCTTTTTTTCTAGTGTCAATTCCTCTTTGACTGCAGTTTGGAAGGGCCAAATGCCTACTATTTCTATTTCTTGCGGTATATATATATACATATATATATATATATATATATATATATATATATATATATATATATATATATATATATTCTAGGAATTTCTGTATGAACTTCAGCAACGGTTATAATTGTATTCTTATTAAATGGAGTTGTAGCTTCTCTTGGTTCTGTATTTTCTTTTGGAGGCGGTGTCTCATGGCGAATTATTTTGTTAGGCTTTCCTGGTGCTTGATCTTCAATAACAGCAGTAATTTTATTTTCAGTGGGCGTAGGTTTAGATACTTCCTTTGGCGGAACTTCAAGATTAGCCTCGTTGTTGCTGATAACTTGTATGTGCTGAACTTTCTGAAGCATTGGTTTTTGTTTTCCGAAATATCAGTCATTATGGAGGGAAGAAATTCTAGACCGTTAGAGACATTTATGTACACACTGAAAACCTTTTAGTGCAATATCTAAACGTGCAGTCCTAGAGAAAGCTTGGGAAACTAACCCCGCTATGTGGTACTGTCCAATTCGTGCACCAGGGTGAGCTCTCATCCAAACTGAGCATACTTCATTGTCGACTGTCTTAAATGGTTGCATAAATGTACGCTCCAAGTGTTGAAATTTATGAGTTGTGTGCAGTGAGGTGCTCGCCATAATATATGTATATTATTTTCACGTGCATACAAAATTGCCGTTACCGTCCAAAATCAAAAGGATTGTACTTAGTTGGTCGAGTATGCTTAACTAAATGTTTAAGCCACATTAAAAAAACAGATGCTTCCATCCATCCATTAACTCATGCAGCACCAATAGCCTCATGGGGAACAATAAACATCAATTTGTCATTCATTCTTTGTCTCTTAAATATAAATAAGGGGGGAATAAATGTACTAGTAAACATTCATGCAAACCATAATTGTCACGTGTTGTCCTCTGGATGTCGCTTTATAAACCCATAATAGAAATCCTTGTCAGCAGTTTTAGTAATTCTGTTAAATCTGTGTTCGATTTTTAAATTCTCAGCCAAATCATATGCTAATTTAAAAAATTCTTTTTTCGTTAATGGCATTAATCTGTTATCCAAGTCTTTGACATGATCATCTAAGATCTTTTCATATTTGTTGTTAAATGTGGTCTTAAACCGAACTACTTCTGGCTTTGCGTGGATAGATAAACCCTCTTTTAATGCTGAAATTCTTCTATGAAGAGAGGTTTAAGGAACATTATATTTGTCAGCAGCTTCTCTGACACTATGTTTCTCATCTGTTATATATTTTAATGCTGAAATAATATTGCTCTCGGTCCAAGAACCTCAGTAGCTGCTCTGCCTTTAAATTCTGGCATTCCCAGGTTACCCTAGTTACCAAAAATTAAACTTTATAAACAAATAACGCAGCGATCGTTATGATAGAGGCTTGAGACAAGTAACTGTGGCGTCACAATAGTCATACGAGCACTTAATTTGGTTATGCAGATTTACGATGTAATACAATATGGTTTAAAATAATATATGGGTACAAAACTGACGTATGAAGGAAAGTGTAATATATTGAAAAAGACTTTCCATATCACCCTAGAGGTACCCTTCCTATGAACTGCAGTAACTCATTGTGTTTTCATTTGATTATCTTTTCGAAACTGTACTATAAAGCATTCGCCGCTAACATTACAGTTTCTAAACAAGTATATTTAAGAGTATTAACTTAACACCACTATTAATGTTAAACACTGTCAAAAAAATATTAGTCTTCAAACTTACAGCAACGCTCTTCAAATATGCCTACTAGACACTTCTCTTACACTGAAATGAAGAACAAAATTGAATCAGAAATTCAAATTCAAAGACATGGTATTATTGAATCAATTGTTAAACGTTCTCACGTTGTTTAACATTACTGTTAACATAATATCAGACCGTTTTATACAATAATTATACATATAACAACATGAAAAACCAATTATACAACGTACCGCCCGTCACACTAACAACAAAGATTTAGCCTCTCTAAAGGACGCGCTGATGAAGCCTCAAACCGGGTAAAACCACTATAGTAACGTTACACGTCTCATAATACATATATGAAGACAATAGTGGTTATGTTATAAAACAAAGCATTTTAAGAAAGCTTGAATTTGTCTTCACCATTTAATTACGTTACTGTTACCTCTGGTGTAGATTTATTTCGTGCAAAAAATATATATATATATATATATATATATATATATATATATATATATAGACACACACACACACACACAGGTATGGAAAAATATGAACTACTTAAGTCTCCTTCAATCTAGCTTCAACATTTCTAACGAAATCATAGCGATAAAGATGATGTTGAAAAGTCGCGTGTTCTTTGAAACTATTAAGTAAATACTTTACACATTGAATGATAATACCTCAAACATCAAGTTTATTGTAATTGCGAATTTGTGACATGGTTCTATTACTACTCGTAAGAAGAACCAAGAAGAAACTTACGAGCGCTACAAATAAGAACATTAACATTTACATTGATAGTATAACATAAGTTTAAGGTTTAACTTTAGAATTATAATTCTTATTGAAAAACCAACAATTTTCAAAACTGAGCAGAATACGCTTTCTTCAAAACTTTACTTTATAAGATTTTCGAAAAGACGTGCACCTTGCGCAAGGCAGTAACCCAATTTGTGATAAAATTCAGTTTGAGTGTTTTCTAAGATTTCTTGGATGATTCTGTTTAAAGATTCTGTAATTTTGATACGAAGTTCGTCCAAATTGTTAGCATGTTCATTAGGGTTGAGTGAAAATTTTTTTTGGGTGTGCAAGTGCCACAAAGCATCTAAATTTGCGAAAAAAACGAGAAAAAAACGGTATACTTTAAATTTTTTTTATTACATTGGTAACATTTATTTTTCTTATTTTGGGTAGTTATTTTAAATATGAAAGTGAACTCAAAGAAAATGTAGGGTATAAATTAAATATCTAGTGCTGCCACCATACAACTAAGGAAAATAAAAAAAATAGAGAAAAAACAAAAGTTTCAGTTTTCAAAAGAATGGATTATGACAAGATAATTCAAACAGTTAAGGAAAGTATTATGGAATAGGAAAACACATTTTAGTCTAATTTATAATCAGATTTTTTCAAATTGGGGCATCAAAGATCTGAACTTCAGTCTTAATTTAATATATCCGTCTCTCTGCGATTCGCCTACTGTTGCTGCAGCTTCTGTGACCAAACGAACAAATCGCTCAACAGATTGTGTGTGCAGGGTAATTTGTAAATGTCATTATATGGTCGTTTGTATCAAGATAACCTTTAAGTTCTTCTACGCTGATTGATCTTGTTAAGGTTCTTCTACGCTGATCGATCTTGTTAAGGGAGGCTCACTGTTTGAACAACTGGCATAACTTATCATTTTATAGTACTTGCCGGCTTCAAAATTGATTTCTGGAACTTTGAATCTTTTAACACCCAGGTGATCTTGTCTCTGGTTCCTAGTTTCAAAATTTGACGTAAAGCTAGAGCTCTGATGGTTGCTTTATCGTCAGTTAACAAGCCATAAATAGATTCTCCGGATGTGCAAAGTATGCGTTCCTTTGAATGACTGGATCGATTACGTTTCTTAAACTTCGTGGCAGATATCTGCTCAAATAAATAACTTGCCACAAATGTCGTGTTCCATTCCAACATCCACTCTTGGTTTTGATCGCGAACCAAACTGGTGCGTAAACTTTGACGATATAGGTAGCTAAAGTTGTCAGGTTCTCAGAGGGTCTTTCAGATGAAATATATAAACGCAGTATTCTACTAGCAGTTGTTAGCCAACGAATGCGAAATAGGGCCCGGCTGAAGATTAGATAAATGCTGGGAACACTCACCAGACGTTACAGCCAAGACTATTCTATACAGATAACTCTGATCGTTACTTAATTCCGCCAAATCAACTGCTGGTAATGGATTTCCTTCAATTGCCATGTATTTTACAACTGGCTGCAATCAGTTCTTTAATGCTCTACCTATTGGACCAGAAAATGAATTTGGACCATGCGTCGCACCATCCAAGGCTACTAAGAGATGTCGAAGAGGAGACGCATTTGTGTGTAAGAGGGACACAAACCAATTAAGTGGTTTTTTGTAATGAACTTCTAATTTACGCATTACGCCATTTTCATTTCCGGTATTTACGTTAGTTTCGTCGCATCCAATGGCAACTAGCTCTTCAATTTTGTACCCCTTCAAGGTTAAAAAATTGTAATGGCCGTAAATATGTTGGAAGATGTCCCCGATAAAGGAGTTATATGGCCTAAATATTCGGACATCGGCTCCTACCAAAACCACATATTCTTCAGAGGGTGATAAACGCCATCTTTTAAAATTGTTTTTCTTGTTAAATCTTTTCGACCATCAAAATATATTGATTTGAGCATGAGATATTTTCATTGTTTGATTGATTTGGCTGCCTAAGCTTCTTCCTTTCTCGTTTCACTTTACTGCGATCTATAACTGATTAAATGTCATCTTTCGTCACAACTCCAAGGTCCTGAAGTAACGCTAAGGACACCGCAGCTGCTCCACGATCAGAGATACCCCATCTATCGCACTCTTGCGCTAAATTTGGTAGAGATTTACGCATTTGTCCAGATATAATCGAAATAGAAGGTTCTGGTGAAGGCTCTGAAGAAGTTGATGACAAACTAAGGCACACTTCCAAGTAAGTTCCAATTTCGGAATCATTACCACCCTTTTGTAGCTTGACAGATTTTACAATATTAGACGATACCGCTTCTCGCAATTTCCTTTTCTCTCTTTTCTCCATTTGTTTCGTGGTATTGCTGTCAACGTTTCCTATCATCATTTTTCTAGCACTTCGCTGATCTAGCAAAAACTTTCTCTCTAAGACAGGTATTTTCTTCAATTTTTCACATGTACACTTTTCAAAACAGATGCACTTGCAGATTGCGATATCGATTAAACCCTTTGATTCTTTCTTAAACTCTTCGATCTTTTTTATGTAGCTTTCAACATTAGCTCTCTGTTTATAGGGTTTTAGTAGTTCCCGATATTTTTTGTGGTATTCTCGGATCCTTTCCACAATTCTTTCTTTTGATATTGTAGGCAATGAAGCTTTCTTCCAAATTTCCTCGACCTGTGGTACGATTATTTTGGCAACTTCTGCAAATGTGGGCTCCTTCAATTGACCACTAATTTTCAATTCGTTTTTTGTGAACAAATACTATTGCAAAATGTCCTCGTAAGTCGGCAGAACGTTTGTAGTAAATGGTGAACCAACTCCATATAGTGGACATACTTTCACGAGTTAAAGGTAAATGTGTTTTTGCAGTCATTGCTGATGAAGATTATTTATCTGAAACAATAGATAATTATTTTAGGCACTTGACACGCTAATATAAAATCATACTTTCAGATTTCAAAAATTCAGGACATTTGTGGCACCTCAAGAAATAGCGTTAGGGACCTGAAATTTTTAGGTGGTAATCAGTATACTAAGTCACAACTTTTGCGTATCCAAGCTAATCTAGTTTCAGAAAAAAGTGAAAAAAAAATTTTTTTCGCCCCAACCTATTTTGTTCATGCCTATGCCCATAAATTTGCTGGGATACGTATCGCCTAACAAAAAGTCGTTCGGCGCAATATCAGGTGAGCCAGGAGGAGATTTAATGGTGCTTTTTCCATTAATAATACGGTTAGGGAACGAAGTTTCCAAAAACTGTTGAACCCTTATTGCAGTATGAGCAGGACAGCCATCTTCTTGATAACAAATGTCATCAAAATTTATATTGAGGCGTTCGAACTATCTGGTTTCTCAACAGTTCCAAGTATTTGTCCGCATTCAAGTTTCCGTTGATAAAAAAAGAACCAATTCTGGAATTGTCTAAAATTCCTGCCCACACATTAAGTTTTAGGGGGTATTGTGTCCGGTAAGGAATACTAATGTGTTTGTTTTCATGAGAGTAACCAACAGACGGATTGTGACGGCCATGTAAGTTAAAAGAACAGAACATTCCATGCGCTTTTGATGATCTTCTGGAAAAGTGTCTTGTGAATTATCACATTTATTTTATAGGTCCTATTGTGACAAATTCAAAAAAGTAACAAAATGTTATAATTTTCAACTTTATCACTAAATAATTCAAAACACCTAGGAATAGGTAGTACAAAATGAGTATCTATTGAAAGCTCGTAAAAAATTCTATTCAAATCTGTAATAAAAATAGGTTGTGCCATTTAAAAAAAAATTAGAAAAATAAAATTGAGCAGAATAGGCCATCCTGTATATGTAGAGAAATTAGTCTGAAATCGGAATATAGAAGTTAAAACAAGACACATTAAAAAGCAAATCCCAAAATTTGACTCTGATATCTTTCAATATGGCGGAACAGAGGCCTACAGACTAATTTGTTTACATAAAATGTCAACGATTTCGGAACCGCTGGCCTTAGACCCATAGTGCCTTATATTATTTTGCTCATCATTTAACAGAGAATCCAAATATTAAAAGTGTATACGGTGTTCCATTAAAAAAAGTAGAGTATACTGCTCGAAAATGCGCAATCTTGTTCATACAATAATATTTTTTGAAGATGCTCCTCATTGTTGACTCCAATAATATTTGGCGTGATATTAGAAAAGTTTTTAATTATTAATATGTAGAATTGAGAATGGCAATTTAATTGGCATTTCCTAGAACAAATCTTTTGGGTGTAATATTACATAAATAGTTATAGTTCCCTTTCTTAAAAAATTGGATTTATATTATGTATCCGCGCACCGCAAGAAAACTTTTAGGGGGAAATACTCATTTGAGTTATTCTGAAAGCTTTTTTTAATTCACTTAATGCTGAATGTTACAGCAGTAAGCATGATTTTTTACTAATTTTTTATATTTTGTGCCATCATTGATGGAAAGTTATTTTCCAATTCATTGTATTTAAAACTAAAGCCTTTGCTTTTTTTTTAGGCACCTTTTAAGTACTCACCTTTTAAGTACTCACTTTTAAGTACTTACTTTTAATTACTTACTTTGCACTTAGTTTGCAATTATTTTACTCATATTTTTTAATGCATACTTTTATATGGCATTTTTATAATAATTATTTTTAATGGCACGTATAAGTCAGTAATTTACTATCCTATTTTCTAATTTAAATGGCAATTTTTACTTGAATTACATTTTACAACGCAAGTTCTACGTACTTTTATACATAAATTTGCCGAATTAAACTTCAAAAAAATTCAATAAAGTTATGGACACAATATATAAAGGGAAATAAGCAAGACATTGACCTCACCAAGTTCACCATTCTGCTTCATAGTTACCAGTTACAGTTTATGTACCGAACGTTCAAAGGTAATGTTTTTATATAATTTTAGAATAGTATAAGACTTCTGATTTTTAACCTTTTCAATCAAATATTAAATAAACTTAAGTATTTCATGTTATTTTATTTTCATTTTGATAAATTGTTTATTATTATTCCTTAACTAGGTTTTGTTGTTCCTATATATATATATATATATATATATATATATATATATATATATATATATATATATATATATATATATATATGAAAACAACATGGCGCTCGAGATTTTATCATTTTTCATAATTTTAGATAACATTTTTATGAATTAAGTATAAGTGAAAATAATTAAGCTTATGAGAAGCAGGCAGTATTTCAGGTATGTTAATTAAACTCTAAATTAGAACCCACCCTATCTCAATTTACCGATGAGCCGACGGCAGTAGCGATTGTTATTTGGTAATTTTTTATATTAATTAAAATTATTCGATCAATTACAAATTGTTTATTACATCATCGCTCTTGTGTTAATGTTATAAGTTGGCCCAGTTTTAGTGTTTATACACTTGGAGCCGCTTTTAGTGTTACAATATTTGGGTTAAAAATTTAACCCTGATCAGAAAAACCCCTACAAATGGAATTAAAGCATATCGTATTAATTGATTATAAAACACATATGAACTTACAATTAAAGAGAAAATTGCTGGTGAACAAATTAATTGATTGACGTGAGTGACATACTGTGAATGGGATGATATGGTGATCTATTTAAATTATTCTTAAATACCATATAACATTGAAAAAAACCATAGTATAAGGTATGTAATACAAAAGAACTCTAATAACGTGATCACAAAGTAAACATAAAAATTACCTAACTACTAAACAAAGTTGGAGACCTACATAATGTATTTTAATTTCTACATAATGGAAAATTAAAATAAAAATATTAGTGCTTCTAGACGTCTAATTTATAAGAAATTGAATATTGCATAATTACTTTTTTTATTGCTTTTGGTGAAATGTTCCTTTAACAAGTATGTAAAAAAGATAACCCAAATCTAATAAATCTAATGTTTCTGTGTTATACAAAGATATTTATCATATTAAATCAATAGAATTATTAAATGTTTGCTCTACGTAAAAAGAAATCCTAAAGATCCTACAACTGATGAGATCATTAAAGCACTTGAATACAAGGTTACCTTTCTAATGAGTTACTCAATTACTCAAATCTTATAAATATTAAAGACTACCTAAGGTACATAAAAAAATTTACCATTACCTCCGATTATATCATGTATAGGTGCACAAACACAAAAACTTGGTAAATACACCCCTAATATTTTAGATTCTGCTTTCCGTAGTCATAACAAATTCAGAATCAAACTTTCCCAGAAAAAGCTAATGGTTCTATTATACCAGAAAATTACTGCATTGTATCATATGACGTCAAGTCGTTGTTCACTAACATCTCAGTAGACTTAGCAGTTAATATCGTAGAAAAAAATTATTATCAACTAATAACACAAGTATCTTCAAGGAAGTTTTTATTAATATAGTTTTTATTCATGATTCATGAACACATATTTCATCTACGATGACATTGTTTACTCATAAGTGTACGGTTGTCCTATGTCGCCTTCAATCGCAGAAATTGTAATGAATGACATTATTTATTTCGTTAGGGGTAAAATAGATTTTCAGTTTCCTTTCGTTTGGCAATATATAGATAACTTGTTATGCTCGGTTCCAATGAATAGAGTTGACTATATTTTAAATATGTTTAATTCTTATAATGGTAGACTTAAATTCACAGTCGAAAAAGAACATACTTTCAGCGTTGCTTTTCTAGATACCCTTGTGATTAGAAATAATAATAATAATAATATCATCTTAGATTGATATCGCAAAAAAAAATCGTTCCATATTTTTTACCAGATTCTCCTAAACAAAGAATTAATACAGTTATAGGTTTTAAAAACAGAATTCAAAAAATTGTCATCATTCATTACTACAAAAGAATTACAAGACACTATACAACATCCTATTGGAAAATGGATACCCAGCTAGTTTGTTACAAAACATAATTTTTAATAAAAAAATTTATGACAACCACAAACACTGTTTGGGAAACATGAATAACAACGTTAATAATAAAGAATTAACAAGTCAAACCGTTTATAGAAAATTACCCTTCATACCTCATTTAACACATTCCATTTCCAAACTGTTTATATCTTATAATATAACAGTTGCCACTTCAGAAATTAGTACGGTATCGTCCTTTTTCACTAAATTTAAAGGTAAAACATCTACACTTCAATCAGAAGACATTTATTCAATACCATGCAACAACTGTAATAGATGCTACATAGGGCAAACTTCACAGAAGATTTCCAAACGCTTAACTCTCCATAAAAGCGATATAAAAAGAAAACCAATGTGTACCGAGCTGGTAGCGCAGTGGCGACACGACCTGCTTAGTATTCGGGAGGTAATGGGTTCGATTCCCGTTACCGTCTACCTTTTATGAGGTTTTTTCAGGGGGTTTTCTCATGCACATGTAGCGGCATGGTCACTGCGTATGTGCACACCATGTGGGGCTGCTTAGGCGAATGCCAGGGTAGTATTTTTCCCCCTCAGAACCCTAACTTCTTTCCGTCCGATCTTATCCTGACCGCACCCATCCTTAATCCCACCATGCATATATACGAAATGTCTGTATGTATACTGGGAATCCATGATTGTGGCTGAAGGAGCTTCGAAGGGTCGAGCAGCCCATCGTCCCCCTTGGGGAGGGAATGAAATACGTGGCCTTTTCCTTTTCCTTTTTTCTAAATCCAATGTTCAACTATACTTAGCATACATTGCCACAATACAGGACAGTGTAATTTTAGTGATATTTCCATTTTAGACACCGAAAGTGATTATCAAAAAAGAAAATGTTTAGAAATGTGCCACATTACTAACAACACAGAACTGATACCAATGAACTTAGTTCTATTTACACATACTTGTTAAAACAACCTTTCACCAAAGAAAGAAAAAAGTAATTATATAATAAAGTTTTATTCAATTTCTTATAAATTGGTCGTCTTGATGATCTAATATTTTTATTTCAATATTCCACTAATGTAAAATTGAAATACATTTTGTAGGTCTTCAACTTAGTCTAGCAGTTAATTTTTATGTTTACTTTATTATCACCTTATCATCCCATTCCGTCAATCAATTAATTTGTTAAATTTTTAACCGAAATATATCAAAAACTTTTTATCACATTTTGGCTTTTTATCTGTATGCCTACTGGAACTAGGAAGTCCCACCCAGCATTATCATACATGTAATCTCATTAAATTTATAATTTACATCGATTGGGGCTTGTATCTCGATAGCACAGTTGGTTAGTGCTGTACTCTAGCAAAGTACGGTTCGTAGGCTCAAATCCTACTCGACGTAAACTTTTTATTTATGTATTTAATAAAATTAATAACAGTTTTTAAATACATATTTACTTTTGAACTTATTCGTTCATAACAAATCATAATAATTTATCTATTAATGAATTTGACGTTTCAAAAGCTTATCTTTGCTTTCTTTGTCAAGAGTAATGAAATTATAATAAATGTCAAATTAAATGAACACACAACAAAATAAGTGGATTATATATGTGTTTGTTGCTTCATACCTCGTGTGATGCGACGTGAAGCTGGAGGTTCTGAAACATTAACTGTGTGTAGAGGAACTAGTACATAATGTAGGTGGTTTGTATGAATTTCTAATGACCATATTCCAGATTCTTAAAGCATCATTTCGTTTATTTAATGCATCTGGTTTCTTTTCAATTTCGGTAGCTTCTCGTTTTATTCTTTCTTGTAGTTTTAGCTGGACCTAAAGGATTAGATTGGCAAAGAAGAATACGTGTTATGTTTATTGATGGCTAGGCAATGTTTTTGGACTCTAACATTTAGTGTCCTATGTAAGATTTTGACAACTGGAACATATATCCCTTGAATTTGTTTTTTTTGCGTTACGCGGGAATTGCTGAAGACAACGATGAGGTTTAAAAACTACTTTGAATTCGTCTTTAGAACATTTATTGGCAATTTTGTCAGTTACGTCTACGGTAAGATAATTACTTTTTTATGTTCTTGGTTTTAACTATATAATCTCATTATACATATTTTTGAATTTGTTCATAACTTTCAGTATATTTGTTTCATAATTTTGCTTTACCTATTATATTTCGATGTTTTTAAAAAATGAGAAGTTATTTCTCCAAAGGGGTTTCTGGAATGGGAAGGTTAAGTTTTTTCGCTGTCAAATTGTATTAGTTTTGTTTCAGGAAAAAGGTGGTTCTCGTGAATCCAAGAAGAAAGCTTTTAATTTTCCGAGTTTTCTAACTGCATCGCTTAATGCGTGATTTTATCAAGGCTTAATATATTAATGGACTTTGCTTTGGATTTATGGATTTTCTTCTGTTAATATGTTTCGACGGGCATATATCTTGAATTCACGTGGACTAGGTGTGCCATGCATGGCTTTTGATCTCAAAACATTACTAATTGCGCTCATTTTTAGTTATCTACAAAAATTATAGCTAATGACGAATTCATTATAATTGGTATAGCGTTTTCGAAAACCAATATCTTTGTATTTCTCTTTACTCATGCGAATGTTAACTGATAGTTTGCGTTCCTAGTTTCTCTGATTACAATACTAATCAGGTATTTATACTATTTTCTTTATCTATAACCTGATTAATTCAGGGTAAGTTTTAGAAGGCAATGGTGTTAATTTGGTTTCTTTCAATAATTCTTTTACAGCTTCGTGGGGGTACATTCTATCCACATGTTCACTATCGTGTGAGCATGCTCTAACCACATGTTAACCATCGTTTGGGCATATGCTAACCACCTGCTGCTCAACTGCTAATTTACTCCTTTGTAAAGCCAATATTCGTCGCTATATGTTCTTCATACCTGCAGAAGCTATTTCAAGCTAAGTATTAAAATTTCTTTGTTTTAATGTTAAGAGCTACATTGTAAAGAGCTCAAGTCGTACAATCATAAAGTGCATTTCAGCTACATTGATATAAATGATTTTGTGGTGCACGATATAATTGCGCTTCATTCACAATTATTACCTTGTGTTCCTAATTTTAGATGTTAGATAAATTTTTCTTTGTGCTAAAATGAAAACAAAAGGGGGTCTTTATAACCTTTTGTGAGGTAAGAGAGT
The DNA here is from genome assembly GCA_036346205.1 of Vesta saturnalis. Taxonomy (NCBI): domain Eukaryota; kingdom Metazoa; phylum Arthropoda; class Insecta; order Coleoptera; family Lampyridae; genus Vesta; species Vesta saturnalis. The sequence goes on from JARFJB010000862.1 coordinate 2,489,474, forward strand.
GATCAATGTCTTGCTAAAAAAATGTATTAAGTTGATTAAAAATAAAATATTAGAATACGTGTATTGACAAGGATTCAGCGCAACTATATGTAAATTTTATGATAGTTCTTATCGGTAAGGTGTGTCCTACCACGATGTATTAAACCGGGCACTTTATTGATTTACTTTAGTCTTTTTGTTTAAGTTACTTTCAGAAGTTTTTTTCTTATTTAGGTAATAACAAGGCCATATTTTATTTTATTTCTAAACTAGGCGTTATAATTTGACTTAATTTTTCTTTTACAATTAAGGATCATAAATCTCCTGCTTATTTCTTTGTTTAATTTTTTAAATATAACTATTTAGTTGACCTTCATTGTGTTTTATTGACTAATGTGTGTTCACTTGTTATTATAGCTATGTAATGTTATGTGTTCTCTCTCACAGATTCACTTCCCCTCTCGTAGTTTTATCTTAATCTACGTGACGCTTAATTGCTTTCTTCCCTACCACATATTTTTTTTTCTCTACCTCGCCTTTAAATTAACCTCTATGTTTCCCACGCATCCAAGTGCTCATTAGTTGCACGCTTTGCTAGTCATGTTACTATCTCTCTTTTTTCTGTATGCTTGCTCGTGTACTACACTGCCCTGCTAAGAAAGAAAGCCGTATCTGCACCGAATATAGAACTGAGAAAAACGCGCTTAAAGTTTTTGTACGTGACGTTCTACACTCAACTATTAATCGTAGTCAAATATGACTCCATAGTAAATTTGCACTAACAATATTATACTACGATGATAGAATACCATCCATTTGAATGTATTACAGCAAATAAATGCACTTACTGCTTTTTTACTAAACATCTTTGTGCCATGTTGCTAGGTAAGAATGCAGTATGTACAAAATCCTAGATAATAACGCAGCATCTACAACATCATTAAATGTAGATGCTGCCTTGTTACTAAGCACCCTCCAGATACGGCGTTATTATTAAGTATTCATTACGTTATTTTTGGCGTGTTCATCAAAACTTTTGCAGTAACTAAATAACAGCGTATGATTTGAAAAAGGTAGTTTATTAATCAATTATTTGTAATTACAGTGTATTAAATTATCGTAAGGGAAAATACAAATAATCAACCTAATAGAGACCATATTTTAATACAATATAGTTTATAAAAAACTATTATTGAATTAAGAATAGAGAAATAAAAAAAGGTAATTAATAAGTATGTTGTCTATTAATTTTAACACTAAAACTGCATGTATAATCAAAGAAGTAACAAAGGTATTAACATATAACAATATAGCCTATTCTTGTGGTGTCGGCAAGTTTAACCAGAAGACTCTTCTATTTTCAGGAGTAACCCTCCAGAGATTTTAGAATAATCTCTTCTTTTCTTTTGAAAACCACATGGTTTAGCTAATGTTTCGGCAGGTGAAAGAAGAACATTTTTTCTCATAGCCCGTTTTAAAAGAAAATCTATTGTTTTTGTGTCATATCCATTTTTCAAAGAAGTTTTGTACATAAGTACGAATTTTCCACGTTCCACTTTTATTTGAACAATGTTTGATAAATATGGGCGATTGGAATCACTTTTCAGTTTTGTTCAGACTTTAAGTCCTTCCACATGTAGAAATCGTTCACTTCCATTTTTTAACCACAACTTTTCTCTTATTAGCACTCTGAACTGCACCCACAAAATCATTGAAATCGTACGTTTTGCCTTGTTTTTCAACGATAATTCCACTTGATGGTGGAAGCTATCGGCGGACATGAATGTGTCCAGGCTCGAAATAATTTAAAGTAATTTATCTGGCAGCTATTTCATTGGAATTGATCATACGTACTAAGAAACTGAAAAGACACCAATTTTTGTTCTGGCTTGAACAGTTATCCAACCATATAATTATTCGAGGCGCATCCCGTTGCCACTTAAGAAAGGCAAAGAATGTGCTTATTATATCTTCCTTGCTTCGCCCACTGATAGCCTCATGCCATACTACTGAGTATGGCATCAAATGGGAGTTTTTACCCAATGGTACAAAACTTTCGTGGTAGGCAATTAATCTTTTAAGAAAAATTACCTTCTTAAAACAATCTATTCTTGGTAACATAATCACCTTTTGTAAATCAGCAGAAAAACACACGGTGCCGTCTTCAAATTTCGTTTGTGCTTGCTCTCTATAAAGCTGTCTTGATACTTCTGCGTGATCAATATGCTTCTTCCAACCTAAACATGTATCACAACGTTCGTGTAAATTTTCTGCACAATGACCATGTAACCTGAATGTTTCGCACCATTCGCACTGTTCGTTACCTAGTTTTGCGAAAGATATATTCTTAGCCTTCACTTTTAAGCGATATGTCTCATAGGAAATGTTTGTAGATGGATATTTAGTCTTAAAATCGTTAAACATTGATGAAATTGATATACCACTTGGCAGATATCTAACGTTAGGGGCGTGTTCGCGTCTGTAGTGTGAAACTACAGGATTGAATGATTCTATATGCGCGTTTATTTCAGTGTCATCGATTTTCTTTTAGATGCCTCTTCCCCGTAAATCTGGTAAGGGGTAAGCTTTCCTTTGGCGTGTTTTTAAGACGTCATGCACAAATCTATCATTAGTTTTTTATATCCCAGAGTTGTTAAAAGAATAATTTACAAACTTCAATATCGTTTTCGTTCTCAGTTTTTAAGTAATATTTGAATGTATTTTTTCTTACTTCAGATTCCACAGTGCGGCGATTTATTGTAAGGCGTTTACAGGAATGTAATACAAATGTTTTCCTTTCTTGATTTCCCATCTTCCAAAATTCACCATTAATTTCTTTACGTCGATCTTCTGAGATAAGTTGAACGCATTTCTTTTTGCAGGTATTTCCGCAGCCCTGCACGACGCGGTGTTTCTCAATTAATTGTTCTCGTTTTGCTTGCCTTCTGGTTGCAAAATCTGTTAATATTTTCCTTCGTTTTCTAGGATTTCCACTTTTGGTGTAGCCGACATCTATGAATTACAAAAAATCAAAATTAATTAATTCCAAATCATATGCACGATTGAGTACGTACCCTCATTCTCTGCTGATGACATTTCTTCCACAACCATACTTGCAGCCTGATCTTCTCTTAAAGCATCATCTTGTATATTGAATATGTCTGCATATGTGCCTAAAAGTGGGTATTATTATCAAAATGCAAATTAATTAAAAATGTCCCAATTTTTTGCATACTAGTAATACAAACCTTCGTTCGTAGTGGGTGATATTTCTTCTACTATTCTTTTAGGTTGCACTTTCCTTAAAGGCTCATTTTGTAAAATAAAACTTTCTGCATCTATGCCTAAAAGTTGGTATTATTAGAACAAATGCACGTTAATCAAAAGTTACTAAGCTTTTTCAAAGTAGTACATACCCTCATTCTCAGTTGGTATTTCTTCCACTATTACGTTTGTAACTGGCACTTCCTTTAAAGGCTCATCCGGTATATTAAGAAGTTCTGCATCTGAGCCTATCAACTGTGGCAACAATGGAGTTTCTGTGGTATTTTCAAAGTCTGCCAAAATAGCAGATGAAGTTGCATTTTCATAAAAATTATCCCCTTCTTTCTGTTGAATCATGCTACTACCATTAGACCAAGAACAATGGATCTGCTGTTGGTTAATGATTAAACAAGATGAATCAAGTTTTATAAAGTTTTGACAATTGTCTGGAATTTTTTGAGCTTGTACGGGAACCAATGTGGTTAGCACAACAGGTATTTGAGGTTCGTCATTATCTCTTAAAAAAACACCATCTTCTGTAACAATTGGAGTATTATTTACATTAATTGATTCCTGGGAAGGCTCTGATTCATTTAAAATCTCAGTCAAAATATTAACTTCTTTGAGGGCCAATGATATAATATGTTTTGATCTATTCGACATGATTTTTCTAACAAAAGCTGTAAAAAATAAAACTATTGAAGTGGAAAATTCTAATAATAAACAAATTGTCTACTTACCAGTATAATAATTTATACTAGTAATAATTACGTATATATTGCACTGTGTTTGAGACAACAATGAACTGCAGCAAAACGCGCGCGTAATTCAAGTACATTGCTTGATAAGAACGCCGCATGTATATGTTGCTTAGCAAGAACGCCGCATCTACACCACAGTTTGTTGTAGATGCGGCGGTCTTTCTTAGGAAAGTGTAGATACGGCATTTTTATTAAGTAACACGATACAGTTAAGAGTAGATATGACAACAATAAGCCTATTTTAACATATTTAGAGTGGAGATACGGCTTTTTTGCAAAGGAAATAAGTAGTTTTTGTTGAGAGGATTACAATAATGACAAATACTAAAAATTTGATTTTTTTGTAGATACGGCGTTCTTTCTTAGGAGGGCAGTACAGGTGTTCCACCAAAATTGACACATCAGCGTTTGAGCACGTTACACGTTGCTGTATGTTTCATAGGAAGGCGGTTACATTTGTTGACCATTTTGATTGATTTATCAAAGAGTAGCCATTTTGTTGCAGGCGTTAAGATATCGGGTAGAGTGGGTTGATCTTCAAAATAATTATGGTTAAATCCACCATCATTATTTATTTTTATTGTCTAACAAATATAATTCACCATTAGATTCAATTTTCATTGTTAACTTGATGTTTGGATGAATGTTGTTATGGTGTTGAAGGAAATTTTGTAAATTATCGGAACCATTAGGCCAAACAACGAAAGTATCGTTTATGTAGCGGTACCAGCATGGGTTTGAGAATAGCCGTATTTAGTGCATTATTTGCGAAATCTTCCATGTAAATGTTTGCAATTGTAGGTGAAAGTGGCGACCCCATGGGAGCTCCTTGTACTTACTTGTAGAATTGATTTTTGTACGTGAATATGTTGAGCACACGCTGTGTCCAAATGGTTCAAATGATGTTTGGTTTTAACAATGTTTATTGTATCTTCGATAGACACTTTTGTAAACAGCGACACAACGCCAAAACTTTTGTCTAATTGAACAGTTTTGATTTTAGATAAAAGGCCTAAAGAGTTTCCAAAATAGGATTTTGCATTTTCCGATATTAGTTACAATATTTAGCTAAATATCTTGCTAGTTCATGAGTTGGTGAATTAAATGCGCTTACTATTGGTCTTAAAGGTCAATTGATATCAACTGTTTCTTTAAGTCTTCGTTAAGTGATGTTGATTTGTTTTGGTTTTCTTTTCTGTGTAATTTGGTCAGCGTTATCCTTCTTGTAATCAGAAGAACTCGTCTTGTTGTGGTATTATTCATTATTTACAATTACAGTTGCATTACCTTGATCTGAATATTGTTTCATAGTTCCTTTAAGGCATTTAATTGTTTTTTAGTAATGTTGGATTTTATGGGGCTAGCTTGTTTAAGAATATTAGCAACATCTAAACGAATTCTATCAGTCATTTGAATTTCGTATCTTTCAGTGTAATTTCGTCGTTTGTAATAATATTTTCTGTAGGTGTTACTCTAGATGTAATAGCATAATTAAAACGTTTTTGATAGAATGTCAATAGCAGCGTCGCTGACAGGTGTATCGCTAAGGCTGTAAACAGATGTAAGAGGCAAAAAAAATTTTCTCTAATTTATTATGAAAGCTTTTATACTTACGTTTTTGTACGGAAGTTTTTCGATGTAATGTATATTCCACAGCATTTTATATTAATTTGTCAAATATTATGGAATGTATAGATTTTTTGGTTTTTGCTGTGGCACGTACTGAAAAGAATTTTGTTAGTGTAATCATGCTCACTTCTAAGATTGTTAAGCTTTATTGATAAGAACACTAGTGGAAGCCTCGTAAGTATACGATATAAAGTATCTAAATACTAAATATAACATAAACAAGCAATGGTTCGAGAAGTCCTTTTTTGGTAGGTAATCAACTTCTATTAACGTAATGATTTGCCTCAATTTCTAGGTAGAGTACAAACCTCTGCGACAAACAGTTTTATCTGTCTAATCAAACGCACACACATTTCCTCGTCCGCACCTTTGTGAGCTTAATGATCTCGCGAAAACTGTCAACGAGATGGAGATTGTTGTCCTTGACCAACACCAGATCTCCAACTTGTATTTTGGGCGAAGTCTTATTCCATTTCGTACAATGCAGCAATTCAGTAGTCTATTTCGTGAAGAGCAGTAAAAAGTCGGCCAATCGGGCTGATGTGAGCACTTGTACGTCATTCGGATTCGATAATAACTGTGTATGTGGTGGAGAATTAAGAACCAATCAGGTATACAGGGTGTTCCTTATGTCTATGCCATAACTTCAGTAGGCAATTTGATAAATAAGTTTATCACATCTAGTGAATGCTTATACAGAGTTGCCCACTTGCCCTATATTCTTAGATTGTACCTTTAATATTAATTTTAGGAGAAAAGGTCACGAGACATTTTTTTTCAGAAGTTCCTTGTTTATAACCTAAAAATATTTTGAGCCCTGCACGGCTTCCGGTTTCGACTGTACAGGACCGTACTCAATTATTTTAAATAGAACATCCTATAAATTTTAATTTGAAATCCACATTCAATTTTAGTCCAAAGTTGTCTGACGTGCGCACGCGCGTTTTACCTACTTAAATCCTCTTATTTAGGAGAAAATAAATGTTTTAAAAAAATTCTCTCCGAAGTTAACATTCAGTAAAAAAATCTATTCAATCGTTGGCAACAGAGCAACGAAGTTGGAGATTATCATAAACAAAATAAAATGTATTACAAAAGGACAGTACTAACTTTTGTCTAACGACCACAGAAGAAATAGCAAAAGTCTACTATTTTATACAGAACACCATGTATAAATTTTATGAATGAACTGCTATTTAAGTTATCTTTGATTTTTGTTATGTCTTATATCTACAGTTAATAGTTTCCGCGAAAACCTTAGTTTGAATTATTTTGTTGTTGTGCTGTTATTTAAAAAACCAGGAATATGAAGACAAAAAACGACGGTATTAAAAAATGTTATTCAAAGAGTATGTCGTTCTTTAATCATAAAAACATTTAACATATTTTCCATTCCAATAACTATATCAATTCCAGTACGTACACGACATATATCGGTTTAATTTCAATTGATTGTATTTGATACATTATCGTTTTCACTTTGTCAGAAAGGGTCAAAATCGAATTGGAAATTTCACGCTTTTCAAATAACGAACTGGTTGATATGGTTTTTATTCTCAGTGAATGCTTACGGAACCCTTTATCGGCTACGTGCGTCTACAAAGAGAGGTATCCTGCTAGACGCCATACAGAAATAGCAGCATTTGAAAACCTCCTTGCAAGATTCGTTGCCTGAGGGGGTGTCACATATTCAAAACCTTCCCGTGAAGGATCAGTCCTAAGTGAGCAGAATAAAAAAATAGTAATGAGAGCCTTGCTTAAGGACCCAAGAAGAAGCAGATTGGGGAAATTTCAGAAGTTAGCAGGACATCAGTTTGGCGTACTATTAAAAGCGTTCATTTTCATCCATATCGGTTTTTAAGGCAACAGAAACTTCTTGGGGATGACCGTTAAAGTCGTTTGGGTTTTTGTCGTTGGGCCAATGAAAAATTGGCCAATGAAAGACACTTTTTTAATAAAGTTTTCTTCACGGACGAATCAACGTTTTAGAATGACTGGTTTATGAACAGTCACAACTATCATTATTATTCTGATATAAAACCACATGTAACAAAGGAAGTTGAACGCATAAATGGTCGCTGAACTCGTGGGGTGGAATCCTTGCTCAATATGTAGTGGGGCAACATTTTTGGATAGACTTAAACTTTCAGGTTCATTCCGATTTTTTATTCTTTTGAATTGGAGTAAGAAACTTCTTAAACGATGAATATCCTCAAAGATGGACCAAAAGAGGGGGGTCTGTAAATTGGTCACCCCGACCACCTGACTTAACTAAACCCGACTATTTTCTATGGGGATATACGTGTATACCAAGAATCGCTTACAACTTCAGACGATATTAAAAACAGGATACGTGAAGCTTTCAGGTCAATCACGCCTGAAATCTTGGAAGATGTTAACACAAGTTTATCAGATCGCGTAAGGCAGTGTTTATAAAATAATGGTGGGTTGTTTGAAGTTATTTTAAATTAATTTTTTGTGTTTTGTGTCGGTCGTTTTTATGTAAGTTGATTTAGTAATGAATGGTATATATTACCAAACAATAATAAGTAAATATCTGTTGCAAATAGTGTTACTATTTGTTGCTTCTTTTAATTTTATTTCAGGATTCGGCGAAAAACAAAATAAGTCAGACTAACGTCAGTATTCCGGGAACTATCAAATTTAAATATAAGACATTCAAAGACAACTAGAACAGCAATTCATTCATGAAAAATATACAGGGTGTTCCATTTAAAATAGTCGACTTTTGCTATTTCTTCCGTGGTCGTTACAGAAAAATTAGTATGGCCCTTTTGCAACAAATTTCGTCAAAATCAGCAAATCGATAACTAAAAGGCTCTTTTGTTTATGATAATCTCCAATTTCGTTGTTCTGCTGCCAACGATTGAATAGTTATGATTTTTTTACTAAATATTAATTTCGGAGAAAATTTTTTTAAAACATTTATTTTCTCCTAGATGAGTGGACTTAAGTAGCCGAAAGGTCAAACAAACGTGGCCTAGAATCGATGATGGATTTCAAAACTATTAAAATTTATAGGATGTTTCATTTAAAATAGTTGAGTACTGTCTTGTACAAACGAAACCGGAAGCCGTGCAAGGTTCAGAATATTTGTACGTTGTAAACAAGGAAAATCTGAATAAAGAATGTCTCGTGACCTCTCCTAAATTTAATATTAAATGTGCTATCAAAGAATGTAGGGCAAGTGGGTAACCCTGTCTAATAGATTTTCGTGAAACTTCAAATTACCGTAAATACTAATGAATCGTGGCGGAATTACAAGGGTACTCTGGGTGTACGCAACACTATACTCTACTCCACTGGTTTTTATTTTATCCGATAAATGACATTAGATAAGCCAATTAATTCTAGATTAAATTGTTGCCCCGTAATTTTGCCGTAAAAGCAATGTTTGTTGCGATATACTCGTTGTTAGTAATAACCTATTAATTGTAATCAAATATAGGTGTTGTCGAAACGTTTTTGATTGTGTAACTTCAATATGCAAATACACCATATAAAAACCCAAAAAAGACAAGTATTGCAATATGTTTAATTATGGTGAAGGTTTACATTTTCATACGTTCTTTGAAATATGACGAAAGGAGTCCTGCTGCTGTTAGAACTCACCATCTGGAAGAAAATTTCATAGACACATATATGCCATCGAGCTAGCAGTACGAGACAACTTTTTCAAGAGTTCAATTTTGTACGATTAGGAGAATTTTGAAAAACAATCTTTTATACCCTTACCATAATCAACGAATTGATTACCATACTAACCACCCACAAGGAAACCCTCACGAAATAAGATAAACAAACAACTATTATCCGTTTTCGGTGAACGTTTGAGCGGGAATAATAGATGTTTTTTTAATTGGTCGTATTTTCTTATCCCCAAAGCTAACTGGTGAGCTATACAGAATATTTTTGACTGAGCAGATACCAGATCTTTTGGAAGATATTCCGATGATCACAAGAAGGAACGTGTTCTTCTTGCATGATGCTGCTCCTCTACATTTCAGCATAGTTGGTCGTAACTAATTGGACGAAAACTGTCCTAATAGATGGATTGTGTGAATTGGTTCTTATTCATGACCACCACGATCACTCCATTTAAATCCACTAGATTATTTTATTCGGGTACATTTAAAAACGTTAGTTTACAGAATATGGATACAAGCGATAGAAGATTTACGGCAACGAATGCTGACTGGGAGCCAGCTGGTTTTATGACCACAGGTTATTAAGGCTTCTTAGGTTAAAATGACTCAAAGTATTACCTCCTAAGGTTGTACCATGCACTTAAGAAACATAATTCTTTATAAATGCAGTTTTAAACATGACACCTATTAGATTGTGTTTCACATTATTAATCCGCACCCTTTCCTCCCATAAACCAAAGACATGACGTGAATGCGAAGGACTAAATTTCGATTTCACATCTTTACTAGGATATTAATTAGCATCCGCCTTATTTTAGACATTTGAAAAGTTGTTTTAATTCGGAGTTAGCGTGCACCAAATTTATGCCTTTACGTTGCCCAAGTGAACGATTGGCAGCTAAGAACTTATCGGTACTTAATAGAAATACGGGTTCAATATGTACGTATTTGGTAAAAAAGTAAATACAGATACTCATGTACCATTTGGCATTTTTTGTATCCGTTCCTCTATTTTACTTTCCATTAATGAAATGATAGGTTTACAAATAAAAATAGAAATCTCAACACTGGTCACCACTTTTTCTAAATGTTTGCTTCCCATAGGCATAAGTTTATCGAAAAGAATTTAAGTGTAATGTTGAACTGGGATGTAACAATTGAAGATGAAGTTTAGAAAATATCAAGTGACGTTTAGTAAACTAATACACGTTGTCTATTAAACCCCATCAGGAGTTCCTAATTTTTATCATAACCTACTGTTTCATGAAATTGGGTTATTTTCTATAAAAGCGTTTCATGCTTCTGGGAAACTATTTGAGCGGTTCGTAAAAGTTTGTTGCGGGACGATTCAATTAAATAACTTTGAGCGGCAACGTATTTTTCAAATTCACTAAATAAACTATGTCTTATAAATTTTAACTGTAATCCATTCAAGTTACAATTTTACGTGTTATGAGAGCTGGGCTAACAAACACGTGAAACAATATCCACAGGGTTAGAGCACTGTGGGGTGTACGATTTGCTGCGAAACTTGAGCAATAACTCGGAGATGATGTATTCCTTTTGGTCTTCTTATTTCGTTGGTAATTTTCAATATTTCTTGATCTTTGTATCCATTTTGAACTAGTATTTTATTAATAGTCTTCATCTCTTCCGTTCTAGAATTTTGGTCAGATAAGTGGTAAGAGCGGTATATCAAGGATTTCATAACGCTACGTAATTGACCAGGATGGTGATGCGAGAGAGAGTTCAAGTATCTATTCGTATGTGTTGGTTTTCGATAAACTTTGTGTGTAAATTTACCATTAGGAAGTCTTGTTATTAGGGTGTCCAAAAAGGAGTGAATTATTTTCTTCAACTTCCATAGTAAATTTAATGTTGTCGTGAATGTTGTTAATATGTCCTAGAAAATGGTTCAAGTTTCCTTTTCCATGGGGCCAAACTACAAATGTGTCGTCAACATAACGAAACCAACATTTAGGTTTTAAATCTGCAGAATTTAAAGCAATGGTTTCAAAATGTTCCATATATACATTCGCAAAAGCTGGAGAGAGTGGCGAGCCCATAGGTGTTCCTTGAATTTGCTTGTAGAATTGTCCTTTGTATGTAAAATAGGTTGAGTGCATGCAGTGGTTTATCAATTTGAGTATGTCTTGGTTTATTGAGTGTTTTCTTCTAGAATTTTCATCGTGTCTTCAATAGGTATTTTGGTGAAAAGTGACGTTATGTCGAAGCTAACTAAAATGTCATTTGGAGCCAATGGTACAATTTTGAGTTTGTGTAGAAAATCATAAGAGTTTTTGATGTAGGATACAGCATTTTCACAAATCGGTTGAATAACTTTGGCTAGATAACGAGCAAGGTCATGAGTCGGAGAATTGAATGCACTGACGATAGGGCGTAATGGCCAGTTTTCCTTATGTATTTTTGGGAGTCCGTATATTTTGGGGATTCTTGAACTCTTCTCTCTTGGAATTAGTTTCTGTTTTGTTTCTTTGTCTAATTTAGTAGAATTAATGATAGATTTTGTTGTTTTTTCTATGTAAGTGGTAGGATTGCACTGATTTTCTTATATTCTGAAGAAGTTAGCAGTTCAGACATCTTATGGTGATAGTCTTGAGAGTTGACAATGACAGTAGCGTTTCCTTTGTCAGCAGGTAGTATTAATATTTGGTCGTCATTTTTCATTTGGTTTAACATTTGGAGGTCTTGTTTGGTGATATTTTGTTTGGGAAGTTTGCAGTTCTGAAGAATGTGTGCTACGTTGAGTCTAATTTCGTCAGCTACCGTAGATTCTGTATCTTTTAAGGCGTATTCTTTCAATTATTTCAATTTCTGTAATTGTCAAATAAATTCTTGACAAAGGAACAAAGGACGTTCCCGAAACGTTGAATTAATTTTACGTTTATTTACACAAGTTTTAAAGAAAAATTGTCTTATTTAAACATGAATACTTGTGGAAATCTAAATAGAAACATAATATTCCTATACGGAGAAGAAACTTTGAATACCATCAAGATTTACAGAAAGCTACGTATCAAAAAATGTGAAACACTTACTAATTTAACTTTTTTAAAGCGTTGTCGTGACAATAAAATAATACCCAAGGGATTTAAATTGAAACCAAGACCAGACATTAATGGTTCTTATAAGATTTTATTCAAAACAAGCCTTGCCCTTTTAAGAAAAGCGATTGCCAATGAAAGGGCTAAACTTGACTATCTCAACCGTACCCTTTATGACACATTCCAAACTTTACATGCTATCAAAATACACCCTTTCATATTCGATACGGTGGATCGTCTCATTGAAATTACTGTAGAATCGTCCTTGATGATAAAAACTAACCGACAGAAACAAAAATTTGAACGTCTGTCTCATACATCGCAGGCAAATAATGTAGAACCGTTAAGGACAGTACACAATTTAAGTGACAAAGAACTTTACTTTAGGGGTGGTTGTTAAACCAATCATTCAATTGCTATTGACGCTAAGATTTTACGCTACAGGTAGCATTGTTAACTTGGGGATTTTATGGGCGTTTCAAAAGCTACCTCAAGTTTAATTAATGCAGAGCGACATATGCCATAGCTATGTTAAAACCTAGATATATAAATATGTGAGACTCCAAATGAAATGGGAAGCTGCCAGAATTCTATCGTATATCTCGTTTTGAGTTGTAGGTACCATTGATTGTACCCATATAAGAATACAATCCCGGTTTGTAATATTTGCTTACACAATAAGTTTTTATTACATACATATCTATAGGAAATCAAGATGAGGAAATATATACCGAAACAGGAAGGGTTATTTCTCATTAAATGTGCAAACCATATCAGTGCGAAACTAAGAATCCGAAATATAGTAGCTAGGTGGCCAGGGTCAGTGCATGACCAAACAATATTTATTAACAGCTCAATCAAACAATTTGAAAATGGTGTTTTTGGCCAGTTTCTACTCATTGGTGACAGTGGTTATGCCATACGCCCATACTTAATGACTCCGTTACAGCATACACAGAATGCAGCACAAAATTTATACAACGAAGCGTTGGTACGTACAAGAAACACTGTTCGTACGTCAATATGGAGTTTGGAAACGAAGGTTTCCAATCTTATCATTAGGCATGAAATTACCAGTTGCTAAAGTCATGGGTGTGATAGTAGCAACGGCAATACTGCATAATATGGCTATCGAGATGAATGACAATTTACCCTAACATAATGAAGACGATGATGTGCATGAGAATAATATTATAGAAGATATGCCCAATTATAATAATGTAAACCATGTTGGAAATATGCAACGGCAAATACTAATTAATAATCATTTCGCTCAATTATAATAAGTACAATGTTATTTTATTACATAATACTTAATTATTATTAACATTTTAGCATAGAATTAATTAAAAGTACCTATAAAATTACAATTGTTTTCTTTTTAATTCCATTTCAATTTTTATTAGCTCCATTCTTGCTCGATGGTACTCTTCATCCATAACTAACCGTTTCTTCCTATCTTGTCTTTCCTCCTCAAGTGCAGTACTTTTCAGTAAGATATATTTTTCTTTGAGATTTACAACTGTATTTTGTTCGTTTACCATCAGCTTCTTGCTTTTTCTTTTTAATGTTTTAGGAGTATAGGACCATCGTTCTTTGCCTGAACGTATCGGTTGTACCTGCGGAGCAGCTGTTGGTGTCCCTACCTGTTTACTTTCGTTATTCATCTGTAGTAATATATTGTTGTTCTCGTTCTGGAATCGTGCTAACGATCCCGTCATTTTCATAAACTACATCCATAGCATTAAATTCATCGCCTGTAAATTCTAATAAAATATCATTAAGTCTAGGTGATTTTGAATCGACGATTTCTGTTGCATCATAATCGTAACTGTTGTCTAAACCAGCAACAGTTTTTTTGTTTAAAATGTCTATAACAATGTCATAAATGGCACTTTTTATATCATTTATTTATGTGCTGCCCTGCAATTGGCAGCATACTTTCTGCTACCTGTTTTTAAATTATCGTACTTCGATTTTAATTGAAGTAAACTTCTGGTTCGGTTGAAACTGTTGTACTTCGTTAATATTTAATTCCAAGCAGCTTCCTAAAATAGGTAATGATTTGTTGTATATTCATGAATATAGTATTATAGTAAAAGTTTAAACTGATTACCTTCTCTTTAATGCTAATCAAGTTTGTTGTTTTGCACTCTAAAATGTGTTTGACTTTTTGAATTTCCTGCACTAAATGTAGCTCCTCTTCTAATGTAAAATTCGTAGAACGATTTCGCTTTTCGTTATTCATTTTAATACGCTACAATAAATTACGTAAAAACTTCCTGTGATGTAAAGAACCAATATAAACAACGCAGCTAACTTAAAATATAACCTCAATCTCATGTTCACTGTTGCCAACACTTGTTTTTTTCATTTTTTACTACTTTAGCAAAAGTTACTCACAAAAGGTATTATAAGACCGGCATACTTTAAATAATTCTTAAAGTCACTTTAAAGATAAAGTCTGCTTTTACTAAAGGCGCTTTAACCTACACATTATAAAACTGGGCGTTAATCTCAGAAACTGAGTAAATAAAATTATCATTTCTTGAATTCTAAGGCATTTATTACTGGAAATTTGTAATTTATTTTTATCTCTACATTTGTTTTCCATTTTCACAGATAAGTCCCATGTTTAATAGTATATTATGCAACGCGCATATAACATAGGCTGTTAGTCACGAGAACGAGTGATCGTTTGTGTGATTAATAGCACTTATATGCGAGTTGTATACTATGCTTTATCCACGACTACAAATATTTTTAATTTAATTCAAATACTTATTTCATTTAAAATTAACCCGGTCATGTTTATCTGCCAAATATGATGAAAATCTAAATGACTTGTTTTCAGTTGTTTGATTAAATGATAATTAATCTAATTATCGTCGAAAACACACCAGTTTAAGAGGAATTAACATTTATGATATTAAACATAAGTTATAAGGAAATTTTATTTATTAAGATTTATATTAATTGTAAATTCAGAACAATTTTTTATATTTAATGTTGGCACTTCATTTAGTTTAATATCCTGTAATTCACCCATATTTGCTTCAGTAATAACATTACTGCTGCTAATATTTGTAATTGCATTACAAAGGCCCCGCACTTTTTAAGTGCAAATCCGGTCCCGGTCAAAATCAATGAAATTTTGGTATCTTATACATCCTGACATGGCGCACAAAAGTTCTCATGGGCAGAACTAGTGAAAACCCCAAATAAGGTCAATTTTGACCACTTAAAGTATAAAGGATATTGTCACACATCTCAGGGCCCGTCAAAAAGAGTGGAGTATAAAAAAACAAGCAAAGTGGTGACAAAATATTCAATTTCAAAAGTTGCAAATAAGAAGATAATACGCATTTTTAATATATTTTTGATTATACAGGGTGATCCAAAAATAAATGACAAATCAAATAATTTTATAGAACACAGTACCTACATATTTTTATTAGAAATGCCTCATTATGAATGTACTTAATCATTTCTTGACCACAACTAACGCTAGTGCAGCATATTACAGAAACCAGCTAAGCTTTATGTTGCACAGAGCGTAGTATATATGCTATCAAAAAGGAAGACCAAACCGGAGCAGTAGCTAGTCCGATAAAAACGCATGAAACGAAAAGTTCCCCAACTCAATGATCGTCTTCATGTATATGACCAGGATCTACAGTCATTTGTTCGACGTAAAGTGCACAATTTCGTCATTGAAAGCATTTCTCCAACGATGAATAGTATCACTAATGGTGATGATGATCTACCAAATTTTAAACGCAATACACTATTCAACCTCATAAAAGATATGGGTTTTGGGTTTCAAAACATGCGACGGAAGAGTATTCTTGTTGAACGTGATGACATTATAAGATGGAGCCATAGATACTTAACATGCATCAGAAAGTTCCGGGAAGAAGGTACTTAGTCTTTTTATTCGATCTCTAATTAATTACATGTTTATAAAATAATAGTATAGGTTAATGGTAGTTTTTTCGGTATATTCATAGTACATTACAGATGTATCTAAATTCTTATTGCATTGCAAATATTTGTATTAATTTTGAGGTTATAAATTGTGTGTCTCGTACCGTGGATATAGTATTATTATAATCGTAATACGGTATTATAGGTGCAGTAATCTATTGACCTAATAAGTTTGGCAATCCTGCAGTGTTTTTCCATAAGCCTCATACTGAATTTACAGGTTTGGACGCGCTATATTATATTAACTTTATGGGTAATCTCAACGTGTTAAACTACTGCCAAGTACGGTGTTGCAGTAGTGCCATACGTTATAGTGTTAAGTGTATATGGATTTAAAGGATATTCAGGTGAATCACTCGAATAGATGAGTATTTGGCGATTCATTTTTATCAAGTGTGCAACGACAACAAATTGATGGGTTCTAGATGTACCGAGAATTGATAAAATATCTTTTTGTAATATTTGACCTGCACATTGGTAAAGTTAATTGAATTTCCTTTATCTGACACACAAGGACCATCGAAAACTATTCTTCTTTAGTTATTTCACTTCTTAGACTGCATCATTCGGGAGAAAATATTCACTACTGTCCGCGCCTTTATCTACAGATAAGTGATTAAGCGGCATATACTCGGTTATAAACTCGACATTTGTTTAACATACTGCCTTTTTTGTTTTTTTAATGGTATATTTTTGTATTTATGTTTTACCTAAAACTATACGTTGCGATAACACTTACAGTTATCGTCCTCAGTAGTAGTAAAATTTTTTAGAGTAGTTTTAAGATATTGAAAGAAATATATGAAATATGAAAACAACCATAATCCTGATAATTAATATAACAGTCATATAAAGGTATACATACAACTATGGAATACAACTTTAGTAGAGAAAAACTAGAGCATTAATAAACTAAATATTGTTAAACTGCATTGAAGGTGACAGCCTCTATCGGTCGAAGGCTAACAATGAAAATGTCATAATCAAAGAGCAAATTTAAAAAATTTAATTAAATTATGATGTAAATGTAAAGTTGTGAAAATCTTTAATTTCAAATTGATAAAAGCGTTCACAATAGAAATGTGACATATTACTTAAAAATCCACTCAAATCTAACAAGGAAATAGCTTTGTTAATAATTGTAAGTGTTTTTTACGGTAAAAACACAATGTAGTACATTTAATATAATTTTTAATTACAATTTCAACTACATATGAATGTTAAATTATGGTGATGTGATAATTTAACATATAATTGGTAAAGCACTTGCTTCGTCTAGGAAAAACACAGCAAGAAACCTAGACATACCAAAAGCCAAAATTAAAATCAAAATAAAGACATATCATTATGCCTTTTTTTAAATTATAAGATGCCAAAAACTGTTTAAAAAGAGGTTTTCTTCTTGTCTATTAAAATTATTAGGTTGTTTATGTATCTCAATAGCTTCTCATTGTAAGCGAACGTAATAATGAGTTTGTCTTGACATTATTTCCATATTATCAAATTGACTGTCATGATTTAAATTATATAAAGCTTGCTCAGATTTATCTGGTTGATCTAATCTACAAAATCTCATTAGTTTTTTACATCTTGTATCAAAGCTACATTTTGTGTGTACTTTTGCACACGAACAAGATAACTTATCCACTCCGGAAAATGATAATGGGTACGTCTTCATTTTAATTTGGTATGTCTTACAGTAAAACTGCAAGATTATACCCGGCTTGGTAAAATTTCCGATTTTAGTGCTAGCTCAATCTCATGGGATAGACCTTGTTCTCGATAAAATCGCTGGATTACTTCTCAAAAAAAAACCGGATGCGCCACTCTCTGAAAATATTATTTTGATACCTACTCTGGTGAAGAGAGAAGTTCAGAGTCGGCCTTGGGCTCCTAGTCCTAACAAAAAAAGAAATAAAGGTTAGGTAACACCACGGGACACTCGCTCAATCAAAAACTAGTCTCTTCACCAACATAACTATTTATTAACAACTAAAGAAAAAGTTCATCAATATCATATGTTTTTAAAACAAGCAACTTAAGCGGTTAAGCGTGTTAGAACACAATTTCTAGATTAAACTTTGGAACAATACTTAAACTTAATAACAAAGAAAAAAAAATTAATAGCACTCTCGTCTTTTAACGAACACCCTGTATATTGCTAAATTTAATTGTATGGCAACTACGTTTTGTCTTTCTTTTATGTACAACCTTCGTATTGAAACAATCCACTTCAACGTAGTCAATATATATATATATATATATATATATATATATATATATATATATATATATATATATATATATATATTGAAATTTAGTGTCGTAAATTCTTTTGTGTATAAATGTTACAAGTAAAATAAAATATCGATACCAACAACGCGTTTGTTGAAATTTATCAATTTACTTATTAAGTTATTTATCAATTAAAGCGAGTTATCATAGCTGAGGACAATCCGCATAAAGGGAAAAATTTAATTGACGTTAGATATCAAACAGATCGCTTTAGATAACCTTCTTCTAGCGATCGCAAAAAAAATATCTTACACAAATCGTACCATGCTTTCTTTTCTTATCTTACATTATATGCCATAGCGTAATAACCCCCCTTAACAATTGTAGCAACATGTAATTAATAAAGCATTGAATATAAAAAAGCTTGTAAAAGTTAATTTAGCGGCGGTGTAAATCACAAGAAAAACATATATTAGTAACACTTATCTGCGTTAAATGGTGATAAATCCTCATGACATAGACGCACCAGGTGTGTCGTCAAAGATTAGAGTTGAAAATTATGTCTTAGTGGCCACTGTCCTTGACGTTGTAGATGTAGAAACAATGATACGGCGTAGAGATTTTTAATTTATTTAATAAATCCACTGTAGTCACCCAGAAACCAAAATAAGGGTGCAGACGCAGCCCCTAATAGAAAGGCCAATAAGAGGAGAAACCAAATAAAAGAACCCTGCAAGCATTAGAATATTGTAAGTGATATTAATGAAAAAGAATTCTTATACATACGTTCTTGGATATGGCGATTTACCAAGCAATCCCTTTAAAGGGAAAAAAAGTGACGGACGTTTATGCAATTATGTAATCATCCATATCATTTGGTTAATTATTGTTTGATTCGGTAAGTTCCGTTATTACAAATATTACAATAATAAACTGGTATAATTACACGAATAATCAAAGAACGGTTCCACTTCGAGGTGCGGCGTGTATTAAATACGAACAGCAAGCGCCCGCGATAAGAAACAGGTGTCGTATGTTAAACATAATGCATTGTTTGGATGCGGTTGAAATTTAATTTAAGGCTGCGTTTACACTGTGAAGAAATAAAAATGTAACATATGTGTAGGTTTATTGCTGTGTTTTTTTTCTAGAGCTTGAAGTAAATGCTTTATCAATTACGTGTTAAATTACCACAGCACAAAATTTTTTTAACGTACTGCATTCTGTTTTCACTGTAAAATAGCACTTAACAAAGCTATTTCTTTGTTAGATTTGAGTAGATTTTTAATTGATATATCAAGTTTCTATTTGTGAATGCTTTTATCAATTACAAATATACAACTTTACACTTACATCATAATTTGATTAAATTTGCTCTTGATTATGACATTTTTCACTGTTAGCCTTCGACCGTTGGAAGGTGTTCAGATTTGTCATCTTCAAGGCCGTTTAACAATGTTTAGTTTATTAAGTATCTAGTTATTCTTCACTAAAATTGTATTCCATGGTTGGCTTTATACGTCTATCAAACTGTTATATAAACAGCGGGGCTTATATTTGCGTTTTCAATTGGTCATATTTCATAAATTTGTTTCAACATCTCAAACAATTATAATACTACTAAGAACAATAACTTATCGAAACATATAGATTTGTGTAAAAGATAAATGCAAAAATACACCGTTAAGCTCTTCTTTTGATTCATTTGATTGGTGCACTTCTAAGGAGATTACTCAGTCTAGTTCAATTTTGAGTGAACCCCTGAGAAAGCCGTGTTTAGTTTGAAAAATGTGGTGCATCCAAATTAATCTTAGTTGGCACGTCAATGTTTTTTATATTGATACAAATAAACGGAAGTTTGTCAGCAATCTTGGGTAAAATGAAACGCCCCAAAGTTTCTGCAAAATTATCCAGCTTCGAAAAGATTTAAAGCGGAGTTTTAAAAAAGAATTATGGTGTTGACATGATTGATACTTGATACCGAGAGATCTCTGGGTTTTCTTTCTAAATGTAATAACATAAACACGCGTTACGAAACAATTATTGGTTTGGGATACAGAGTTTATAGTTATAAATAGGACATATTACAATTACTGCTTATGGAAAAACAATTTTAAAAGTTCAAGTAATATTTGAGAAAATTACTTTACCACATGTTTTTGACGCTACCGAGATCAGGTTCATTAAACGAATGTAACAGCAGGCATATTGTTGATTTATGAAGTAAAAATTAAAAAGACTCGTCTTTTGTAATATGTTCATGATTAAAGTAGGCATCATCGTACAGCAACAATAATGGTTTATGTCAAATACATGTATTAACTAACGTTCATGTTATATAGAAAGTGACGTAAAACTAAATTATCTTTAAGAAATATGGCTATACATTTTCCTACAAAGTTGATCGCTATTTAGATATTGAACAAATTGGAACGCACACTTAACTATCGCCTTGGGATTTTTTGACGCATCAAAAACGTGCATAGAACATAATTAGTTTCTAATTTTAAAATAAAGTAAATGCCTTTGAAATGTGGTTATACCGTAGAAAATCTCTTGTATTTGAAGGGTGACCACGAACATCGAAGTGTTGAGACGAATGAAAAAAGCGGAAATAATTACATTTGGGTCATATAATGACAGGGGAGAAATACTAGCTACTTCCAAAACATAATGCAGGGAAGAATAGCCGGGAATCGTTCAATAGGACGATGTAAAGTATTAAATGAGGCTTCGGACCTCATATCAAGGAGGCTAATTCACCTATTTTGTCCGGCTCGAAGGACCAAAATGTGTTCGTGCAACGAATTTAAAATAAACGAAGATTTTAAGCATAATAATATAATTTATTAAATACCAATAAGAGACAATCTCTTTTTGCCTACTACATAATGATGTAGCCATAAAAACTTGACATTCGCCTCAGTCTAAAATTGTACCATAAATTCTTAAACAATAAGAAGGTATTGATACAATGATAAGTCTATTTTAAAAGAATTCGTAAAGATTGTAGACACAAAGGTTAAAAAACATATAAAATGTCATATCCTATTTTTAGTTTAAATCGTCTACGTAAGGATGACTTTTTCATTATTTCTGTATTATGGCAGCCATATAATTATATTTTTGAAGTATCTAAAGTAGTAAGTATGAAGCAGTATAAAATATTACGTTTAAACGAAATATCGGCTTCAATATTTTTGAAATAAAATAAATTACTTAAAATGAGGACGGGATTAAAAGGGGTTTCTTTAGAAGCAATTTCTATTATATAAGAATTATATATTCCGTTTATGTGATGTTTCTCCCAATTCCTTTTTCGAATATTAAATAATGTGAGAGTGTATAATTAATATATGTAATGTATAATGTTGATAGGCTTAGTATACATTTTGAATATTTGGTTCTCTACTAACTTTTTTTTTTCTTTCAGGTAAGCTTGCAAACATCAAAATGCTATTGGTAAGATAAATTAAAATTTGGCCCTATTTACAAAGCTGTGATTTATGCAAAATTTATATCGCTGTTTGTGTTATATACTAAAAGAACCTTTTGGGTTGAGTGATTCAAGTTATTTTAAAATAGTTAAAACCAGTTTAATATTAAAGATTCCCCACATCTGTAGTTTTAGGACGTAATGAATAAAGGTCCATTGAGCAACATTTTAATTAATATAGCTTTTTTAGGTGGATTTTTTCCATCATCTAAGCAGTTTGAAAGGGCGTTAAAGTAGAGTTTGCTTACAAAGAAACTTGTCTGGAAGTATGGTTTGATACATTACAAAGTTGAATCTGTTTCATTAAAATTATATAAATTTGTAACATCCATCATTTCTGATGTTATATTGTTTAGCAGGTAGCTATTAAAACATTGGTTATTACTATTTCTATTATTTCTCATTTAAAGTTGCCTTAACTACACTATTTTACTAAATTATACAGGGTGGGCGTCTACTGCGTGGACGGAGGATTGCTCCTTATCTATTAAAGATATCAAAACCAATTTTGGTGTGGTAATACTCGATCATTGAACCTACATTCTAAAAATATTTAGGTATATACAGGGTGATTGACAAAAATATATCAACCCAAACGTGTGTTTTGTTTTAATGGAACACCCTGTATATTTTTGTATTTTTTAATTCACTGTTATATTTAGAATAAAAGTATAGAAATTTGTATCTGTATCACTAACCATTCTGCATATATCGTCACTTTAGTACCAAAATAGAGTTAACTTGGAACCACGATTCGAGCCTTGTCACCACGATGTTGTAAATCTGTTTATACCAACGACGATTAATAAGAGTCTACTAACAAACAAACTGAGAAATTTTTCGAAAATATGTAATACTATACAGAATGATTAACTTATGCGAAATGTAATTTTTCTCAATTTTTTCAAATGCAACACCTTGTATATTTTTTCAAGTTTCGATTCCCCGTGAAAAGTAGATACTAATTGATAATAGGTTTCATAGCCATAAGACGTACCGTTCTTGAGATATTGACGCTTTTATGTAAAAATATTCTAAAATACAAATTTACTATGACAATAGAAATCAACAAAACAAGTCGGGTAGGCTAGAGGCTCGTAATAAAGAGGAACAATTGCATCTATTGGTTTGACGTTTGTATAATCATTAAAATTTTGTTCCATTAGTTTGTATGTTTTTGGATTGTCGTTTTGCCAATTTTTGTATAAAATGAATTTTTCCAAAGAAGCAATAGTCAATATGATCCTTATTTACGGCGAAGCTCAAAGAAATGCATTCCCGGCTACTCGTTTGTACTGTGAACGATGCTCAGAGAGAAACAGCCGTTGAAAGAATCGTTTATGAATGTAGCTGAGAGATGTATAAATTCTGGAAGTGTGTGTTGTCCCAAACGCGCAAAAACAAGCCCAAATGAATAAATTAACTTTCAAGTTGTGGAATCTCTTATGGAAAATCCGCAAATTAGTTACCAGAAAGCTAAGTACACACCTAGACCTAAATAGAAATACAGTTCGCAGCTTTATCAAAAAAAAAAACTGCATCCTTATCATATCGAGCAACATCAAGCTTTAAGTGAAATCTTTCTGCCAATGGGTAACTACTAAAGTCAATGAAGAACCCAATTTTGTTAATAACATTCTACTTACGGATGAGGCAACTTTTCACAATAATGCCAATATTAATACACATTACTATTATCGCTATTCAGATACTAATCCACACATCTTAAGAGTTGTTGATCACCAAAATCGATGGTCAGTTAATGTGTGGGGTGGTATAATCAATGTTAATCTGGTTGGTCCTTTTTTCTTTGATGGGAGTCTTACTGGAGAAAAATATTTACAGTTTTTGGAAAATGATTTACCCGAGCTTTTGGAAACTATCGAGGTAAATAATATTCGTACGACATGGTTTCAACTGGATGACGCCCCTCCACACTATGCAATCAAGGTTAGGCAATGTCTCAATCGAAATTATCCGGAGAGGTGGATAGGACGAGGTGGTGACTGACCAGCCAGTTCACCGGATCTTACGCACCCTTGATTTCTTCCTTTGGGTCTACGTTAAAGAAAAAGTTTACCAACATCCTCCCACCACAAGCCTATTATCAGTTAGTATCTACTGTGCACGGGGAATCGAAATGTGAAAAAATATATACGGTGTTGCATTTGAAAAAATTGAGAAAAATTACATTTCGCGTTATGTTAATCATTCTGTATAGTTTTACATGTTTTCGACAAATTTCCCAGTTTGTTTATTAGTATACTATTATTAATAGTCGGTGGTATAAACGGATTTACAAAATCGTGGTGACAACGCTCGCCTCGTGGTTCCAAAGTTAACTCTATGTTGGTACTATAGTGACGATATCTGCAGAACGGTTAGTGATACAGATACAACGTTCTATACATTTATTCTAAATGTAACAGTTAACACAAAAATCCAAAAATATACAGGGTGTTCCATTAAAATGGTTGATGGTCACCCGTACTTAACTACAGTTTTACTTGAGAAGCATCCAAAATCCAAAAGGGTCGCCTTCTTTTCCTTTTTGCTCCCACAAGTCGGTGGTTTTAGTGCTTTGGTAATATCTATATTGCTCTGGATGTAGTTGATCCATCTACTGGGGTCGGATTTATATTTATTCTTCATTATTTTGAATGGTTAAGTATTGTTAATTATTTCTTACGTTCATGCGGATTTAAAGTTTAAAGCGCCAGGTGAGCCTCGCTTCCTTTTTTTTCTGTTCTTTACTTTTTAGCCATCAACACCACAATTGTCGCATTATAATTAGTAACTTTAAGGAAAATACATACATATTCCGATTATAAATCCCCTTAGATTTGGTTTATGAACATAACTGTTTCTTTCAAAGTTCTACATTGAATTGGTCTTTAGGCAGCTGAATATGGTTTGACCTAGAAATAATAACAAATGAAACCAACGGCATTTTTTTTAGAAAAATGGTCGTAAATAACGTATTAAAGTTTACCAAAATATATTTGGTGCAAGACCACCATTTTTCAAAATGGCGTCTAAAACAGTATTTTCTTCGATATTTATTAATATTTTGACTTTGGTTTTAATTTTGTGAAAATTTTATTATCATTATTGTTCCTTTTTTAATAGTTTGCAACATTACAGGTAAGTATGGTTTTAAATTTATTTATCTTAATTTCCGTATCATTGTGATACACACGTTGTTTTGAATTGTCAAGTTCTAAAATTGAATATGTTTCAAATTTCAACAACATGGATACTACACTGGTCATGTTGTAGAGGACGCAGATGTGTCAATAGTAAAAGAAGCCGTAAGTAGATCTAGCACTGTGAAAACCGTAGTTATTTGAGAAGACACAGATTTATAGGTATTACGTTGTTGCTATGCACAGCTGGAAAATTTTGACATAATCTTCAAATCTGAAACAAAAAGCACTATGGTTAAGAACATGAAAGCCGTCAAAAATAAGCTTGGCTTAACACTTTTCAAAATTATCCTTTGTACACTTGTGATTTTGGGATTTCACACAACTTCCACTTATTTGGGATAGGCAAAGGCGTAATTGTAAAGAACCTTCTCAATAGCGAAATAATCAGAAAGTCTGCTGAAGTTTCTTCTAAAACTGATGTAGAAAGGCAGACATTATAACTGCTAGAGAAAGAGGTATAATGGATATTTATGGGGCATGGAGTCCATCTCATTTTTGCAAGTAAAGAAGCTCCCACCAACGGAGCATCTGCTAAATACCATAGCCTTCGAGTGTCCTACTAAGTTCAGGTATAGAGTGGCCCAGGAAATCTAAAGCCCACCGATTCGGACTGGTACATAATACAAGTAACAAACATTCCCCCAGGACCACCTTCGGTATTGAGACTGATTCACTTTAAATGCAGATCAGAGTGTAGTAATAAATATGGATGCATAGAGAGGGGCTTAAATCGTTCCGAAGTATGTGCGGAATGCCGAGGATCCTGCCACAACAGAGAATCAAGGGAGGATTTCTAATTTAGCGATATTGAAAACAATTGAAGTACTCAGGTGTCTAAAAACTATATTATGTAGTCGAAATAGTTCTCTTTAGCATGTTATTGTAGTTAATAAAACTTGCTTTGGTGTACAGTGAGTGCTACTAAAAAAATCATTACTATTTCGTATTGAATTATTTTTTTGTGCCTTTAACGATCCATTATCTGTATACACACTGAGATTTTTTCATTATTAGTGTGGCGATCTCGAAAACCATAAGAGTTGCACATTTACTTGCACGGGGAAAGATCTGCTTCTTTAGAAGACTAATCCAGATACGCTTTTGTTGATTTAAAAAACTGCATGGGTTCCTAGATATTTGGCAAACCTAAAACGTATATTGTGCTTTTATTTATTAAAATAAGTGATACAACCATTACATCATTACAATCAGAAAAAAAATGCACTATTAAAATATGTCGTAGCCAACTATGGTTTCCATTAAAACAAAAATTCAACTTTGCTTCATAACTTCTAAATAGCAAGCAAAATTAGGAATCTAGTACGGTGGCGATATTCGGCACAAAATCATCTACAAATTGTATTTAATCAATTGCTACCTATCTTTAGAAATAAACGAATTAAAGCGCTGAAAAGTTTTTGGGGAATTTGGTTTTCTTACAAATATCTAGTAAGCCATGCATTTTCTTAAATCAACAAAAGCACATCTGTAAAGAAGCAAATTTTTCCCAATTTGGTCAAATGTGTAACTCTTATGGTTTCCGAGATCCCGTACAAATAATGAAAAAACTCACCTATATATATATATATATATATATATATATATATATATATATATATATATATATATATATATATATATATGTTTATAAGTTTCTTCTCGTGCGCCCATATCCCACATTTTGAAGGATAACCGTTTTCATGCGTATCATATCGTTTCATCAACAACTATTTGATATGGATTTGAAGCGACGTATCGAATCTTGCAACTGGGTTCAACATAAAATGGATATACTATAATATATATATATATATATATATATATATATATATATATATATATATATATATCGATGTGTTTTTTCCAAGTTTCTTCTCGTGCGCCCCTATCCCACTTGTTCTTAAAAGAACTTTTGGTGTTTAAACGACGTTTCGACCCGTTCTCACTGGTAATATTCAAGTCTGATGCTTCTATCTGCTTCGTGTAATGCGTACCGAGCTGATCTGCTCTGTTTTCGTGTTGGGTTTGTTTACTGATTGTTGCCTTGTTATTGGTCCTGATGATTTCTCCACTTTCACTTTCTCGTTTTCCTTTGATTTTATCGCTTTCAGTTTTGTTGTGATTGATTTTCCTTTTAATAATGGTTTGAATGTTTTAGATAAACGATTTGTGTGATTTCCTGTGTTTACGTTATGCGGTCGTTTTTCAACTTCTGAGACAATGCATAACATAATCCTTGCTTATTTTGAAATCAATTACTTCATGTGAAAGTTAAGAACCTCTTTTGTTCCTACAGTCCAAAGAAAATAAATATTTCACTATTAAATGAAATTATTCTTGGCTAGTTAGTAAACATAAAATAAATTATGTAGAGCTAATCTAATATATGGAACCATCCCTATGATTTGATTATGATACTGCCAATGTTACAACGTTTTCAGTTTTTCCGAAAGTTCTGTAATCATTACTTTAAATAGAACACTATATATTTTACTACATTCGATAAAAATTTTGTTATCGAGCACGTTGGTATACCATTTGATTTTCAATGAGAGCGATAAGAGCAATTTCACGGTATTTTTTAAAGGCTTGTTAAAATGGAATCCCACTATTGCACAGCTAGGACACAAGAACTATATTTATAGCACAAGGTGTATTATTCTAAGGAATGGTGCACAGATCAATACTTGACTCCAGTTTCACTGACGCTATTTATGAACACATTTTAAGACTTGAATCTAAGCACTTTTTCATCTAAAGAGAATGAGTGCCGCATTTTTCCAGCTAGAAATACAGTAAAATTAGGCATCAGACTGAGAAAGTATAAGCTAGAGAAGAAAATCGAAACGATAAAGGTGGTTCAAATAGTAGCAATTACTCTGTGGACATGGAATCAGCGATAAAACCTAATGCCTCAACTCTATGTTATAAGAAGGTGCTCATTGTGCATAATTTTACTATTTACAAATCAAAACAAAAGGATATTGTTATTTTAGGGATGAGGCAAAAGATGGAGTTATATTCAATAAGATTAGTGTCATTTACAGTTTTACTAGAAACGAGTGAATATGAATTAACATTTTGTAGCAATGGTTATTTACATCAAAATCAAAACTCCGTCTTGTCAAATGCTTTGCTACATTTGGTTATTGAAAAAAATGTTACTATTCAAAAATATATTGAACGAGGGATACCCAAATACCGACCGAGGGCGTCCATTCTTTGGTAGAAGGAAATATATAGAAACGAAAGATAAACTTGCCCGCAGATTACATTGATGTATGTCTTCATGCCAGAGAAAAACTAGAATATTTCAATTATTATTAAACTCAAAGTGAGTGCCCTCGTTTGGCTCTAAACATTCGTGGCAACGTGACTCGAGCCGACACATCAGCGTCATTTCTTACTTTATTTTCGGCGTTCTCTACTCGTTCCAGAAACTGCTCCCGGGTTGTTATTGGCACCTTGTAAACAAGTTTCTTCATTTATGTACCCATAGATAAAAGTACAATGAGTTCAAACCTGGGAACATTGACGACCAGACAAACGGACCTCCAATCTCTTTCTTAGGGAAATGAAAGTTTAACCACGTTATCACCACACGGTGCAGCGTCGTGTTGGAACTACATACTTTGGCGTAAATGGAGAGGCATATCTTCTACCAATTCGAAAATAGTATTGTCGAGAAACTGCTCGTACAAATTTAATCGTTCTTTCAATACGTGTATGTCAAAAAAGACATTGTTGAGTATTCCACTCTAAACATCAACACTGAATCGTTGCTGGAAACATCGCTGCTCCCTAATTGTACGTGAATTTTCAATAACGTTCATTGTGTCTATTGTTAATCCATCTTTTACAAAGGTGGCTTCGTCAGGCCATAACACGTTTGAAATAAAATCGGCATTGTCAATGGTTTGGTGTAATATCCACCGGGAAAATAATATTCGCTGTTGATCATCTCACAGATACAGCGCTTGCACATATTGGAAGTGGTAAGCGTGCTAGATTTCACGATGCAATACTCGCGGTACAAAATTCTGGGATAGCTCCAAATTATTAGCGAAACGTCGTGTGCTCATTGTGGGACCATTGATCACAGCATCCTTTTCGTCTTGTACATGAACTTGCTGGCGACCACCAGTATTATGGGGAACAGGTGTTCCTGTTTTTTGAAGTCTTTGAAAGAACACTATGCTAGTAGCTTTGGTAAATGAAGGGGAAAACCTAGCCGTGACTCAATTTAAAACGTCAGTGACCATGTTTTACTTGGATACATGGACGCAACATTTTGAAGATTCGCAAGCGTTTCGTTGGGTGTTGCTAAAAAAGGGATCTCTCTGGTCAGATATTAGAAACTCATTAACTATTTTTCATAAACAACACCCTGATATTCATACAGATGATTCGGTACTTTTTCATGAAATTGTGTTTATTAAAAAGTATATAACCAGCCAAAAAATAAAATAAATTGTTGTAAGAAGCTTCTGTTTCTATTGATAAACAATTAGCCACTTTAAGAGTAAAGATATGCAACACAACATCATATTAAAAATTGTAGAAGTGTGCATGGGTTTACCGTGATCCAACGCCGCCACGAAAAGTGCTTTTTTCTGATATGAATAAAATTTGGACCAGCGAAAAAGCTCGCCTTACTATAAAAACTCTAAAGGGACTTTTAATGACAAAACATAATTTTGAACTGAATTGCCATGAATTTCTTCAGTATGTCCAAGATCACCCAGATATTTTACGAAAGGAAAAATAACAAATATGTAACGCTTCGCTCGTTATTTTATTAACTATGTACTTTCAAAACCAGTAAAATACTGAATTGAATATATTTTTTATTTATTTTCTCTTGATACTATGGCAATATGACATAGGGCAACCACTACATTTATGACTTAGACTAGAGAGCATAAAAACTCATAACTTTGTATCCCAAAATTTAATTCGCTCCAGGAGAAATGAAATGAAGCTTAAATACAAAATTTCAGGTACGTACATTTTATGGTTCTGGTTATTGGGGATCCTAACGTACATTCACACACACACACACACACACACACACATGCACGCACACGCACACGCACACGCACACGCACCACGCACACACGCACAGCACACCACCACACACGCACACGCACGACACCACACACAACACACAGCAACACACCCATGCGTACACCACACACACCGCACACACACACACACACACAAACACACATTCAAACAGAACATACTTACACACGCCGTGCACACACACACACCACACACACACCACACACACACACACACACACACACAAACACACATCAACACAGCACAACACTGTCACAAGCACACAAGCCACAAGCACACAAGCACACAACACACAAGCACACAACACACAACACACAGCACACATAGCACACAAGCACACATCACAACACAAACACGACAAAGCCACACACAGTACCACACAAGCACACAAGCACTACAAGCACACACACAACACAAAGCACACAAGCACACAAGCACACAAGCAGCACAAGCCAAGCACAAACAACAAGCACACAAACACACAAGCACAACACACACAGCACAAAAGCAGCACAAGCACAGCACAGCACACAAGCACACAGACACAAGCACACAAGCACACAAGCACACAAGCACAGCACACAAGCACAAGCCACAAGCACACAACACACACAAGCACACAAAGCCACAAGCACAAACACACAAGCACACAAGCACACAAGCACACAAGCACACAAGCACACAGCACACAACACACAAGCACACAAGCACAAAAGCACATACCATACAAGCACACAAGTGCACCACCAAACACACAAGCAGCAAGCACGAACACGCAAACCACAAGCCACAAGACACGCACAAGCCTCAGCAAGCACACAAGCACAAGCCACCACAAGCAGCAAACACAAAACAGCACAAACACAAACACACAAACACACAAGCACACACGTACATAGATACTTACATACATACCATACAAGCACATCTCGAAAGTGCGCACGCACCATAACACGCAAGCACGCAAACACGTAAACACGCAAACCAGAAAACACGAAAACACGCAAGCTCTCACGCATGCAAGCTGGCAAATACGCAAGCTCGCACGCATGCAAGCAGGCAAACACGCAAAGACGCAAACACGCAAACGTTCAAATGCGCACTCACGCAAAGAGGGAAATACACACACACAGTCTTCATGGCCGAACTTGGTGAAAGTTCGCCAACCATTGTAAAATGATGTAATAAGTGGATAATGAAATACCAACATATATACGTGTAGTTTGGAAGGTAATTTAGCCAATTGGCCTTATCTACAAGTTGTTTTCATGAAGGTAACGAAATATAATTTGAGGATGGTAAGATATGGCTATGAATTTAAATACCGAATAGTATTAAAATAATCGAGATGTAGGAAAGGTCTCGTAGGTTTTTAAAGCCTTGACATCCATAGCGGGTGTTAAAATAACCTCCTTACCTCGTAATGTAAATAGCTATTCATTAAAAAAAATTTTGTTCTTGTTCTTGTAAAATTCCACGGAAGTGTTGCAATATCTTAAACATACACTGGAAATACGAATGTGTAAGGGGTAGTGTAAAGTACATTTACAACAAACACAGTATAAATCAAAATAGGAAGCTCGTTAGATGTCCACGGCCTGCCGAAATCATAAAATTCTGATCGAACACAATAACGATTCTGTTTTAATCTGTGACTTTTTGGCTTTTTGGCGTTTTGCTTCGGAAACTTAGCAGCACTAGGTATAATGTCTGAAACCAGCACAAATATTTTAAGTGTGAGAAAAGAGACTTTAAAATGAGAAATGTTTTACACTCATTATTTTATCCGTACAGCAAAGGATAGTATTTTCGAAATACCATTTCAAAGTTTTCTAACAATGTGTTAATTACTTTTTAAACACTACCATGCAATTTTCAGCCTCTAGAATAACGATTTAACTAATTATTATATTTATAAAAAAAATTATAATTGTGAAATGTCTCAATTTTATATATGGTTACGTTAACTTTACAACCAAGATGTAATGCTACTCGTTCAATCCGTATTGATAATGTTTTTAGTTTCTAATATTTTTTATAAAGACTTCACATCATAATCGTGATATGGCGCTTTACCTTCAAAATAAGACTAGAATAATACGACCGAATAATGCCATCACGATGCAAAAACGTGCAAGGAAAATATGCTATGCAATAATCTAGCAGCAATTCAGGATTCAATTGTCGACATTCCACATTCCACCACATCTTTCCTTAAGGAATTTCACTCAATAACGAGAGAGACTAGTGAATTAAATTTAAGAAAAAAATGCGGCCAAGAATTTCCATTGCCAGCACCGTTTCTTATTGTTCGTTCATATTTTTATAATTACATCCTTATTTTTAAAAAAACCAAACTTTTTTTATCAATTAGAAAGAAGATTGAATGTCTGTAGGTCTTGTTTGTATATGTGAATTTGACAGATATTGTCTGTTAAATTTACTATCTGTTTAAAGGGAATCGTGTAATGAAAGGATCCGGAAATTAAACTTCTTTTGAGTACTGCTTTTTTTTCATTTTCTTATTCGTGCATTTTCTTTAATATAATACTCAACAATTAGTTCCTATAACTCTCGATTCAACTAATTGCTATCTTAAATTGGTTGCCCCTTAATCTTATCTCTTTTTAACCTTTCCCAGGCTTACGGGATTTGGATGGGATTAATTGCTACTAGCGATAAGACGGACGTACTTTATTTGATTGGGGAGAGCATTTAAATATTTCTTATACATAAGTGGATTACCAGTTTTTCTACTAATTAAATTCGACGCAATAATGCGTGTTTGTTTGCTTTTAATAAGGTATCTAACTATTTAGCTATTTCCGACATGACTTTTTGAGCATAGTTGTAATTTCATAACTTTGTTCGTTCAATTTATGTTGAAATTCATAAATAATCCTTCTTCGAATTTCCCTAAAATTTATTATAATCCTTTGCATTGAGATTCAAATCTGCCTCTGCAGACTTACTAGCTTTTAACAACGCGCCGCTTTTGCCGCTACCTTTCGAGAGGAACAAATTAATTCCGCGAGATAATCGGTAACTGAATGGCGATTACTCCTCAATATCCTTATTTAATATCGTAGATAGCTCAAAGGTATTTGTTCGATTTCTGGTTATACTCTTTGGAATTTCGAAATGTTCAATAATTGGCCGAAATATTTTAATATTGCTAAAAGCTGCATTGTTCACGTGTGGTATTTTAACCACGATTATTGATTTGCATTTATTCTATCTGTAGATATAGAGAAGAATTTTGGAACTCACTTATTTGTTGAAGTATTTGTGAGAATTAATCGAATGTTTGCTTTATTAGCATATTTTTCGCAAAATGTGATAATTGTTGACATTTGTTGTGAGGAAATTAAACATTCAACCTCCTGCATTTTCTCTTAGGAATGTTGTGTTTTATTATACAATATTTTCAAGATTTATAATGATTTATACTTCGCTTCTTATGTTTATAGGTATTCAACACTAAACTGTGTTTATAGCTTTTAACTTACTTGATTAGTATAAATACATAAACACGTTAAAAATCATAATACATTTTTTTCATTTTAAAGTTCGATTACATTTCTATTTAGTGTATTGGTTCCTAATTAACTTCCAATCTACATGTACATGTATAGGTATAGGCGGTTATGCAATCGCCTTTTTTTTCACTATCGCTAAATCGACGTATTAGCTCATTTTACAACTCTTATGTGCCCGTGCTGGTATGCGTATGTGCGTGTATGCGTGTGTGCGTGTACGTGTGTGCGTGTGTGCGTGTGTGCGTGTGTGCGTGTGTGCGTGTGCGCGTGTGTGCGTGTGTGCGTGTGTGCGTGTGTGCGTGTGTGCGTGTGTGCGTGTGTGTGTGTGCGTGTGTGTGTGTGGTGTGTGTGTGTGTGTGTGTGTGTGTGTGTGTGCGTGTGTGCGTGTGGTGTGCTGTGTGTGCGTGTGTGCTGTGTGCGTGTGTGCGTGTGGCGTGTGTGCGTGTGTGTGTGGTGTGTGGTGTGTGTCGTGTGTGGTGTGTGCGTGTGTGGTGTGTCGTGTGTGGTGTGTGTGTGTGTGTGTGTGTGGTGTGTGTGTGAAGTTAAATGGTGTGGTGATAGTGTGTGTGGTGTGTGGCGTGTGTGATGATGGATGTGGTGAAAAAAATGTAATATTCTAAACTGAAGACTAGCACGGTATATTTAGGCGTAGAAATAACATGTGAGGGAGCACAGTAACCAGAAATCAAAGGAACACTACTGGCAGGAAACAAAACAATAGGAGGGCTAAAAAGAATACTGGGCGATAAAAATATTTCTAAAGTGGCAAAGGTGAGACTTTATAAAACAGTGGTAAGACCAGTCGTGATCTATGGAAGTGAGACAGGGGTGCTGACAACAGAAATGTAGAAGAAGATCGAAGCATGGGAAAGGAAGATACTAAGACGGATATATGGAGGCATGAAGCAAAGTGATATATAGAGACGAAGAACAAATAAAGAATTAAAAGAAATCTACCCAGAAGCGAAAATAAAGTCAATAATACAGCAAAGTAGACTGAGATGGTTGGGATGGATGGGGCCCGTGAAAAGGAAAAATAAAAACGAATGAACCCACAAAATAATGACAAACAAACTAGAAGGAAGGAAGAAAAGGGAAGACCAAGGAAATATGGCGAGGAAGTGAAGGAGATCTAGAGTTTTGGCCTTTTGACTATGTATATATATATATATATATATATATATATATATATATATATATATATATATATATATATATATATATATATATATATATATATATATATTATATATATATATTAGGGTTTAATGTTTTTAACTTTATTGTACGACAATTTTGTTACAAACCTCCCACATCAATAAAGGGCAACTTTACCTATTTTTTTATGATTGTGGACCTGAACAGGCTAAATAAGGCCTATCGTGGTAAAGCACTCAGGAACACTTAGGAGGATGGATAGAGAAATGAATTGCCAATAGATGCCTTGAACAGCTACCTTAAATTTTCTCATATCATAAGTGAGAGGTAAACAGGAACTAGGAGATCATTCCAGAGTTTAGAAGCCTGTAGAAAAATGTGGATTGCCGTTTGGTACGACAAGTGGAGATTTGTACTGCATACTGATGATGTGAATGAGTGAACCAGTGTTTCTCGCAAAGATAGCCGGAGATGGTATCAAAAATGTAATTACCAGCACAATAGCCGTTGTAATAACGATAATACAAAGAAAGAACTGAAACCATCCTTCTATGCTCAAGGGACTGTATGTGAGAAGTTAAGGACGGTCATTTATAAGCCTAATCGTTCTTTTGAATACGATCAACGATATCGAGCGTATTGGAATAACAAAGGTGAGAATTATATTCCAGATGAGGCCGAATTTGGGCCTTATACAGCAGAAGGAGTTGTCGAGGTAAAGTATGCTTAGATCTGTACAAAAGCCTATTTTACGAGCAGCTGTTTTGGTAGCTGACAGAAGATGGTCAACCCATGAGAGATTTGAAGACAGTCATACCCAACAGAGTAATAGAATCTGAAAACTTAAGAACTGAGCCATTCATACTTACAACGGAAATGATCGATCCTTTTTGGCGGACATAAGGCAACACTGAGTTTTGTTAGCATTAAATTTAACTAGATTATTGCTTCCATTCGAGAATACGTTGAATGTATTGTTGTTGATTGAATGTGCCATTTTAGCTTTAATTTCTTGATTTGACATAGTAAGGTGGATTATCACTAATGAGTAGACTGTAGGTGAACTACATGTGAAGAGTGTCTATACTGCAGAAACAAAACAATGCTAAAGATACTGGGGATAAATATTTAGTGGCATAGATTAAGAACAGTAAGACAGTCGTTTATGTACATGCGACAACAGAAATGTAGAAGAAGATCGCAGGAAGATATAACGGATATATGCATGAAGCAAAGTGAATGAGACGAACAAAGAATTAGAAACGCCCGAGCGAAATAAGTCTAATAGCATAGACTGAGATGGTTGATGTTGGCCTGAAAGGAAATAAACAATGACACAATAATGACAAACAAACTAGAAGGAAGGAAGATCAAAAGACCAAATTGAGATAGTCTAAAGGATTTAGACTTGATTTAACCGGAACTGCTTATGCTATATATATATATATATATATATATATATATATATATATATATATATACCTATTGTTGAACGACTTTGCTATTTAACGCACATTATTGGTCAGTACATCAATAAAGGAATTTACTATAAGAGGTTTATACTTTAGTGTTTATTAGTATAATTCATTTAGTTTTTATCTCCTACATTTAACACTCCAAAATACTTTATCTTTGCTATTATGTTGATCTTGGTTACTTTATTTACTGTTACGCTGATACACTAGAGCAATTAGCTTTGTTCTTTGAGCACATATCCATACTACTTCTAAGCGATTATATATAGAATCCTTTTGAAGTTTAGCAAATTATGCTTTTTAAAATAAAGATAGATATAAATTCTATTTTGAAGTGACTTTACAAGTGTTTGTAACCGGTTATACGTGAAACATTTTAGGCTGTTACTCGCTTGGAGTGGTATTTGTATGACTTCCGACATTACCTTAAAGGGCTAATTAGTTTAGTCGCAAAAGCGAAACGGGAGTTATCTGGAAAATAAAGTGATTTAATCCTAATGATATATTTGGATTTTACTTTTCGTTCTTATATCCCCAAATAAATATGTATGTTACAGCCAAAATAAATAATCAGTTATTGTGTATAATATTCAGACATTATGTATAATAACTAAATTCGCTAGCAAAAGGGATTAATTAATTACCTGTCATTATTCATAATAGCTAGTACGGTTTGGCTAAAGTAATAAATATTTTCAAATATTAATTACTTTGACTAGACATTATGAATTACAGCTAACATGGGTTAGTGAACGTTTCATTTTATTATTTCTCCCAAATTTAATAGTTTTTATACATAACCAAGAAATCAAACTGATTAACTGAGTATGTCATATAGATAGTATGTATAGCGGCCGGATAAAGTAATTAATAAAGCTTCATTAATCACGTTAACCAAACTCAGTTATATAGTATGTATAATGGCTGGATAAAATGATAAATAATGCTTAATTGATCACTTGATCACGTGGGTGGGTGGTTGGTTGGGTTTCGTGGGTGCTTTCGTTCGTGCGTGCGTGCGTGCGTGCATGCGTGTGTGTGTGTGGGTGCATGCGTCGGTGCATGTGTGTGTGTGTGTGTGTGTGTGTGTGTGTGTGTGTGTGTGTGTGTGATACGACGCGATATGTAGCGACAAAAAATTCCAACGGTAGTGTTAGTTTAAACTTTTTCAATATCTGAATAATGATTAATTTTATATGAAAATGGTGCCCGATCAAACCGCACTAGGCGTCGTGCAGGCCTACCGAGATAAGCGGGTTTCCAAACCAACTAAAGTGGAAATTGGTGGGGTTGATATAAGAAGAACGGTCTTTCAAACAGCTTACACTTACCATAAACCAACACTCAGTCCGGAAAACTGGTCTCTAGGTGCCACCACAATCTTAAATTTTTCTGAAATAAATAGTGGTAAGCGGGGTGTTAAGTTAATTCTGCCTGACTGTAGAAGACAGTATTGTTACCTACTTATTAGAATCATACTGAACTCAAGTTCAGTTACACTTAAAAAAAAATGTATCCCAAAGCTTAATAAAATTTTGATGCATACGAATCGTCGTAAACTTATTGATCACGTCCTGTATATTCGGAAAATCAAAGTAGCAAAACTTCACCATGATACCCTCTAAGTAACCCTCGTATAGATTAATATTTATACCTGTCACAATAATTCTGAAATCAATAAATATTCCTTGTTTTAGAAAAATAATAAGTCGATCCAATAATTTTCAATCACAACAGCGTTCGTTCGTTTCTGAAAAATTTAAAGACGTAATAATCAGTGCTCTTCATAATTCATATATTTATCATCAAATTCTGGTTGAATAACTTTATCTTTCAAATCTTATTTAAACATTGACCAATATGAAGTTATTATAATAATTCAAATCTGAAATCTCTACTTAATAATTATCTGTGTGCTGTATTTATTGACTGTAACAGAATTCCAAGTAATTAATTTTGTAATCGATCTGTCAAAATAAACAATCTCAGATCAATCTTTTAACCAAACTGTCTTTAACTTAACTTAACTTAACCTTCACGCCATTCCCTTGCGGGGTAGGCAAAACAATCCCTGCCTCTTATTTATTTTTCTTTCACAATCTTTCTCCATGCTTTCCTATCTCCGCATACCTCCCTAGCTTCCGCAAGATTCATACATAGTCTCTGACATGCCCTTTTGTTTTTAAAACTCCTTATCTTTCTTTCCTTTATCATAGATTCTACTACATTCAGCCAAGATTTACGCTACCTAACAGGCCCGGCCTTTCCCCTAACCTCACCCACATATATTTGTTTCGTTAATCTTGCGTTGTTCATTCTCTCAATGTGACCAAACCACCGTAATGTACAACTTTTATATCTATCCATCAGCGTCTTTTCCTCACCACACTCCGTCATTATGCATTCATTTTTTATCTTATCCCTTCTCGTTTTACCACATGTGCTTCTCAGGAATCTCATACCCACGGCATTTATTTTTCTTTCGTGCTTTTTTTGACATACCCATGTCTCCACAGTACTGACGGGACGAATACGCCATTATAGATTGCTCGTTTCGCAGCTAGGCTCATGCTTTCATTTCTCATTATCGTCCACATACTTCCAATCACTTTCCTTCCAGCATTGACCCTTCGTCCAATCTCGCTCTCAATTGTACCATCTGCAGTAAACATTCTACCGAGATATACCAGCTCGTCCAGTTGCTCCACAATTTCATCTTGCAGAGTGAATACTCTACTCTCCTTTCCACCTTCCCGACTGAACACCATAATCTTAGTTTTTTTCACATTTACCTTTAGGTAGACTGTATCAAACTTCCTCAGAGCGGTTTGCAGCTCATTCGCAAGACTGTGTCATCTGCATACACCAGAAGTCGTACATTTACGTCACCAACCATTACACCATTTGTATTGGTACATGCTTGTCTAAGACATTTATCCATGTATACATTGAACAACCACGGTGACATCACATAGCCTTGTGGCACTCCTTGCTCAATATTAAAGTATTCACTCACACCTCCTTTCACCCTAACACATGCCCGACTATTCCATTTGTTAGACCTTTATTTACGCCATATTCATTTAATATTTCCCACAGCTTCTCTCCATTCACTCTGTCATATGCTTTCTTCAGATCTACAAACGGACAGTACAACTTCCTTTTTACCTTTAAACACTTTTCGATCACCTGCTGGAAAGCAACCATCTGATCGACACATCCTCTCCCTGGCATGAAGCCACCTTGCACATCCCATATCTTTGTGTAGTTTCTCGTACTCTATCAATCAGTATTCTTCCAAATACTTTACCAGGTACGCTGAGCAAGCTTATTCCTCTGTAGTTCTTACAATCACTCTTGTTCCCCTTGCTCTTATACAATGGTACAATGATCGCACTCTTCCAATCACTCGGCACTTTTCCACATATAAGGCATACATTGAATAATTCACACAATCCTTGTATAAGCTTTGCACCACCATACTTGAGCATTTCACCAGTGATTTCTTCTACGCCTGCTCCCTTGCCGTTTTTCAACCTTCCTACCATTTTCTCTACCCCATTGATTCCAATATCCTTCTGTTTCATTCAACATTTCTTCTATATTCTCCTT
Source organism: Vesta saturnalis (assembly GCA_036346205.1). Taxonomy (NCBI): domain Eukaryota; kingdom Metazoa; phylum Arthropoda; class Insecta; order Coleoptera; family Lampyridae; genus Vesta; species Vesta saturnalis. The sequence continues at coordinate 2,529,636 of JARFJB010000862.1, forward strand.
ATTTAACCCTTCAGTCTTACTTTCCTCACTACTGTACAGCTTTCCGAAATATTCTTCCCAGCATTTCCTCACTTCACAATCGTCCCATACTATTTCTAGCATTCATTACTCCTGCAGCGTTCTGTTTTGGGCCACGTTTCGTATTTTTGACCCATTTCCAGAAGAGTTTTTTGTTTCCCTCAAAATCATTCTGCATTTTCTCTCCTTCCACAGCCATCACTCTTTACTTATTCTCACTGCCTCCTTCGCTTCTTTGTTTCTTAATCTGTACACCTCATACAATCGCTTCATCTCAGTCTCATTTTTTTACAGAAATCATTGTCATGTACGCATCTTTTTTCTTACACACTGCCTTTTTTACCGACTCATTCCACCAAGCACATTTTTTCTGTCTGCCTACAGTCACTCTTCCACATATTCGCACGGCACGATTGACAACAGAGTTTTTCAAGCATATCCATGCACTTTCAACGTCAGTGTCTTTTATTTGTTCGTTCCACACTGTTTCATTCACGTTCAACTCTTTATTCACAGCATCTGCGTATTTCATTCTCGCACCATTATCCACTAGTTTGTCAACCCTAATTCTGGACATTTGCACTACGTTTGCTTTCCTTCTCCAGACCCACTTTTGCCCTAAACACACTCTCGATACAACCAAAAGTGGTCCAATCCACACTCCGCTCCGCACATTACTTTTGTGTCTTTCACCAGGTTTCTAAGCTGTTCATCATACACTATCAAGTCTATCATACTTTTAGATTCACCTCTTTGCCATGTATGCATATGCACATTTTTATGTTTAAACCACGTATTGGATACAAACAGGCTTCTCTCCACACAGATGTTCAGCAGGTGTTCACCGATGTCATTGACTATTTGGTCTCCGAACTTTCCTAGAACGCGTTCACTATGTTCTCTCTGTACACCCACCCATCCGTTCATATCCCCCACTATAATTACTCTTTCGTTTGGCTTACATACGTTCAACACGTTTTCTACTTCATTCCAGAAATTCTCACGCTCCTTGTCTCTTTCTCCATTCACCGGTGCATGGCATGCAATAATAAAATTTCGTCGAAACTCCACTTTCATTCTAACCCATAGTACCCGGGGAGATACCAATTCGTACTGTTTAACACATCTTTTCGCTTTTTCACTTATGATCATCCCAACTCCTTTTGCGCCAAGCACTTCCGTCTCAACTCCTGACCATAGTGCCAGGCTACCATCCTCCATCTCCACAGCATCCTTTCCTTTGCGCTTTGTCTCTGATACACACAGAATGTCAAGGTATCTTTCGTACATTACATTCGCAATTTCAAATTCTTTACCATGCATACCTCTAACATTCCACGTACCGACTCGCCATTCATTTCTTGCACAGTCGTCAGCAACGGGGCCTGTCTGTTTCGACCTTAACCGCCCCTTGTAGCCAGGTCGATCCGAGGCAATTGTATTGTTTTCTTGAGTAATACCATAGCGAGCAGACCGGTTACTGGCCAAATCATGCCAATATCTTTATGTTGATTATTTTCAAACGGTATAACCGTTTATGTACTTTCACACAATTTAATCAAATAGTACAAAGAAATTGGTTAAATAATGGATATGTATTCCCAATCTTCTAACAAAATGACAGACCTAAATGTTATACAAAATCTTATATAAAACCAGCCAATAAAGACTGATTATCCTTAATACTTGAATGGAATTCAGCTGTGAAAACAATAATGTCTTTAAAGATAATCAAACTACTACCGTTTCAAAAATCTAAAGTTATTCTTACAATTAAATTGGTCCATTGGAGGTGGTTTATTTCAAGTAATCTTTTATGTATCCACACTGGTCACTAACAAACGGTCACCTTTAATCACTACTTCACATTCAAATTCACTCCATATACTATCCAGATCTAGATTCAACTTTTTACGAAAACTTCCCATATTTGCGTTTTTTCCTTCCGCATAATTTAAGAAATTCTAACACCATCTGTCCTTGAATTTTTATTATTGCGCAATATGACGACATTTGTAGTACAAGCAAAAATATACATACATATTCCTCTCTACACTTTAATACAATATCTACAGATCATAAATTCATTCATTCATACGTTAGAACAATTGTAACACCGAATTCTTTAGCAAACAGTAACAAAAGCCCAGTAGCAATTAAGCATTATTGTCCCAACAGTTACCAAAATATTATTTTTAAATCAAATTTAATACTTTCAACCTGAAAATCTTTGTGCAACATTTAACTAGTCTTTTATATGACACACAATGCTTTATTAAAATTCCAGTGGCGTAGCATTTACACTAACTTATGTTCTGCACACACAAAAAAATTCTCGCTTTTCAGGGCCACGATGATAAGCATAGTGTGTTTTATTGCTAGTGGGACAATCCGTCTCCTTACCCATGTCGATATCATTAATCCATCTGTACTTTTGAAAAGCAAGTGGTCACGTAGCCCACGGTTAACTTCATAGAATGGGAGCCTCAAAAAAGAGGTTCTAGAGCAAATCGATGATGATAAGGGATAAGAACGTTGAAGCAAGTACAACTTAGGTAAGTACCCCGAGGGCTCTATTCCCCGCCCACCAGATATGATTTCTTTGGTTTTGTGTTTAACGGTGTCTGTTGTATATATGTATAGTGTGGATTGCTTGTTACTCTTAGATGCCATACTGCACGAAGGGTTAATGCAGCAGGTCTTCTATTGTGCCAAGATAGCAACTTTCGGAAGGAAGGAACGATAGGGTAATGCCATCTACGATAACCTTGGCCCACTTTAAGGTCCCACTTCTTTACAATAATATTTAAGTTCCGTTGAATTCGTACCTTGGACCAACTCCAAATACCCAATGAACTCCATCCTTAGGCCCTTTCTAAATGTTCAATGAACCCACTTCAGGTTTGTTGCTCAATTAAACGTCAGTGTTCTAGGCGAAATTTGATATTGACCAAAAAATGGTCTAGTAAAATCTGCACTATCTCCCTTTCAATGCAATTTTAATGTCGTCTGCGATATTTAAGAACTGCTAAAATTTCTCATGTCGGTAACTTTCTATAAAAAAAATTAGAGCACTACTTTTAAAGTTAGTGATGCTTGCAAGAACATCTGACTAAAGGTAAAACTGTACCAGTATTAATCTGAAATCCAACCATTTAATTTGTCATATTTGAGATTGACAATAAGGCAGAAGATTTATCATTTTTACTGAACTTATTGATTTCCACTTCACACGTCCACAGGAATTGAAGTGTTGAAATTGAAATTTAACAAAATGTTTGTCCTCTATCTATTCTGAAGTGAAGCAAATTGTATATGTAGCCAGAAGCTAAAAGTATTTTATGCAATTGTCTTTTCAATAAAAGATACGTCAGGATTACAGAGACCATTCGAATGTTGGTAAATTCGATTTTAAATTGTAATAAATAAACATTAAACAGTAACTAAAAATATCAATTTTTTACTTGTCTGTATGTAGTATTACAGAAGCACCATTTGCGATATTATTTAGTAAAGTCCTTTTTCAATTACGTAAAAGCTACAGTATAGACAGCACATTTGTTAGATCATTCTGTACTCTCTTTAACTCTTAACTTATATAGATGAGCATTTTCTCGTAAATAAAGCAAAAATTGTTTAATGGTAAAATCTATGAAATGTTTACTTTTTGTATAAAAATCTGCGACCCGTAAAATTGTTGGCATAAACAATAACGAATGATTTAACAAATTTAATCGTAACACATAATAACATGTCGAATGACAACCGAGAGAAGACAATTTTTAAATTATCCAGGGATATGTATATATGAACTGAAAACACTAAAGGCAATATTTCAAAGTCTTCCTGTAAAATCTATAATATAAATTGGACTCTATCAGCCGTTTGCACTCAAACACTACCGCAACCAAGGGGATGTTCACTCAAGCGAAGTATCCACCGTGACAGCTTGAAATGTCCCCAAACCAGTCCGGAACTTATGACAATCTATGTGGAAATGTGTGTGTGCGTGTGTATATATATGTTCGAAACACACCTTATTGGTTCATTCTAAATATCAAGGAAATGTCACCTCTTAGAATCTAAAATTTAACCACATCAACCCTTATATTATTTCACAGTCTAATAAACACCCTTATCTTTAGTAAACAGGACTTTAGAAATCGTTATACTGTAAAATTTGCCAATCACCAACAATGTCCTTTTTTCAATAATGTCCCTCTCAAATTAGATTACAGTAAGTCATTTTCAATTCCGCATTAGCGAACCTTATAAATGTAATTGAAGAAGTTTGAGCTGGCTTTGTTTTTAGAGATAATACCTTTAAGTTAATGATGTGGAATTCTATCGTTATTATACTACAAAGTTATTGCTAAATGTTTACTGTGTTGTAGAGCTTCCTTAATATTTCGATTTAATGGTTTGTTTTTTAGGCTAAATCTGAATTATGAACCCGTACTGAGTTAAAGACGACACTTTAGTGGTATTATTTCTCTATTTTCTTTGAATGAAAGGATTTGTTTTCTTAATTAAGTTTTAAGTTTTTGCGTTATTTTATAGCATCTTATTCACTCTGTATACCTCTTTTTCTTAATTTATTGATTTACACTTTAGTTCATGGAAAGCAATATAATTCAAAACATAACTGAATTATTGAATAATGTAGAACTTAATCTGAAGAGTGTCAACTTAGGCTAGCTCCATTACTTACGTCCATGCCTAAGGTTATGAAGTAATGCGAGGTTCTAAACAAGACTATCTATGTGAATTCAATAAAAATTATTCAATCAATTAAAAATGCTAAAATAACCTTTTGTAGGTATTCCAATGAAATCGTTTTTTATGCTGCGAAGAACAACATACAAGGTACTAAGATACTAACTACAGGTTGTTCCATTTTCGTATGTTTTACGGGGTATCTCGCTTATTTTTTAGGTTAGAACCTTGCGGTTTTCGCGACACCGTGCTATTTTTAATGAAACCAAAGATGCACTAATCAAATTTGCCATAGCCATCTTAGTTTGTGTGCTACAGAGTGATTTTGCAAAAATTACGTTTTCAGTCATCCCCTGTAACTCTATTGACATATTAAAAAAGTAAAAACTGATGTTTGTAGATTTTTTTACGTAGAATCCAGTGATTTTCTTTAGAGGGCACAGTTTTTGAGATATTGATATAAACAATTTTTTTTTATGGAACACCCTATATATTTTTTTTAAATATTTTTCCCCTTGCCAAGAGCTTTTCAAAAATATAACATACTCTATATTTATTTTTATAAATAACGTGACAAAATTATTTTCTTCTGTAATTTGCATTGATAATAGTGGATAGCCGTGGGTAACCATGGTAACGCAAAAAACAAAATAATTAACGTTCTGTCATTACTTAAGTATTTGATTTTTGAAGCTTCTCTCAAATTATTCCTGGTTACATTTTTTTAAATTTAGTGCTGATATTTATTGTTATTCATTGTTTTTGTTTATTGTTGTCGTTCTTGTTCTTGTTGTTGTTTAGTTATTTTTTAATATGGCTCGAAACCAAAAATTTGAAAACTTTCAGAAATATGATATTAATACCTGCTTCATATTATCTAATGAAAACGCAGACCAGGCCTTAGAACTCTATCTGAACAGGTCAGTTAATCTTTACCTTAGAATTGGTATTTATTTTATATACCTATTTTGTCATATAGATATCCCGAAAGAATACAACCCGACAGAAGAATATTTCAAAAATTAAAATTTAATCTTTGCCAACATGGATGTTTTGACAAACCTCGACCCCGAGTTTACAACAAGGAGAACGAGGAATTAGAGATCAACGTTTTAGCAGTTGTCCAAGCCACTCCTGAAACCTCGTGCAGGAAAATAGATGAAGAGACCGGTGTGTCTAAAACAACAGTGCAAAGGATTTTAAAAAAACATAAATTCAAACCCTACAAGTATAAACTTGTTCATCATCTGCACCCTGGTGATGCTGAACGTAGATTGGAGTTCTGCAATTGGTTTATAAATATGAAAACTCAGGAAAATAATTTTGAAACAAAAATAATTTGGTCAGACGAGGCACATTTCACAAGTTCGAGAATTCTTAATAGACACAACTCACGGTTTTGGAGTCAAGAAAACACCCACATGATTTTTCCTAGAGAGCGTTAAGGCAGATTCGGATTTAATGTCTCCTGCTTTATTTTCAACCGAAAAATAGTTTACAAGATTTATGAAGAAAACCTAAACTTTAATGGTACTTACAAATTCTACAAGAAAAACTATGAACATTTTAGAAGATATTCCACTGGCTCAACTGAACGATATATTCTTCCAGCAGGATGGGGCTCCAGCCCACAATGCTAGAATAATACAAAACTGGCTAAATGAACGTTTTCCCAGGAGATGGATTGGAACAAATGGACCTGTTCGATGGCTACCACGATCACCGGATCTCTTGGTTTTGGATTTTTTTGTGGGGGTATTTAAAGAATAAAATTTATTCAAGGCAATATGCCAACATGCAACAATTAAAAATTGCAACGGAAAATGCTTTTACAGAATTTATAAACTTTGTAAAACTTGTAGGAGACATAATGGTCTGCAACTTGAACAATATTTGTGATTAATTAATTATTTTGTTCTTTATCAATGTAAATTATAGAAAAAAATCATTTTGTCACGTTATTTATAAAAATAAATATAGATTATGCTATATTTTTGAAAAGCTCTTGGCAAGGGAAAAAAGGTTTTAAAAAAATATATAGGGTGTCCCATAAAAAAAAATAGGTTATGTCAATATCTCAAAAACTGTTACCTCTAAAGAAAATCTGATTACGCCAGTGGATTCTACGTAAAAAAATCTATAAATATCAGTTTTTACTTTTTTAATATGTCTGACAATAACAGAGTTACAGGGGATGACTGTAAATGCAATTTTTCCAATATCACCCTGTAGCACAAAATCTAAGATGGCTATGGCAAATTTGATTAGTGCATCTTTGGTTTCATTAAAAAATAGCACGGTGTCGCGAAAACCGCAAGGTTCTAACCTAAAAAATAAGCGAGATACCCAGTAAAACATACGAAAATGGGGCAACCTGTACATTTAATCTTCAACAAATTTTAACTGAATCAACTCGAACCACTATGAATGCAAGTTCTCTTATTGATATCATTTGCGTCAACAGGAACATCGTACCATTAAAATACGGAGTCTTGGAGATTGAGTCTATTTCAGATCATCGGCTAGTGGATTGCTATCTTGTTTATAATAGTAAAAAAAGTGAACCCAAAGCAATCACTTTCAGGGACTTTAGCAACTTTATGGTTCAGAATTTTGCCTACGGTGCTTCGAAGTTACAATGGAATATCACTGGTTACTTCGAAGATATTAATGATAAAATCTCTTATTTCAATAACTTAGTGGATTCTCTCTTTGACTTATACGCTCCGCTAAAAACTATCTACATGTAAACCTTATATAACTGATACTATTAAACAAATTATAAAAAAAATTATAAAAACTAGTAAACCAGAACACCGTAAATCTTATAAACAATTAAACACTTACTTATCATTCGCAATAAAACAAGGAAAAACAGCATTTATCAATTAGTGAGTTGAAATTCCACCAACGTAACCCACGGAACATAAGATGAACACTAGGATGGAGCGAAAAGTCGGATTTTTAAATTGTTTTTGAAATTCAAGTTGAGCTAGTAAACATAAGTTGCTACTTATAAACCTTGTTTACTGTACAAAATTTCGACTTTCAGAAACATCATCTTCAGCTGTCACAATGCATCTAAAAGTAAGCTGAAACAAAAAATCAGTTTTTCTTAACATTTTTGCACAGCCTTTGATAATTCACTATAGAACTTCAAATAGTTCTATAATGAACTACCCAGGAGCCACCACGAGGAAGTATCTGTGCTTGGACTTCCACCCACTCACCCACTACCTATAAAATTTAATTAAATTCCTTTTTTTGTATTAAAATTAGGCATTTGATTTTAGTTTCGCCATCCCTTGCTTCTGCTACTACAATTGTTGACGATGCCTCTGATATTAATTTAACCAGTCTTTCCACAGCTTACGTGTGACATGGAAATCTTAGGTACTGATTTTATGAGTTCTTGTAACTCTATATCCGTAATCCGTTCTAAAATGGGCGGTTCACTTAACTTGCACGTCTGCCAGTCAATCAGATTGTCATATGTGTCTGCACTAAAATTGAGTTCAAGTACTATAAATTGTCTTATTTTTCAAGGAGTGGTCATTTTTCTAGATTTTAAGATGCGTCTTGAACTTAATTCTCTTATCTGTAATCTGTCATCATTTAACATACAAAGTAATATGTTTTCCGGGTGGGCAAAAAACGAATTTCTCTAAATTACTGGATCTACTATCCTCAGTATGTTTTCAGGGATGTCTTGATCTCTGTATCATGTTGAATAAATTTTTTGAACCATCCAACAAAAGGGTGTCATTTTGATGTCAAACCAAGTAGGGGCATACTCGTATAAAGAATTTCGCTATAATGTCTAAATTGTCTGAAGGCGCTTCCGTAGCAGCATATAAACGTAAAATTCTGTTGACACACATAATCCACCTAGAATCAGCCAGCGGTCCGGGAGATCTATGTGCCAAATCTGCCTTAAAGTTGTCAGAAGAAATCGCCAAACAAATCTCAAATAAATATTTTTGGTCTGTGCTTAAAACCTCGTAATCTACATGAGGCAATTTAACTGGAATGGGCTTAAAACGTGCAATAGGAAGACTTTTACAACCTTCTAGTTTCCTTCCAATCTCTCCAGAAAAACCTTGAGGGCTTGCTGTAGAACCGTCTCAAAATTGAACTAAATGTCTTAAAGGTAAATCATTCGCATACAGCATACAGATAAACCACTGAAGAGGTTTTCTATGTGATCTTTCTGTCTGTGTAATAACACCGTTTTTATACCTTCATTCACCACGGTACCGCCACATCCTATCGCAAGAATTCCATGATGTTATATGTACTGCAGATCCTGTTACTGGAGTAACATGGTCTAAATATTTACCACCGGGCTCATTCACCACTGCAATATGCTCTTCCACTACTACTCTCCTATGTAACTTAGAACCGCGGGAGTCATAATGTATAGTCTTATCTTTACGTCCATCAAAGTAAATACCTTGCACATTACAGTCACTTGTACCTTTGGTCAACATTGACCTTCTACTCTTTTTTCTGGCTCTCCTAATTTTACTTCGATCAATAACATTAGACTTGCCTGTTTTACCCACTATTCCGAAATCTTGAAGAACAGCACTCGCGATAATTGCAGCCGATCTGTCGGAAACTCCTGATCACACACTAAGGCCAATTTGTCCAAACTAACTCTCATTTGGGAGCTGCTAGGTTCGTTACGTTGTAAACTTATTGAGGAATTGTTGGCTTGCGGAAAAACCTCTACGTCTAAATCGCTTGTTTCAGAGTCGCTGCTACAACTTTCACTCATATTTTTGAGCACCGTTGTAGAAGATATGATTCCGGTATTCCTAGAGGAACTTGCCTTCTTTTGTTTTTCTGTATTTACCTTTCTGTCCAATTTTCTCTTCAACATTTTTGTTGTTACTACGCCCACTCCAGCAATCACCATTTTCCTTTCCGTTCTTTGATCTCTAAGAAAATCGCGCTCCTTAAGCGGAACTTTTTCTGCACATTTACACAAAGTAAAATCGGTACATTTACAGATAGAAATATCGAATAGGTTAATCTGAGCCTCAGCTACAATAAACTGAATTTAGAATTACGTCTGTTTGCTGGATATCTTTTAATGTTACTTAATTTACAATGATAATCTTTAAACATCTGGAAAATTCTGCGATCGCTTAAAACAGACAAAACGGCTTTCGTCCATACAGTTTTAATATCTGTTATAACCTTAGTGGTATCCTCATTGAATCCAGGTTCTTTGTTATTGGTTTGTAACATTTCAAACCGTATGAATAAGTAATGTTTCATTACATCCTCGTATGTCGGCAAAATTGTTAAAGCGATTTACTTTGGAGCTCCAAAAACAGGACAAGACACGTTTGTTCGCGTTTTCGGCATTTGTACACTTGCTACTTCACAGAACTTCACACAACAAATCGAACTCAAACACTAAACGAACCACGGCGCGCCGCTTGGGTTTATCAGATATTTTTCCCTCTCTCTACGCTACGCTGTCACATCATTTCGTTTTAAATTTACTAAATACTATGCAAGGTAAAAACATAGGCGCTGTGTGTAGATATGTATTATATGCTTAAAGTAAATACAGTTGTGCACTTGTGCAGTTTTTAATGTTTTTTTAATTTTCCTTTCCAAGGGTGTTATGATAATAATAATGTTTATTACTCTACAGGTACAAGAACCCAATTACAGAGTAATCATTAAAGAAAATACATATAATAGACAAAATGAAGTGAAAGTAATATTTTATATATATTGATGAAGGAGGTATATACCATTTTCACGGTAATATTTTATATTTAAGAACTTGTAGCGAATACTTTCCAACATAAGTTCAAACTACTATAGCGTACTCCAGCTTCGATCTTACACAGCAATTGAACATAACTGTAAATGCTGTTGATGAAAATTCTTTGGTACATCTAATTATGAATCCCAATGATTTGATAGCACTTTTTAGAATACTTACAACAAGGTCTGAAAAACTTAACTTATTATCGAATCATACGCCTAAGTCGCAAATGCAGTGTTTATCTAACAGTAATGAATTATTTAGTATGTACGAAGTTTTAGTCTGTCACTTTTCTGTTATACGACACAACATAACAATTATCCACGTTTAAGTTCACTTCATTTATGACACACCAGTTCATTATGCTGTTCAATTCTTCTTGAAGTTCATTGGCAGTATGTACATCACTGACAACTTTAAAATTTTTTAGGTCATTTGCATAAAGTAGAGCTTCTGAGAACGTTACGCAATTCACAATGTCATTGAAATATAACAGAAAAAGTAATGGACCTAGGTTGCTACCTTGAGGTACCCCTGATGTAGTAAGAAACTTTCGCGATTTATAGTTATTGATTGACACATAATTATATCTGCCACTTAAATAATCTGTTAACAAAGAACATAGATTCACTGAAAAGCCGTACATATCATTTAGCTTCTTAATCAAGAGTAAATGATTAATTCTATCAAAAGCTTTGGATAGATCAGTATAGATGACATCCACTTGAAGCGATAAATCAATCTTTTCTGAAAGGTATTGTGTAATACAAGACAGATTAGTTACTATCGACCTATTTGGTATAAATCCATGCTGTCTTGAAGAAATAGAGAATAGAGAAAAGAATATTTGCTAAATTCATCAGCAATCGCTTGACCACTCGTAATACGTTCTTCTTTAAAGCAGATCAGTGATGAAATAGAACTACATCTTTTTTTCGAGTTATCAAACGACCAGAATAGCTTACGATTAGCTGCAATTTTCACATTGCAATTGTGTATGTATTTACTATAATCTGTTTTAATTTCAGCTTTTACTAACTGACGAAGAGTTTAGTATTCTGTATTATCGCTTTCAAGTTTAGTTTTTAGGTATATTTTCCTAGAGTGGTTTTTCTTTTCAATGTTATCAACGATTGATTTAGAGAACCAAACTGGATACTTATTTGAAGTTCTATTTCTTGGAACAAATTCATTGAAAATTGCATCTAATATAAAATATGTTGTAAAATATATCTGAAATAAACTACAAATAGCGTAGTATTTTTCTTTTTTAATTATTTTTAATTTAAATCTTGGGTACTTTTTACTAATTTGGGCAACTAGTAATTTTTTTTAAAAATTGGTATTTTTCCAAATTTTGACTCAGTTGTGGCAGCTGAAGATCGTTTCCCAAAAATTCGAAACTAGCCACAAACAAAATTCAAAAGTTGATTTTTCCACCCTAATGAACACCTACTTTGAAGAAATGGGAACCTCATCTGTACCTAATTAAGATACACTTTCATTCTTTCTAAACCGTATTAGACCAGGAATAATCAATAATTTTATATTCAACACAATTACAGCTAAAGACATTACGGATATTGTTAACAAATTAAAATCTAACGCATCTGGACCGGATCATATAAATTTGAAAATATTACAACTAGTTCTGCCTTATTGTTTACCAGAATTGATGAATATGATAAACTTCAATTTAACTGAAGGATATTTCCCGCACATTTGGAAATCTTCTCTGGTTTCACCACTTCCCAGAGTGAAAACTGCCACATCACTGGACCAGCTAGAACCAATAAGCATCCTGTCTGTGCTGTCAAAGATTATTGAATCGGTATCAGTATCATATACTTCCCACAATACAATCTGGATATCGGGGGAAACACAGCACGACAGCGGCTCTTCTAAAAATTACTAACGATCAGGTTTCTAACATAAACACGGGTAAAGTTAGTTTCTTAGTGCTTTTGAATTACAGCAAAGCATTCAACTCTACGAATGTTCCACTTTTATTAGCGAAATTAAAGTAGTATGGCTACAACGAATACAACGCATCCAACTAAAAGCCAACATATCGGAACCAATTATAACCAATCAAGGTGTGCCTCAAGGAAACATCCTGTGTCCCATTTTATGTAGCATATTTACCGCGGATATGGATTTCATCTTATCCCACGATGTCTACCTTCACCTTTACTCAGACGATGCTCGGATATACTCTTCATCTTACCCCCGCGTCGTTAATATGGTTATTCATAACCTAAATAATGTTCTTGAAAATATAGTAATATGGCCAGTAAATAATAGTCTCTATTTTAACGCTGCCAAATCAGAAACAATGTGTGTAGGTTCTAAACTTACTCAATATAACGCTCTCAGTGCTATATCTACACCAGTGAAACTTGGTGGATGTTAATTAGTGCTTAAAGAAAAGATTGTGATAGACAGTCATTTATACTTTGAGTAACATGTCAGACAAAAATGCGCACTTTGCTATGCAAAATTATCTGGTTTATATGTGTTCGAACATAATGTGCTCAGTAAAATTAAATGGAACCTTATGAACACCTTAATATTAACTAATCTAGATTACTGTAGCAATGTATACTATCCCCACCTAAGTTCGCAGTAGAAGCTTAAAATTCGAGTCCTTCAAAATTGTTGTTTCCGTTTGTCTTAAAACATACAGCATAGAGAACATGTAGCCCCGCTTTACAATAATTTAAATGGGTGAAAAATAGAACATCGGTTTTACATGTTATCTGCAAAATTAGTATATTATGTAATAAATTCAGTTTCCCCTTTATACCTGTTTCGTATCTTGACTACTTGGACTACCTGGGGCTACAAAACGTGCAAACTAAAGAAAAAAGTGATTTGCCACAAACAGAATTAAAGAAAAAAAATTCCTTCATGTTGCGCAGATCAGATGACAAAATTTTCGTTGCGCAGGATGAAAACATTGACATATCGAAATAATTTTTTTTTGTATGTTTTGTATACAACCCCGCCAGGGATTTCAATTTACGATAAAGAAAATCGAGTAATTTTACTGACGATTCAGTCACTAACTTTACCATCCTTTCTACGGCCTGGGTATGACAGGGAAAGCTGTCGAATTTTACTTTTTCAAACGTTCCATTTTTGACTAGTTCCGATATATTTGGAATATTAAATGTTAGTGGTGGTTGCAATAATTCCATTGAACACCAATCAATTAGCTGGATGTAATCAGATGCATCAAAATTGAAATGGGGTATGGTAAATATTCTAATTTGGTGGTGACCGAAATATCCGTTCCGCTGAGTAACAGGATCTACTAGTTCGGCAGTTAAGTAGCGGGAGAAACGAATTGTGTTGAATAGATGTTTGGTTCCATTTGTGCATAAAGTCTCCAACTTAATATTAAACCAAATTGGAGCATAAATTCGCATTATGTAAATCACTAGCGTTTTTACATTTTCAGAAAGCTCGCTGGTCTCAACATATAGTCGTTAACACTCTGTTTGCTAGAGTTAACCACCTGGCATGTGATAACTTTCCAAGATTTCTTTGAGCCAAATTTGACGAACAATGGCCCTTGGAAATAGCATGACATATGTCCAATAAATATTTTTGATCGGTACTAGGATCAGATTTATCCATATCGATATTCACAGGAAGATTAGATTTAATTGGAGTAAATTCAATTACTGAAAGTACTACACGATTTTCTAGTTGCTTTCCAATGGGCCTTGAAAACCCACGATATCCTGCTGTTTTTCCATCTAAGTGCTGTAGTAAGTGACGAAGTGGCAATTCATTTGTATGAAATTGACATAGATCCATTGTAACGGAGTTCCAAATTCCTCCTCCAAAAGTCTAATGACACCGTTGACCGTCTTGTGTTGACTGCAGTTCCATCATAGCCAACTACGACAATTCTTGATAAAGGTATTATATGCTTCTGAAGAACGGCAGTAATACTTGCTTTAATATTGAGTCCAGACCCGAAACTGATGTAGCTTGACCTAGGTAACTGGACCCTGGTTCTCTAATTAAAGATGTGTTTCTCAGTTATTGTAGAGCGATAGTACTTTCCATTTACCAGGTCTTGATTTATGGTCCTATCTTTTCGGCCATCAAAATACAAACCAAAATTAGCTTCATATTATGATGACTCTTTGCCTAGCTCTAGTCGGCTTCTTTTTCGTGCTCTTCTTATTGTCATTCGATCAACTACACTTGAAAGGTCTTCCCTAGTTACAAGGCCAACATCTTCCAATACGGCACTGACAATTCTCGCAGCAGAACGATCGGATATACCCGTGCGATCACAAGCTAAAGCTAGTTAAGAAAAATGACGACCGTATGTGTAGGTAGGAATACGAGAAGTCCCTTTTAACGTTGGAGGTTTTGGTAATTGCGGTGTTCGAGGACTATCTGGTACCATATTCGAAGTTTCACCATCAGACAATTCAGACCTTTCTGATAGAAAGGATGAACTCGAAAGTAGTGTTTCTAAATCTTGATCAGTTGCTTTTGTACCAACTTCTATTCCTGCAGTTTTCCTCTTGAGCTTGCGTCTCCATTTTTGTAACGTTTTTCCGTGTAGTTGTTTTATCAATTACTCCTATAAACATCTTACGAGATGATCGTTGATCAGTCAATAATTGTTGTTCGATGTGGGGTACTCTGCGACTTTTCTCACATTTATAATTTTGCTTAAAATCGGTGCATTTGCAGGAAGCGATATCGAAAAGACGTTGTGATTCTTTGCTGAATTTTTGGATTTTATTAACGTGTGTTGAAGTTTGTTTACGAGCTACCGAAAATTTGAAAAGTTTTCTATACTTATCATAATGTTTTTGCAATAAATGAATTATTCGTTGATGGCTTATGACTGGTATCGAAGCCGTTGCCCAGATTTTTCCTAATTTGGAGGAAACGATTTCACATATTTCTAAAATAGTATGAAGCTTGTTGGTATTCATTATCAAACATGACTTGCTGTACCAGAAATCTTTGATCACTTTTTAATACGTTGGTAAATAATTTTGTGGTGTCTCTTCGAGAGTCCCAACTAAATATATTGCATTTAGTCTTATTACGGATTTTATGTCCGCTTTTTTGGCTCATTTTTAATACGTTATTGCTTCTGTCAGCCCTAGAACCAAAAATAAATTATTGGTGCCGATAGTGTAAGGACTGCATTTTCTAATTTTCGTAAATGACTTCCGGTCTTGTGTTGAACACTGTCAATATTTACTATTGGTTGCAGATTTTAAAATGTTTAAGGTAGCACACTGTAAAAGATTTTGTTTTAGCGCCGAGATATTAATAATATGGGTGTTTCATTAATAATGGGAAATATTTAAACTGGCGAATCCTGGGTTCAAAACATTAAAATTTAACCCAAATCACTTAGATAAAATGTGGCTCCTTTCTGAGTTACAGGGTCTTTTATTATTTTTGCCCAGTACTTTAAAACTATTTGATGTAGTGTTGGTACCGTACATTACTGGCGGAATTGTCATTTTAGTAGAATTTTTCTATTCTCCAATACTTTCTATGTAAATAAATATACTCTTCCTTCGTAACAATAGATTCATTATTTTTAGAGGTATTGAAAGTTAAACAATTTTAATGTGTATGTATCGTATTGGTGTTTTTGGATCATATCATTACATTTATTACACAAATGAAAGTTTGTAGTTGATTTTTTAGATTTAGTAAGATTAACATATAATAACTGCCCAATTCCAAAAAATAAAATGCTGTTAAGAAGTAGGTTAACGTATTCTAAATAAACAGTAAAGATTTTGTATATACCAGTAGTTTTCATTGACTATACGATGAAGTTTCAAAATAATCCATTACTTTACGCTACTTCTATGTGCTACAAACTGCTCACGTCCATCCTCAACGCGGCGACTGCCAGTCGTGGTCCCAAACAACGTGTCTTTTTACTTAACCCCGCCCTGGTTCTTTACTTAGAACACAATACACTGTCTCCTTAGTACTGTTTAAATCCATTCACCAACAAAATCTGTGCTCAGCAAGAGTACTTTTCAGAATTGTGTATAGATTATGTGTCCCTTTAACCCACTCTTTTAACAACCGCTTTAGCGAATTTAAGAAACATTGTTCCTCAGTTAAGAATACAAACTATTTGACACACTCACAAAATATGATAGTTTTTCTCATCATACCATAAAAAAGGTCTACACTGTCAAAACCCGAGTCGATATAAATTTCATTTACATTTACCAAATATCAATAATCACGACAGAAATTAATACTCGAAAAATATATCATTTACCTCAAAACGGTCAGAATACTCAGATATTTTATCTGCCAAAATATGTCAACGGTGCAAAATAAAGTAATGCTACAGAGTTAACTCATGAAACCTGTTATCGCGATAACTACATACCTAACTACTGTTCATACCATTTAGCAATATCTCTGTCTTCCGATCATTTTAAAATGTTTATATATTTATTCTAGAAGGTTTTAACTCATTGGACTCTCACCTCTAATATCTTATTTACTATTATTTATAATTAATTAGCAGTATTAATAGGAGAATATGGTTTTTGGCTAATATTCATGATGATTTCTTTCCTACATTCTCTCAGTTTCTCATTTTGTCATTCCTCCGACTTTTTCTTTGTGCAGCTATCCCGTCTTGGGAAATCCTTACTATGAGGCCTGGCCAGCCTATCCTAATGCTTTTCGTAAAAGCAACTAATGATGTAATTCCTTAGGAATTTTTGTTTGCATTGTGCATATAATTGCTTTGCTTATCATAATTACCTTTAAGTACGGTTTCGGTCATTACGACCGCACAATTATTGTCTAATCTGCATGCTTTAGACAAATTTCTAAACATTCATATTAACCGCTAATTAACATTCCAGGAAATGAAATAGTTTCGAATAATGAAATTTTCAATAACTACCCACTTCCTAGAAGTTTTGAAAAATTAGTAAGTATAAATAATCGTACACATTGAATCAACAACTTTAATTAGGTACTTTACGTTCATTATCGGGCACCAGTAGCGAAGGTGACGAAGATGAACATTTATCCAGTTTTCGAGGGACATTAAACGTTAGCGTAGAACATGATGCAGCTGACGGTACTAAATGGAAAATTCTGAGTGCTTCGAATAACGATTGTGGACGTATATCTAGTCATAACATACTTAGAGAAGAAGGTGGGCCAAACGGATATGCTAAACGAAACGTTGATAATACTTGTGCTAGTTCTTGGAGGATTTTTATTAACAATTCCATGATGCGTAATATTAGGAGTGTACTGAAGCTGAAGCAAGTAGACAATTGTGTGGCAACCCATGAACAACTTCTTTGGAAGAATTAGATGCATTTATATCTTGTTTGTACGCTCGTGGGATCTATGGTGCTACAAAGTTTCCAGTAGATCAATTGTGGAACAAAACGTGAGGGCCTAATTTCTTTTGTGGTATAATGTCCAGAGATAAATTCAACGAAATAAAGTGATATATTCGATTCGACTTAAAATCAACTCGTCGAGATCTTCAAAAATCTGATGTTTGCTGCAGTATCTGAAGTATGGAATAAATTTCTGAGTAACTGTATTATGTGCTATAAACTAGGAGCAAACATTACAATTGATGAACAACTATTTGCTACAAAAGGCGGATGTCGATTCACCCAGTATATGAGTAATAGACCCCATAAATTTGGTATAAAGTTTTGGATTGCAGCTGACGCTGAAGCAAAATATGTATTGAATGTATTTCCATACTTAGGCAAGGACGATTCAAGAACAACTAATATGTTATTATCTGAACATATTGTGATGAAACTAATGGAACCCTTTCTAAAAAAGGTGAGGAATGTAACTGTAGATAACTTTTTTACATCTCTCAATTTGGCCTAAAGTTTGCAAAAGGTCGACATCACTAGTTGGAACTGTTAACCGAAGTAGAAGATTTGTATCAGCTGCAGCATGGATACTTTACAATTTATATACTAACGTAAACATAAGTCGTCGAAAATATGTTTTGAAACTCGCTTATGAACCTCAGGAGTGAGTACGTACGTACAAGAAAATTCACTACTTGTCAACAAGATGGGTCGCAATCAACAAACAATCTAAGGCAATGTCAAACTAAAAAATGTGCCAATAAATCAATAGCCAATTGGAAAATCTGTAAAAAGTAGTACAATCTGTTTTTATTTTCCCCCTAGATTTGTGAGTTATTTTTACAAAGTTGGTATAATACTTTTCACTAACGTCAAATTTGATTAATTTATTTTCACGATTGATACATGTATTTTTTAAGTATTAAAAATAAGGATTTTTTTTAAATATTCTTTTCAAAATCAACGTACAGAGCAGTTTTAAAGTTTGCAATTGCAATTTTAAAAACTTCAAAATGCCTAAAAAATCAGATAACAACATAATTTATATAAAAAAAACCTTTCACAGTTTGATAAATAATACAGTTCCTCGTGCTAAAACGTTAATTAAAACAGGAAAAATCCGTGGTTACTGTCATGTCAATTAAACATAGCAACTGTTAAATTAATTTTGACATATAATCAGATTTGAGGTTAGTGTGAACCGTCTAATACCAGCATACTTTTGGTGTAATAATAACACACCCCAAATCTAGGGGACAAATAAAAAAATAGATTAGATGTGGGAAATGCATTGGCATTATAACTAAAGAAATTAGGTTCAGGGTGTATTTAATTAATCATTGTGTATTAGTCTCTGCAATTTCAAAAATTTTCAGAGTTTGGGTTTATTATGTTGCCTTTACAATGTAATTATAAACTTCAATCAATTTGATCGGTATCGTATTTATAGGTAAATAAATGATGCCGTATTCTAGTGTTAAATGATCTCACTATAGTTTTATGGGTTAGCGGTTTTAACGTACGAATAAATGTATATGGCAGTGCACCAACTGCCTTTGTTCTTATTGCTGTTTTACCATGTATCTCGTGTTTTAATTTATCATTACTTGATAGTATCGTTTTCAAGGTACACTACTCTACCTACTCTGTAAAGGTTTATGTTTAGTCTATGTATGCTGTAAGTGTATGTGCTTCCCTGTGTATCCAATTTGCATGTATTCCTTGTATTATCACATGGTGTATTTCACAACATGTTTCTCAATTGGACTAAGCCAGGATTCTGTGTGATTTCCTTTAGTACGAAAACTTTACTAGTTGTCTCCAATCATCACTACTTTGACCAGGATTGATTTTTTTAGGTATTACTGGTCTAAATTCTTCCTTCTTCTCTATTTTCGCATTAAAATCTGTTAATAATATTATGTTATTATTAGATATTGTGTCGTATACTTTTCTTTTTCTTCTTCTTCTTCTTCTTCTATGACTTTTATTGGAGCATGAAAATTTTTGATATTTGTTTTAACTCTTATATAACTTAGTCTGTTTAACCCCGTAACTATCCATTACGCTTTCTTTAACTTTTTCATGAATGGTAAACCTCGTTCCTAAATTATTATCTTTTCTCCAAGGTGAAATAAGGTATATTCCACTGGAGAGACTATTGAACATCTTTTAATGCTCGTTTCTTGAACTCAGCTGAGTTCAATTTTGACGTTCTTTATAATTTATTTCCTCTTTGTCGCTAGGTCGCCATCTATCTTTATTTTCATTACTTTGAATTTTGCTTTGGCTTTGATTCGATCTCTAAATCCTGACGTATTTGAATTCCTTAGCATTGAATTTAGCATATTTTTATTGGTGAAAACAGGAGTAAGATTTGCGTAACACATAATGGTAGTTGCATATAGCTCAGTGGAAAGAGGTGGGGTGGATGTTGGTCTTCGGGGAACTGAATAAGGATGTCATTGTTTGGTATCGGAAAAGTTATTAATTAAAGAGTACCAGTCTATTTGAATCAGTAATACTGATAAAATTTAGCACACAAGTAAACACTAGTAATCCACAGCCAACTTTGAAAGCAAACATAAACTTGCTTACATTTCATAGCATTCAACGCGGTAGATCTGAAAAAGTGCTTCTGGACTGGTGACATGTAAAACAGTATTTCAAAACGATCGCACGCAATAATAATTTAACGTAACCGTCCGGTGAGGTTAATTATCGTCGATATGTACATGTCATCAAACTTTGTTAAAATGTTAAATCTATAAAAACCCTATATATTCACAAATCTTAATTTTTGCTGTAGTTTTAAAAATCTTCATTAAATGCAATAGATCGTAAAAAAATTGTCTTCATTGTAAGGGATGTGCACTCTCCGAATTACAAACAAAAGAAAAGAAATATCATAAATCAGTTGCCTGGCTCCTTAAATAACTTTATCATTGTGGGTTGGGCGGAAATTACACAATCCAACTTTCGAAATAGTACGCCTAAAAATTCTATTGATACACGTGTGTTACAATTTAAATATCTCGAACAATTGGTTTAAATATAAAGTTCATACAGTTGTACGTAAATCATTACTTAAATTTCTAATTCTAATTTCCATTGAATCCTGCAAGATCAAAACAATAATTGGGCAAATTATTGCAACAATTCAATATAAATTAAAAAACTTTCACAAATTTTTGGAGCGTAAAAATAAAATGAAGAACAAGGTGACAAACGTTTCTGTAAATAGAATCTCTCTTGCCAATGAAATTAAATTAACACGTCGGAAGGATGTTTACTACATTACGAATCACAAGCGCTGTTCACTTTTTTCAAAATAGATACGTGCACAACATAAAAAAGTTATTAGTTACCTCTAGTTCGCAGTTATAACAGATTTTCAAAAGATCTTTTCTTTTCAACTGCTCTGGTTCAAATGATTTTTCTAATTGATAAGCGGTCGGAATCTTCTTTATAAACCTATGAACGTAAACTTTTCGAAACAAAATAAAATACCAGAAACATTACACATATATAAATTCACTCCAAGGAGTAAAATAGTCCGCGATGTAGGGAAGCACTAAAAACAAACACCTTCCCTTCTCGATGGAAACGAAAACAAACGAAAACGTTAATAACAATTGAAGATACCCAAACAAAAATTTCCCTAGGACGATTGAACTTTTAACTATAAATCCACAAGTAGTGAAGAGTTAACTTCCTTAGCAATACCTACGGGAAACCCCCAGGTAACTAGTAGTTAGATAAAATTCAATCATGTTTTTGTATATAACCCAAACAATTATCTGCATGATCCAGTAGCTCAACTAAATCTTCAACAACACTTACATTAATAGTTTCATTTATTAACAAATTGGTATACTATTAAATACTTAGAATTAAATTAAACGTATCACAATATGCACGATAATCTCGTATGACGGCAGTTGTAACACACAACCTATAAATCAATCCCACGACAACACTTTAATATATTCGTTTCTCAAAATTCTTTACATTAACGGTTACAAATTTTCTCATTACCAATTCCACTTCCTTTTATAGAAAATGAAAATAAAAAATACTATTAGCAGAAAGATAATGTTTTTCGCAAGCCTATATTCTTATGAGAGACTCCATTTAAGGACAAAAGTATTCCACGAGTTTACCATGCGCTTTAGTTCCATGGTAGTACGCTATTTTTCATACTACTTTTGCTTACTTAATATGCAACTTGAAAAATTGAAGAGGATTTAAAATAAATTTTAAAGATCAGAATACCTTGTAGTGTTCATATGGTTACAAGGCAATCAGTAAGTGTCATTTTCATATTATCATACTTTTCCAAAAGTGAATAAAATATTCGTTTTTTATGCTTTAACGCAGGACTATGCACAACTATACATTCCTTTTAACAAATCCATCAATTAGACAATTAGTTCTAAATGATAAGAGTGAGTAATTTTATGCTTTTTAATATATTAAGTATTCCCGGTTCCTATATCCGGTTGTTATACTGGTAGTAGCTGGAGCATGTAGTACCAATTAATTATTGCAATTAGCAGTTAGTGATGTTTAAAATTTAGGTTCATTTTTTATGCTGAACCCTAAACAGGCGTATCTTTTGTTGTTTTGTAAACCGTAGAAATGAATCATATTGATAATGGCGAGTTATTTTGAAAGTACGTTAACCTGCAAAATGTAACATTTATGATGGTGGTTATGTTGAAAACTCCCTTAATATTAAAATTAGTATTACGAAAAATATTTTATAACGTAGTGAAGAAGCGAACGCTTCTAAATCCATCACCAGTTTCAAACACTTTCACTTAAGGACCTAACTAGTTCATCATTTACGTAATTTTGTTAAGTGTGAGAACCATTAATAATTAAATTTCATTTTCGTTAGTTACAATATTTGTTACTGCCACATTTAATAAACAGGAACTAAAGTACGACCATTGATCGCTTACACTGGGGTAACAACCACTCAAGGGATTAAAATGTACTTTACTCCTGTGGTTTTTGTCAAAGATGGTGTAGCGATTTTATAACAGAAAATAATTAACGGTTGTCAAAACGAATTTACACTGAAATCTAGTTTATTCATTGTCATGTCATATTATAGTACCTGACAGATTTTCTAACTTTTTCTAAAAAACATTATTTTCGCTTTTGGTACCTTTAAACGAGTTCATCCTCTTTCAGATTTTGACGTTACACTCCTGGGTCCCTTTAAGGTAGTGGGAACGAACGTGCAAAAAATAGCTTTCAAGATCTTGTGTCACTTACTCAAGTTACTTTTTAACTACGTTTGTTCAAAACTAACAAGTGCGCCTACCTTGTCATATGAACTGGGATGCTCTTAGGCGAATAGGGAGACTCAAAACTACCATAAGTAATGATCTTCCGGTGTACATAAGCCACCGTAGAGGTCGAACGGAAAAATATTATTAATATTTTGACGTACATAGAGTTTGACCACCATCTGGAGACCTCTCTACTCTTCAAAATATTTTTAAAGGTCATCAGTAGTAGTGGTCTTAAGGATTTTGAATAAGATATACGTTTCAGAGGTCGAGACCAATTTCGTTTAATTCTAAGCTTTTGTTTCTTTCCTAGGGTTAACGCTTATCATAGTATGCAAAATTATTGTCATTTAATCTTAAATATGATGCTAGAAAACCTTAGTATACTGTCAATATACACCTTATCAACAACAAAATTTACTTTAGCTATTTTAGAATAGAACTGCACAGTATGCAATATTGGCGTCGGAAAAATCCGCATTAGATGCTTTATGTTCAGATCACTGGTAAGCGAATTATCAAGCGGCATCGTAAGGACTAAAAATATTAGACCAGTTATATGTAATCACCATTGAAATAGAGATGCGTAATTAAATTTTTTAATAGTGAGATTCTGCTGCTTCTGGATGAGGTTTCTCTGAATGTTCGCCTTGACACGTTCTTCAAAATGATGAATGCCACATTTTTTCGACAAAAATGCTGGAATTTTTAGATTGGGTATATCCAGGCAAGTTATCGTGAAAGTAGATTTTTATTGCCAGCTTGACCACTGTACCATAGATTTCTATTTGTGGAGAAAGATTTATTCCGTCGTTTTTGCAAATAGGTCAACAACCAGTGAAAACAAGGTGGAGCATCGGAGCATGCATTCCAGTCGCTGTTCTACCATTACTAATTATGGGAGTCGTTTTGACCATTTAGATCACCACTAATATTCGCGTCACTATCTTTGCTAATGTGTTACAATGCTATAACTTAGTTTTTGTTGTACTCTTCTAGAACGTAGTTCTGTTAACAAATGTGCTAAAAATAATTTTAGTTTCATTAAAAAAAGCATTGAAAAAGAATCTTAATATTAGAAAATTATGTTTGTAGTGTATTATGTTTATTAAGGTTGTTCAATGTTTTAAAAAAATTGTCGAAAATTTCAACTATTTTGGTAAATACGTATCTCTGAATCTAAAAAAGATACAAGTTTGAGTCTTTTCCAGAATGTTGAGCTTTTACTTCTCTATTTTTATATGTAAAAAGCAACGTATGGTTGTATTTGGTTTTTTTGAAAAGTTGCTTAATAGTTGCTCATATTTCGATTAGCAGTGAAACTAAAATTTACAGGTAATCAATCAAAAGGGATTTGATAGGTCAAATAAGGATTTTTCAAACGAGACCTTTTCCACGGCTCTTGTTTGTAAAGAAGTTTTGTTTGTACAGCACACGAAAGAAAACTGAAATTTGTACTTTGTCTCAACCGAGCTAGTGGAGTTGTAGAAACACGATCTGCTTAGCATTCGGGAGATAATAGGTGGGTTTTCCTCATACACATATAGCGATATAATCCCAAGGTACCCTATCTTTAAAGGTGTATGAGCTTGCAAAAGAAAAAATATCGCTAGGGGTTGTATCTTGACTTTACTGACAATAATGCTACCATTACTCAAATTAATTGCTTGCCTTACATTGACTTTCCTGGCAATAATTAAAACATTAGAATTGATGTACAGGTCTCATATTTAATTACTAAAATCTGATCAGAAGAATTGGCCGTCTAGTGGTAAGCTACGCCGTGTTATGCGAATGAGATAGGGTTGGATGAGGTTAAGTGTCGCATCATAGTAGGACATATAAACAATGAAACTACTCAAATGTGAATTATTGAGCTTTGCGCAATGATGGTTCAACCCGTTAATGTGATAAATTGGGAAAGAACCACCAAGAAAACAATTTATTAATACATATGCACAAATACAGTAATAAATCAAATAAAAAAACAATGAAAGAGTTCAGTATAAAACAAAACACCATTAAATCCGGTTATAGTGTGTACAAAAATTAATTAACAAAAAAATATATAAAGCAGTTTAGCTACACATAAACGCGATAAAAAGCAGTGAAATTACAGCCACAATTGTGTCATAAATAAATCGGAATAAAAATAGTGACACCAAACATGTCGCCCTTACACAACCAATCATGTCGGTGCTTAAGTTAACACTAAAGTAAATAAGAAAATAATAATGCAGATTAAGGTACGCACAAAGTACGACAAATAGTGAAATTAAACAGGTAACAATAAGGTAACTGCAATGCAGTTTAACTGGGCTTAGGTAAAAAATAGGCAAGGAATTAACACATACGTAATTGTGTGGTTAATAGAAAACAAAAATTCATTCGTACAAATACAATAAATTACATTTATAAATAAAAATCAGTTCGTAGACAAAGAATTCTAAGTAAGCTGACTGAATCAAATACATAAAAGACATCATTAAAATAAAGCATTGCAAGGGTCAGATGCAAATAAATCATAACGCAGCGCCCGGTAACCTACCCGCAAGTGACTACGCTACAAACGAAATCATCCCTTCCTCAGCCTACACATTCATCTATACATCTCTCTGCACTTAAAAACAATTAGAACGGGTTAGTTTAACAGTAACAATGAAATTTTATGTGGCTTTAAGGTCATCTGGACCCGTACCTGTAAACCCCGGTATCGTTTATAACAATTTAACTGGGGTCTATTGTGCCACGTTTGCCTACGTCTTACTTTCTACCCGGGCGAAAACATTAGTAAACAGTAAACAATACCAATTTATACAAGCAGTGATGGAGGGAACACTGTGCTGTCTTCCGCGGAGTCCTTTTATTTTAACCGGTTTCAGCTTAATGAGCGTACTGGCGTAATTAAATTTATACTAAAATACCTACTTACGTTTGAATATACGCCTTTTAATCTCAAGACGGTAACGATTATTTATGGATATATTGTTTACACGCCCGCTTATTCAAACCCGAATATTTACCTATACGTTTATTTACACGGCCACTTTAATTTTGTGAAAAACTTACGTTAAAAACGACACAAAAAGGAAAAAAGAAAAATTCGCGGTTTTAGTTTTACTAAAATGTATACGATAGAATATTTATGGACAGAACGGTTTACAGTGAGGGTTTGTAATTAAACAATCAGATCGATCCGATCTGAATCGAAACTCTAACTGCAACTAACTGCCTTTACTCCCTAAATCCACCTCCGTTCTTAAAAGACATGAATTATTACGTGGGAATATTTTCATATTTATTACTAAAAGAAGTATTAATTTTTAAACTATGCAGTCGTACGTAACAAACCCTATATCTAGGTCTCGAATGTCAAAGTACCAAAAAAAGATGCCTTTTGATTTTCGGTATGTTCCGATGTAATTAATTACTAACTGCGACGTTTTTACTCGTCACGGTTTTTCGGTAAAGGCAGTTTCGACAGAACACCTATTTTCTACCCCAACATATGTTTTTCTTTTTCTTTTCAACCCTAGTCCAATATCAGTTATATAAAATACATAAAATATCCCGAAAAAAATTATTAAATTACGACTCATTACCAACATATTAATTAAAACCCATTAATCATCTTTTCTTTCGCGGTAACATTTGCGATTTGAAAATTTTTGTTGGGGAGGGAATGAAATGCGTGGCCTTTTCCTTTTTCTTAGTGTTTTGTCGTCCTAACTTTTAGTAAACTTTTATTTTCTAAAATACTTCCAGCAGTGATTTCTAGCTTGCCATCACGCTTAAATTATACAGTTATGGTATGTGATACAAATAAAGAAAGTGATAAAAGGTAGTATTACGTTATCCAATTCTTGAAAGTCGGAGCTTTGGGTTTCGTTTATCTACATAATTTTATTATATAAGTTATATTAATCAGAAAATTAGTCTTGAATCTAACTGTAGAATGTGCACAATCTTGTTATTTTTTAGTTGATCTTTGCATACGCTAGCTTGCAACCTTATTTCTTTGTATTTGCAAATGTTACTAAAATTTGAGTAAACGTAATTTTTCTTGCTTTATACATAATTGAAAATGTTTAAATGGCTTAATTTGTCTCTAGCTTTGAAAAGAATTTAATCGAAAGTATATTTAGAAAACAAAATGGAAATGAAAGAAATGTAATTAGTTGGCTTAATAGATTTATTTTTCAGTAATGAGAAATTAATTACTAAATTTGTCCAATTAAGTAAGTTACAAATATAAGACGTAAAGGACCAAAAAAAGAAGTACTTGTGAAGAGATAATTTAGTACCATGTATAAAGTATAAGGGTGAATTAATAATCAAAACTTCCCCTTAAAAGAAGACTCGAGTTGGAAAAATTAAAAACGACGGAAAAGGTTTGATGGTGCATGATGAATTCATATTTCGATTGTTATCCGATTCTATTGAATGTGCATTAATTAATTCTGAACCTTTAATGAGCCTAATTTTGCTCTAAATCGGTGTGTTAACACTAAATTTAGTTTATGATCGCACACGTTTTGCTAACTAGCCCATTTTATGAAATTACGTTATCGTTAAAACAAAACCTATTTTCTGTCCGTATAATGTCGTTGCATTACATTAAAACTAGACTAACGAAAGATCTCCATAAAACCGGAAACCAGATATTTGCAGTGACGTGTGATTAAATAGAGCAGCAGCCATTTTCTAACAGACATGTCGTCATCACGTTTGGGTGATAAATATATGTAACATGCAACCTGCTGTCAACAGATTTTCAAGTACTTATAAACTAATTTAGAATATTATGGATAATAATTAATTTAATGTGCCTTAATGCGAAGAAATATTATTAACTTATTATTTTTAAATCTTTCTGAATGCAATTTACTGGACATGTATTTCTGTTTTATGGAAATTTATAACTAACTTATGCGAGTTGGTGAAAATTCATTTGGATCTACATGAATTTAAATTTACTATTTAAATTAAATGGACAAGTTTCTTACTGTAGTTACCTTTAGTAGAACAAACGTTTCTATTTAGAATAAACTCATCAAAATGTAACCTTTCGCGTTTTAAAGTAGTACTAATAAATATGTTTGCCAAGGCAATCTACACCACCCCTTACGTATACCGAGCGTGTTTCGAAACACAGCCTTGCAAACTTTTTGATCTACGCATTTAACATTAATGTAGGATATATTGGATAACGTATTGAAGAGTGTCCCAAGATACCCTATCTTTAAATTTGTAACTTCAACTTATTCTTAACAATGCTCATTTAAGAAAAAGAGATCGCTAATGAATGTATCTTGACTTTACTGACAATACTGCTACTCTTACTCAAATTAATTGCTTGCCTTACATTGACTTTCCTAGCAATAATTAAACATTAGAACTTATTTATAGGTCTGATATTTAATTACTCGCAAAACTCAAATCTCATAAAAAGCATTGGCCGTGTAATATGAATGAGGTAGCATTGAATGAGATTAAGTGTTGCATCATGTAGGACAGGTGAACAATGAAACTACTCAATTAGAATTAACGAGCTCTGCGCAATGATGGTTCAACCGGTTAATGTGCTAAATCGGAAAAGAACCACGAAGAAAACTAAATTTATTAATATATATATATATATATATATATATATATATATATATATATATATATATATATATATATATAATAATTGCACATTATTTAATCAAATAACAAAAAGAAACTTTAACTACACATAAACACAACAAAAGAAAAGCTAACAGTGAAATCACACCCACAATTGTGTCATAAATAAATCGGAGTAAAAATGGTGACTCCAAACATGAGTCTTATACAACCTATCATGTCGGTTATGTATACAGGTTGTTGTCAGGGTATTTTGAACACCCTGTATACGTAGTGGGTAATTTTGTTTGTAATTCTATTCACTTAGTTAGATTCCGTATGTATATTTTTTTTTGTTTAAGAGCTTACTGTAGATAATGAATGTTTTGCTTGAATGGGTCACGCTGTATGTAAAGGAATGTGTAATGTGCATTAAGGAATTAATTATGATAGGATCACCATTTTCTAGCGATTTACCGTCAAAATTTTGTTGTCAAGTTGAGTTTTATGATTAAATTTGTTTAACGTGTGTTGCGACCTTTAGGGAAGGTGTGTGGCGAGCTTTAGTTTTTTTTGTTTGTGAATTATTATTCCGTAATTTAGATTGTTTTCCTTATTATTCCCCGTTTATTGAATGTTGAGTAGCGTATTATTTGTAAATAGTTGTATATAAGTGTAAATAAGGTTTATTTCGTTTGATTTCCGTAAAATGTAATGGAAAGTTTTGTAAAATTACGTAACTTAGAGAAAGAACGTAAATTTAAATGCA
Source organism: Vesta saturnalis (assembly GCA_036346205.1). Classification (NCBI taxonomy): domain Eukaryota; kingdom Metazoa; phylum Arthropoda; class Insecta; order Coleoptera; family Lampyridae; genus Vesta; species Vesta saturnalis. Next base: position 2,559,231 of record JARFJB010000862.1, read on the forward strand.
TATGATGTCATGATGGCGACATAAAGTCGCTTAATTATAGTCGTTCAGATTAATATTGAGTACGTTGGTTTTGAATCGTAGAGGTAGCATGTGGGACTAATTGCTTGTACTTTAACGAAAATATAGGGATATTTTTCACGTCGATTTTGCTGACATTTAAAATTTTGAAAACTATCGAGCCCTTACGATTGGAAACGAAGTGTGTGTTGGGGGTAACTTATCTTCTCCTTCCGTTTTTTAATTGGTGGAATTAAATTAGATAAGATTTTTTTTTGAGTGGTGGGATTCAAAAATCCAAGATGGATTTTTGGATATAATTTGCATGATTCTGAAACTGATCGCGCTCTCGAGTAGTAGTACGGTGACGTTTGTTGTTACGCTTTAAGGGGTGGTTTAGAACGTTGATATATTGGACCTTTTGGTGTTTAACGAACGAACTTTGTGTAGTAAGGGTAGTTAGCTACTTCTGAAGAAAACCTGTGAAGGGATTTTAAGTAAAACTGTTCAACCACCAAAGGATTAGACCTAGTACCGATTTCGATTTTACGTAATTAAGTACCTAGAGATCATCGTCGTGTTATATTAGTGCTTCATTGACCTCTTTGGTTTATATCGCTTTTGCGGATTTTTTTTTAACATTAACGTTCTTGAAGTGCCACTTATTTGCCGTACAGAGCGTGTTGGAATATAAAGAAACTTTCGCCGTGTATTAAAATTATCGTTATTTAAATAAAGTTATTAACCTTTTGGATTGTTAATGTGAATAAAACTATTTGAAAGATAAAAGTTAACAAGCAAGTTGAGCGCACAAATTATTATTTTGAAAGAAGTTTTTAATTAACGCAGTAACATTTTAACGAGATTCAATCAAGGAATTGTTTGTGTACAAAAGAATATTAGTCAACATTTTCATTCATCATTTGTCAGAGCAGGAAGATTCCATTTCCGTTATAGCTGTAACCGATCACCTGGTTCGTTTTCAATTGTAACAGAGGAGGAGTTAGACATTGAGGTAATATAATATTGTGTTTTTTTTTCTATTGAATATGTTTTCAAGATTTCCTGTGGGTGTATTTCGAATTATTTTATTTGTTGATGAAGGTTTGAAAGCGGGGTCGTGTATCTTTTAAATTAATTTGTTGCTTTAGTTATTGAAATTAATCATAATTCTAACGCTCCGCCTTCACACTTTTTTTTTTATTTTTATTTTAGTAGTAAAGGGCAATTGACCCTACAATAGTGTGGTTACATAATCCACGATATATATCTTTAGATTAAGCAATCTAGAACGGCGTTACGCAGAACCCTGGCCAGACATTCTGTCGCCTTTAAGCCTTTGTATTTTTTTGTTTATACGCATTATCGTATGGTTATATTTATCTTATTTTATTATTTTATTATAGCTTTGTTAGGTTTTATAAATTTGTTTTAATTCTGTGAAAACCCTTTTGTGTTACATTAAAGTTTTTTTTGCAAACTGCAAGTTTACCGGTAGTTGATGAGTTTAAGTTTTAACGTAACGAAGTGACAGTTTTTTTTTCTTTATTATTGAGTAATAGCGTTAATAATATTTAGTGTTTTATTTGATTTTTTTGTTGAGTATTAATTCATTTAGAGGTGTAGTAACGTAACTTTATTGAGTGTTTATCACGCTTTTATTTGACAGGCGTGTAGTGCTATTTTGAAGCCCTATTTCAGGTGGTTTGCTGAGTTGCTGTCCAGCACACCTGGGATTGATTGCGGATAGGTAAGCGTATGTTTTTTGTATGGTTAGACACGCTATGTACTCGTAATTTTGGCACGACGTCCCTTATTTTGACTACCAAACATTCTGGCGCCCTTAACCGATCCGATTACGTCTTCATCCCCTATTTTGACTTACGTACGATTTACTATTCTGCATGTGCAAAATTCATCAACATCATACCCACACCCATACGCTGGCTAGTCGGGGCAAAAGGGCCAATTTTATCTGTAATCCCGTTCTACCACCCGTTTATATCGTTACAACGTGTCTAGAGTACTGCGTGCATTAGAATTATGAAAATTTGTATGCTGGGGTCCGGTTCTACCGGAAGTCGACGTCAACTCGCTTATTTCAAATGGAATGTGCCATTTTTTATTTTATTTTCAGATTTTACGTTAAATTTAAGGGTAAGTTTCATTAGCACACCCTATCCTTATCTTTAATAGTTTTCGAGATATCTTGAGTTTTCACAAAAATTATCAAAAAACTTAGTTTCATTGACTCCGTCAAATCTCCGTTAGTTTTTCACCTAGGAAGTTCTAATTTTAATAGATAAATCACGAAATATAATAGAATATCTGGGATATAAGAAAGCTAACTTGATTTACATAGGGTGCCTAAAATTACTGTACCAATTGTGACAAATTAAAAATCAAATAACTCGCTTATTTTAAATGGAACACCCTGTGTTTTATTATTCCAATCCACGCATTTTTTAATTCCTTTTCGATTGGTATTTGCATTCCCTATACCTAAATATTACAGATTTGAAGATATTTGGATATTATTGCGGTCACTAAAATAATGGAGTGGTTAACTGTCAGGGTGGCTTTGAAACCAAACCCTTAACGTCACTTAAATGTCATTAATTATTTAGCATAGTTTGGTGAGATATATTAAAAAAAATAAGGTGATAATAAAATAATTGCACCGTAGTGTATTGTATTCATAATGAAAATAAAAACCAAGTAAGGTATTTTTAGGAAAGGTGAAATTTTTAAAATTTGTAATAATTCATACAAGTCAATGTAAAATGCATTCTAAATATCAACAATATTGAACAATGAGAACGTAAAAATTTATTTAACATAAGTAGGACTTACGTTTAATTATCATTTATGGAGAGTACAATCGATTTGTTAGAGCAACATAAAGCGTATTTGAAGAAAGACATCCGGAAAAACTAAAGAACATATCCTTCCGTCTATCCACATGCATCAATTAGAGACGGCGGAGGAAACTTATACCTACTAGGAACTATTTACAGAGTGAAATATGAAAATGTACACTTTCACCATTAACACTCATAATAAAATACTTATCTTTTTTGTGGTTTGTAAAATGCCTGGAAGTAAACGGTGCTAATTTCGAAGATTTATTGTAAAATTAAAATAGATCACCGCCTCATCAAACCACTCTCTAAATAATAAAATTCTTATCTTTTTTGGGGTTTTTTAATGGTGTACTTTAAATTACACAATCTAAACGTTTCGATAACACTTACAGTTATCTTCGTCAGTAGTAATGTTTATTAAAACTTAAAGATGTTGTAAACAATTTTGTCAAAGTTGAAAAATTAAAACATAAACATAAGCCTGCTTATTAAAGAATAACTAGGTCATAAAAATTAAATATTGTTAAACTGCCTCAAAGATGACAAACCAGAACACTCTACGGCGAAAGCTAACAATGGAATTTGTCAGCCAAGAAACACATTTAACAAAATTTAATCGAGTTATTATGTAAGTGTAAAGTTGTGAAACACTTCAATTTGAAAATGAAAGAAGCATTCACAAATCCAAACATTACATCAAATAAAATAACCCAGTTAAATCTAACAAAGAGATATCTTTATCAATAATTGGAAGTGTTATTAACAATGAAGAGCACAATGCAGAACGTTTTTTGTAATTTTTAATTTTAATCTAATTTCAACTACTTATGTTAAATTATAGTGCTGTGGTAATTTAACATATAATTGGTAAAGCATTTGCTTCAAGGTCTAGGAAAAACACAGCAAAAAACCTAGACATACCAAAAGTTGAAAACAAATTAAAATCAAGGCGTATCATTATGCTCTTTTTTAATTATAAGATGCCAAAACCTATTTAAACGGAGATTTTCTTCTTGTGTATTAAAATTATTCGGATGTTTATATATTTCAATAGCTTCACGTTGCAAACGAACATAATAATGGGTTTGTCTTGACAATATTTCCATATTGTCAAATTGAATGTCATGATTTAGATTATTCAGGGCATGGTCAGCCACAGCAGACCTCTCTGGTTGACCCAATCTGCAAAATCTCATATGTTCTTTGCGTCTTATATCAAAGCTACGTTTTGTGGTTCCGATGTATACTATTCCACATGAACAAGATAACTTATACACTCCGGAAGATGATAAAGGGTTTGACACATCTTTAGGTGATCTTAAATGTTCTTTAATTTTTGTTGTAGGTTTAAAAATAGTCCTAATGCCATATTTAATTAGGATTTTTTCAATTCTATTTGTAACATTAGCTATAAAAGGAAGAAAAGCAGTACCAACATTAAGAACTGGTTTTTCTTTAAGGTTACGCCTAGAAGGTGTAATAACATTATTAATATCTGTAACTGAATATCCATTATCTTGTAAGGATTTTCTTAAGTATTTATATTCATCATTCAAAAATTCAGGGTCACAATTTCGTTTTGCTCGATCTACTAAAGATTTAATTACACTAATTTTTTGACGTGGATGGTGGTTGGATAATTTATGGAGGTATCTATCAGTGTGTGTCGGCTTTCTGTGAACTTTAAAAGATAGTGAATTATTATTTTTAGATATTAATATATCAATAAATGGTAAACTTCCATTAGTTTTTTTTTTGTCCATGGCAAACTGATTACTAGGATGTATACCATTTATAAAAACCAAAAACTTATGCAGTGCTTCTTCTCCATGTCTCCAAATAACAAATGTGTCATCTACATATCTATACCATACTGAAGGTTTTTTAGGTGTATTTTGCAACGCTAATGTTTCAAATCCCTCCATATAAAAATTAGCTATAGCAGGACTAAGGGGACTACCCATTGCTACACCTTCAATCTGTTCATAAAATTTACTATTCCACTGAAAATAAGTAGTAGTAAGACAGTGCTGAAAAAGAATGGTTTTGTCCTTTGGAAAAAGATGATCAATGTATTCAATAGTTTCTTTTAGAGGTACTTTTGTAAAAAGTGAAACAACATCAAAACTAACCATTATATCACCCTCGCCAATTTTGAAACTATACATTTTTTCAACAAAGTCGGCAGAATTTTTAATGTAATGGGGTGTTTTTCCTATATGAGGTTGTAATAACAATGTAAGATGTTTTGCAAGGCTGTATGTAGGAGAACCAATTGCACGAACAATAGGCCTTAAAGGAATATTAGGTTTATGAATTTTTGGTAAACCATATAGTTTTGGTGAAATAGCTTCAGAGTTAGTTAGTTTCTTTTTTATTTCTTCGGGAATATATGATAATTTAATCAGCTCTTTAGTTTTTAAAAGAAACTTTTTTGTTGGATCTTTTGGTATTTCACGATAAGTTTCTGGTCCCAACAATTGTTCTATCTTAGTGTTATAATCGTTCATATTTAATATAACAGTTGCATTACCTTTATCTGATTTTAATATTATTATACTTTCACTGCGTTTAAGATCAAGTAAAGCACGTCGTTGACGAAAGGATAAGTTGCTCTTTGGAGGTTTTGCTTTACGTAATATGTTAACGGTGTTATATCTAACTTCATTAGCAGCATCAAAAGGTAATAATTTAATGGAGTTTTCAATGTTGGAAATTATATCTTCAAAAGGTATTACTCTTGGTGTTATCGCAAAATTTCCTCCTTTAGAAAGCGCTTCAATAGCATAATCTGAAACAACATTATCAGAAAGGTTTATAACTGTTTTTTTTTATAATCAATAGATGGTCTATTATTTTGTTGTTTGTATAATTGATTAAATTTTTCTTTCTGACGTTGACATGATATGTCAAAATTTATTTTCATAGATTTAAACGTTATAGAGAAGAAACACTGCATCCTAGTATTCAGTTTACCATGGAAAAAAAACTAATGGAAGTTTACCATTTCTTGACATATTAATATCTAAAAATAATAATTCACTATCTTTTAACGTTTACAGAAAGCCGACACACACTGATAGATACCTTCATAAATTATCCAACCACCATCCACGTCAAAAAATTAGTGTAATTAAAGCTTTAGTAGATCGAGCAAAACGAAATTGTGACCCTGAATTTTTGAATGATGAATATAAATACTTAAGAAAATCCTTACAAGATAATGGATATTCAGTTACAGATATTAATAATGTTATTACACCTTCTAGGCGTAACCTTAAAGAAAAACCAGTTCTTAATGTTGGTACTGCTTTTCTTCCTTTTATAGCTAATGTTACAAATAGAATTGAAAAAATCCTAATTAAATATGGCATTAGGACTATTTTTAAACCTACAACAAAAATTAAAGAACATTTAAGATCACCTAAAGATGTGTCAAACCCTTTATCATCTTCCGGAGTGTATAAGTTATCTTGTTCATGTGGAAAAGTATACATCGGAACCACAAAATGTAGCTTTAATACAAGACTCAAAGAACATATGAGATTTTGTAGATTAGGTCAGCCAGAGAGGTCTGCTGTGGCTGACCATGCCCTGAATAATCTAAATCATGACATTCAATTTGACCATATGGAAATATTGTCAAGACAAACTCATTATTATGTTCGTTTGCAACGTGAAGCTATTGAGATATGTAAACACCCTAATAATTTTAATAGACAAGAAGAAAATCTCCGTTTAAATAAGTTTTGGCATCTTATAATTTAAAAGAAAGCATAATGATACGTTTTAATTTTGATTTTAATTTTAACTTTTGGTATGTCTAGGTTTTTTGCTATGTTTTTCCTAGACCTTGAAGCAAATGCTTAACCAATTATATGTTAAATTACCACAGCACTATAATTTAACGTAAGTAGTTGAAATTAGATTAAAATTAAAAATTACAAAAAACGCTCTGCATTGTGCTTTTCATTGTTAATAACACTTCCAATTATTGATAAAGATATCTCTTTGTTAGATTTAACTGGGTTATTTTATTCGATGTAATGTTTGGATTTGTGAATGCTTCTATCATTTTCAAATTGAAGTGTTTCACAACTTTACACTTACATCATAACACGATTAAATTTTGTTAAATGTGTTTCTTGGCTGACAAAGTTCATTGTTAGCTTTCGCCGTAGAGAGTGTTCTGGTTTGTCATCTTTGAGGAAGTTTAACAATATTTAATTTTTATGACCTAGTTATTCTTTAATAAGCAGGCTTATGTTTATGTTTTAATTTTTCAACTTTGACAAAATTGTTTACATCTTTAATAATTTTTAATAAACATTACTACTGACGAAGATAACTGTAAGTGTTATCGAAACGTTTAGATTGTATAATTTAAAGTACACCATTAAAAAACCCCAAAAAAGATAAGTATTTTATTATTTAGAGAGTGGTTTAATTTTACAATAAATCTTCGAAGTTAGCACCGATTACTTCCAGGCATTTTACAACCCTTATTCTGACATTACTAGTAGCTAGGGGAATGTATTGCGGCTCTATTGAATTAAAGGCATGCAATACTCTGTTTCCCATATTTTACTAAGTAGGGGGTGGTTCCTGATAAACCTTGCTTTTAAATACATTCCCAGATGCCAAAATCTAATGGTGTTAGGTCCGACGAACGGGCCGGCCAACGATGAGGGCCCTTGTTTGCTATCCATCTGTTCTGGAAAGTATCGTGGATAACACTGCTTACTATCCTCGGAGGCTCCATCTTGTTGGTACCATAATTCAGCAGCTTCGTCAGGTCGCAAGTTATTCATAGCTGTTATTATTACTTATTGTAGAATATCAAGATACCCAGTAACTATTAATATTACATGTAGTTAGTTTTTTTATATATATTTCTTTAACTAATTGGATTCATAAAGAGAACGACAAAGAGATATGCGTTCAATAGTTATATTACGACAAATCCATATTTTCAAATTTAATTACTGTGAATCGAGGAAATGCAATGAAAATTTTAAGGAAAATACCAAGAAAAAGTTGCTATACACTTCAAATCATCGAATATGACCTAATTATAAATTTATACCTATTAGATTTTCGTCATAAATTTGTATGCCAAAAATTCTATAGATAGTTCCTAGAGAGTGACGTAAATTTCTTGTGCAGTCTCTAACTGACGCATGTGGATAGGCGGTAAAAAATGCCAAAACATTTATTTCATTCTCTTCGTTGTCCAATAGTGGCTTAACTCTGTTAATCTTTGGGCGAAACATTCCATTTTCAGAACAATTGTTCAAAAGCCTTCTAACCATAGCATGACTTAGTCTATGTGTATCTGGAAATCTGTCTGCAAATACACGTCATGTTCTGCTAACAATTAGATTGCATTCTCCATAAATGATAATTAAATTACAAAAATCATTATTAGCATATCCAGACTGTGCCATTATTATTAAAAACACTCACTATTGCAAACTTTAAATAAGTAAAATTACTTTACAACAATGACAAAAACTTTGCTAAACAATTAATGACATTTAAGTGACATTTAAGGGTTTGGTTTCAAAGCTGCCAAATACCAATCGAAAAGGAATTCAAAACTGCGTGGATTGGCATCATAAAACACAGGGTGTTCCATTTCAAATCAGCGAGTTATTTGATTTTTAATTTGTCAGAATTGGTACAGTAATTTTAGGCACACTGAGTAAATCCCAGATATTCGATTATATTTCGTGATTTATCTATTAAAATTTTAACTTCCTAGGTAAAAAACTAACGGAGATATAACGGAGTAAATGAAACTAAGTTTTTTGTTAATTTTTGTGAAAACTGTTAATTTTTAAAATATGCACTCATATGTAAAAACCCTGTATCTAGGTCTCGAATTTCAAAGTACCAAACAAAGACGTCTTTCGATATGCGGTACGTTCCGATGTAATGAATTACCGTAAATGTAATAAATGTAAAATTGAAAACAATAAAAAAGTTTATTATAAAATCAGTTATAACAGTAGAAAACGTTAATCCTAATGTTCGTAACTTAAAAAAATACCTTATACTAATCATTAGAAAATAAATACCTGTTGTACTTAAAAATTTTGGATGTCACTGGTATACTGTTACGGATAAAAATGCTGACGAAACCACGCTTTCAGTTTTGGTTGTGCAATCAATCTTGAAATGGAAATATAATAAAAGTTTTGATATTCGTTGATCCCAAATGAATAAATTCTTTTACAAAAAGCCAAACTTGTTTGATTTAAATGGGTTAATGTACCATTTATTTATAATTTTCAGCATAGCAACAACTCTATTGCGCCATCCTCGTTAACTTGAAATACAATGGAATTACGTAATAGGAAAATGTAACGTAATAAAAGTAGAAATAACAGTAAAAATAAAAGTGTAATAAAAGTGCCGTTAATTTAACAACACTTTTTTAATAAAAATACTCAAGAACAAAATGGAAGCTTTTTGCTTTCATGTCGTAACAACGACTTCCCAAAAATAGATGTCTGCGCATGAACTCAATGTGCAAGACGAAATATGCGTACTACCCCACTTTAAAATATCTAAACGTATTCTTTTTCAGCCACTAAAGTATGCAATTTACATGACACAAAAATCAACGAAGTTGCCTGAATTATAGTGTATTTTTAACACAACTCAAAAAGTTTGTTACACACCCCCTCCTAAAATTTGGACTCGGAGAACACCAAAGCGGAGATTCCAAACGCTAAGCTAATACATTTTTTTATTAAAACCCGATAAAATATAAAAAAATGTTAAGCTAATTCAAATTCAAGCAAAATGTAAATAGTAATACCTAAAACCTAAATAAAATGCAAGTAAAAATAAAAAAGGGTAAAATTAAAATGCTAAATAAAAGATTAAATAGAGCAAAATCCTATCCTAAGTGTACGAAGAAGTACGGAAAATGAGGTGATGTTGGTCAGGAAAGACCCTTGCAACACCATAAAAAGCTAATGACGTGCTACCACCCGTGCACACCACTAGTGGAGAATAATGGACCCGAACCCTTAAATAAAGTTAGGCAAAACTTTAAGCTGGTGCGGTTTGTGAAGCAAACCACCATCAGATGAGCAAAATGAAAAAAAAACGGTAACAAAAATTGCAGCTAAAGTAAAAGAGAACAGAAACCAACCATGACCTGAAGGGTCAGAGGGCGGGGAACCCGGGAACAGTTTTCTTGTGTAACGATAAAAATCACGGCAAAATGCCACTCCACTCAAGAGTCAAACTTCTTCCACAAAAACCATAAAAATCGCGAGAATTGAAGCCGGGAGAGAGCGGTTCCATTACCTTTCCCCGGTGGTCTCAAACCAAGCCCCCTAGGTACATCACAAAACTACCACAGTCACGTTCGGTATGAGTCAAAATCGGTAAATTAAAGTGTTCGCTAGGTCACGGTGTATAAATGGATTGGATTGTGCACTCTTACGAACACATTCATAACCCCCTCCCCCAAAAATACCCAAGTGTCATAATCAGGAAGTCATAGTTAGCATGTGAACTAGTAACGAGGTTGACAGGATGTGAATCGAAGAACACAAAGCACTGTCAAGTCTAGAACAACAGACAAATCAGGAATAATCATCAAAAGCTAGAATTTCGAAACAATTTTAAGTAACCAAAATAAAATAATTCCAATCAAAACAGATAAGTATTTAAGAATTTCTAGTATTCTTACCAACGGTTAAGAGTTTGAAAGTTTCACGTTAAACAACGATTAGATGAAAACTCAAAGAGGTTATTTCAATTTTTGCAATTGTAACAATAGCAAGTTGTAAATCCAATAAATGAAAATAATTTGCCTGAGAACTAATGCCCCTAAAAATCGGCAAAATAAGTTGCACAATGTGATCTAAATATCAACAATCGTGCTAAACAACTGTAGCAAAAATAAAATAAGTGGTTTGCAAGGCCACATAAAATATAAGTAAAATAAGGCGCGAAATAAGCACAAAATAAAGTCAAATTACTTTTGAAAAATAATCAAAGTAATAAAAATGTAAGTAAGAAAAATAGAATGTAATAATCCTAAAAATATTTATAAATAAAAATAATTTCGATTTAATGTGGTTTTAAATCTTCAACATGAAAAACACCTAAAGGTTTATCATTAAGAGTGGGCAATCGGTACGTGGTTGGACCTAACACTTCAATGACTTTTGCTTCAGTAAATTTAGGAGCTAACCTTTGACTATAATTTTCCGTCGCATCAGATAAGGTAAAGTTCTTTTTCCAAACTAAATCGCTGACGTTTAATTTCAATGGACGTCGTCGCAAATTGTAAGATTTTGAATTTCGTTCGTAAGCTGCGTGTAAATTTTGTTTGACACTTAAAAATTGGTGAAAATTCATTTATATCTTGAACCAATTGTTCACGGTTGTTAATTGATAAATCATCCACTTTAAAATCTTTTAATCGACCATAAAAATCTCCAGTAATCGGATCAGTTCGACCAAATGCCAGACTCATGAAGAGCGTTACGAATAGCATGGAAAATTTTGTGAATTTCGACATCCCATTCCTTGTGATTATGTTTAATGTAAGATCTTATTGCAGTACCTACTACTTTATTAACTCTCTCAACAGAATTTACTTGGGGATGGTAACTCGCATTAAACCAAATAGATTGAACTTTGTAAGAATCTATTAAATTAAATTGAGGGCCATTGTCCACCATACAAATTTGTGGTACATTGTAAACTAGAAATACATAATTTTCAATATATTGGCAAATGCCTTTAGCAGTAGCACTGCGCATTGGGTGAATCAGAGTAAATTTGGTAAACCAATCTTAAACAACTAATAAAACAGTATTGCCACTTTTTGATCTGGGAAAAGGACCTATTAAATCAATTGAAATGAAAAGGGGAAAGAAACATTTTTCTCTTTACCCATAAAACCATAACGATTAAATTGTGAAGATTTACTTTGATTACAAACATTTCAATTTCGAATGTATTTGGAAATGTCTGATTTCATCTTTGGCCAATAATAAGAACACCAAAATGTGATGATGTAGGATCATCATGAAATCTTTACAAAATATCTTTCCTTGAAGATTTAGGAACAACTAATTTCCATTCCACTAAATTGGACTCGATATTTAAATCATTTGAAATAAATTTGTAAAGTTTATCATTTTGAATTCTCCAATCGGGAAATAATTCAGAATTTTTTGAAACATTAATTAACATTTTCTTATACCACTCGTCTAAATCTACAGCTGAAAATTCTAAAGAGTTAACTGCTAAAGGTGCTCTTGAAAGTGCATCAGGAACAACATTTTATTTACCTCTCCTATGAATGACGTCAAAACCAAATTGTTGTAGTTTAACACTCCATCGGACTAATCGACCTGAAGGATCTTTTAAATTATTGAGCCAAATCAGTAAATGATGGTCAGTGATCTGATGACTTTAAAATGGGTGCCTTCAATATAAGATCTAAATTTTTTAATTCCAAAAATAATAGCAAGTAATTCACGCTCAGTAATAGAATAATTTTGCTCGGCTTTATTTAAAGTACGAGAACTGTAAGCAATAACCTTTTCATCGTCTCCCTCACCCTGAGTTAACACACAGCCAATACCACAATTGGAGGCATCGCATTGTAAATAAAATGTTTTTGAAAAATCTGGGCTCGCTAAAATATGAGCATCTACTAATAAAGATTTAATTTTTAAAAATGAATCATTAGCTTCGTTGGTCCATGAAACTTTGAGATTTCTTCTCTTTAAGTAAATCGTTAATTGGAGCTAAAACGGTAGAAAAATCATTAATAAACCGCGTATACCATGAACACATTCCAATAAAACGTTTAACTTCTATAAAAGTATTTGGTTGAGAAAATTGTAATCGCATTCACTTTTTATGGATCGGTATGAAGGCCATTCTTATCAATAACAAAACCCAAATATGATAATTGTGGTTTACAAAATTCTTTTACAAATGGCTGACGCGTTTTGAGTATTTTACTTCAGTTCACCGCAAAATTTGACGTAATCCTATTTTTGGGCTGAAATAATGCAACCTCAAGAAACAAGTTTTCCTTAATTTTTACATCTTTATCAGTTTTTGGATCGGAATTGAGAACTTTGCACAATAAATGTTTAATCCTAGTTTCAATAGTCGGTAATGTTTTCGTGTACGGATATATAGCAATTTTTTCAGTTTTGAAATCAAAATGGAACTCTGGACTCTGCGTAATTTTTCTATTAGTTTCATCTTTAACAAACGCGCGTAACAAAGCGCATAAAGCCGTAATACCTGACGATGTGCCTTTACCTCTGATAGCTACTTCACACTTAACTTTGCTAGAAAAATAGGACAAACCTATCCTAAATATAAGCAATACACGAAAAAATCCTAACGCTAAACACGAAAAAAAAATTCTGAAAAAGATATAAATCAGAGGACGCCAGTTTGTTTAACATAAAACATAGGGGATTAATTAGTACACAAGTAAACCCTAGTACTCCACAGCAATGTTCAAAACAAAACAAAAATGGCTTACCTTTGATTGGGTTAACCAGGTAAATCAGAAAATAGGACCGGTGCTTTCGGTAAAAGCTTCAAAATGTTCGCATGTAATTAAAACAAAATGTCGTGCTGGACCAATTGTATAGGTCTTCATTCTTGTTTACTTGAATGTATTTATTTACGTTAATTTTATCAATAAAATTCTATTTCCAAAAAAATTGAAAAAAAATAGCCAAAAAACAAATAGTGAAATCAATAATTAATCAATTTTAAAAAAGCTGGCATGAAAATCATGAACAAATAATAAAGAAATAATTGATACTGCAAGGTCGTATAATTCAAAAAAATCAAACCATTAGCAAGAAAATAATCAAAGCTATTGTTGTCTACTAATTTATATGATCCGTAAATAATGATAAAGCTGTGAGATAGGGCGAAAATCACATACAATATTACATACACTAATTAAATAATACGCCTGAAAATGATATGCAATCTTGCTTACATAAAATTTCAATAATAAATGTAATTAATTGGTTGAAACTTGCTTGTCCAAAATTCCAAAATAAATGGTCTTAAACCTTAATTTCGATTATCTCATTTATCATCGTATTGGACACGTAGAAAACTTAAATTCCACAAATTTTAAAATGCAAATATCAGTACACATTGAAAAACAGTGATAAACACAACAGCGTGAAGATCACAAAAGACAGGGTGAACATACTTCGGTAATTAACTCGTTACCCTGAAGGGCGTCCTTTTATTAATATATTCACTTGGGTTTATTAACATAATAGTTAAATTATTTACACGCAAGTGTTTGTTATTTAAATACACAAAATATATTCGCAACTGTATTTACAGCAATGTATTGTCCTATTTTTAAACAGGCTGTGGGTACAATGGTGTGAAATCTAACTGGAATTATAAACTTTTTTTTGGTTTTACCGTAAAAACTCTATTTGCCATCTCTTTCAAATAATGATTTCTTCTGTTGTGCAAACAGTAAAATATCTTATAAGTTCAGATTTAGGTGGAATACTGTTTCAAAGTTATGTTTTGACTCAAGTGGTGTACATATTTTTCTCTTATATTCTTACAGCATTTGCGATACTTCTAACCACTCTATCCATATTTTATTACCGTAACCATGTCCGTATTCATACGTACATGATTATACTAGTTATCGGAATAGTTGCCTAACCATGACAATTTTTCTATTTTACTTGATAGTTGTCCATTTTAGTTTTTAGTTTCCATTAATACTTAATGCTGAACGCTCCATGTTATATTGTCTATAAGTAAGTAATCGCACCCACTGTATATTTGCTTATGTACGCATCACACACTAGCATTTATAGTATATTTTTTATCAAATTTGCTGTACAGGATTTAGAATTCACAAAATTTTGATTTCTAGGGCGTTTCCAGGAACGCCATGAATGCTCTAGGGGTTTCTATATCAGGAAGATGAGGAATAGCGGTTTGGTTTTATTTTATTCATAATTATTAGATAATTTATGCGCAGGTTAAAAGTGATAAAACTAAAGATTTATAATTTGTACTTTTTAGTTATATAATAGTGATATTGATATCACTAAAAAACATTAATGATCTTGAAATCAGTAATTATTACTACTATTACTACACACACACACACGCACGCGCACGAATGCACGAACGCATCCCGCCCATCTATTAGCCCGCCTACCCGCTACTCAACTTCGTGGTTGAGGTGTGTGGATGACACATTTGTAATTTGGAACCACGGAGAGGAAAAATTGAAAGAATTTCTGACTTACATTAACCAACTTCATCAAAAAATCCAGTTCACTGTGGAAGTAGAAAAAGAGGCACAATTGCCATTTCTTGATGAATTAATAAAAAAGAAAGAAAACAACCAAGCCGACATGCACGGATAAAAACTACGTTTAAACCTCACCAACAATTAGCCAACATTCTGTAAAACCCTGAGGACCACATTGATTTGGACAACCAAGGAGTATACGAAACTTCATGTAAAGATTGCGATATGCTTTCCATCGGGCAGAAAAATATGAAAATATGTGCAATGAAAGAGGAACATATGAACGCGATTAGGAAGAGTCAATCAACATTATCGCTGGCGCAACGTGTAACAAGCAATGGTTACAAAATAACTTTGGTAATACCAGATCTTTGACTGACATGGAATACGCAACAGTAAGGAAAATAAGAAACTCCATAGAAATTGAGAACAATCCAAGGAGCATGAAAGGACGATGCATTGCAACTGCCAGCAACATGGAAAACGGTATTAGAAGACGCACCAATGCCGACTAATGGGGTTCAAGGAAAAGGGGAAAGTGTAGAAAAAGAGAAAGTGAAACTACCAGCTACAAGAATGGGAAAGCGGAACGTATATAAGGAGCAGCAGACACCAGTAGAAATCAGTTCCGTACGAGTAACCAGAAGCAGCAGACCGTAGTTACATACCTAAAGATGGCAAATGTGACTTTCACGAAATATTGAGACTACGCGAATCAACATTAAGAATAAATGCTACTGGGGACCGCTTTAACATGACTAGATCAATTGGCAATAAATGGTTGACGAGAGGTATAAGTGCTTTGGTTTTTAATCCTAGCGATAACGTCTCGTTGTGCCATTAACCCCAAGACATAAGGAGGCAACAGTGTAGTGATTCCGTGTGGGGAGACGTTGAACGTAGAAGGGTTCGGATTTATGGTTTGAGGTGCCAAAACATATAGAAATAAGTTCCCCCCTTGATGTATATCTGAAAAGAAACATGAACGGCCTGGGTTACATTCGGAATGTCTTAAAAGACGTTACAGTGCTTTATTCTCAGGAACTAGAAAACCCTACTTTCGAGCCAGATAATTCCAGCGATTATACTGCTGCTATCACTGTCAAGCTAACGTCACTGTTTTTCGATCGGCAGCAAAATGACCGTACCTTTCTCCGATTAAAGATGCACATTATGAGCTTCTGTAGAAAGCAGAATAAAACTCCACTTAATGAAACAGTTCGTTTAAAATAGATAAAAGAAAATATACTCTAGCGTAATCACTTTAGGGAATGAATCCTGCACTTTTTAGAGACTGTGTTATATCATCCTATCTTACTTGATATTGAAGTTGAACCGATTGAATTCAAGGACTTGAATCTATACTTATCGTGTATCATTCTCTTCATGATGATAGTTATGTTTTGCGAAATTACTAATTCTCACAGGATCTAAGGGAAGTGCAGTAATACAAACTGAATGCAGTTAAACATACAATTTATAATGCTGTTAAATTGTCAGTACAATGTATTTATACTTTAGATATAGTTTTGTATCTACAAATTACGAAACTGTTTTAGCGTAGCTATTGATTTCACCTATAGAGGAGCTACTGAACGTCTTAACGATTCTATGTGCATTTAATGGACCATTAACTAAATTGAACTTGTTAAGCAGTACAATTATCTGGGAAAATTCAAGGAGATTTTGTGTAATTGCTACATGTTAAAAATTTCTTGATTATTATATTTAAAAAAAAACCGGAAAGGAGACATTAGATTGGTATATTTTGACATTCATTTAGACGTATAGAATAAACATTGTTTTTGATAAAATGTTGCACAATTATGTAAAACCCGTATTTAGAAATACATGTTGTAATTATATGTGGAAAGGTTAAGGAACACAAGAACAAATTAAATTTTTCCACGGTTTGTATTTAACGTCGCTTGAGAGTTAATGTAGCTTGAACAAGAATTTAAATAAAAAGGTTTGGTTGGTTTTAATTTAATCAAATTATCTTTACGGGTCTTTAAATACAAAGGGATTTATAGATTTATTCCAATTTTTTTTATAATAAATTGTGCAGAGATTTTATACAGAGTGTTTTGGAAGTGCCAGAGAACTCAACAGCACGTTGTTTCTAACTAAGGAATACATTAAGTGGTCTATAACTGTTTGTCCGTAGTCATACTTTGTAAGGTGATGAGTAATTGTCCTTATTAATAGCATAGAATATTTAGATGTTAACAAGGAGCGTTTTCCAGAGTTTTTGGTAATTAAATGTCTATATCAAGTTGCTCTACAAAATGATTTTAGTTCCAAATAAACATGAGTAGTGTCGTAACGCACAGTTCTAGGTCACTCGCCTACGGGATGGTGACTTTGAGAACTATGTAAAGGTCACATGGTTGCCTTGGCTGGTTCTTGTCTTAGGACAAATGAGTAGTTGTCTTTGCTAATGCAGTTCTCTATGCTACGCCGATTGCGACATAGTTTAAGGTCAATCACCATTTTATGTGGGACTAAATATTACGTAAAGTGGATGTTTAGGCTGTTGCTTGTCTTAGGTGAAGTCCGTATTTGTCTTGACTAACGTGGTTCTTGTCTGTACTATTACGGTTGTAACACTGTGCTTGTCGCATACGCTAAAGTGATTGCCCTGGGTAAAGCAGGAACACTTATCTTGACTAAAGTGGGATAGGTCAATTATAATTCATAGATCTAACACCGATTCTAGCTCAACGGCTTTTTTTTATGCTGAATTGGAAAGAGATTTGTTTAAATGGTTGTGGTCTTAACTAGTGGGACTATTGGGAATTAGTCTGTATTCGCGAGGGATTAAAAGGCTGTGTAAAACTAAAGGTATACGCATTCATACATCAACAGAAGATGTCGATCGTATTACTCTTGAACACGAGGTAAAATTTAAACTAAATAATAGTGATTCGAAGGTATTATGTATGGGGGTGAATATATTCAATGACATCAAACCAGGCCTGAACATTTTAGAAAGAGGGGTGATTCGAGCTGTATGCTTAAACTTGGAAGAATTTAAAACGTTTATAGTGGAACTTAGTAAGAAATTATACACGGATTCTTCTTTGATGATGGTGGTAAATCCCACTTGCAGAAAATCCATACGGCAAGTTTTGTTTCTAGACATAAACCAGAAGATTTTGAACAGTATGTCGGATAAGGTGCATTATTGTACCTATGTAGTGAATGACTCCATAGTTTGCAAAATGGCGTCATTGCAAGGTGTTGATGGTAATGTGAAAGATATTATTTATTAGTCAAGCTAAATAATTTCCTATCGCTGTTAGTAAGCCTCAGTGTTTTAAAAAACGGAAAATACTTTGTGTGAACTAGTGCATTTTTTTGGCTACAGCTTAAATATTAAACGTAATGTTTGTAAGGTGTTTTCTTTATAGTATGTGTTCTATTTCCCACGCGGTGTCAGTTTGGGAGCAACAAAAGCGTGGATCCTGAAATAAAATCTCTAAGGAAAGCTAAGTATAAAACAAATAAACGCTACAGCTATGCAGAGAGACAACCTAATACGTGTGACGATTTGATTCTGACGTAGGCCACACACAAATAAATTATAAATATAATAGGTCTGGTTTACGCACCCTATATTATAATGTTAACAATGGTACGGGTAATTCGGCACTATCATGCAAGGCCAGTTCTAACACACAGTTGACCTTATTTGGTGACCTGACTAGACTGATGGTTCTTGTCTATCATGAAGTTGTCTTGACTAAATGCTTCTTGTATGTTAACTAAAGGTGGTGGTTGTAACGTGTATGAAGTGAACCACATAATATATGGATGTCACATGCAGAACGCTCATGGATAGAAATAACAGATCTGAGATAATTTATAGAATGGTTAATGCGTCTATCAGCGTTAGCGTTTGAAGGTTAATATGAAACAGTGTAACGCAGAGGTGAATATAGGAAGCGGGAGTGACATGATCTGGGAAAAAGTATCACTTAGGTATTTAATTATCTGAAGGTTTTCTAAACCATAAAAATCGGATTGATCGCTGTATAAAGAAACCAGAGGATACTGCACTGGAATTATTTTATGGTGGTTTGGAATTAGGGATGTGTTAATTCCACCTCTTTAGTCGGACGACGGAAGTAGTACTTGGAATTTGTCTGTCAGTATTTGTGAAACTAGTTCAAACGAATTTTGCTAAATTAAGCAATGACATATTCTGCAAACCATTCTAAAACGACAATGACATGGAGTTGAGCCAAAAAGCGAAATAATTTATATCGCTCCGAAAAATACGGAATATGATGACGGATAGGGCTACAAACTAAAAACTTTAAGTGTGTACTATCATTGCAGTTCAACGACTACTTCAAGGAAGACAATCCACTACAAGCCTCCAAGGAGTTCTTAAAGAATAAAGATGAATTCATTCTAACCGCTGGAGCGGGAAAAACTATTAGTTTAACGTTTCTGTAAAATAATTATTTTCAATAAAATAAAATATATAAACATTTACATGTAGTCATTTATTTTATTAGAGGGGGGTGTTAAAACTACGTGCATTAAATTTTTTGCTACATTTGACAATTATATTTCAATTTTTCCAATATTTTGCTTCTCAATTGAGACATTGCATTTTCGTACCGATTCTTATTTTGTAATCATGTCAGGTGCAGGCACCTACACTTAACATTACATAAAATGATTGTGCATTACGTTAGATTGGTTTACATTACTTTACGTCATATTACGTCACATTACGTCGCGTCGCGTCGCGACACGTCGCGTCACGTCGCGTCACGTCGCGTCACGTCACGTCACGTGGCGTCGCAGCACATAGCGTTACGTCGCGTCGCGTCGCGTCACGTCGCGTCACGTCACTTTGTGTCACGTCGCGTCACGTCACGCCGCGTCGCGTTACGTCGCGTAACGTCGCGTCGCGTCGCGTCGCGTCACGTTACTTCTCGTTACATCGTGTTACGTCGTGTTACGTCGCGTCACGTCCCTCCACGTCGCGTCACGTCGCGTCACGTCACGTCGTGTCGGGTCGCGTCGCGTTTCGTCGCGTTACGTCACGTTACGTCGTGTTACGTCGCGTTACGTCGCGTTATGTCGCATTACGTTGCATTACGTCGCGTTACTTAGCGTTACGTTACGTTACGTTAAGCTATGCTACGTTACGCTACGTTACGCTACGTTACGCTACAATACACTACGTTACGCTACGTTACGCTACGTTACGCTACGTTACGTTACGCTACGTTACGCTACGTTACGCTACGTTACGCTACGTTACGCTACGTTACGCTACGTTACGCTACGTTACGCTACGTTACGTTACGTCACGTCACGTCACAGTGCGTTGCGTTGCATTGCGTTGTGTTGCGTTGCGTTGCGTTGCGGTGCGCTGCGCTGCTTTGCTCTGCTGTGCTCTGCTCTGCTCTGCTCTGATCTGCTCTGCTTCCCTTGGTTTGCCTTGCTTTGCCTTGCTTTGCCTTGCTTTGCCTTGCTTTGCCTTGCTTTGCCTTGCTTTGCCTTGCTTTGCCTTGCTTTGCCTTGCTTTGCCTTGCTTTGCCTTGCTTTGCCTTGCTTTGCCTTGCTTTGCCTTGCTTTGCCTTGATTTGCCTTGCTTTGCCTTGCTTTGCCTTGCTTTGCCTTGATTTGCCTTGCTTTGCCTTGCTTTGCCTTGCTTTGCCTTGCTTTGCCTTGCTTTGCCTTGCTTTGCCTTGCTTTGCCTTGCTTTGCCTTGCTTTGCCTTGCTTTGCTTTGCTTTGCCTTGCTTTGCTTTGCTTTGCTTTGCTTTGCTTTGCTTTGCTTTGCTTTGCTTTGCTTTGCTTTGCTTTGCTTTGCTTTGCTTTGCTCTGCGTTGCTCTGCTTTGCTCTGCTTTGCTCTCCTCTGCTCTGCTCTGCTCTGCTCTGCTCTGCTCTGCTCTGCTCTGCTCTGCTCTGCTCTGCTCTGCTCTGCTCTGTCTGCTCTGCTCTGCTCTGCTCTGCTTTGCGTATCTTGCTTTGCCTTGCTTTGCCTTGCTTTGCCTTGCTTTGCCTTGCTTTGCCTTGCTTTGCCTTGCTTTGCCTTGCTTTGCCTTGCTTTGCCTTGCTTTGCCTTGCTTTCCTTGCTTTTCCTTGCTTTTCCTTGCTTTGCCTTGCTTTGCCTTGCTTTTCCTTGCTTTGCCTTGCTTTGCCTTGCTTTGCCTTGCTTTGCCTTGCTTTGCCTTGCTTTGCCTTGCTTTGCCTTTGCTTTGCCTTGCTTTGCCTTGCTTTGCCTTGCTTTGCCTTGCTTTGCCTTGCTTTGCCTTGCTTTGCCTTGCTTTGCCTTGCTTTTCCTTGCTTTCCTTGCATTTGCCTTGCTTTGCCTTGCTTTGCCTTGCTTTTGGTCTTGCTTTGCCTTGCTTTGCCTTGCTTTGCCTTGCTTTGCCTTGCTTTGCCTTGCTTTGCCTTTTGCCTTGCTTTGCCTTGCTTTGCCTTGCCTTGCCCTACCTTGCCTTGCTTTTGCTTGCTTTGCTTGCTTTGCTTGCTTTGCTTGCTTTGCTTGCTTTGCTTTGCTTTGCTTTGCTTTGCTTTGCTTGCTTTGCTTGCTTTGCTTGCTTGCTTTGCTCTTTGCTTGCTTTCTGCTTGCTTGCTCTTTGCTTTGCTGCTGCTCTGCTCTGCTCTGCCTGCTCTGCTCTGCTCTGCTCTGCTCTGCTCTGCTCTGCTTGGTTCTGCTCTTGCTTTGCTCTGCTTTGCGTTCTTGCTTTGCCTTGCTTTGCTCTTGCTTTGCCTTGCTTTGCCTTGCTTTCTTTGCCTTGCTTTGCCTTGCTTTGCCTTGCTTTGCCTTGCTTTGCCTTGCTTTTCCTTGCTTTTGCCTTGCTTTGCCTTCTCTTGCTTTGCCTTGCTTTCTGCTTTGCTTTTGCTGTTTGCCTTGCTTTGCTTTGCTTTGCTTTGCCTTTGCTTTTGCCTTGCTTTGCCTTGCTTTGCCTTGCTTCTTGCCTTGCTTTGCCTTGCTTTGCTTGCTTTGCCTTGCTTTGCTTTTGCCTTGCTTTGCCTTGCTTTGCCTTGCTTTGCCTTGCTTTGCCTTGCTTTGCCTTGCTTTGCCTTGCTTTGCCTTTTGCTTGCTTTGCTTGCTTTGCTTGCTTTGCTTGCTTTGCTTGCTTTGCTTGCTTTGCTTGCTTTGCTTGCTTTGCTTGCTTTGCTTGCTTTGCTTGCTTTGCTTGCTTTGCTTGCTTTGCTTGCTTTGCTTGCTTTGCTTGCTTTGCTTGCTTTGCTTGCTTTGCTTGCTTTGCTTGCTTTGCTTGCTTTGCTTGCTTTGCTTGCCTTGCTTTGCTTGCGTTGCGTTGTTTGTTGCTTATTGCTTTCCGTTGCTATTCGCTTTGCTTTGCGTTGCTTCTTCGTTGCGTGCGTTACGTTGCGTTTGTTGGTTAGTATTGCGTTACGATTGCGTTCGTCCCTCGATCGTGATTAACGGTGCGTGAAAATTCACAAGTTGCTGTATGAGTTACGTCTCGTCATCTTGTTTAGCGTATATAGTCATCTGTATCGGTTAGAATGACGTTCAAAACTATTTATGATTACTGATTTTAAACTGGATTACAAATCTAGCTACATTGTTATGAGATTCATTCTACGTCAAATTCTTGTTATAAATTCATTTTATATAATAATGTATCTAGTATCGTATTAAATGAATCTTCAAAACTTAATTTATTGATTCACTCGTCTTCTAAGAACTGCATTACCAAATTAGCTACAGTTGCTGATATAGGAGAACCCATCGCACATCCAAATTCTTGTTGATAAATTTCATTCTTATACTCAAAAAATGTATCCAGACAAAAATTAATTCCTTATAAAATTGTTTTTGGTTTAAATTGGTATATAATCTAATCTAGTCCACTATTTGTTAATGATTTCGATTACTAGTTCTGTAGAAATGTTTATATATATATATATATATATATATATATATATATATATATATATAACGAAATGACATCTAAGTAAACTACTAAATGATAATTTTTAATAATTTGGCCTTTAATCTTCTTTGAAAATTCTATAGTTTTCCTCCAGCTCCAGCTCCTGGAGGAATGTAAGGATATGGGGTTCTACCACTTCATCAACATATCGATGGGCATTCATATCGCCTCGATTGATTTCCAACTGAGACCTGCTTCCATAAACAATAGCACCCCTTACCATAACCTTCACAATGTTATGCACATGCCGCTCAAGAGAAAACTGCACATTGCGACGTTCTCCACGTCTACGTCTGACCCACATGCGACCATCGTGCATTCCCAAGCAGAATCAGGATTCGACACTGAAGATCACTCTATGCTCTTCCACGCCCCAATCCAGTCGCAAGGTACACCACTCCAAACGTTGCTGTCAGTGAGCCGTCAGCGGAAGCACAAGGTGTGATCGATACTGCAATCCAAAAGCTCTAATTCGACGATGAACTATACGATGGGTTACAGGACATCCTTCGGTTACAAACCATTGATCGGCTATTGATCTTGTACTCGAGAATCGGCCTCTTAATGCCATTAATCGGAGGTGGCGGTCCTGGACCACTGTCTTGGCCGTCCACTTCCTCTTCTACGACGTTCTTGATCTTCTCTAGACCATGCTCGATAGCACCGTACTACAGTGGATTGACTACGGTTTAGACGATTAGCAATTTCTGTAAATGCAAAACCTCCTTCACGTAAACCAATAATGCGACCTCTGTCGAATTCACTCAGTTGTCGATAATTTTCATGTTGCCGCACTCGAGACATAATCGCAGCCTCCGAAGAAGAATTGCAACCAAAAACAATACCGAAATCGACTTAATCTCTTAAAAAATACACCCGATAATTTCGATTGTTACAAAAAGTTGAATTTCAAATTTTCCATGGCTACTGGATTATTTTGAATGAAAGTTTAATCGATTACTACATTTGACTTGTTAAACATTTCTGTCGAGTTTGGTCCAAAAATTCCAACGCCATCTTGGTATTGCATTGTTTATGTCACAAAGTATATTCTATTAAAGAATCAAAATGGAAGCAAATTACAAAAAAAAATTTATAGCGCAAACGATGTGAATGGACTTAAAGCGGATATTTCCTCCTCTTGCCTACAAACACTGAAAATAGGCACTTGCCTAAAAGTCCAGTCTCTACTCTACTTATCACTATACCTGGATGTGTTTTTCATTTGGCTTAACATAACTTCTCTTATTTTGCCTGAAAATTGTTTGGACACTAACAAACTTTAATATTAAATTTACGAGTTTCCATCATATAACGACACTCTTTAATAAGTAATGTTTCCTTAATTTTTAAGTAAATTATGTTGCTAAAATTAGTTACATGTGAAATAAGACGGTTCTATACAAGTAGGTAACAGTCGTGAATAATAATAACAATATTATTATATCCACCTAAAATAATAGTATATAAATACTCACAAAAACGTTTTTCGACCAGTTGACATACTGTAAAGTTTGGAAATTAAAGTCTTCCAACCATAAATTAGTGCCAGCAGCCCTCCGTGTAGTTGCTGTATTCGTGCGGTAAATCACCTTTGTTTATTAAAAGTGACACTGTTTATCATCGCTCTCGTAAAAACTGTTTACCATTCTAAAATCATAACTGATAGTAACAAATTTAGCAAAGTTAACAGGGTATAAGAATCATTTCAGAATTCATATTTTGATATTAGAGCATTGTATTCTATACTCATTTCCTGTCAAATGCACGCGAGAATTGTTTGGCAGTTATGTTTTGAGAAATTAATTCTGAACTATTTAATATTTGAAAATAGCATCGACTATCCATTAGAATAACTTGAAAGTTGTTACGTATTCAAGTTGCGAACAAATATTTACGAACGTAGCCCAATTATAAATATTTATGCGTATTCGATATGGCTGCTGGATTTTAAATTTAATTATTTAAATGTTATTTATGATGTCTTCTATTAATTTTTTTTTTTCAATTTCAGGTGAGCCTTCACAATCATCGCACTTCGATAAGGTAAACGTAGTGTTGTCGTTTTAATCTTAATTGACAAAATCCTCGTTATCTTTACTTTCTTTTTAACTAATTACTATTTACTTTTTAAAAGTTTTTACGAGATCTATTTTAACTGAAAGCTTGTATGATAAAGTATATTTTTATTCACGTTAACTCGTAATTAATTTTAAACGAAGTACCTTTGTGTACTTGTTAATTTGCAATTAAATGTTCTAAAGCACAATTGACAATACTATCTTACAATTTATCGAAACATGACACTTTGTACAGAGAATAGGTAGTCTGGCTTGCATGTTGGTAAAATCTATACTACTCTCATATTTTGTTTAACATTATTTTTTCATTTTCAATTATTGGTAGACAAAAATTAAATTTTAATTCTAATTTTTTATTAATTCGTAACAGTTTATAAATAGAGAATTTTTTTACTGCCATTATTTACTCGGTGGTTGTTATCCATTATAATCCGATTGTGCAGCTTTGTATATTCAAATGGGTAATTTATTTGTTAACTGTGTCACAGTAAAATATGTGCTTCATCATATAACAGATATGTTTGATTTTGAATAGTGAAGCAAAATTTAAGGTAATTATTTGAATGGTTTATCAAATTAGGAATTTTACTGAAATAGTTGGTGCAGTATAATGAATCATGATATTTGAATAACGTATAATTTAACATTTCTAATTTTAAAGTAATTTAAATGAAAATAAAAAATTTTAAACACCTCTAGGTTATCAATAAATTTACCCACAAATATTGTCATAACGCTAATCCACTCTAAAAACCTCGTTTTTTAAAATATCTTTATGGATATTTTTAAATACTTTATAAGCAGTGTTTGTTTTTTTGAACAATTCTTCTAGATGTAGGTATAGGGTATTCGGTCTAGGATTGTTGGTGAGCTATTAGCGTTTTAATTTAGAACACGTATACTAAGGCAACATATATATATATATATATATATATATATATATATATATATATATATATATATATATATATATATATATATATATACATTCTACTGCAATTCAGCCAAGTTTCACACAGCTCACCAGACCCGGCCTTACCTCTAACCCACCTAAATTTGCTTTTTTAATTTTTCGTTGTTCATTCTTTCGATGTGACCAAACCAACATAGTGTACTACTTTTTATTCCTATATATTATAGTCTTTTGTCCACATTCCTTTATTATACACTCATTCTTCATCTTATCCCTTCTCGTTTTACCGCACGCGCTTCTCAAAAATTGCATGCTGATGGCATTAATTTTACTTTCGTGCTTTTTTTAACATACCCTTTGCGGATTACTTGTTTGGCAGCTTCGCTCATGCTTTTACTTTTCATTATCGTCCATATACTTGCAATCACTTTCCTTGCAGCATTGACCCATCGTCCAATCTCGCTATCCATTATACCATCTGCTTTGAACATTCTACCCAGATATACCAACTCGTCCACTTGTTCCAAAATCTCATCATGCAGGGTAAATACTCCTCTACCCTTTTCACCTTTCCGATTGAACACCACAATCTTTGTTTTGTTCACTTTTACTTTTAGATCCATGCCCTCACACACAGTATCAAGCTTCCTCGGAACAGTTCATCCGCATTCTCTCTTAATAGGACTGTGTCATCTGCATACACTAGAACTCGCACATTTACGTCACCAACCATTTCTATCGGTGCCTAACATATTTATCCATGTATACATTTAACAACCACAGTGACATCACACAGCCTTGTAGCACTCCTTGCTCAATATTAATGTACTCACTCACACTTCCTCTCACAGCTTCGCCCTATTCACTTGGTGATATGGTTTCTCCAGATTTACAAAAGCACAGTACAGATTCTTTTTTACTCTTAAACACTTTTCGATCACCTGCTGGAGAGCAACCATCTGATCAACACATCCTTTCCCTGGTATGAAATTGGGTAGCTTCACGTACTCTTCCAAATACTTTACGAGGTACACTGTGCAAACTTATTCCCCTGTAGTTTTTGCAATCGCCCTTGTTCCTCTTATACAGTGGTACAATGATCGCACTCTTCCAATCACTGGACCTACAATTAAGGCATACGCTGAATAACTCACACAATGTTTGTGTAAACTTTGCACCACCACATTTTAGCATTTGACCAGTGATTTCATACACACATGCTCCTTTACCGTTTTTCCACTTTCCTACCGTTTTCACTATCCCATTTTAACCAATATCCTTCTCAGTTTCATTCACTATTTCTTCTACATTCTGATTATTAAACTCTTCAGTCTTATTTTTCTCACCACGGCACAGCTTTCGGAAATATTCCTGCCAGCATTTCCTCACTTTACAATCGTTCCATACTATTTCATTTCTCCAATTCATAACACCTGCAGCGTTCTGTTTTGGACCCCGTTTTATATTTTTGACCCATTTCCGGAAGAGTTTTTTGTTTCCTACAATTTCGTTATGCATTATCTCTCCTTCCACAACCATCACTGCCTCTTTACTTATTCTCATTGTCTCCTTCGCTTTTTTGTTTGTTAATTTGTACACCTCATACAATCTCATTTTTGCAGCAATCATTGCCATGTACGCATCTTTTTTACTGATTCATTCCACCAAGCACATTAGTTATGTCTACCTATAGTCACTACTCCACATATCTGCACGGTACAATGGACAACACAGTCTTGCAAGGTTATCCATGCACTTTCATTGTCTTTTATTTGTTCATTCCATACTGCTGCATTCACATTCAACTCTTTACTCACAGCATCTGCATATTTCATTATCACAACCATCATCTACTAGTTTATTTACCTTAATTTTGGTCATGGGCACTACGTTTGCCTTCCTGATCCAGACCCACTTTTATCCTAAGCACACTCACGATACAACCCAAAAATTGGTCCGATCCACACTCTGATCCTACCATTACTTTTGTATCTTTCACCAGGTTTCTAAGTCGTTCATTATACAATATCAAGTTCATCATAATTGTAGATTCACCTCTTTGCCATGTATACATATGTACGTTTTTTATGCTTAAACCACGCATTACAGGTGTCTTTCCACCTAAATGTTCACCAAGCGTTGATCATTCTCATTGACCCTTTGGTCTCTGAGCTTTTCTAGGACGCGTTCAGTATGTTCTATCTTTACACCTACCGATCCATCCATATCTCCCAATATTACAATCGCTCCTTCGTTTGGCTTACATACGTTCGACACGTTCTCTACATCATTCCAAAAGTTCTCATATTCATGGTCTCTTTCTCCATTCTTCGGTGCATAGCACGCAATGAGAAAAATTTTTCGAAATTCCATTTCCATTCTAACCCATATTACCCCGGGGAATACTAATTTGTACTGTTTAACACATTTTTTCGCTCTTTCACTAACGATCACTCCAACTCATATATCGCCTGGCACTAGTCTCAATTCCTGACCATAGTGCTAGATTTCCATCCTCCATCTCCACGGCACCCTTTTCTTTGCGGTTCGTCTCTGATACACACAGAATATCAAGCTGCCTTTCATTCATTACATTCGCAATTTCGAATTCTTTGCCATGCATACCTCTAACGTGCCACGTACCAACTCGTCATTCTTTCCTTGCACTGTCGTCAGCAACGGGACCTGTCTGTTTCGACCTTGACCGCTCTTGTGGCCAGGCAGAGGCGAGGCATTTGTATTATTATTTTTAGTAATTAAATTAACAGGTAGACCGGTTACTAACCAAATCGTGCCCCGGACGATGTAGCAATCCCTACTAACGGTATCGTCATACTACCGGTCAGTGTGGGCACTTATTTGCCTACTTTCCCCACAAGAAAGAAAGTTAGAATAGAATATATATATATATATATATATATATATATATATATATATATATATATATGGTATCTCAGCGAGACCGTCCATGTGAAGCTTATGTGGTTGTGTATAATTGATTGCTTTCTCTTCAACTAAAATATTTTCAGACTTCTAGCGCTTCCGGTTATACAGGAAGTCGCCATCTACTTTATTATTTTTAATGGAGCACCGTATATATTTTTGCATTTTTGGATGGGCACCATAAATTTGAGTCCTTTTTATTGAAACTATACCGTGCCCATTCATCTATTACGGTTTTTGAGCTAGAATTATTTTTCGAAATCTTGACAGCTGGTTGACGTCTACAAAATGGACTGTAAATCCTATTTGGATCGAGAGAAAAAGTTAAAATCCAATTAAGTGTGTAGTTTAAAGATGCCTTTATTGTATGAATTGTTTAAAATAAAAATCTTTGCCTGAGAATAGTGCCTAAATTTATATCTTGCAACCAGAGTTAGAAATGTAAAAAAATCTATTTTTTAAATGGCAGTTTGGTTGTTGGATGGCATACATTTATTATGTTTCGTAGTTTATGTCCCATTGCTGTTGTTATAAGTTCGTTTGAAATAGTCTGATAATAATAATAATAAAAATAATAGCAATTTATTTTCCAACAGAACTAAATCCAATTACAAAGGTTTGAGACATTCAAAAGCACATAATATATTCGGATATATCTAACAGATACCCGTACTAATATTGCAATTTCTACATTTAATTAAAAAGCAGTAACAATAATGATAAAATAACATTCAACACTGCAAATAGTATGATAATACCTTTATTTCTAATAGAGAGCAAGTATTAAGGTCACACACGCTAGAAACGCTATTTGCATTTTTACTCATAACAGAGACAGGTGATTTAAGGAAAATGTTAGCGTTCGGACTTGGATGATAAAAAGTTATAGTATTAGGTGCATAAATACGCGTGATATGAAAATAGAGAATAGAGATTGTATGTTGAACGTCGTTAGTAATACGTCCTGATCTATAGCAGTTGCTGGGTAGCTCCCATCAACTTTAAACGTAAAAAACTTCAAATTTTCTTTGGGCTACTTCTAAAGAAGCGTTATGGTTGCATAGTATGGATACCAAACCGAAGATCCATATTCGAGTTTTGATCGAACATATATAAAGATTTTAATACAGCAATTTGGAGAATGTGCAACAATTTCTAATTAAAAAGCCAAGTGTCCTAATCTTAGCAGCACACGTGGCTGATATATGTTCGGCAAGAGAAAGTTTGCTATCGAATACTATTCCTAAATCTTGAATAGGAGAGCATCTATTAAATAAAATCGACTGGCATTTATATGGGTATAACATTGATTGAGACTTTTTAGAATACGTGCATTTGTTAAATGAAGGTTGTTCTTAATACACCAAGCATGCATTTTATCAATTTGAAGAGAAACACAGGTAGATATAGTATTGATAACAGAGTATATTTTTAGGTCGTCAGCAAAAGATAGCTAATTACACGAAAATGACAAAGACAAATCATTAATTAATCATAAGAACAACAACGAGCCTAGATTTGAACCTTGAGTTACCCCCGATGTGACTGCAGATGAAATCGACTTGTAATTATTGTATTGGACGTATTGCACTCTAGTTTGGAAATAATATTTAAACAGCTTAAAAGCGAGTCAGAAAATCCAAAACTGTATAGTGTTTGAATTACTATGTTATGATCCACCTTCTCAAAAGGCTTGGAAAAATCTAAGTAAATACCATCAACTTGCCTATGGCTATCCAGTGAACTCGAAATAAATTGCATACCATATTAGAAATCGCCGAACGCTGCTCCATAAAACCATGTTGATCTAACAACATATTGTAGACATAATGGATAAATTCTTGCATAAAGTATTCTTTCAAATATTTTTTGATAAAATACTTATGAGTGTATAGTTTGAATTATTATCCGGATTTTCACTATACGTTTTGATTGCCCGATTATAAATAATACTCAAGGGTTGAATAAAAAGCGTTAGTAACAGTTTATAAAACAAAAAGGTATTTGATCTGGTCCACAAGTCATTTAGCGATTTAGTTTAGATACGGCTGAAACAACCTCCTCATCGTTAACCTTAGAAATATTTATTATAGGCATGTTGTTATGTACAGAGAAGGATGAATAATCATTTGGCAAGGCAGGTAAGTAAACACTGGTAAAGTAATCATTAAAAGCGTTAACAATCGACTGGGGATGGTCAAGAGCACTATTATTGTGAATCATATATCCTGGAATTCTTGAGGTGCATTTCTTTACTTAAAAATACGACCAGAAGCGCTTGGGATCAGAAGTAATTGAAGATTCAATATTGCCAAGGTAACTGTTGTAAGCAACAACACATTGAATTTTTATACTTTACCGAAGACTTTTAAATTCATGACGTATCAAATCACAATTAGTCTTCTTTAGAAATTAAAAAAAAACATTCTTCCTGTTTGATGTTGTTAATAATTTCTGGAGTAAACCAGGGTGGGAATATTCGCTTACCCTCACTTCTGTATGCGGGAACGTTTGTATCAAATAAAGAATGAAGCACACTTACTGCAAGCATCATGAACTGCTGCAATACAATTTAAGAAACTCCAAGAAATGTTCATAAGATCACTATATAATTGGATTATGTTGGCATTTTTAAAATTATAGGTTTTCACTGAAGAACTAACGGGGAAATTAAGGTTACTGTTACATTCCACAATGTCTAATGCGGGGTGATAACAATCCTCTTTGATTAAAGCAGCGTTATCACGTTCCACTGCACAAACGAAATTCGAAATTATAAGGTATAAGATTCCACCTTGGTGATTAGCAACAGTGTTATAATGCTTAGCATCAATAAAATTTTACATATTATCAATTATTTCACGTGATATTCGCATTATTAAAGTTCGTTACGTTAAAATTCCGTACAATTACATAATTATTTTGACGACAATACACAAGTTGTTCCAGAAACTCTATAGCTGTTAGGAAGTTGTCTTGGGAAACGTTTGGTGGAATATAAAAACCATATAAATATGTATAATGGTTGAACTAGATAAACACTTACGCCGAACAATGTCTATTGAAGGTATTAACGTGGTAATTGTGTGTGATGAAGATTGCCGATGACTACCCTGTAAACCATTTCTTCCTTAAGCTGATAGGTATGATATATTCTCGTTCCGAAGATATTCCTTAAGTTTTCTGTACGTTTCTGTAGTTCGGGTGTTAACTTTGGCCGTATCATTGGCCAGTGCGGTTGTATGATATTGTTTTCTCAACAATGTTGGTGATTTCATTAATCATCTGATTATAATTGTTAACTCCATAAATATATATCGGTGGAGGTTAGGGAATTGTGTGGGTTGAGTTGTTAGAGTCAAGTTCAGAATTTCTGTCATTGCTTCTTATTTTAGAGAGTGCTTCATCTCTGCTAGAAGTCAAGTCATAGAAACTTATATCGTCGCCATGTTCCGTTCTGTATTCGTTTGCATCAGCATTTTGGACTTTGTCGATGTTGACTTGTTTATATGTTTGTTGATTTGCATCGCCTGGGGGTTTGTATTTGCATAAGGACTTATTATAAGGGGGGGAGGCATCAAGACTTGATTTTGTGATTCGTTTATGGATTGTGGGGTAGTTTCGACGTTGTATAAACCTTGTTGTTGTATATACGGAAAACTTTGTATGTTGGGAACCATAGTTTTCTCGAGAAGTTTGTGTATTAAATGCTGTAGAGCTGAGCCCGGGCGGTCCGGCGCCGTATCCGTTTCCATTTAGGTACATGGATTATCAGCTTACACATAATATAGATATGTTTGTATATCCGTACAGTTTAATAAGTATTGTTGTTTGTAACTTGATGTCACTTTAAAAATGGTTGACCTCACGTTCACTTATCACTTATGGCATACAAACTTTCAAAGATAGTGGAGCGCTACGGGCATGTTTACTGTTTAAAAGTCAAATAAAGAATCGTTTTTTTAAGATGGATATAAATATTTAACAAAATACTTACGAGCCAATGGATATTCAGTTAATGATATTAATAATGTTATTACACCGGCTAGACGTAATCATAAAGAAAAACCAGTACTTAATGTTAGTACTGATTTTCTTCTTTTTATAAGTAATGTTACAGATAAAACTGAAAAAATCTTAATTAGTCATAGCAAATTTAATCAAAGTGGTTGGCTGAGAATGAAAGAACGCAGAGCTCTGAATCTAAGGTCGTATATGAAAGGTTATGTTTGATAACAACGATTTACACCCCCTGCGCTCAAAATTTCCTAATCCTGGTTTTTATGGAGTTAACATCCGTAATAAAGGCACTATTAGCATACCTACTCATCGTACAGCTATGTTCAAAAGATCTTCTACGTACAATGCAATTAAATTATAAAATGGATTACCAAATGAATTCAAAACGTTCGAGATTAATAAATTTAAATATAAATTTAAAGTACTACTATTTTCGCAGCGAAATGTTGATAATATTACTTAGGAATTACTACTAATACTTGATTTTGTAAAAAGTGCGTCGGATATGTAGATGTTTACAATGATAACGAAATATGAAAAGATATGTGTCTAGTATTAATACTTATTGATTTGTATACAAGTTTGGTGTGAGCATGACTGATTGAATTGCAGTAGCTAGATGTGCTACACTCCGCCAGTCATGTAGACAATTTCCTGTTGTATGTACGTGTTTGTTGTTTGATTTATTGGTAGCTAAGTATGCTGTTACTTGTATCGACTATTTCAATAAAGTCCTATTATTATTATTATCAAAGATGTTTTAGGCCACGTAAATATGATTCAACCTCATTATCATCTTCCAAAGATTATCTTGTTCCTGTGGAAAAGTATATAGTAGCACCCCAAACCGTGCTTTAATACAATAATTAACGAACATGTGAGATTTTGTAGATTAAGCCAACCCGAGAAATCTGCGGTAGCTAAACATGTCTTACATAATTTAAATCGTGAAATTCAATTTGATAATATGGAAATATTGTTAAGACAAACTCAAATGTTCCTTTACAATGTGAAACTATTGAGATGTATAAACATCCTAATAACTTCAAAAGGAAACAAGAAAATCTCTGTTTAAATAGTGTTTGGCATATTATAGTTAAAAAAAGTCGCAATGGTACATTTTTTCCTACATTGGAGTATATACTTTACCAATTAGATATGTTAATTTACCACAGCATTAAATAACTTAACATATGTAGTTAAAATTAAAGATCAAGTTTCATAACTTTGCAGTTACATCATAACTTGATTTAATGTTGTTAAATTTGTTCTTTCATTATGATATTATTCACTGTTAACCTTCGTCTGTTAGGGTGTATTCTGTTTTGTCATCTGCAAGGCCGTTTAGTAATGTTTAATTTATTATAGATCTAGCTATTTTTTAGTAAGATTCTACGGTTGGCTTTATACGTTTATCAAACTGTTATATTATCCTCGCCAGGAATGTTTACCGCTACGCCATCATATACAATCATATGGTGTGATATGAAAAACATGAGTCAAAGATATTTTCGTTATAATAAATTATTTGATTATACAATTATTTATTTATTGTGATCTATTTTGTAAAAATTAAAAAACATTGATTATCGCAATGATAATGGTTGAAAAACAATATTCTTGAAATCTAACAGATGTTTGGTACGTTATTTTTACAGCTTGAAGGTTATGTAGGTTATAACCTGCAAACAATGCAATTTTCAACAAAATGTAAACTATAAATACATGAGAATGGTTCTGGTGTAAGTTTCTGATAAAAAATGATACAATTGATTAGAGGTTTCAATTTATAGGTTAAAAAATTTGCATACAACAACTCATAGAAAAAAAATATATTTCTGAAATTATATTTTTTTTTATGAAACAACTGTCAAGCTATTTACACCTCGTAAGTCTACTACGTTTCATAATTACAATTTCTTATTGTTGACACCAATTGAGTAGCAATGATGGCTCACAATAAGATGGTAACATTAATACACAGAATGTATGTTAAGTTAAGTGCCTAAATAAAATGTAACTATTATTCGTACGAAGATGACGTTTAATGTGGAACATAAATTCTATGGGAAATGTGTGAATTAACATATTGAGAAGCATTTTATCACAAAATATATTGTACTTACATTATTGAAATACATTACTAATAGAAATTGTATTAAATATGAACTAACACACTTGTATTACTAATTGTACGTTGTAGAAACATGCTTTTTAAAGTATAAAACTTTCTAATGGGAGTCACTATCTACATCCGAGCTTTCAGAATAGTTTCTGATGTTAATAACCAGTTCTTCAACTGGGATGTCCAACATTTCTTCGCGTTCATACCATTGTTTTATTGTTTCTTGAGTATGTCGCACACAATTATCTCATACGGTTTCATCATATTGCTGTAAAGCTTCGTTCCACATAGCAATTACGTTCTCATCTTTATAACTAGAGAGCGGATTTTATGCACTATAGAATGCCGAAATATGTGCATATATATGCACTTAAAACCCTTAAAATATGCATCAAAATGCATTATTAATTCAAAATATGCAAAATATGCATAAATATTGAATCTTCTATTTACCTGTGTTAATTCCAAATTATAACATTAATATATAAAAAAAGTATATATGCTTGTAATTTTTTAATAGGAATAAGATAAATTGCATACAAACTTATTATTTTAACATTCAAAATTATGTGTTATTTAAAATTACATATTTACTTATACACTATACATTTATAAAAACTGCACCCTGCCATTACAAATCAATTATTATTTTAACATTATTTTAAAATTATGTGTTATTTAAAAATTAGATATTTACCTATACGCTATAGATTTATAAAGATTACACTCTCCCATTACTATTTGCAAAACAATTTATAACTAAATATTTTTCTAAGTCTTCGGGCAGAAAATTTTGGCGTCTGTCCGATAGTATGTTTTTGTACAAAGAAAAACTTCTTTCTACATCCACAGAAGTTATGGGTGCATATTATAATGCGGCTAATATGTCCAAATCTAAATTTATAACAAGATCATCGGAATTTTCCTCAAGTTTCAGAATTTTATTATTAACTTTTAGTAACAACTGATATCCACTGTTTTTTGTAAAATTTCATTTAATTTATTAGAAATAGTTTTTCCAATATTTCCTGAAACAGCAGAAATCAGCTGTTGAAATTTATTAATTATTTCCATAGATTCATTTAATGACAATGCTTCCGTTTCTAATTTAGCAATGGTTGAACTTACAAAATAGTAATTTGCTTTTATAAATGCCAGCTCATTGCGCAATTGTGTTTTCTTTAAAATGGATTGAGCTTTTGAACGTAAGTACTTGAATTATCAGACATTTCTAAAACTAACTCCTTTATTTTTCCAAATGATCTGCATAAAAAGGGCTGCATTTAATCAAGTACCCCAACGCGTAATCACAGGCTCTGGTGGTAGAGGAATATTAGGTAACTTTTCTTTGTACAATTGAATTCGTAACGGAGCTTTTAAAAACACTTTCTTTATACTACTTATTAAACTATTTACTAATGGAAATTGATTACTAATTGTTTCTGCTACTCTATTAATACCATGTGCGAGACATGTTACATGTATTAAATTTTCATAAAATAATTTTAATTGCTGTCCAGCTTTTACCATATACGGTGCTGCATCAGACAGCATTAAAACTATTTTATCTGTTGCAACAATATCAGGAATAAAAATTGCATGAAAGTTTCGCTTATAAAGCGAACTATTGTTGCATGATTGGTTTTCTCAAGAACTTTGGAAGCGATTAAATGTGATATACTAGACTGCGCCTCACTTAAATAATCAATCATTAAATTTGCAACATATCGCCCGCAACAATCTGTAGTTTCATCTATTATAAAATAAAGATATTTATTTTTGTAATTTTCTTTATATGCCCCATAGTTTCAAGATATAAATCATTAATATACCTTTTTCGAAGCGTGCTTTCATCTGGCACTTGCTTTTTACTATTTTTTCTAAAATGACCTAAAACTAGGATTTTGCAATTTCTTTAATGGAATATTGGCTTTAACAAGTGCACTACACAATTCAAAATTAAATTCCTCTTGTGCATTTCTTTTGGCCGTTTCTTGAAACAACGACTGGCGCAAAGGTGTCTGACAAACTTTTGTTTTCTTAAATGTTTCTAATTTTCTTTTATGAAGAGAGGTTTCAATGTGCTGTGTAACTTGAGATTTCCTTTCGCACATGATCTAAGGAAAAATTAATTTTAAAATAAGTATCTAATTGCGTTTAAAACTGATAAAACGGTGAATTCAATAACCTACATCAATTAATAAGGGTTTAATTTCTGAAATCAATTAAAAATATGTAATGGTACTTACTATTTTTCCACAGGCTATGCAAAACACTTTTCATCATCCAGACGTAGCTCGGATATATTTTCTATCCATACTTGAACTAAACTATTTTTAACTTTCGGCATCTTGAAGTTCACTTAACAAAGCCGTACCATTCAGTTACGTCTTCGCCCAAAGAATGTTTAAAATTTTGCATTTTGTCCGTTACTCTCAAATTATTTTCAAGAAGGATTAACTAACTAAACACTTACCTTGAAAAGTCCAAATAACTTTAACCCTTGATTGAGGGAATTCCCTCAATCAATGCTTTAACTATCTACTTAGGTACCATTGGAATTTTCAAATACTACGAAATAGCGGCATTGAAACTTCATAATCCGGAAGTATTAACGTTGCACTTAACTGCAGGTAATAATCTTTCTTTAAACCTGTCTTATTCATGTAAAAATACATTTCTTAGTTAGACACAATAACAAAATTTAAAATAAGTTAGAATAATGCATTTTAAAGCGAATTTGGAAGATATAGAAAAATGCGAAATGTATGTTAATTATGAATAAAAAGGCAAAATATGCATAAAATTGCAATATATGTAGTATTTGGCGAAATATGCAAAATATGCAAAAATTAATTAATGTCAAATGATTGCATTTAGTGCAATTCGTCTAAAAACAAAACGATATTCTTCTACTATAAAAATAAGCGATATGAATTTTGCATAAAATCCTCACTCTATTTATAACCATTTCGTCCAATATGCTTGTCATGATATACCTTTGCATGTGCCCATACTAATTCTGTCGCATTAAACTCACAGTGATATGGTGGTAATCTTAATACTTCGTGTTTGTAGCTTCTTATTATTTCATCTACTTCGTACCATTTTTGTATTTGAAGTGACTTAATTAGACCATACAGCTCGGTTTTGAAGAGTGTGGGATCGTGACTTATGTGATTCTGTGTTAACCAAGAAACCATATTGCCTTTTGTCCGGGGTGAAGTTGGTGGCTTTTCAACATTGAATGGTACGGTGAATTATCAATTATAATTATCAATAAGTAATTTTTTTAACATATTCCCATTCATTTCACCATGATAATATTCCTTTAACGATCTTTATGTAAATAACAGAGCCAGCACCTTGTAGAAATCCTCTGACGGATCCGGCGTGAATAGCAATAAATCTCTTGCCATCGTAGCCTTGAGGTTGTCATACACTCCTAATGTCTCCATCCGCGTTTCAATTTGCCGATGATTAGGTGAATTGATCCCTTTAATGTATTGTTTAAGAAAGTCAATTCGATTTATGCGATATAGCTTTTTTCCAATATAAATACAATGTCATACTTACTTTTTGGACAGCAGATACTGATATCAGTATTTCTTTTTCTTTTTCTTAAAGATATTACGATTTACTGAGGACGATAACTGTAACTGTTACCTGTTAAATTTATATGAAAGATAAATAGAAAATACACCATTTAATTACCCAAAAGATAAGTATTTTATTTACTTTACAGTCCTTAATATTTATAAACGATTCATTTATCAAGGTTTACTATATCTCATGTTAAACAAGTTGTTTTAAAGGATTCAATTTGAAATCAAAGTGTTCGTTTGTATGTATTATTTGTATAAAATCCACAGGGAACGGAACCGCAACAATTTCGTTCTCACTATCCCTTTCAACTTCATGCAATGAGTTTATTCAAATTTTTCAAGAAATTTTAAAGCTGCCTACATAATTTCAGATGGTTATGACGGCTTAATAGCTATTGTGTAGCATACCTAAATGAAATTAAATTTTGTCATTATACCTTTAAATGCAATCAATCAATTATGGTGGACTAATAAACGTTATGATCCCTAATGAAAGAGTTTCTTTGTGAAGGACTCTACACAATTTCTTTTCAGCTATCATACAATAATATTTATCTAATTATTGCTGTTCAGTAAGGTACAATATTAATTTTAAGTGAAGCATGATATTGAATAAAGCTGTCTAATATTAGATAAGTCGCCAAATAGTTTCATACTCGCTAAGTCCGTAGAATTAGATTCAGATTGTGGTTTCTAGATTAAATGCATCACGGCGTAAAATGCAAAAGCGCGTGTGAACGTGTGATAAATAGATTAACGATTTAACTTTGTCCATTTGGGATGTATGTAGATGGAGACTGAGGTTATAAAGTGTTGTAAAATGTATTAAAAAAGTCGAGATCTCGAGCAAGATTTTAATCGGTTTGAAATTGAATTGGTTTACGATCAATTGGAAAAATATGATTGATTTGAAAATTTATTTTCAGAATTTTCTAAACGTAGTATAAATAAAATGTTAATACTTTGATGGAATTATTAGCCATTTGCGGCATTTATGTAGACGATCGGATTACAATTTTAATTTACATAATTCTAATTGGCTATTGGGTAGGCTTAAAATTAGGCAACGTACCTAAAATCGATTATTAGCGTTGGGGATTTCGCTAATGGCTTTTTCATTTATAATCCTAAATCAAATTGTTTGCGCGTTTTAGGTAAATTATATACCAACAGGGAACTTCTTAAGTTTTTAGACTCTTTTTTGTATATGTGTATATATATGGAAATATTCGCTAAAGTGGGAAGCGTACATCATAATCAAGGCATCAGTCCGTATGTTTCAGTACAGGGCTCTACAATGCAATTAGCATGACATAAAAATGAGCAGTCTATTTGTCAAGGGTCTCTTCATGATTGTATTGTTTATTTTACCACCTCCTATTTTCCTAGTTATGTAACAACGACTCCAATTACTTATTATTACCCAGTACAATTATACCTTCTCTAATATCTGTCTGTAGTACAATCTGTTTAAATAAACTTATAAAACCGCTTGCAAGTGTATAAAATGGTTGTTTAAAGACGATAGCTTCGCCATGTGTATACTGTGGGTAAAATAGTTGTACATTTCTTATCGAGTAAATTCATTAAACTTAAATGTAAATTGCATTTCTATTTAATGACTTTGCTGTCACAAAACAGGATTTACTGCTTGAATACATACCGTCTGAATTAAGCAGCTGTAATTATGACGATCTTGTCAAATTACAGCAAAATATAGGGTTGCGTGATGTTTAGATTAAGTACATACACAGTTAGATAAGTTAAATAATGAAATTAAATTGTTCTAAGGTTATATATAGTGAATAGTGTTAAAAAAAAAGGCTGGATATATCACAAAATTAATTCATATTTTTTAGTTTACTTAAAGTTTTAGGTAGTTTATGCGGGTTAGTTACAGCTGTTAACGGATTACATTAAAGTTTGTTTTTAGGCAAATAAATTAAAACCCCAAAACTCATTTCGCAGGTAAACGAAGTCAAAATAGTAAATGTGTGTTTTGTTAACAAACTAGTTAGACACTAAATTATTATAAGGTTTGTTATCAAGGAATAAGTTCAAAAGTAAATATGTAATTAAAAATTATTATTAAATACATAAATAAAAAGATTAACTCTAGCAAATGTTCAGATCCTACTTGAGGTAAACTTGTTATTTATGTATTTAATAAAATAAATAATAGTTAGACAATAACTTACGATACTCCCATATACGAGAGACAGGCACCATTATTCAACTTTAACAGTTTTAGCTCTTTTTCGTTTTTTACGTCATAATTTATAGCAAATAAAAAATTAGGTGTGATTGATTTAATATTAAAAAAAGTAATTTGCACCACGGTCTAGCTCATGAGGATACATTGCTTACGAAACTTACTGTAATTGAGAACTCCTTTTGAACAGGGAGGCGGAGATATATCCATAGATATAATCAGTAATCCATTTCTTGTTGGACGCCACTCAATTTATAGGTTTAATAATTAAAATACAACAAAAATTGAGAAAGTTGTACATTAATAGCATAGGTAATCTGAATAACACCAAACAACTGTATATGTATATTTAACAAACCAAATAAAATAACTAAAACGACATTTCTCGTAAAACTTTACGATTTTTAAAATCATCACAACTGTAAAGCTTATAATGTATATTTACATAAAATTAAAAATGTAATATAATCAACACTGTATTCAAGAATAAAACTTATACTGACCTATGTCAACAAATATTACAGTACGATAGGTTATGAACTCAAATATTTTTATCTTAGGAAAAGAAATCAGCTGTCCTTTATAATCGTATCAAAATAACACTATACTGATCTGTTATTTCCTTAAACGTATATTGCAATAAAAGAATACGTATTACTTACATGTACTCAAAATACACACCTTAACTTCGTCTTCAAACGAACTACAGCTTGAGAAGTTCATTTCCTATTCATAAAATAAACATATAGCACGAGACGGTAATTTCCAATTATCCTCACTAACGTACAAAGAAACGAAATGTAGGCTCAAACCACTAAAGCAGCAGAATAAACGAAAGGTAGACCAGACTACTAACAGCAAGCGTACTAACAGCATGCGATTTCGGCACAAACCAAAGGTACCTCCATTCTTAATCTTTCAAGATAAAATTGCATATCATCAACGACATTTTATTAAACTTCATGACGTCACGATCGCGCTTTTGCAAATCATTAAAATATCAGCTTTTTCTTAACACAAGTGGTTTTACTTAATCTAGAGGCGTACCCTTATACCCTATTAAATATAATATATTCAAAAATGTAATTAAAAGCCTTTACATACCTTATACAAGGGAGTAAAACTTAAAAAAGATAACGTAACGAACGGTACGGCAGAAGAAACGGAAATGCGTAAGCGTGTTCAATTCACGATGCGCGCTGAGCAACAAAAATTGATGTCTAAAATATACGCAGGGATTCGTAATTATCTAGACTAAAGTGAAAATATCGAAGTACATTCCAAAATTTAATTACGGAAAGAAAAAAGATACCAACGTAATGTAAATAGATTTACCAATAATAATACAAATTCAAAACTTAAATTAAGGTAACGATAGACAAAAATTGGCACGTTACAAATTATTAGAGTATCTGGTAATAAAATACCACTAACATAAAAGTTTTGTTAAATAATACGTTCACCCTTCTTCCCCTTGAAATTTTTAAATATTAGACCATATTGTACCAATACGAATAATCAGCAACGGTAACATTCCGGTAGCTTGTTACACGAACAAACCGCACTAGGCGTCACAGGCCTACCGAAGTAA
Source organism: Vesta saturnalis (assembly GCA_036346205.1). Lineage (NCBI taxonomy): Eukaryota > Metazoa > Arthropoda > Insecta > Coleoptera > Lampyridae > Vesta > Vesta saturnalis. Next base: position 2,601,844 of record JARFJB010000862.1, read on the forward strand.
GCGGGTTGTCAAGCCAGGCACAATGGAATTGAGCGGGGTCGATATAAGGAGTAAAATGATTGAAAGTTCGTTTCACACACCTTACACTTATCACCAATTCACAACTAACAACACTCAATTCAGGAAAATTTATATATATATATATATATATATATATATATATATATATATATATATAGTGGTCACTTACAATGTACCCCATTGGGATCTCGGAAAGGGTAAAAGGTACATGGTTAGTTAAATAAGGAAAATATTTGCTCCATTTTAGGCTCTTTAAACAATTAAAGACCAATTTCCGATAGCTTTTGTAGTTTTTGAATTATCCTTATTATTATTATCCTGAAAAAAACTGAAAAATTACGTTTTTTTTTTTCTTTAATAACTTTTTTGATATTAAGACTAGTAAAATGAAATCTGGCATGTTTACATATTTGAGGAAGTGCTATCCCTTGCACTTCTTAAAAATTTTCGAGACAGACTAGATAGTTGGGTTTTCATGGATAACTTTTGATTTTCATAGCCGCCAACTGGATTTTTATACAAAAGGCGCAGAAAAAAATTAGAAATTCATCCAAGTATCACACATGATCAAAAAAATACGATTCCCACAAGAAAAAAAAATAAAAAATAAAGTCATCATGCGAAATAACAAATTCAATTTTCAAAGTCTTAACAAACAAAACAAACTATACAAATCAAATTAATAAATAAACTACAAACTAGATTTAATGCACCGTATAAAAACTGCTCAAAATACCCCCCCCCCCCCTATGTTCGTTACAGAACCCTGTTCTTCTGTCCATGTTTAATAAATTCGATTTCCCTGAGAAAAAGAAAAATCACCATTAAAAATTAACAAACAACTTTTTTCGAAATGTCTTTAATTTCCAATAATGCTGCTGATTTTAGAGAAAACAAACTGTTTGCAGCGTTCAAAGAGCATTCAGGACAGGGTTTGAGTACCTACTAAAAATATTATATTTGATCAAGCTACCATGAAAAGACAAACCTAAAATCTTGACCGTTTTCTTAGCAGCAAGGCCTAGATTTTCTGTTAATGAAAGATTCGATGTGTCTAACGTTTACTCACGCAATAACCGCAATTCCATGGGGGCAGCTCGAAATTACGAAGAACTTTATCTCGACAGACCGCAACCGAACAGAAACATTTTCCAGCGTTTGTTCAATCGTCTACAGGAGCTTGGAATGTAAATGTACACCCTGTCCATAATGGTGAGGTAAATGAAATTAATGTGTTGGCATAAGTGCATATGAATCCGGAAAAATATCAGCGCAGAATTGCTGCAGAATGTAATTTGTTAATATCTGGCATCCAAAAAATTCTTAAAAAACGTAAATATCACGACTTTAAATTTTTACCAGTACAAAAGTTTCATACAGGAGACTACCAAAGAAGGCTTGAAATATACCAGCGGTTTCGCAATCAACTGGAGGAAGATGCTAAATTCCCGACTAAAATCGTGTGGACCAACGAAACATTATTTACAAACAGTGGAATGTTTAACAGAAGAAATAAACATTTTTATACGGTTGCAAATCCACATTTGATGCAAAAAGCGAGGCCGCAAATTCGGTTTTCTTTTGTCTGGTGCGGCCTAATAAACAACAAGTTTCGGAACATTCTTTTCAAAATGAATTTATAGAAATGCTGGAAAATGTAGCTTAAGCGATCTTGAGAAATTTGAAGTGGTTTCAACATTATGGAGCAGGTCCACACAATGCACAAATTGTTAGACAATATTTGAATGAGTGGTTTCCAGAATCTTGGATTGGAACTTATGGTCCTATGCGTTGTTCAGCAAGATCCCCTTGCCTAACCCTTTAGACTTTTTTATGGGGTTCTGTGAAAGATGAGGTGTTCGACACACCTATTCAAAGTGAGGCAAAAATAATCAACCTATTCCAATCTATCAGCGGGAAAACCAGTCGTGAGGCAAGGTTAAACATGAACAGAATACCAGCGCTCTGTATCGAACATAGAGGGGGTCATTTTTAGCAGTTTTTGTAAAGTGCATTAATCTAGCTTGTTGTTTATTTATTAATTTAGTTTGTTTAATTGTTTGTTAAGACTTTAACAAATACTTTTGTTATTTCGTTTTTTTTTATTTGGTTTCGTTTCCTAAACACTCGCTTAAGGTTAATAACATGTCGGTGTATTCAACATCTGAATACATTTTGATTATTAATTAACGTATTTATCCAGAATGTTAAATTTCATTGACATTACCGTCTTAAGTATCAATATATGGCAGTTTTCCATGGTTAACTGATGACATCTTGAACACTTGCTCTAACTGATTGATGTTTTTAATCAAATTTATTTTAATTTTCTTATTGTGAGTCTTTGTTTAATTAATAACTTTAGCCTTAGAAATGTTTTTGGTTTGTAATAAGAATACTTACTTTATACCAGCAGAAGTTATTGCCTCATAATTATCAAGTCAAAATATTCCTAAAACGGCATACAGTGTCGAGTTTTACCAATAGTACCTTTTTGGTATAAAATTGAATGATGTTTAAGTACACTTAAAATTTGGACTAGAAAATCTAAGCTCAAAAAGATTCTGACTAAAACTACTGGTTACAAACCGTGTAACTAGCGCCCTCTATGAGAGCCAGATATAAAAACAAATTCATACAAACTTTTATTACAATGGTGACAGTAATTTCGACATAATCGTAAAAAATGGGTATAACAATTTTTTTTAACCCCGTACCTTGAATACGGAGCCGTTTCATTTGTGCGTGGCGTGAGGGAGATAATTTTTGCATTCTGTTGCTGTGATTTAGGAAATAAAATGTAGTCTGAAAATCTCGCCGAACTTAAGAAAATTATTTACCTGTGTTTTTCTTTAATTAAGTTGAGTATTTGTACGTACTTAAACAGATAGAAAGCGCTATTGTTGTGAACTTCCGTATGAACGCCCTGCACACTTGTTGATGTAAATGCAGAAGCGCATTCATCCGGTCTTGTATAATTGTTTTTCTATAGTATTGAATGTATATTTGCGTTTCAAAATTTTTTGAATTTATGTTTTATTTTGCTCAATCTTATAAAGTTGAAGGTACTAAAAAATTAAGGTATAAGATCATTTGACTTTGGATTTGAACTTGCAGACTTCAACCAATTTTTAATATTAAAATTTATGTAAGAAATATTACGTATCATTTCCTGTCGGAAGTGGATTTCCTTTAATGGTAATATATACTATTAAAGAACTTTAGGCGTATTATTTCATTGTCACATATAACATTACATGTGTAGTAAAACCATTATTTACGATTCCCATAATTTAGTAGCCAGGAATAGCTTTGATTTTTGTTTCTATTTGTTTATTTGTAATTTTCGAAATTGTACGACTTTTTGGTTTTGTTTTTTGAGTGTGAGAAGTGCTTTAAGCCTTGGGTGTTTAAAGTTTTTAAATATAGAAACTCATTGCTAAAGTTAGCGTTAAGTAAAGTGAAATTTAAGTAATTAAGTTTGATCAGCTCTACAATTGGTCTGACGGAACACTTACGTTATGCTATTATTTCGTGCTATTTTGAAGCTTTTTCATATAGCACCAATCCAGGAGCAGTTTTTTTTTATCGAACTGGTTGAATGCTGCGAAATGTAAACAAGTTTTTGTTTGTTTTTAAACTTTGATGTAGAACAGCATCTACCCCACTCCTTCCTCTGAGCTATCGGCAATCACCCTTTATAATATATGAAAATTATTTTGCCATTTTCACTAGTAACATCTAGAATTGTAATTTATTATAAATTATTCTTAGCTTTATTAATAATGGATAGTAAGGGCAAACATATAGGGTTACTTTCCACTTAATTTGACATTTTTAATATACAGAACCACCAAAAAGAAATGAACCAAAGCTAACCTAAAAAATTAACATGGTTGCCAAGTATACATTACTTACTTCTACATGTCAAGTTATATAGCGCACTTCATTAGTGCATTGCGATAATGTTACACTTCTAACTGTAGTTTTAGAACAAAATGAGTGTAAAACAAGAGAAGAAAGTGTTTTCTCAACTATTGTTGAATTTAACTTTTCTTCACTAGTGAGGAAAGTAAAAAACACGTTAATTTTAAAATAGGAAAACACCCGTGTCAATTTTTTTGACTTCATTGCCAACTAACCATATCGAACCTTAACTTCAATTTAGATAACATTTTGTATAATTAAAAAAAAATCAGAACAGTGGGAAGCTGATCGGCAGGTCCTTAGCACTTCGGAAGGTGGAATTAGTTAGTCACAACCATATCTTTTCTGGAAACATTCATATGGGGCTTTACTGCGTTCATTTCTTCTTGTCTTGTCCATTACTATGTTTATAACAAATAAATAAAGCTTCCTCTCGGAAGTTAACTTAAACAAATAAAAGTTTTCGCTTATATAAAAATGTTAAGTTTGCACCATGACCTATCTCAGCGATGTACATTTCTTAAGATGCTTACTGTAGATTAAGATCTCTTTTCTTTATATGGTCGGGTCGTAAGGGAGACAGAGATAATATCCATAACTATAAACAGGTAAACAAGGCAGGCGCCACCCATTATTTAAGTTAAATCATTAAAATCAAAGAATAGTGAGAAAGAAAAGAAGAAAAACAAAACATCATATAATTTCTACAGATTCGTTTCAGCATAAAAGCAAATAAAATAGCACTTAACTTTTCTCAAAGCTTTACAATAGTAAAGTAATTCTTGATCGATACCTAATTGACACCTAAACTATACATTATACAATAATCTATACGTAGAATTATCTCAAAGTGAAAGTTCATTGAAACTGTATAACTGCACGAACAAAGTTTATTTTGACACAAAATACAACTGAAGTAAGGTTATTTACTCAAACGTTTTTATTTTAGAAACATTGACTGAAGTCATTTGTATTCTTTTCATTGCAAGAGTGTTAAACTTTCTGAAACAATATTAGACTTGATTTAATACAATGTTCGTAAATCAATTCATCTGATTTGTCCACTTAATAAGAACGTAGTAAAGTTAGTATATTATATCGAATTAAATTGCTGTCTAGAACCTCATTTCTTGACAATACGATAAGGCAAAACATCAAGTGAGGCAAGCTAATTTCCAGTACATTTCAATTATGTAAAGGTAAACGTAATGTATCCTCGACCCAGGACAACCAGCACAAGTATGTTGTGACTTCGAAAGCGAGCATAACTAAACAGAGGGCGTGATGTGGCCTGTTTCTAACTTATAATACAGGCATAGGGCCTCGCCACTTGCTTTCGGTCTTAGCCCCCTGGTCCCTTTTTGATATTGAATTTGTATTTAAGTGTTACATTCTGATTGCTTATTTCGAGAAATGTGAACTTGTATTCTAATAAGAGGGGTCCTAATTCTAACTTGTAAGACAAGTGTTGGGCTTCGCAACTTAATCTAGGGGCTTCGACACCTTGTCCTGACCCCTAGGTGTAAAATTTGAATTTGTATTTGTCTCTGTAGGTTAAGGGGGTAAATTTGAATGTATAAGGTGGACCCCTTGAAGAAGGAAAATCTAAATTTTTATTTGCGCTGCATTCTGTTTGGTCTACTTAAACCTTGAGCATATAATTTAGCAGTCGATCTTTAGTATTTCACTTTTAATTGATAGCACTATTAAAGGGGGTACACAATCAAGCGTAAAACAGACTATAATGCATATGTGTATCCATTTATCGTATTAATGCATTTTCTTTCTGCTTAGACCTTGTACGCATAATTTATCGTTCTCAAGGTAGAAATCGTTTAGAGCATGGTAACTTAATTACTCATTTTTAATTATATATAATGTTGAAGGTGACTTTTTCAAGGTAACAATAAGCATGTTGTAATACAATTCGTGTGTAGGTAAAGGCCACAACTGTCAAATGGAACTCAAAAGAAATGGAACTCAAAAGAAATGTAACAATAATTTTAATAACAATTATGCAGTGTCGTTTATAATAAACCCTATTACGAAAACATATTCATTTAACATGATGTCAATGAGTGGTTGTTACTTTCGGATTGCATTGTATAACAGTTTAATAAATGCATTCTATGGGTAGAATCATTTTAAAGCATGTTATTTCCGTAAGCAAACTAACTAGGTATAACTGAGTTACTGGTTTTATTTTAATGACATCGATGTGAAATAATTTAAACTATGTATAAATTAATTTTCGTATAGGTAAAGGTTACAATCTGTAGATAGGAATTAAAATAAATGTAATAACAATTTTAGTTACAATTACACAATGTCTTTTATAATAAACGCATTACGAAAAATAAACCACATTAAAAAAACATTTATCTCAGGCAGAAGGACAATTAAACTTCATGTTAGATAGACCAGGGCCATCCGCTTCTATCAATAATACGGTTTAATCATTTTCATTCATATTTAATTTTTAGTCTTACCTTACCTGTAATAATTTAAAATAACCATAAAATACATATTAACTTAAAAACGCCAAGTACATCTGCTTCTGTCAATAATACGATTTAATCATTTTTCTTACGTATTTAATTTTTAAGCTTACATTACCTGTAATAATTTTAATAGACATGTTAACTTAAAAAAATACCAAGTCCATCTGCTTCTATAAAACATTAATAATACGATTTAATCATTTTCATTCATATTTAATTTTTAGTCTTACGGCATCTATGCCTTACGATACTAGGGCCACTTATTAGACTACAAATTTTATGAGAGGGGCGAAGCCCGCGAACAGATTCCCATCTTACAAGGCTAGGGCCCCTTATTAGAATGCAACCCCCAGCGCAGATATACATTTTTCGTATAGGTAAAAGGTCACAATCTGTAGATGGAACTAAAATAAATGTAATAATAGTTATAATAACAATTATGCAATCTCCTTTGATAAAAAGGGGCCCTAATAAATATTAATAACAGCTTAAATCTTTTTATTCTCAGGTGAAAGAAATACCATCGTGGGCGTATAAAAAAATGGCGACCAAAGGTGTCCCAAGGGTGACGTCACAAAAAATAAAATGGCGGATGGCGTCTCGGTTCTACTCAGGCGATTTCGGTGGATATTCTATTACTTTTATATTTTTTTCGGCCAAAAACTGGAGAGTTAAAAGTGCCGCGTTATTATGGTGCAGCATAATTCCCGTGCTTCGAACCCTACGGAACACATTAGGTAAACAGTTTTCAGTGTACAATTTAGCTGTTACCCTGTTTTGTCTTTCTAGCTTAATTGCCTTTACAAGGCCTGTACTTCTGAAAAATACCTCATAGCTCGCTACTTCTTTGTCAACGTTGGAGTTTCCTCATCTTCGTGTATCCATACATGACTCTCTTGGTGGATATATACGTCGAAAAAGGGAATATAAGTTTCGTCGCCTGTGGTGTTCGTCATTATTTATCTGATTTTTGGAAGTCAGAAAGGTGATACGCCACAAAACGACTAACCACTTTTTTTAAATGAAGGTGATCCCACATGATTCTTCTAACGGCTGAGGATCCAATTTTGAGTTGATGCTCTATTACCGCATAAGTGACTTTATTGTCCTCTTCAATTATTTTTTAACAGCAGCAATGTTTTGTCTGTAACAACCCCAGGGGGTTGCCTTTCGCCTTTTTGATGCTGAACACAATTTCTTTCCGTTCAAATTCGTTCAAATTCCCATCGGTAAATTGTAGCCTAAAAACCGAATCTATCCTCTCTTTACACTCATAAGAATATGCTTTCTGTTTAATTCAATTTTTTTACTTGTAATTCCACTTTAAAAAATTAATAACTTGAGTTACAATGAACGTAACTTCAACAGCAAAACTTCAAATAACAGATACAGAATTACTCTAAAAACATGTATGTTTTGTTTTGCACGGCCTGTTAGATCTTCTTATTCTCAATAAATTCAGCCCGACCCTCGTAAAGCACTAACTCCGTTTAAAAATTAATTTTGCATCTATCCACAATAATTTAAGCTGACAAATTTATATTTATCGCTGAATTCTAAATAAATTTCAATCAATCAACTAACTACTTTACTATTAATAGTGAAATACCTTTGCTAATAGTAATTTTCCTAAATTATATGCTAACGTAAATATGAGATTTAAATCCGACATATTTTATAACTTATCTACATACAAAAAATACATGAAAGTTCGCAAAATAGGTTGATTGATTAAGACAAGTCTAACGTTGATCTAATCTACAGAATATAAAATAAGGAACTAAACGCAAAACGGAAACTGTGAGTTTCCCTTAGGTAATACCCAATACACAAAAAGTATAAAATGATTTTTTATGACGCTTGAAAAAATTCTTATATACTTCTGTAGAATTTCAATTACGCTGAAATACATCAGCTGATCCATAAATAAAGGGAAATGTGTACAAAACGGTGCAACTTATAATATATTTGTTATTATAAATTACAAATTAAAGAAAGAATATAATCTATCCAACCTAAGTTCAGTTAACGACAAAGTCATAACAGTATTTAAACTGTGAATTATTAAAACTTTTAACGTACACACAGAAAAGATGGGGCGTGTGTTCAAGTCCCACTCGAGACAATCTTTTACTCTGTGTACGTTAAAAGTTTTAATAATTACAATTATAAATTAAACAAATCAAATTCAACCATTTATTTCACATTATACACAATTCCAAATGTTTACACATATACGTTTTATGTATAGAAAAATTAATAAATTAAGTGTCGGAAGCGTGCAGTTCTTTCCATTATTGATTCACTTGTAATATGATTATTTTAACATTATTTTATTTAGTATCTCATGCAGTTTCCAACATTACTGTTCCTCACATTATTATCATGCCATTCTTAAAAGTTAGTACAAAAGCATATCTTGGATCATATTCAAATTGGACGTTAAACTCATAATTCTTAACTTCAATTAATTCCATAGTCAATTTGCGATTACTGGGAGAATTAAAATTTAACCCTAGACCAACTGATCCACATCATCAGTATGCGGTACAAATCTCCACGTGTACCAAACGAGCGCAATCCACAACTATACGGCTTCTAAACTCTGGAATTATCTTTTTAGTTCCTCTCATTTATGATATGAAAAAATTTAAAGGTAGACGACGTTCATAGACATGTCTTGGCAATTCAATATCTCTAACCACCCTCCTAATTGTTCCTAATAGCTTTAGCATGGTAGGCCAAACTTAGTCTTTTCTGGTCCACAAAGAAAGTATATTATATTATAATTTAATGCGCTAAAAGAAGGTAACTAAAAATGCAGCATTTTCTTACACTGCTACTCTAATAAGAGAAAGTTATCAAACTTATCCCAGAAAAATATCAACCAATATAAAAAAAAACAGGATTCGTACGTTTAGCCTAGAGACTAGACTACAAAAGGTCAAGTAGTTGTAATCTTTTTTGTATGTTTTAGTGTGCAAGTTTTTGTACTTCAGTACATGCATTACGGTAAATTAGAATAAGTGGGAGTGATAAAAGCACAGTTTACTTTAATGGAAAATTGGAATCGTGATATTGAAAAAAGTTATAACAATGTGATGGTTATATAAAAAAACATACCTTCTGGGGTTGGCTGCAGTTGATAGTTTTGAAGCTTCAGTCAGTTCTTCGTCAACTTTTTGTATTATAGTGTTCCTCTGTTGCATCATATTGATCTCCCCGTTTGTGTTGTCATATGCTGCCTACCGCAGCCATTAGAGCAGTGAGTAAGGCTTTTGTTCTCATTCCCTTTCTGAACTAACTAAATATATCTGTATTTCGTGGCAGCTTCGTGAGATTGAGACACCATACGAAGCAAGAAGTATCCAATCTTTTTGATGGTTGAACTACTGCAATTAGGATCCCTAAAAATACGTGCAAATTTGTGCATGCTATTTTTTTTGGAATAGAGTACAAAAGTTTTGCTAAACCAAGTGGAGAAACCGTGGTACCACAGTCGCTCAACGCATGAAGAAGAAATAGATACTTAGAAGTAGTAGTTTTCAATTCCTGATCGATGTAATAACTGACGGTAAGGGTGTTACGTGAAAATCTCTACACCATGCCACAATTTTCCATAACAGGAGAAGGAGTCAAATAGTAGCGTCAAAAAGTAAATATTTAGCTCAGAGAACGTAGAGGTGGTATGTATCCTAGACGGGGAAAGTAATTGCTTAAAGAAAGATCACGAGACGCCAACTAGAATATAGATGGTATTAGTAATATACAGTAAGTTTAACACTTTTAGCTAAGGTAACGTAAAATAGTATGGTCTTGGCACTAAGGAAAGAAAGCAAGAGGTGTACTCGCAGTAGCCCAACGTGCGCTAGCTATGTACCAGCAGCAAGCCTTTACAGTAACCGGGAATAATAACGGATACAATATTATTTGGCAGCCCAAGTTAACCAAATTAAGGTTACATAAACCAAGACAAAAAAAACTATTACTTTACATATGATACTGTGATGATAGGCAACACATCTAACGTAATCTATTTTTAATTGTGGCAAAACAAGAAGAAGAAAAGAGATCTAATTAAATTGAGGTAAAAGTGCATAAGAACATAAATGTATCTCAACTGAAGTTAAATAGTAGACAATTACATAAAATAATCATTCACGACGAAAATCCTCGGATACGTCAACTTAATTTTTTGAATATTCGTGCGCTCGTGCGTGCGTGCGTGCATGCGTGTGTGTATGTATCTGTGTATCAGACGTGTCCGAAGATTTTCACCGTGCATGATAAGACATTTTTTTAATTTGAAGCGTTCAACTCAAACGTTCGCAATGTATAAAACAAACTCACTTAGTTTTAATCAGCTTCCAAAGTTCATCAGCTGTTGCGAAATTATTCTAGTGTCACTAACGTCAGAACACTCCTGCTTACACGCATTTCCGATAGACGGTTCCTCTAGGTACATCAAAACAATACCATGTTAACTCAAATCAGTTGTATTACTTTGACCCTAAGAATGCCACCCTTAAGTATGTGATTATTATAGAATATTTATAGAGCTTTATTGATTCTTGTCTTAATTAGAAATTAAAGCTATGTATGTATATATATATATATATATATATATATATATATATATATATATATATATATAAATTAATGGCCAGTTTCCTTGGTCACGCCATAACTTGACAACGGCTTTACAGATTTTATTGATTTTTTTTAAGTTTTGTAGAAGGTTCGTACCAAAAGAAAAATTAAGAAAGGTGCATAGAAAATTGAAAAAGTTAAGGAAACTCAACGACTATTTAAACTTCGCGCATTTGACAGTTCGCGCGCGGCAAATGCCATTTAACAGCTGCATCGGTCGGGATTTTACGATCGAGGGTGTGTTCTTTGTGAAGTGTATCTACTAAGAAAGGGTTTTTCTAAATTCCAACCCTATGAGGGTAAAATGGGAGGTTTTTTTTTTTGTGAAACTTTATTCTATGGGGCAATTGAGTTGAAAATTGGTAAACCTACTCTTCACTTATAATTGTGATACAAGTGTCACAAAATGGATAGTACAGTAGAGGTATTATAACAGTCATTAATAAGAGATAGACACAAAAAAGGCACCAAAAACGATTTAAGTAACTATTGTGAGTGTATGCGTGTATGTGTGTGCACGTGTATGCGCGTTGTTGCGCGCGTTTGTGCGTATGTGTGCGTGCGTGCGTGTGTGCATGTATGTGTGTGTGTGTGTGTGTGTGTACGTGTATTAGTATCTATGATAACTCCAGAGCGAAGACTCCTAGTACTTAAGCTTGCTTTGATTCGGATATATTAGATTTGGGAGAAATCCAGCGGCATAGAGGGGGAGTTTGTTAGACGTAGTTTTTGGTTTTATGAAATACTTCGAAAACAGTTGCATATTTCAAAGATACAAAAATACTCAGATGTAGACCTTAAACATATCGGTTAATATTATGTTCTATGCAATGTTTTGATACGACGCGTAATTTAGCGGCAAAAACATTCTTAAAGTAGAACTTGAGTTTTAATATCTTAATTATTTTTAAAAGATTAATTTTAAAAGAAAAAGTGTAGACATATTTTTTAAAGAAAATTTAATTGTACATAACTTTTCTTTGTAAAATTTCTTAATATAATTCAAGCTAAGTCTAAAAATTAATTAAATATCAATGCAAATAGTTAAATTATATTATTGATCTTATAGAAGCGGGCGGCTTGGCAAATTTTTTGTGTTTATTAATCTCTATCTGATGTGAAGTTTTAAACGTCATTCTGACATAGATTATTGTTTTCGTTCTTACGATGTTGCCTGTTTTCGTTATGAACGTATAAAACTTGTTGCCCTAAAACAATTATAATTAGAATTATTTCAATTATTTAAGTTAGCATCTAAATATGTTATCCTCTGTTTGTCATAAAGTTTTAAACGTCTGTTTGTCATGTATTATTGTTTTTGTTTTTACAATTTTCGTAATGAACTTATTATAAAAGAGGTTGTATAATTATTTTAAAAGAATTATTTATATATTTATTTTTATTTATCTATTTATCACATATAAATTGTTAAAAGTATTTCATTCGTTTTAATTTCCATTTTGTAGGTTGGAAGGTCGTGTGGTGTTTCGCACGAGATATTTTAAGTTAACTTGTATACCGGGTGATTGATGGTGGATGGCCTATTAGACGTTTATGGAGAAATAGTCAAGATATCACTTTGAAAATTTGGTGGCGTATATAAATGGATATGCTCTCTTTTTTGAAAACATTTTAAACTGTGCAGTCTTGCCGCTTCTACAAGAAAGTATTAGCAACTTTGATAATTTAAATGGAAAACCCTGTGTATTATTTTCATTGTTAGATTCCCTATTGATCTCTTAGTAACGTTTCTTAATACTTTCCTATACCTATCTGTTATAGTTTTCGAGATAATAATTTATTTCACTTTGTTTTTCGAAAAACATGGCTTTCAAAAAGGGTCCGCATTGAACTCTGACAGATCAGCGCACTGAAATTTAATGAGGAGTTAGGTAATGCCTCGTGGAATTTCAATCTGTGTCCAAATCTAAGTTATAATAGTACAGGGTGTTTCAAAAATATAAATATTTTTCTTGTTCGGAAATACGATAAAAAGTATGTTTTTCTTAATGGAACACCCTGTATTTTATACCTGGTCCTAAAAGCTCTTGAAATTGGCTATCTTTCTATGTATAATGTTCCTATACCCATCTCGAACAGTTTTCGATTTATGAGCTTTTATTTAGCAAAATTATTACAGATAACTATGACATGAATGTGAGGACAAATACATCTATTTTACTTCTTACGAAGGTATCAAAAGTTCGTAAAAAACAATCAAAAAGTGTTTAATTAGTTTTTAATAAATGTTCAAAATGTTGGCAGTTGACTTGTAAGCATTTTAGAATTCAAGTTTTAACACCATCTGTAGTTGGAAATCTAAGTTCATCAGCATCTAAACTTTGAAAATCGCGATGCACCCGAGCCTCTAACTCTTCCTTTGAATTTACCGGTGTGTAAACAATATTTTTCAGGGTACCCCAAAGGTAAAACTCAAGAGGAGTTAAGTCTGGAGACCTGGCAGGCCAATTCCAATGTCCCAAACGCCTAAACCAACCATCTTCAAATATTCTTCGTATCTCCGCGATTACTTCGTCAGTGGAATGAGCGGGAGCCCCGTCAACTTGGTACCAGCAGCTGCGATACTGGGCAAGGGGAAGATTATCCACGAAATTTTCAACAAACGCAGTTAAAATTTCCAAGTATTTTATAGACGTACATCAAATATCGAATTTTGCCGTCCATCGCTAAACAAAAAAACATTAAAACTAAACTTTTCTTGGAACGCAGAAGCTCTCGTAACATGGGGATTTTCTTGTGTCATGCATGTTTCTTTATTAAAAATTCCTTGGAGAGAAAATTTCGACTCATCACTCCAAATAATTCTTTGTAAGAATTGTGGATCGTCCTGAATATGAATTAATAAGTTGTCGCAAAACAAAACGCTTTCTGGATAGTCCTCAAGTTTAAGAAACTGAACTTTTGTGTACTTATAATGATGCATATGATGTGTAGACACATCTTATTGAAGCTTCCCGATAGGAATGAAAATACGCAAAAGCATTAATTTCATTATTCTCATTGGACGTTACAGGTCTAGGTAAGTTTGTGACTGGTCTCAAGGGCGATCCAAAATGTTCTAAATTGCTTCCAACTCGTCTAAATTTCTTACTGTTCATTGACGGCAAATTTGGGTACATTTCGTTAAATCCTTTACAAGTGGCTAATGATCTAATCACACTGATCATGTAAAATAAATGAATTCATAAGCACTGCATTTGAATAGTTGTTTTCTTCCATTTTTCTTAACACTTTCAATTAAACTTATCAATAATTACACCATCTGACAGCAGAATGTAAACAACTTCAAAACAGTTACCATAGGCTACTTGCCAAATTGATCCTCACACACATGCCATTGATTTCTGAAATAATTTTGCTAAATAAATACTCATAAATCAAAAACTGTTCGAGATTGGTATAGGAACATTACACATAGAAAGATAGACAATTTCAAGTGCTTTTAGGACTAGATATAAAATACAGAGTGTTCCATTAAGAAAAACATACTTTTTATGGTATTTCCGAACAAGAAAAATATTTGAATTTTTGAAACACTCTGTACTATTATAACTTAGATTTGGACACAGCTTGAAATTCCACTAGTCATTACCCAACTCCTCACTAAATTTCAGTGCGCTGTTCTGTCAGTGTTCTAGACTGCGGACCCTTTATGAAAGCCATGTTTTTCGAAAAATAAATTATCTCGAAAACGATAACAGGTAGGTATAGGAATATATTAAGAAAAGTTATTAAGAGATCAATAGGGGTTCTAACAAAAAAGTAATAGACAGGGTATTCCATTCAAATTATCAAAGTTGCTAATACTTTCTTGTAGAAGCGGCAACACTGCACTGTTGAAAATATTTTCAAAAGAGAGAGCATATCCATTTATATAAACCACCAAATTTTCAAAGTGATCTCTTGACTATTTCTCCATAAGCGTCTAATTGGCCATCCACCATCAATCGCCCTGTATATTAATGTCTATCTGACATGAAGTTGTAAACCTAATTCTGACATAGATTGTTTCTTTTTTTTAGAGTGTTGCCTGATTTCTTTTTGAACGTATAAAAAGTGATTGCATAGTTACCCTAAAAAAAATTATAATGAAAATTATTTGATTTCTTTTAATTTTTTAAGTTAACATCTGGATGTATATTAACTCTGTCAGACATGACGTCTGTTTGATAAGGATTATTACTTTTACTTTTACAATGTTGCTTATTTTCGTAGTCAACTTATAAAAGAGGTTGCATGATTATCCTTAAAAAAATGTTATTAAAATTATTTCATTTCTTTTAATTTCCATTTTGTAGGTTGGACGGTTGTATGGTGTTCCACGCCAGACATTTTTTTTATGTTAACATGTATTTATGCCTATTAATCTCTATTTGACATGAAGTTTTAAACGTCATTATGATATAGAATATTTTTTTTGTTTTTACAATGTTGCCTATTGGCGTTATATAAAAAACAGGTTGCCTAGTTATCCTAAAAAAAATTATAATTAAATTATTTCATTTTTCTTAATTTTTTAAGTTAGCATCTAAATGTCTATTAACCTCTGTCTGACATGAATTTTTAAACGTCTGTTTGTCACAGATTATTGTTTTGGATTTTACAATGTTGTCTATTTTCGCAATGAACTTACTATAAAAGAGGTTACATAGTTATCCTAAAAAAAATTTTATCAAAATGATTTGATTTCATTTCATTTCCATTTTGTAGGCTGGAAGGTCGTGTGGTGTTCCACACCAGATATTTTGGATACACATTGAGGCACTGCGTATTTCTGTCACATAATGTTAAACAGAAAAACAATTAAACAAGTTTTCATTTCATCGTGTGACAAACTAATAGAAATTAATAGTAATTAATTTTTGCGTGTAGTAGAAGGAGATAAGAACGTACGTTCTTACACTTTATAACACATTCCGACCAAAACGCTCTTTTCTTCTTCTATTACACGTAAAAATTAGAAATATAAAGTATTTCTGTTAGTTCACCACGCTCTGAAAGAAAAACTTGTTATTTAATTCTTTTTCTTTTTTTAATGTGCACTCAAAAAAGAACCCTAATCCGATTTCGTCAAAGGTTATTTAAATGGGCTGTAGAGGAGGAGTAGACTTGAACATAGAATCGAAAGTAATAGAAGGCAATATACTTGGTCTAACTTATCTCTATACCTATAGTAAAAAGCTTTAGGAGGTAATTGTGTTTTGTGATAAGTAAGACTTAATATTACTGCAACTTTTGTTTTGTTAAGTTTGAAGCTTTATCAATAAAAATGAAAGAATTTAATGTAGTCAATTTATAAAATTTCTTACAGTTTGGTTATACTTATTTCTAATTTATATAAATTTGAAATAGACGAAACATCTGGTTTATACAATTTGACAAGTTATTAACTAGATGACAAAGTTGTTAACAGACATCATTTATTACAAACTTAGTTTGACAACAAGCTTAATTATTTGTCATTTCTGACACTTTTTTTCATTTTTGCATTAAAATTAATTACCTACATTACACAATTTTGTGATAATATTATTATTATTTGATTTTATTGCATGTTTATACACAGTATTCACTCTTTTAATTTGAATAATTATGGAGTTATTGATCGTGTATTAAGTTGATGAATACGCATTGCGTGCAGCTTAAATCTATTACAACACCCCTCTAAGTTTTCCTTTGAATCAGCAATATTGGTTATTAAAGTAGAACATTGTAATATATCATGTAAATAACATCTACGTCACAAAAAAATTGGGAATTTCTAAAGTCAACATTTCCCTTTTCTCTGTTTTCTAACTCTAAACCCAATTTTTTCTTTAAATTACGTTCGAATCTCAAAAGTAAAAGACAAATCTGATTTCTCCTTTTCATAATTATATTGAGTAGAGAGAGATGTTGTAATCTGAGTTACTTAAAGGAAATAAGTGAATATCCTATCTATTAGCATTAATTTCTCCCTCTATCTAAAGCACAAGGTGGCGCTTATGTAAAGGCGTTATTTTCTTGGCAGTTTCGTGTTTTGGCCTTGCTGTATTAAAAGCTCTCCAGAATTACCACCCCGCAGGCGAGTAGATGTATAATTAGATTTGAAACCCTGGAAAGCAGTATAAGATCCCTAGCCATGCGACCAAGAATTACGCATTTTCACGGGAGTACTTTAGAAACACTTAAACACTCTTCTTACATTTCACTTCTTTCAAATAATTGTCAGGAGGATATTTCACCCTTAACATACTCAGAATATTATGCATGTGCATATGTTTTAATGTTCAGATAAGCACGAGACGTAATTTATGGAACATAAAACAGTGTTAATTGTGGACATTTAAAGTGCAATTTTAATGTTTCCAGAAACAGTTTTCTAGTTTCTAATTAGCTCCGTGGTGTACCAGCTACGATATATCGAAGTGGGTTACGAGATCGAATTTTCGTTTTTGTTTCCTTCGTATTGCAGCCGCAGTCGTCGGTCGGTTGGCCTTTTGCCAAAATTCAGGGTGTTATTGAACGACCACATTTTACTACGCTATCTTGCCGGATGTAAACTTTATTTTATGAAATTATATTTTACGTTGATAAACCTACCTTTTTGTTTGCGCATTTAAGTGTGCTGCATTTAATGACTTGTTTTGGTTTTATAGTTATGGTTTAACTTAATTATCAGGCTTTTATAATTACCTCACTGTTTATAGATTATGGTTTTGACGGTAAACCTAACATTTATCAACGCTCGCGTTAAACATAATTTGCATCCAACGACGATGCAAACTGAATGAGGAACTGCTGCTTTATACTGCATAGTCGTAAAAAATTAGGCACATTAGCTTCAATTCAAAGAGAACACTTAAAACGTAATTAATAATAATTTATACACAGCTTAGGGTGTAGTTTTCCAGAGTTACTTCGAAGAAAATGCTGTAAAAGCACGTTGGTTGTCACATTAGACTCTAGGTTATGCCAGAAGCAAAATATATAGATATGTATTCTTTCTCGGTCCAAATCAATTAATGGCTACATAAATTAGATTTACTATTTGATTTTAAACGGTTTCATTTAAGGTACTAAACTAGAAGTCATCGACTATGTGTTCATGTCTGTGTATTTGACGTAAAAGGGAATTGTTCTGCTTCTTGATTTTCTTTGTACAAAAGGGTTTATAACTTGTTTTATTTTAAGAGTCAAGCTAACACGCGAATAGGATAAATTTAACTCATGTTGGGGTTAGTTAACATATACAGTAACTGCCGAATTTTTTAGAACTGAGGTTATACAAACAGTATTACGAATCTACTGAGAAAGTTGGAAACCTGAAACTTCGAAATGTGTTTCAGCATTTAAAAGCAGTAGATTATTTTATTTGGAATAACATTTTGTTTGACAGATCTGGACGGTTATTTGACGAAAGAAGTAAGACAAACAATTAAGAGTGAACCACAGACTCTAATAAATGCAAACGACGTATACCTATTTTATGTGTAAACGTTATGAAACAATAAAACAAGTTACAATATGCTGCAATATATAGTTTAGCATTCGATGCGAATGCCATGAAGTAGATAACTGTTTGATAGCATTAGTGTTTGAAATATAATACCACAAACGTTTATACAATTTTTATTTCTTAACGCGTTTCAATACGTCATCATTTGTTTGGTTTAATGCTAATTATATTGTTCTATGCATTAATGATCTACATGCAACTAACTTGCATGTTTTATAGTGATATGAATCGTTTGGAATTGTAATGTAGTTACAGGATAAATACTTATTAAAGCATCCAGCCCGTAAAGGCAATTTGTGCCACGGCATAGCTCAGTGATGTAGACGGGGTTCTTAGTTAGTGTTGTAAAAGGTCACTCGTCACAACTCCAAAACGTCAAAATCGGGAGGTAATGTCATAAAGGCGCTACCTGCTAAACACATTTATAGCGGGAAAACGATATGAACAGATCTTAAATTGACTTAACAGAAAACCAAAACTATTACTAAAAACTCTATTCCAAAAATATCTACGCGAAGTTTACCTAAATTCCAATGAAGTTCTAAGCTTTATGTAAAAGCCGCACAATTTAGAAAATAAAACCAAAACTCATTAAACATTTCGATAAACTACACGCTAAAATTATTGGCTCAACTAACCAAAACTAAAGGAAAATACGATAATTAATTCTTTAATGTTATACCTAAATTCAAGAAAAGCAATAGCTCGTTTTAGACAAATAACAAACTGTTTACCTTTTGGCAAATTAGGCCAATGTCTGCAATCGGTTGGTCGATACTTATAAAAAGTAACTCCAAAAAAATATTCGCAAAACCTTCGTATGCAAAATCAATTAGTTGTTCGGTGAACGACCGACTCACTACATAATTTTACATTACTTTATAATTTAAAACTTCTTTTAAAATGACTTACTTAACAAAAAATTTATATAACTCTGATTTTCAATATATTCTTACTTCAGAAAATATAAATCACGTTACTTCATTTACAACCAGTCGTAATTAAATCAATTCGTCCTAAAATATGCTCAAATCAAAGTAAACCCGTAAAACGTTAAAATTCAATCAACAATGTAAACTTTTGAACACAATTACTTTACGTCAAATAAACATAAAATGTTGCGGTTTCCTTATCTAATTCTCATTAAAAAAACAAACACTACGCGTCAGTATGATGATGTACAGCATTGCATTTACACTTAAAAAAAACATCTAAAGATCACCTAGTCACCTAAAAGGCGGTGAAACCTGCTGGTGAGATACCAAAATATTATAATATTTTAACAAAGAAATTGCGTTCTCACTGCAACGCACAACCACATATAATTTCAATACAAACCCGTCAGTATAGTAAATAAAAGACACTCAGATAAATTTTGAATCATAATACGAATGAATACGCATGCACTAAAGGTTAATCGATACAAAATCAAACGTCAATGTGAAAAGTCAGCGTATCCAAACGTCGGCATATATAACAAAAAATATATAATACACAGGAATTTATTAAAATTTGTCAACCACTGCAATGAAAATACACAAAAAAGTTTACCTTGTATTTGGAACAGACCCTTTGTTATACAGACACCTAGGATATCTAGACGAACTCCAAATACCTCTTCAACAGGAATTCGTTAAATTAATCCGCACAAAAAATGCGTTACAGCAAGTCCATAGAACAGAGCGAAGCACTTCGAAAAACACGAACACCTCTTTCTATGTCGAAATCTTGTTTAAATTTTAAGCGCACTAAAAACGATACTCAACATTAAAGAAATTATGCTGCAATTGCAAAGTCAGTTTCCCAGTAAACGACCAAACTGATATGGCTAAATTATTTTTCATTAGTACTTATTGTAGCTCCCATTCTACAATGACAAAATTTAGCAAAAATTGATACGGTACACTACATTCAGAAATATCTATGGCACCATATTCAACGACATTACATGTAGGCGTTATCAGGAACAAAATACTTTTTAATTTCAAACCTTGGATAATTTATACAATTACAAGTTCAACTCCGTGGAGTTTTATTTACGAAATCTATCTTAAATACAATGCGACAATTTTTTACTACTTAAAATAACGTAATTTCGTTCTTTCAACTAACTAAATTCCTAAAACTTAAAATAACGAGAATATATATGTACACAAAACTACTCTTTTAAATTCCACATTAAAAAAAATAGATCAAAACAAACTGTCTACCGTATGATCCTTTAAAATTTACACACGGGGTGACAATGTCTGTATGTTTAGTTTTTCTGTATATGTAGATCTCAAACTTGTACTGCGTATTAATTTCTGTGTTTAAATCTAGAAATTTAATGCTTTAGTTTTTTTTTTTCTACTGTAAATTTTATGTTACGATGTAAATTGTTAATATTAATTAAAATCTGTTGAACTACCAAAACATGCAAAAGTATCAACATAACCAATCTTATCAGCAACATTTTATTCAAATATTTGATCTAAATTATCCATGAAAATATTAAATAAAATTGGTGAAATTAGGTAAACCATAACTTTGTAAATAAATCTTACTGCTCAATGTGATATAATTTGGTGTACACAGAGATCAGATAATTGAATTAACTTCATCCTTGTAATTAATTCAACATTATTATTATTGCATAAATAATTGTTTAAACGCATACATTTTTAAGAAGGTAGTTTGAAAAACAGACTTGTAACATCAAGACGTACAAGTTTACTGTGGGCATATTGTTTGCGGATTTTTACGAGATCCTATAGTTTTGGTGATTGTGAGTTCCGGTTTAAAATTTGTTCTTTCTCTAAACCTGTAAAGCAGATTTTGAAGTATTGTAAACTTTGTTTCACATCTTTTTGAAACTTCGTTGAAGAATCTCTATTTAAAATTGTTAAATTTTCGTTAATAATAAAATCATCAACTTTCAGAATGGAACTATCTTTTGAAATAATTACTAAATTGTTGCCTTTATCGGTTTTAACAGAAATTAGACTATTTTCGTTAATTTTATTTTTAACAGATTTTAGTACATAATTGTAAGATTTTTGTTGCAGTTTGTGTACGTCTGCAAAGGAAACTCTTTAAGTAAAGTAGTAACTTGAATATTGGTATAATTATTATGGTCTTTTTATTATGAAATATATAAAACACATAATATTGAATTTGATGTCAGACAACCTGTCAGTTACATCAAAAATAAAAAAATTCATCAAAGAAATAAAATTCTAAAACTTATCCAAAAACAACAACATTAACATAAAATAAACATAAATCAACAGAATTCCTAAAATTTTCACACAAAATTCGTAGGCTTTTTCAAATCTTCTATTTAATAACAAAGAATTAGGAGAGTAGATGTGTGAAACATATCTTAGAAATCTCCATAATAGTTATGAATTGCTGATTTACTTACAGTATTTTTTTTTAAATAACATTACTTACAACAACAAATCTTACAACTATTTTCTAAAATCAGTTAAGTATAAGATTAACGAAAATAATTTAATTTCAGTTAAAACTAATAAACGTAACGCTATCGTAATTATGGAAGATGTTAAACAAAGTTTACAAAAATGCAATATCTGCTTTACGAATTAAGTGAAACAACAAAGCACAAAGACTGTATGGTTTAATAAAAATCCACAAACCCAATAGGACTATTAAACCTAATCATATCTTAGCGAATAAGCTGAATTATATAATAACTAACAAATTAAGGTAAAATCAAAACATCTTATGAAGAATTCTTTAGAATCAATAAATAAATAAACTTCAAAAAACAAAATTATCACTATATCATAAACTTGTAAGTTTCGATGTTACTAGTGGATTTTTTAAATACTTCCTTAAGAATGTAGAAGCTTATTGAATAATAACTGGGTTTAATGATAATGTTGAATTGGTTACAAGATTGGTGTTAACTCAATTATTTGATCTATGTGTTAATCACAATTATTTCATGTTAAATAATAAGGTTTATTTATAACAAAATGGTTTACACAATCGACAATCTAATTTCATTAATGTTAGCTAATATCTTTATGGATAACTTAGATGATCAAGCTTTTGAATTAAAGCTTTCTGATAAGACTGTATTATGGTTTCCTTAGGTTGATATTTTAGCGTGTTTTCATAGTTTCTCAACAAATTACATCCTAACACAATATTTACACGAGAAAGAAAAACAGAAAGCCATTGATTTTCTGGATTTGGTCATGTGGATGTTTGAGTGCGATTTTTTTTTCTTTTTCTCGCTTTCACGTTATCAAATTTTTGGTATTGAAATGGTCATGAATTATGAAGTAAATTGACGTATCTTTTGCTATGGATTTTTATTATTTAGTTCTAATTATGTTTCGTATTGGATCTAAAATGTTTTCTTTGTTGGTGTTAATTTAGTTAGAATTGAAAATGTCATACAAATTTTCCAATGTTTAGTTAGTTTTTTAAAATGAAAGGCGTAATTTATTGTTGAGTAAAAATTTAAATAGGGTTTGGAGAAATGTGAGATGCAAATATTAAGTTGCGATTGTATCAGAGTTTCCGTTAATGTCAGTTTGAGGCACCGTTTGGGAAATAGGCGCTACGAGTCTTTCTGCAAAAAGTTCACCGGTTCGGTTTATTTGAAAATGGTCATTACTGAAGGAGGAAAAATTCATTTGAGCTATTTTCCTGAAGAGAAAATAAGTGCACGATATCATTCGTGAGGTAATCCGCTTTGGTTGCATGAAAGCTGACAATGCAGTACCTATGTGAAAGCTTGATGTTAAAACTATGACGCAAGTGTGTAAGAGATGATGTAAGTGCAGAGAGGAAGACGATTTCTTTTTCGCGGTTAATTAGGCAGTCTTAAGTGAGACGGCAGGAAGTTAAGCACGCAGGCTTACGCGCACGGTGACGGTAGCAGTGTTAAGTATTGGTCCTGGGGTTATTCTGAACGTATCGTAGAGTTTATTTTCCCAAGTTCCTGTTAGTGGATATCGTAGTGGTTCATCACCCCAGGGATTGTATAGATTTATCGGACCTTTGGTGTTAGTTTTGAACTTTTCAAAAGGTGCTGTGTTTAACCAAGTGGACCCTGTTAATGAAGTATTTAACGCTTTATAGCGGATCGAGTTTACCGAACGTTAGTTATTCAAGGAGCACATCAGCCCACCGCGAATAAAATCAGTGCACTTAATAGACTGAGAAGTAACTGTATATAGAACCTTTGTAAATTCATGTAATAATAGGATTTCGTGTAAATAATACCAGCTGTAATAGTTAATGTCACCAGTACTCTAAACTATCCCGTTAGTTCTGTGTATATAGATTTTATAGATCCTTTAGCCAGCAAGTTAAAAGCTTAAAATCAGAGAACTTGCCATTTAGGGATTGTTGCAATTCACTACCGAGTAAGAGGTACCACGAGAGAACATCTCCTGGGGAACCGCTAACGTAGAGGCTGTTCGTCTCTGCGAAAGGGGCGTGAAATACTAAAGAGACATCGTTTATACATTAAATTATACCGTTATCAAGGGATAAACTTATTTGTTTTGTATTTGAATGTTTCTGCCATTAAATTTTATTACAAATTGCTTTCATCCATGCATTGAACGATTTATTATTGGTTTTTTTGGTGTTTATTTGTATGTAAATTTGTATTCAAAATTTCACGTTGTAAGATTGGTAACTTTTAAATGATCAGAATTGTTCCTCGTAATTGCTTTGAGGTTTAATAAGTTACTTGATACTGAAAATTTAAAATTACATTAATATTAGAGGAAGGTGATCTTGCAAGCTTAAATTCCGTTTAAGTGATTAGTACCTAATATTTCCAATTCTAACTTCAAGATAATCGGCATTTGAACTGACGCTGGTGTACATTGCGTGTATTGCTATTTATTTTGATTTACTTAATACATATATCTATAGTGTTCTGAATTTATAATTATTATTGGTAATCTCCGCACTACCTGCAGTGATAAGCTATTAAGACGGAATTTAGTGTTTTATAATTCAGGTATAATACATTTTAAGTCAAGTTTAATTTTGTTTATCAAATTCTGTTTGTTTTGAAAGTGATCCAATAGCAAATTCACGATCTGAAGTGATACGTTTATTTTTTTTAATAAATCATTTATCTAACGTAACAAATTGAACGAGTTTTCATTGGTGATTATTTGGCTTTGTGTTTGTTTTTCTTTTAAGCTAGTTAATAACATTCTGTTAGATAACTAGTTTACTCGCGTGTACTCAACTTGCAATAATTAGCGAAATATTTAGTGTTTGCCCTACGTAGTTTGCTTAAATACGTTGGGTTTGCAATAACGTAAAAACAGGTTGAAGAATGCCATTGACCCAACAGCTGGTTTGATCACATGCATTATTATTTTGAAGGCGAATGGCTATTTTGTAGATTTTTGTAGGTAGAGATCCCGGACGTTCACTAGTAAGGTAAGCGAGAATTTGTTTGTTTAGCTGACTGTAGTTTGCGTGTGCCCAGGTGTGCTCTGCCGATTTTGTTTGAACAACAGCCTGGCGCCCATTATCACAACATTTTGACTATTTTTCTTAAAGTATGACAACCCCGATTTACAACCTATAGTAATACGGTAAGATCCTCTAAATATTTAAATTCTGTAGGACCCTCACGACGCTTATATCTCACTGAGCAGTCGGCACATTTTAATCATCTGTTACTTCCGGTATTAATTCCGTTTTCACGTGTAACAATTTAAACATAAAAATGAGTACACAGAATATTAAGAAAACCTACACATACAGGTGTTACAATTGCAAACGATTCATATCACCATAAACACATGAGTTAGCTGGTTACCTGTAGATTATTATTACCCATACAAGGAGTCAAAGTATGCACCAAATATCTATCATTTTCTTTTTTAGTACACAATATTTCCTCGAATTACGCATTTAAAACCACAGTTCTCAGCAACTGATTAATAGACATTTTCAATATCGAATTATAACTTACATCATGTCCGCTGCTTTACTTTAATGCTTTGTTACCGTAACTACTTATTATTGTACTTCTGTATTTTCTCTTGATAATGAAAGGTTTTGGATTGAAACGCGTTGAGAACTAAATATTCATATAAAACATTGCAGAATTATATTTTAAACATTAGTACTATTAAATAGGGAATTCCTCGAATTAAGGTTAAATAATATATATATTCATACAGTTGATTGCTATTCGCCAGAATTAATTTTTGTTGTCTTCAAGGAAAGCTGGTTATCATGCTAATAGGTACAAATCACGCGTTAGCCACATTATTACATGTTATTTCAATATCCGTACCTATCCCATTATTTACTTATGTCTGCTGCTTTTTTATATTTACCTAATTTTCTTAAAGCTTGTATTACCAAAACCCTTAGAGACTATAAGCGTATTAGTGCTATATAATTTCAACACAACGTTGCGAATATCCTTTAGGAACACATATATGACATTCCTTGAATGAAAGGTAAAGTAAACTTTCTTATTTATTATTTGTATTTGTACGATACTGATAGTCACACTCCATTTATTACTATAATCTTTCTAAATCTCCGGCTCTTTTCAATTACCTAATCACCCAAATGACGACTCTCAGAAGAGAAATTTACAAATAATTTGGCATGCGTCAGAACATTTAATAGAAAACAAATTCAACCCAAATATTAATGGTAGAGATTTGCTGAATTATACTTTTACGTAATCCAGCGAAAAAAACCAATGCACATCATAGATTTATTTAGCTAGTTCCAACTAATTAATCATGTTACTATTTCGTATGTCAACATAACTTAAAAAAAGATAGAAACAATCTAGAACGTGGGAACTACTTACTTAAATTAATGACGTGCATCGGTTTTCTCGCTGGATTACCTTTACTACACGTGATGTTAACGAAAGTGTATTACTGAAGTTCACTATTGTGATATTGTTGACATCACTTCTAAAACACGCTTTTCATTTACAGGTAGTGATGTTATTCACGTTATTTTATTATAATTATGCTTATCTGTAAATATGCCCTGCATTACTCACATTACCAATGGTTGTCCTACTAATACCTCAGAATCATTATGAGCATTTGCACTACTGTAAGAAATTCTGGAACGCTTCCTAAATACTTTACTGGTACAGGATACAAACTTATCAAATGTTTTAGAATGTTATAATAACTATTTAAGGAAAATTACATTTTTAACTATGAGTATGAGAGAGCCAAAACGTTCTCAATTTGTTGGTTTTGGATCTATCTCACAGTCGTTATCAGTTTCAAGTATTAACTTATTTTATTTTTGCATATAACCAAGTTTACGTCGCATATTTCTTAATAAATCAAGATCTTAATATTCTAGCTAGTATTTTTTATGATGACTGACTATTAACCTATCAAAGTCGTGCCTCGTGATATTTGAGAACACTGTTTCAGTATTGGACATTGTAAACGGCTTAAACCTAAATATTAAACGTAACAGTATATGTTTTGTAGAGATTTAACAGAAACTAGATTTATGTTTGAGTTCCAAATCAGGCTTTAAATAACATATTCTCAGAAAAGTTCAAAAGTTATTAATCTCCTTGAAGCATTCTATATGGTTATTGTACTATCTTAGTCATTAAGTTGAAAATGAGTTGCAGTAGTTTTATGTTATTTTAATCCACATTGCTTGTTTTTTTCTAAAGTTTGTTCAAATACTTCCTTAGTAGGACAAATACTTATTTAAATTATCTATACACACGTTTATTTATCTATTTATACATTAAAATTTACACCGATATAACCTTAATTTTATACACCCAATATTAATAGGTTGCGTTTAATAAAATAATACTTTTGGCACACATAGTGAAAAAATGTGCCCAGCGTTTGTTCGTTCTTATCAAAAACAAATTACCTCTACCACTGGAGGGCGTTTATGTTGTTATGTAATACTAATTTCTAAAGTATAATTCAAGTAAACAGTAGTTACTGTTTACTTGAATTTGTTTTTGATAAGAACGAACAAACGCTGGGCACATTTTTTCACTATGTGTGCCAAAAGTATTATTTTATTAAACGCAACCTATTAATATTGGGTGTATAAAATTAAGGTTATATCGGTGTTCCGGGTACTGGTCCGCATTGGGGTTGATGATGTAATAGTCTCATCAAGGCTGTTATCTCGACGTTTCGGCAAGATCCCACTTGTCATTTTCGGGATACGTTTAACTTTCGGACTACTGCTTCTCGTTACTCGTATAGAACTGATTTGTTTCGTTTTATATCACTAGGTTACGTTTATGTTACAGAAATATTTCAAATTTTTTGTAAAAAAAATTTCATTTATTGGTTGGTCCACATAGGCATTAGTATGAAATAGTTTTAGCTACCTAAAAATTCATTTTTTTAGAGTGACATTAAATTTATATAAATAGATACAGCAAATAACAAATTTTAACAACAAGGTTGGGCAGGTAGTAGAAGTAAACAAGTAAAACAATAGTATTTACATGTTATAGATCTCTCAGTAAAAAAATTATTGCTATCATAGTCAAAAAATACGTTGTGAATATGTATTTATAAAACCAATACATTGCTAATATAATCAAATAATCACGGAAAGTCGGAGACTAAACGTTCACTTGTTTTCTTCAAAATTGGTAATTATACACTTCCGCCCAACAATACAAATTAAATCTATACGTATAGCTAATGGCTAAAACAGTGAGAAATCTCTAGGTGATATAAAACTTGAAATTTTTTCGCTAACGGTGTAATAGTATATTATATAATACGGGTGGTAAGTAGCCTAGTACGCACGAGTGTTGTAATTTACACGAGTGCGTAATATGCATTACCACACGAGTTGTGTGCTGTGCTTTTTCTACTCCTGTAGAGTATATGAGTAACACGTAACTACCACTCATTAAGTTCTTAAGACCTTTGAATGTTTTATACACGTACCTAATGTAGTAATGAACAATCCTATAAAAATAAATTATTGTATAAATGTATTATAGGAGTGTATGGCTTATTTCAATTATCACGTTAAAGGTTCGAAAAATTCGAATTAAAATAAATAGAACTAGTTGGTCCCACTAGTTTTATTAGTGATCTTGAAATTAAACAAATTAACCTCACTTGGACGATGGAATGAAATTTTATTTTATAAACAGAAGTTACTGCTCTAAAGTAATAATAATCGTAAATGTACTACAACCTGTAAAGGTGGTATAAATTTTTGTATTTCAAACTTGAAATTTTTTGAAAAATTTTTCAGTTTATAATAATGGATTAATTAACAGTGAAGTAAATGGCTTAGATCTTAGGCTAGGGTTTAGATACATATATGGGTTGTTGACACACTGCTTTCAATATATTCTATGCACTAAATTGTAGTGGCAGTTGAGGCTGTATTTAACACAGAATTGTCAATTCAACTTTTTTTTTTTATGATTGTGGACCTGAACAGGCTATTTAAGGCCTATCGTGCTAAAGCACTCAGGAACACTTAGGAGGATGGATAAAGGGATAATGAATTGCCAATAGATGCCTATGAACAGCTGCTTTAAATTTTCTCATATCATAAGTGAGAGGAAAACAGGAACTAGGGAGATCATTCCAGAGTTTAGAAGCCGTGTAGAAAAATGTGGATTTCGCCCGTTTGGTACAAGTGGAGATTTGTACTGCATACTGGTGATGTGAATGAGCAAACCGAGTGTTTCTCGTAAAGATAGCCGGAGATGGTATCAAAGAATGTAATTCACCAGCACAATAGCCGTTGTAATAACGATAATACAAAGAAAGAACTGAAACCATCCTTCTATGCTCAAGGGACTGTATGTGAGAAGTTAAGAACGGGTCATTTATAAGCCTAATCGCTCTCTTTTGAATACGATCAACGATATCGAGAGCGTATTGGGGAGCACTAACCCAAAGGTGAGAATTATATTCCAGATGAGGCCGAATTTGGGCCTTATACAGCAGAAGGAGTTGTCGAGAGGTAAAGTACTGCTTAGATCTGTACAAAAAGCCTATTTTACGAGCAGCTGTTTTGGTAGCTGACAGAAGATGGTCAACCCATGAGAGATTTGAAGATACATTTGCTACATTTTATGACTTCGTGCTATTTAAGTCAGCAGATTACCACTTACATCGATTAAAATGGCGGTGAAAGTAATACCACAAGTTAAAATAACCTAAATGTAATGATTATCGCTTGCATTACAATTACAAATATGTTCAATGTCTTCTATAATAAATACTGAATATCATTACCACCTCATTTATGAAATTATTAACATATATAACGTTAGTTTTGTTTCAATTAATATAACAAAAAGTTACAGAACCAATGTATAATGAATAATATTATAAGTAATTAAGTCACCAAAACAAATAGCAATATTACTGCAATTACTCAACCCAGAAAAATACCCTAGTCACAGTTTTCGTAGATCTTGTGCGACTACACTTGTAGACTCAGGCGGCGATATAACTGCTTTAATGAGACGTGGAAGATGGAAATCTACGGCAGTAGTAGAAGGATACATTGATGACTCTATCAAAAATAAATGGGACACAGCTGAAAAAATCTCAAACTCAATACAACAAAATCCTTCTTGTCAAACATATGAACACAATGAGACCTTATTATCTACAAATAACCAAAATATTTCTACGTTTCGCTTAACACACTGTGTAAATACAAACATTAATATTAACGTTAACAAACAATTTTTCATATTAGAGAGAAATTCAATATTTTGTTTCAATTTTATTAATTCAATGTTAGTCATTTAACAATAAAGATTAGTAGTACTCATTTGTACATAAAATTATTTGGTAGTCGTGGACAAAGTATAGTATTCTTCTCGCATATAATGGCTGTTATTCACTTGGATGATTTATATAAACATCATCCGCGTGAATAACAGCCATCATTATATGCTTGTTGAATAATATACTATTATCAATATTACATAATTAAAAAAATTCAGACAAATTGTTCTAAATTACTCTATC
Organism: Vesta saturnalis; assembly: GCA_036346205.1. Classification (NCBI taxonomy): domain Eukaryota; kingdom Metazoa; phylum Arthropoda; class Insecta; order Coleoptera; family Lampyridae; genus Vesta; species Vesta saturnalis. The sequence goes on from JARFJB010000862.1 coordinate 2,632,461, forward strand.
TACAACCTTTATTTAAACTATATTTTTCTAGAAGTCAAAATTTTATTTAAAGTTCGATAAGAAAGCGCTGCAGCAGACCTAGGAAAATTACGAAACTCGTCTTGGGCTCGGTTCATAAAATATGTCGTAGTATGCAAGGTAGAAACTTTATACTTTAGTTTAAATATACCTACAATTTTTCTTGTAAGCAGTTCAGTTTATACGAACTTTTGTGAAGTTTCGGTGATTAGCAACGATAACAATCAATACATAGTTAAAGCTTATTAATTTGATTTTTTAATAGTGTTTAGATTCGTTTTTTGTGTCAATACTGGACATTGGAAAATTGTACATAAAACAGCTTTCGATAAATTTATTTTTAAGGGTAATTGAATTTCAATCATTTTACGTCTTATATTGACCCCGCCTATTTCTACTGCAGTTGGCTTGGCAACCCGATTACCTTGGTAGGCCTGCACGACATCTAGCGCGGTTTGATCGTGTAACAATTAGTTTTCTCATGTATAGTTCAATTTGCTATTAGTTGCTTGTCTGTGGCCACCTTACTTAAATTATTCTGTACATCGTTACTTAATGTAGATTTGTTTTATATTTTACAGTAACTTCAGACACACTCTTGTGCGAGTAGGATTATTTACCTTTTTTGCTTGACGTTTAATTGCATAAGGAGTCTCGCACATAGCTTTTCGGTTACTCTAAATTAATGACCTACAGAGTTGTTTAAGCTACATTGGGTAACGTAAAACTGGCGTTCAAGGTATTATTTTTCTTTGTTGTGTGGCTAAATTGTCGCGGATCGCACTGTTTTAATTTTTAGGAAATTTCTAGGAATGGTTTGTTTTTTAATATAGTTATTTGTCTAAAGGAATTATGTACTCCAGCTTTCAGTTTGCTTTCCATACTTTTATATTTAATTATTTAGGGCATGTTTCAACCCAAACATCTCGTACTGTAAGTCATTATATTATATTTTTCAGAACAACCCGAACGTCTCGGTAACGCTATTCATAGGTAACCGATACGTGCGGGTATATTCAGAAGAATTGTCTGCTGTTTTCATACAAGTCAATATCGACAGTCATGTTTTAAAATTTGGTACTTATGAGTCTGAGACCTTCGTCATTATTTGGACGACCTGTTCAATAACCTTGATCAATATCCAATTGGTATTGGATTAGTAGCATAATTTTACAAAAAAACTTTTCCTCTTTAGCTGATGCCATGGCTGTTTCTTATGCAATTGTGTGCCAAATACGCTTACCAACGTTTTATTAACATAATTAAATTAGATAAAATACGTTATTAACTTTTAAAGTTATATTATCAGAGTCAGCTCAGCTCACTAGTCGCGTATCCTGTATTACAAATTATCTTGTTTGGTTCTCCTAGAAATTCAACCGGATTGATGCACAATTTTTTTTCCGACAGTTTCGTTGTTACTACGATTTTCCGTTTGTCCTGATGTTATTATCTTGTTTCCTAACTTACTAAGTATAATAATTTTAGTATGCAAATTGTTAAAAGGAAAAATAAAGGTGTTTTCTCCAGGGTATTTCTCACTATATGTTTGGAAACTAGAATTCAAAGACAATATAAGCTTAGATATCACAATTAAGAAAATAATATCTTTGTATCCAGAATTTCTGCGTACGTTTGTATGTATATTACAAGGATAATGCCGTATCGGTTGTTATTCGAAGATAATCTGAGCAAATCAAGAGATGCATAAAACGCTTTAGGATACGCTTTAAGGTTTTAGATCGTCTATTTAGTCAACTGGAAGTTGTTATAATAATATTGTCTTTTGCTAACAAAAGCATCTCCAACTATATTTTAATTGAAATTTCCATTTGTTAGTCCTTTTGACCTATATTACGATTGAGAAGGCACTCTTAATTAAAAAAAGTTGTAATTTTGCTCTCTTTAAAGTTACTTTAAAGTTTTACTTTACAAAAAATCTAAAGTTAAAGGCAATTAAAAATTAATTTCTCATATTGATTGAAAATATTAAATTAACCTAATATTACTCCAATACTCTCATTTATTAAAGCAAGAAAGTTTTATATTTTATTTTTTGTTTAATCTTGAAGTTAATGTTTTATTACGTTTACGTTTAAATTATACAGGGTGTCCACAAACTCTTTTCACAAAAGAAAACTTCAGATTCTAGAGTTGATTTTATGTCGATTTAACGTAAATTGCCTTAATACAAAAATAACATCGGTTTAATTCAAATATCTTCAAAATGGTTTCCCTTTAAATGATAGCGTTCTGTACGTTATTTAGTGGAATATGCCCAATCTTATGGCGTGAATGTGATTTTGTAGTTGTACTCATAAGCTGATCGTTTGGGCGGGGCATTAGACATTGTTATTCATAAGTTTTTTTGTTTTCCAAAACTTCGCAATTTTAACATAAAATTTAAAAATTTCCATTTTTTCATAAAAGAATGATACGCTTGTCTGAAGTCGCTACGACGCACCGTTTTCGTAATAAATCGATTTGATTTTTTCATGTGTTAATCATACTTTTATAAAATTAACTAACGAACTCATTTACAATTATGAAAGGTGGCTATGGAAAATAAACAAAATAACAATTGCGTAAACGTCAAACTGCACTAATCTCATCTTTTATAATTGTAAATGAATTCGATACTTAATTTTATATAAGTGTGATTTACACATGAAAAGTTCAAATCGATTCACTTCGAATAACAGTGCGTCGTAGCGACTTCAGACAAGAGTATCATTCTTTTTATTAAAAAATCGAATTTTTTTAAATTTTGTGTTAAAATTGTGAAATTTTGAAAAACAAAAAACTTATGAATAACAATGTCCAATGCCCCGACCAAACGAGCCGCTTATGAGTACAACTAAAAAATCATATTCACGCCATACGATTGGGCATATTACACTAAATAAATGTACAGAACGCTATCGTTTAAAGGGAAACCATTTTGAAGACATTTGAATTAAAGCGATGTTAGGACTCCATCTTCCAAGAGCTCCAGCTTTTTTAGGAAGTATTTTGGTATGAAGGTAATTTACTTTCTAGTGCTGATTTTAATCAGCTCTAGAAAGTGAGAAGAAAAAACTTAATACTGTAATAAAGGGATTAGAATCGACAGAAATGGAAAACATAGATAAAATAAAACAATGGATTAAGGAAAAACTACAAATAAAACCTAAAACAGACGACGTATTCACAACTGGAAAAGATAAAAATATACAAATTGTAGTCATCAAGATTGCAAACTGGAATGAAAAATGGAAATTGTGAAAATAAAATTATATGGCTCAAAGGTCTACATGGAAAATGACTTAGCTTGGCAAGAAAGAGAAACACAAAAAAAAAATAACAGGGCGACAAACTGGCGAAGAAAAAGCAATAGTGATTAATGATTAGAAAAACTGATAGAGAAAAAACCCAGCCAGAAAACTAACGACAAACAATGTAATGAATACGGAAGATGACAATGGAAGCTTAAATAACCAGAAACGGAATAACCAGAAAAAAAATTTAGAAAGATGGCAACAGGGTACATTAGTGTGTACGCGGGAAACAAAATGAATTTATGTATGAATTTGTAAAGAACAAAAATTAGACGTATTAACTATAACGGAAGCGAACAAGAAAGGACAAGGTATAAGGAGACCGAAGAACGGACAAGTAACGATATACAGTGGAGTAAAAGAAAAAATTAGAGCGCCAGCCGGAGTAGAATGTAAATTACATAGTAACAGACATAGAAAATTGGAAGTGTTGGAATATTAACAATAGCATTAAAAGAATTGAATGGAGACAAACTAATAATAATAGTAGCATATGGACCGGATGAGAATGAAACCAAACAAAAAAAGGATACACTTTGGGAAGAGCTAACACAGGCAATAGAAGATAGTAATGGAAAGTGGAAAGATATATGTACACGAGGCTTGAACGGTAAACAGTGAGAATGTAATTAATCGTTATAAACAAGTTATAAGTGGAAAGACAAAAGAAACAATTCAAGACATAAAAGAAATAAACATAGAACAGTTACTGAACAAATTCAAAGACACTATACTGGTAGCAACAGAAGAAGCATGCGGGATCAATAAAGTAACGAATAACAAAGTACAAACAGTGTGGTGGAGTGAAACAGTAAGTAAACAACTTAAGTGCATGAAAAAAATGTAGAAGGAGTATCTCGTAACAGAAATCAGAATACGTACGGTAAATATAAGGAACAAAGGAAGCTAGATAAAAATTTAGTTTTAAAAGAAAAGCATAATGCTTGGGAAGAATTCGGGGAAAGGCTAGAAAATAATAGCAAAGGAAACCAAAAGTTATTCTGCAAAGTATTAAAATCACTAAGAAATAAAAATCAAAAATCAACAGGAAATGGTAGAATAACAAAAAAGATGAAATTCTAACAGAAAGACAAGCAACATTGCAAAGATGGAAGGCATATTTCGAAGAATTGTTGAGCCTATTGGGTATGGTAAATGGAAAGGGGCAAGAAAAAAGAGATCAAGTGGGGATAGGGAATGCAGAAGATACAGAGGAAGGGAGCATACAGTTACAAGAACCAAAAGCATAAAAAATGGAAAAGCAGCAGAATATGACAAAATAAAAGCAGAAATGATAAAACAATTGAGAGAAGACGGCCAAAGCTGCTGCTAAATCTTTACAATAAAGCATGGGCGAAAAGAAGATACCACAAGATTGGGAAAAAGGTTTAGTTGTACCAATTTATAAGAAAGGGGACTACACAAATTGTAATAATTACAGGGGAATTACATTATTAAGTATCCCACTGAAGACATATGAACTAATTATAGCGAAAAAGGTACGGGAAAAAATAAGGAAGACAATATCGGAGTCAGAAAGCTGCTTTAGAAGAGAATACAATGTACAAGACTACATATGAATTATCAAAGAAATAGTAAACAGAAGGCTACAACATAATAATAAAGCATTTGATAGAGCAGAGAGGAAAATAGTATGGGATAGCCTAGACAGAAGAGGACTTGATAAAGAAATAATAATGGTTATCAAAAGTATATATGGGAACACCACGAACCAGGTAATTAGTAATAATAGTATGTTCGAAAGCTTTACTACAAAAGAACGATTAAGGCAGGGAGTAGTGCTGAACCCGATACTCTTTACAATATTTATGGACGACTGATTAAAGAATGTAGCAGCAGAGTAGAAAAATTTCGCATATCGTACTGAGATCTTCAACAAGTCACAATAACAGAACGTGCCTTTGCGGATGATATTGCAATAATACCAGCAAGTGAAGAAGCGCTGCAACGAAACTTAAATATATGGTACGAGGTATTAAACAAGTATAAAGAAAGTTGAACATAGATAACACGAAGGTCATGGTAATAGCAAAAGAACACTGCGAAGTATACATACAAATAGAAAGAAAAAAGATAGAAGAAGTCCTAAATATGGAATACCTAGGAGTCTATAGAAGAATCGGGAAGACAAGAATTAGATATTAGCAGGAGGATGGAAAAAGCGAATAGAGTGTATCAAGATATAAAAAACAAGTTCATTATCAAAAAGGAAGTTACAAGAAATACAAAAATGATTGTGTACAAAGCAGTATATCGACCAATTCTAACATATGGATGTGAAACTTGGGCGACATCGAGAAACTTAAATGGCTAGAAACAAGCGGCGGAAATGGAATACTTACGAAGAGTGGAAGATGTAACATTAATAAATCGAATAAGAAATAACGATATAAGAGAAGAGGTCGGAATAGAAACAATATTCAAATTTATAAAAAAGAATCAATTAAGTTGGTGGGTAGATTTCCAAACAAATGGACAAGAATAAACAGGTGAAAAAAGTATGGAGTACAAATGTGGAAACCAAAATAAATAGAGGCAGGCCACAAGAAACATGGAACAATGGTATCTAAACGATTACGGAAATTTCAACTAAGGTGATGTCATCTTTGCATCAATATTGCGCAATATCTTGTAATAATGCTTTACGTAGTAAGCCACACCCAAACTGGAATTTTATTTCTTATAAATTTATCTTCATGAAACGGAATAATCCGTTTAATGCATTATCTTGAAATTTTCCAATAAAAATTGCAATCATAAAATGAAAGCGTACGCAACAGTAAAATTAAATGCGTATTTAAAATGTAATCAAAGTAAAAATAAAAGAAAGGAAAGTAAAAGTGCCTGAAAAGAGCAAATGTTTTAATTTTTAGTATAATGCGTTAAAAGATATCTTACCATCAAATCAATGGCACTTTACACTAAAATGTAGGTGTAAAATCCAAAAGTGCTTCCTGCACACACAACAGACATCAGGAAGTGAAAAAAAATGGATGCTTTGAAATTAGACGAGGTAGTCGTGCGCCAAAAGAATTGCGCAAAGAAGTAAGTCAATGATGACGCATTGCGCGTGAGCAGAAAAATAATTTGAAGTGGGAGTATAAACCTTTAAGAAATATATACCCTTAAGAAGATATGCACTTAAGTTATACAAAAATGCAATTTAAGTTACCTACCTCATAGCTATAATGCAGTATTAATTAAAATTTTTTCTTATATTTACAACTGAATGAACGAAAGACATTAAATTACGGTATATTTAAATACAACTCAAAAGGGTTGTTACACAATACCATGGGAAGAATATTGAGGAGCAAAGGAATAACATGGCAAGAAGCAAAAGTTCTTAGTGCAAATAAAGAAAGAGTGCTGCAAGTTTGTGCAGGGACAGACGACAATAAAAATAAAGATCCATATAAATTTCGAGTTTTGTCAGGGTCTTAGACCAACTGATCAGGAGCGGCGAGCAGTACTTTGCGAAAAGTGATGAAAATGTGATGAAGGTCCAAACTTTCCTTTTAAAATAATTTGGTCTGATGAAAGCATGATAACCAACAATGGAAGTTTGAACCGACGTAACAAACATTATTGGGCAAAACAAAATCCATATTTAAAAAAAGAATCAAGGCATCAACATAGATTTCGATTTAATATGCGGAATGGGCATTTTGGAACGAAGAATTATAAGACCTTCTATTTACCACAACAATATCTAAACTTGCTAAGGACTGATTTAGGTGAATTACCATTATCACTTGTTAACAACTGTTGGTTTCAACAAGATGGTGTCCCAGCACATAACTCAAGAAATGTACAGGACTACCTCTCATTGCGGTTTACAGGAAAATGGATTGGAACTTCCAGCGTAAAGATCCAGCTTAACTTTACTAAAATTTTTGTAATTAATTATTCTTTTAATTGCCCTACTGTAATCAAGATAGATAAAGTTGCATAAAATTAAAACCCATTCCAAAAGATTGCGCGATATTGCATCATAAATAATTAATTTGAATCCCCTCTGACGTAGATATTAAAAAAAAGCATAAAATGCTCTTACGAGAACCCTCAACCAATCACAGTCAGAGGACCCCTGCATAGAAGCCGGATCCACCCACCGCTAATTAGCTATAAAAACCGCGGCGCTACCGGAAGACATTCTACTGAGCTGGTAGTGTAGTGGTGACACGACCTGCTTAGCATTCGGGGGGTAATGGGTTCGATTCCCGTTACCGTCTACCTTGTATGAGGTTTTTTCAGGGGGTTTTCCTCATACACATGTAGCGACATGGTCACTGCGTATATGCACACCATGTGCGGCTACTTAGGCGAATGCTGGGGTAGAACTTTCCCCCTCAGAACCCTAACTCCGCTCCTTCCGATCCTATCCTGACCACACCTATCCTTAATCCCACCATGCATATATACGTAATGTATGTGTGTATGCTGGGAATCCATGATTGTGGCTGAAGGGGCTCGGGAAGCTCGAGCAGCCCGCCCTTCCCCTTGGGGAGGGAATGAAATATGTTGCCTTTTTTTTTTTTCCCGGAAGAAATTCTACTCCTGCTACTCCGCGACTCCGCTACTCCGCGCTACTGCCGCTACTCCGCGACTCTGCTACTTCTGCTACTCTCGCGTCTCCAGCATCTAGAATCTAGAACCGAGATCCAGACTGCGCGCGCCTACCGTAGTTAGTTCCGTTGTGTACGTCGACAACCTGTCGATTACCGCATCCTTAGTCGCGTTACTTCGCCGCCGTCACCAGTAAATCAGCATTATACAATCAAACTGCTGGTTGAGATACGCTAAGGTTAACAGCACGTAAGTTTTATTGCACCACATTTCTTAAACATTACACCAGACACCTAGAGAAACGACGGACTGCAGAGCCCGGAAGTTATCTAACCGTTCCAGTACACACACTAGAAGACACGACAGGTTATAAAGCCTGAAGTTACCTTCTGCCAGCATACACACACTAGAAGACACGACTGGCTGTGAAGCCTGAAGGTACCTTCTGCACACATACACACAAACCAGGACGTTGTAACTACGGGCTAACGCCCTGTAGTCATATTCCATTTACTCCAGCGGCAAGAAGGGTACTCGCTCTAATTCTACCGCTCCCCAGGAGATCCCTTTGTACAGCAGTCGACGTGCTGGACCCAGAATCTTATAAAGGGCTTTCCATGAAACATATATTACACATATAATACACCGACCAGATCCCGAGAAAAATTGGCAATACAAACAAGCGACGCGTTGACCTAGAGATAATCTCAATACCAGAAGCCGTATTTTTAGAGATCACGCGCGTGATCCTCCAGTTAAATAAAGACGAACCTGTGGTGCGTTTACGTAATAAATTGCATCAAACGTGCTCCAGCGTCTCGCAAATCGCATATAAATTTTGTTAGATATTCTTCTAATAATATTTCTTAATAAAGGAAATCCGGTAAGATAAACATTCCTGTATCGCGAGTATATTTTCCTGCAACGAAAAGCTATCCATTATTTCGTTCCCGAAGGCCTGATTAATTTACCACCATCCGAATAGATTACGCACATTATACGTGTAAATTCTCTCATTTTAATCCCGAGAATAATCACGTCGGAAACAATTCTCAGAATTGTTCAATTTAGTACACGCAGTCCTAAAAGGTCGTGTAAACTCGCCTCAGATTAATTCGTTTATAACAATTAATAATAGAGCAATTTTTAATAACAACCAACGTAAAAGATAGTGATAAACACCGTCTTCGCTGTAGTTAATAGGTAGAATAAGTTTCCAGGCATAAGTAAATGTTAGATATTCATTTCATTAATGTAAATATGTTCTCAATTAATTAGGATATCCTAAGACCATCCTGATTTGTTAGAGTAAATAATCAAACGCGTACGCACAATTTGCATTTAGAAACGTGTAAATATTAACCTGTCCTGTGTGAAACATTCCAAGTACAGAGTTCACATCCAGTCAGTCTGAAAGCCAAATCACATATAAGAATAGTCATGCGCACCAAGGTACTTTAAATTATTGATTTTCTCTTTGACCTGCTAATACCACCAACGCGAATCGATTGGCGCATGCATTAATACGTGTAGAATATTTACGCCATCCGAGACATAATCACGCACGTTAAGGCCGGCCTGAATTCCGGTCGTAAAAACTCAAATTAAATCATCATCCTAAAATTTGGTCGTAACACTCTCAGATTAATTCAACCACAATAATTTATATTTCCACAAAAACGACTCAGGAGCCAATAATCACCATTACCGTCCACGGGGGACCAACCAAAACGGGCGCTGCCAGGAAGGACATTCCGGGTAACCTAAGATCAGATTTTTTTTAGTTGTGCACCTGATTATTTAGTTTTGTAGAAATAGGTAATATACGTTTAAAATACTCTTGTTGTAATTATTCAAAGTGTACAGTGTTAAACACCAAAATACGAACCACCCCCGTCTTGTTAAGACAAGACCCGATTTGAGCTAGACCGAGGCAAATTACAATAAACTATTTTAATTTAATTATTGTAAAGCAAAGGAATTTATAGCAGTACAAGTAGCTTGGCCAGCCCGATCACCCGATTTAAATCCGTTGGATTTTTTTTCAGTGGAGTTATAAAACCATGTATGATGGGACTTGAAAATGAGAGCAGTTGATATGAGTTAAAGCCAAGTTGTATGAATGTAGGACATTTTGAAAATGAAGAGCTTACCTGTGTCTAGAAAATAACGGCAACGTATTTGTACAGTTATTAATTATTTAAGTTTAATTAAATAGGTTTAAATTTATACATAAAAATTTTTTAACAAATACTAATATTAATCCGAATTTTTCTTAAAAATTAACTTCAAAACCATAATGTGTAACACATGGTTAAATTCGTAATAAAGATACTTTGGAATACAGGGTATTTCGTTGGTTGCGGCGATATAAAAAAATAAAGTTGATGATGGTTTCTCGGAGACGAAACGTCGAATAAAAAAATTTGAACGCGCCTTTTAATAGAATTCAAAAAGTGACAATGAACAAAAGTACGTTTGGTTTTTAAAAATCTTTTAAAATAAATGAAGAAATTACGATAAAAGAAAAACCCAAAAATCTCATTTTGTTTTAAATGCGTAATGCACAATTTTAGCGTGTTTTACTTTAATAAGTGGACAAGCCAGAATTCCTGAAATCTGAAATGCACTTTTTCACAAAGTTTGCTATTTTTTGAATATGTGTAAAAAATTTAAACGTATAATATTAATGGTCGCAGTCAAATCGGAAAAATTGATTTATATTGAATAAAAAGAGAAATATAAACTTGAATGAAAAGTGGGAAATTATGTATTTTCTCTCAAGCGTATTTTATATAAATTGCTATACAGTTTGCATTCTATATCACAACTTAAATTCGTATTTTTGTTACAAAGAAAAATAATTCTTTTATTTGATTAAAAACTGAATTTTAATTGTTTGTGTTTTTATATGGAAGAGAAAAAATGAAATTCTAACCGATATTACCTTTCGCAAAAGAAAATAACTTTGGTCAAACAACGATCGACGGTGCCTTGATAAATTGCTTTAGGAATTCCGATCTTTTGGCCGTCTATAATCAAATCTTACCAAACTTGAAAACGGTTATTTCATGGGTACGGTTTCAGATTAGGTTTAGACTAAAACGTAGTCGAATATTTCACGTATATTGATAAATAGGAAGACGTAGACGTATCCTTATAATTAGTTTTTTAGCTGTTCCTTTTTACCTTATTCCGTCCTAAGCAATTTTGGACAAGGGAAAATTGGTATATTGTAGGATAATTAACTTTGCATTAAGTTTAGCGTGGTGAGAGATAACAGGAATATTACGCTTTGCAAAAGGATAGGTCATTCAATCCAATTATAGTTATGAAAGCCGTTAAACTATGGTTAAATGCAACCATGTGTTAAAGAACACGAGTGCCACTGCCAGATGAAATTTACATAAATTCCAACTGTAGGGATTATAAAGGATGTGAGCTTTCGTTTCAATAAACGACGCGCATACATAAAATTCCATTTTGTACATAAAATGTAATAGTCCAAGATTCAGTTTATATGAAGAGTGATTCATTATGAACTAATTAAAATCTCCATTTTACTCTAGATAATTGTTAATAAACTTGGAAGAGATAAAAAGCTTAAACTTGAATATCGTTTAGTAATTTTTTCCAATTTTGTGTTTTTATAACGGTGTATATGGTTTTTATGGAGATTTTTCTAATAGTAATTTATAAAGAATAATAACGTGTGGCAATAGCCGTTTCGCAAAAGAATTTTATGGTTATGAAAGTTCACGTTACGGCTATAACAGTAACATAAAATTATAAGTTAAAGTAATAACTAATTTTTATATTTATTTTTAAAAACAACGGAACCAATTAAATATACTTCAAGAAAACAGTCTATATGTTATAAGTAATGCTGATTACACAGATAATTTACAAATTATAAAAAAGTCAAGTACGCAAAATTTTTAAAATGTTATGTATATTTTTAATTATGACTTCTTTTCAGATTAATAGTTATTTATATAACAAGTGCAATAAGTATATGTTAGTGTGATTCGAGTATGAGACCCCAGGTAGAAAATCAACATTGGTGAAATATTGACACAATAATGTAACAATCTTAGACAAATGTAAAATATTAATATCGGCCCAACTTTTGAATATGAACATTCTGCAGTAGTGTGACAATATGTTCTTACTAATCACAATTGGACAGAATGGAACCAACATTGTATAACGTCGTTGAAATGAGATGTATACTAGATATTGATGCTGTATAGTATTCCAATATTGACCGAATATCAATTACCAACATTGTACCAATCGTAATTGGACAGAATTGGAAAATATATTGCGACGATGTGTACGTAACAAAATTAATGCTGATCAAATGTCAATTACTAGTATTGTACCAATCACAAACAGTTAGAAACTGGGCCAATGTGGTAAACCAATATAGGCTGTATATAGAAACGCATGTGAAACAGAAATACTACATCGATATAGATCATTTATATACAGGGTGTGGCGCGAAGAGATTTGATTAAAAGTAATGGCGGATACAGTTATGTTAAAAATCTGAAATTACAAAGCTGTAGGTTTTGAATATAATATTGCCCTGAATGTGGCACTTCCGGTTATACCATATAACTTTGTTATTTTAAATAGAACCTAATATTTTTTATTTTATTTTCGAATTCTGCATGAAATTCTAGATAAAATTTGTGCACAATGTCCTATACCAAAAATGAAGTATTTTCGAGATATTTCGATTTTTTAAATTTTGAAAAATCCTAGTCCACATTGAATAACGATATCTCCATTAATAACGAAAGCTAGTGACGTGAAATTGTAACCAATAAACAACAAGCGCTTGCCCGTTAACTCCATATATCCATCTCATTGATATTTCATACAGGGTGTTTTAAACTTAGCCGCCAACATGCACAATTTAAATCATTTATAAGTTGCTTACTTTAAATAGAACACCCTGTATTTTATTACATTTTCCGCTGTATTTTTTAAGCCAATTCGTTTGGTATCAGTATTCCCTATACCTAAATCCAACCACTTTTGAGATATTTCATTATCTTAGTTAAAACATAACAACACTTAATTATTTCAACATTAGTAAAGGGTAGGCCATGATTTTCATTATTTAAGGTGATATTTTGTTATTTTTTCATAAGTTATTAATTCTGAAAAGTAACCAATAGCCTGAAAGGATTATTAAAGGATATCATTAAAAACGTTGACTAGGTATTTTGTATTAATTTAATTAGATAACTTACAAACAAAAATAACTAAATGTAATATTAAACAAATAAAGTTTTATAATAAGTGTTCAAAATTAGCACCATCTTCTAAACATTTATGAATCCTTTTCATTAAGTTATGTCTTGTAATTCTGGAAATATGGTCGGTTTTAGAGAATTAAAAGCAAGTAAGACTCTCTGCATCATATCTTCCTTTGTCGTAACAGGTTTGGAAAATACCTGATTTTTAATGTAACCCCAAATACCAAAATCTAGAGGAGCCAAATCAGGAGAGCGAGCTGGCTAACGAAACGGACCCTGATTGGCAATCCATCTATCATCAAACATGTCGTAAAGATGCTGAGCAACAGGCCCAAAGTTATGAGGAGGTGCTCCATCTTGCTGATACCAAGCTGAAGCCGCCTCTCCATTTCTTAAAGTATGTAACGCCGGTCGTATGGCTTCTTCTAAAATGTGGCAATATCTTGTACCATTTAAATTTTCATCATAAAATTTTAATGCTAAAATTTTATCGTCTTTTATTGCATAAAAACATTAAAACTCCAACGATTAAATAATCCATTTTTGCTAAACTTTGCTTCATCACACCATATAACATTTTTTATGAAGTTTTCATCCTCTTGGGTCTTCATTAAAACCATTCAGAATTCACCCTTCGAGGAAGATCACCTAATTGTAAGTGTTGCACCAAATGATATGAAAATGGTTTCCATTTGTGTTTTTTAAAATGCGATGAATTGTTCTCGTCGACAAAGTAAGATCTCTTTCACAATCTCTAATGGAGCATTTGGAGAGGCCGTAAAATAACCCAAAACATTAATTTCGTTTATGTCACTGTCCACTAGTGGTTTATTTTATTAATTTTGTCTTAAATTGACCAAACTGACGGCAGTTTTTAAGCAATCTTCTTACAATATCACCAGTTGCATTTGGTCGATTTGGATATCTTTCTGCAAAAACACGGCAAGTCCGTTCAACAATTCTATTACACTCGTCGTAAATAATAATAAGATTTAAAAAATCATCATTAGTAAATCCTACATTTGCCATTATTTACTATGAAATACAAACTGGTAAAGAAAACTGTCAAAACAACATAAACAATTAACGTTCTAACTATCAAATCTTTGACAGCCATAGCCTACCCTTTACTAATGTTGAAATAATTAAGTGTTGTTATGTTTTAACTAAGATAATGAAATATCTCAAAAGTGGTTGGATTTAGGTATAGGGAATACTGATACCAAACGAATTGGCTTAAAAAATACTGCGGAAAATGTAATAAAATACATATTTAAAGTAAGCAACTTATAAATGATTTAAATTGTGCATGTTGGCGGCTAAGTTTAAAACACCCTGTATGAAATATCAATGAGATGGGTATATGGAGTTAACGGACAAGCGCTTGTTGTTTATTGGTTACAATTTCACGTCACTAGCTTTGTTATTAATGGAGATACCGTTATTCAATGTGGACTAGGATTTTTCAAAATTTTTAAAAAATCGAAATATCTCAAAATACTTCATTTTTGGTATATGATATTGTGCACAAATTTATCTAGAATTTCATGTAAATTCGAAAATAAAATAAAAATATTAGGTTCCATTTAAAATAACAAAGTTGACGTCTACTTCCGGTATAACCGGAAGTGCCACATTCAGGACAATATTATATTTGAACTCAGCGTCATCCAAAACCTACAGCTTCCTAATTTCAGATTTTTAACATAACTGTATCCGCCATTACTTTTAATCAAACTCTTCGCGCCACACCCTGTACGGTGTACATATTGCCATTAAAACTAACTAAATTATGCTAAGGATAAACAAATAAGCTGCCATAATTGTACGCAACTCGCGAATCGTTCGAACGCATGTTTGTGTAAAGTTTCCTTTTTCCCCACTAACTCATTAGTCAAAATTTTAATTAGAAATATTTAATGGCAGAGTTTATTGGAAGAGCACAGCACAAGCCCAAAAACACGTTCACAAGCAAGCATATAGAGCGTACAATGACCATATTAATACTTGACAATACTTTAAAAAATAATAACAATTATTAAACTGCTGAAAGTATGCAAATAATAGAAAAGTATGTTGATATTTTGGTTTTTTATCTTTAAATAAAGAACATGCAGTGGAGTTTTAATTGTAATCTCTTAAAAAACTTACATTTTTATATCAATAAACAAGCGTTATGTTAAAAAACAGTATTACCAGGTCTTGCTTTTTAACCTACAAAACTTCAGCATGGTACAGATTACTTTTTAACAAAGTAATCCATCCTAATTACTCTCACAAATTACTTTTATGCGTTCATCTTCCACCTATGGTTAACAGGTAACTAACTACTAAGGTCATAAAAACGAGCAGGTACCTAATGAATTTCGGAAAATATAAATATTTCGTTGAAAGGCAGTCCGTGTCAACAAAACAAAAAATGATGATCCCGAACTGTGACTGTTATAATCACTTCTTATTACTAAGAAAATGTAAAATGTAAGCTTTCACCATTATTAAACATATTAAAATACTTATCTCTTTTGAGTTTTTCAATGGTGTATTTGTATATTTAAGTTATACAATCCAAACGTTTCGATAACGCTTACAGTTATCTTCGCCAATAGTAATATGATCTATTAAAATTGTTAAAGATGTAGAACCAATTTTGTGGAGTTTCATGAAGGAAGAATACCAATTTTCCTAAATTAGGTTTATGGTTGTAGTATCCAAGTAAATGTTCATACGTTCAGAGCCATATATAGATTTATCTCCAGAGAAATGCCAAGCTCTCTTCAAATAACACTCCTAAGATTCAAGACTTCGACTATATAAAAGTGTGATGTCTGTTTCCTTGCACTTTAACCAACTGCAAAATCGCTAACATCTACATGAGTGTCTTCTTCTAAATTGCCTCTTATTCTGAATAATTAACGTCATCTAACGAATTTTCACTTACACATCTTTTTCGCTTTAGGATAAGGTCATATTTGTTAAGAAGTGGCACATTATGTCTATTTAGTTCTGGTGTCCTTAGAAGTGGTCTGGTTGATGAGTACTTCTGGTTGTGCAAAATCAGCAGCACTTTATTATCCAACGAAGGTTTAGAATGCTTCATAAAATGTTGAAAGTAACTGGCAATAATTTAACCAATCACTGCTGTGTGCACACCCGATACTTTAGGGAGGTGCCCCTTTGAGAATGTTATTTTTGTAGTGGTGTCTGGGGAAAACAAATGCTTGAGGAACAGAGCTTCTTATGGCATTCACACTTGAAGTCATAGTAATGTTAACTCTTCTCTTTCTAAAAGTCATATGTCGTAGCGACTACACTGGTAGGATTATACACGGTTGACGCACCTGTTTCGTGTACGTTGTAAGTACGATCAGGTGTAAATCTTTCTCTTCCTTATACTTTCCTCAATTTATTGAAACATGTTGAAACATGGTGGCGATGGAAACTAGTAGAGCATGCTGATCTTGTAACTTGTGGCATGCGCAATGGAAGGTCATGCTAAGTTAATAAGAGCTGTTATATCATATAACTTCAAATATGTTTAGTCAAGTGGCAGAAATATTTCTATATATATATATATATATATATATATATATATATATATATATATATATATATATATATCAGGTGTAAACCTTTCTCTTCCTTATACTTTCCTCAATTTATTGAAACATGTTGAAACATGGTGGCGATGGAAACTAGTAGAGCATGCTGAATTGTAACTTGTGGCATGATGAATATTAAGTTAATAATGTTAATATGTTTTAACTGGCAAATATTTCTATTATATATATATATATATATATATATATATATATATATATATATATAATAGAAATATTTCTGCCATGACTAAACATATTAAATATGATATAACAGCTCTTATTAATATTTATATATATATATATATATATATATATATATATATATATATATATATATATATATATCTTTAGATGTTGTGTGTGTGTCCTGACGAGAAAGAATCGTCCCAATTTAAATATTGTGAGCAGTAATTTATAGAATTCAGTGGCATAGAGTTTATACAAAATATTAATTTGATTCATAAAATATTTACGTTATGTTATAAATTGTATTATATTAATAAATGTTTGATAATGCTTTGAAAACAAACAACATTCCAATTGCGTCTTTGGAAAAAATTGTCCATTGTTCTTGTGATTTTAAAACTTTACCATTAATGATGTAGAATCGATGCAAAAACTCTTAAAATGTTTTTGACTTATAAACAATTTAAAATTGATACAATTTTAAAGGAGATTATACAAATTGCGCACCTTATTATTATATATATATATATATATATATATATATATATATATATATATATATATATATTATATATGATATATGATATATATAATATTATATTATTATGATGTAATAAAGTATGTAATTAATAAATGTTATATATATAATTAAATATTTTATAATGAAAATATTATATATATATATATATATATATATATATATATATATATATATATATATATATATATATACTGTGTGTGTGTGTCCTGACGAGAAAGAACGCGCTCCCCAATTTAAATATTGCGAGCGCGGTAATTTATAGAATTCAGTGGCATAGTAGGTACACAAAATATTAATTTGATTCATGAAAATATTTACGTTATGTTATAAATTGTATTATATTAATAAATGTTTGATAATGCTTTGGAAAAACAAACAACATTCCACAATTGCGTTATTGGGAAAAAAATGTGTCCATTGTTTTTTATGTATTTTAAAACTTTACCATTAATGATGTAAATAATCGATGCAAAAAACTCTTAAAAAATGTTTTTTGACTTATAAACAATTTAAAATTGATACAAGTTTTAAAAGAATCACGCGAGTACAAACGCGCCACGATTGGTCGCCACGTTTGTGACGTCATAATGTTAAATTAATTCTCAATAGTGGAGTGCCAACGGCTTCTACATGTAAATTGGCTAAAAATATCGGAAATTTAGTAAAAAAAAAATTATTTATAATAGCTACTTTTGTTTAGTCATATGTGATAAAGTTTACGGTTAGGTTGACAACTAAACTTCTACGGTAATACATCAACTTTAATTTTTGCTCTACTTCCCATTGTAGTGTAGTAAATATAATTCTCCATGTCTTCTTTCAGCTAAAAAACATCAAATCATGAGAATTATTTAAATGACATTATAACAACGGAAGAACCACCATTATATACACTTTAAAAATTTTAATTTCGTATAGTACGTAACCTAGCACGTAATGAAAATATAAAATACTAAATTAAACCTAAACCATTCAATTACGGTGTACAAATTTATTATTTAATCGTTTTAAATTATTCATAGAATTTTTTTTGATGCTATGATTTTTAAAAGTTATGATTCTGGAGTTTAGTTAAAAAAATGTATTATCGAATTCTGTTTATTCAATTTATACGTTTACATAAATAGTTATTAATTACTATATTATTATAAAACACTTACATCAAAATGATCTTCACAATAACAAAAATTTGATGATATTTTGGGATTAGGTCGTCGCACTGATTGAAACCATTTATTTCGACGTTTAACGTCTTGTAGAACATTTAAAGACATTTTTTGGGGAGTTGTTTTCATAGTATTAGCTTTTAAAGTTTGGCATTTTTGATGTGTTTATCGATGTATTGACGATAATAACAAGATTTAATCGATTAAAGGTCAAAGCACTGTATCATCTGTATGCTACGATGAGTAAAAGTAAACATTGTAACGTCATACGCGCTCTGGTTTGTTCGGGAACTGTCGGTGTGTTTTCGGTACTGGGTTCAGAAATGTATTTTTAATTTAATATAACTTTTTAATTAGAGTGTAAAAAAACTAAAAATAGTTTTGTTATAAAACGTGTATATGATTAATTAATCACTAAACGTTTTGCCAGAGTTCACGTAAATTTATAATAATTTTGGAATTAGAAAACAATAATAATTCCAGAATATTGTTTGAGATGACTGTTATAAAAGGTAATTTTCCAAATTATATTAACTGATCAACAATGGTTAATATAAAATACAGTTTATAATATCACAATTTGTTTAGTGTGGCTAAAAATTTGTCTGCTATAATTCAGCCGCTGTATGTAATTTGACGCTATTACAATACGCGATTATTCCCGACCGCGTAACGTCATCTGCGCGAACCGAAACGTTTTTCCGTGAGTACAGTATACATATATATATATATATATATATATATATATATATATATATATATATATATATATATATATATATATATATATATATATATATATATATGCCCGAATTAAATGAAAGAGAAATATTAAAAATATTAATGATTATTGTCTTTGGCGACAGAATAAGAACGCATCGAGAAGTTTATAATCTTTTCAATGGTATTCATCCAGATCGACAATTATCACGTTCACTTGTTACAAAAATCTCACCCGATGTAATAGCCAATGTTTACAAGTGAATTTTCGAACAGAATAGCTTACTGTCAAGAAGTAAACGGTGCACAGTTCGAACATTTAATACGTTAAATTTATTTCCACTTTGTGTAGTACTCTTATTTAATTTTGTTGTTTTATTTACATTTGTGTTATAATGTGATTCTTGCGTTTGTTTCATGAACTACTAGATCTAATTTGATTTTGTCTCCAGAAATCCTATTTTTGTTAATCGCATAATTTAACTTAACGTTATTATATTTATTATGGAGTTCCATAGCTCCAATTTTTCATTTAAATAAACCATTTCTGAAGAGGCAACAGTTTTAATTTGTTTCGCAAAGTTTATACGATATCTTTTAGTTTCTTGACTTTGATCTTTAGAGTTTTATTTTGTATTATGTACATACAATTTCCTTACAGATTAAAAGATGTTGTTGTTAAGAGAAGTTTGTGTTTATAAACCTGGAAGTACAGAAAAGTTACAGTTATATTGTGATCGCAGTGAAAAAGCGAGGACCAATGAAAAGGACTCTTAAAGGCATTATGATCATAGATAAGTATTAAATGGTTATATTAAGGTAAGCTAGTGTACCCTTATTTAGTTTAAATTACAAAGATTTTGTTACATATTACAAAAAGCATGGGTATGAAGTGTAAATAAGGTTTTCGAGCTAATTTTTCAGCAGTCTATACTTCAGACATGTGTAATTATGTGAAAACAAGGATAAACATTACTGATAAGGGTAGTTTAAAGAGACATGTGTTAGTTTTAGGGTGTGTAAAGTATGAAAGGGATTGCTTTCATATAAAGCCAAGTAGGAAAAGGTTCAACGTTTTGTGTAGTAATAAAAATTATGCTTAACCTGAAAGAAGTTTTATTTTTTGTTAACGTTATTAATTTAAGTTGCAAATATTAGTTAAAAATGTAAAATGTAACATCTGGTAAAAGAAATAAAACTTCTTTGTTAATGTGAGATCTTGGAATTTGCATTTTCTATGAATGAGTTAATACCTACTCCCAATCTTTAATTTACAGTAGCGAAGTTATCTGTAGAGATAACTATGGGAAGCGGCATATCGCTGAATTGTACTTGAAAATACCTTTCAAACGATATGTGATTTGACCCCCTTCCTTTTAAAAAAAATCAGGTTGGCTGTGCAGCTTCCGGCCTTGTCACTTAAAAAAATAACAAAACTGTGGATATAATAGAAGGCTTTGTAAACAGCATGCATATTACATTTAATCGATTTAGGTTGAATAGTTTTGAAATAACTAGGCCGTTTCCATATATTTGGTACGCACTGTATATCGTCTAACGTGTCAGTGGTTACTATCTCGTCCGTAGTAGCTAGATTAGGTGTTGAAAACAGTGCCGATCTTTAATTCTTTGAATTTTTATCGCATTTTGTGTACGGAGTATTAGTAAACAGGTTCATGTATCTTCATTAGCGTTCGCGTGTACACAGCAACGCTTGCACAAATGTAAGGACTCGCTGTAAATCATTATTTGTAAATACAACGTTCGTGAAATTTGTGTAAACACGATCTAAGAAAATGAAGTAGCTGGTGGTTCTTTTCTCAATGAAATGTTGGTTAATTCCGTTGCAGTACCGTTGTGAAAAGAAAAGGAAGTTTTATTGATCAGTTGTGCATTGTGAGGTAACTATATTTTTCAGAATTTTTATGTGTTTGTGATTTTAATGAAGCATGTATTTGTATTAGTCAGGCGGATGAATATGCCTTTTGTTTGAGATTATTTAAGTAACTTCTAGATATCAATTCAATGGATAACGCATATTCATTCGTACAATAATTATGTCGGACTGTGCATTGATTATTTCATTCTGTTTACGTTATATAAAATTTGCGTACGGCAAGATTTGTAAAATTTAGTTGTTCGACGTTTTATTTATTCCTTGTTAATTAAAAATTTATGATATCTGAGATAGATTAATTGGGGTTATTGGAATCCCGCAGGAATTATTCCAAATCAAAATATAGAAATGTTATTTTAAGTGTTATATTTTATGTGGTTAAACGCCTTGCTGATTGTATATTTTCCCATGCTTATTGTTGTTTTTAATATATGAATAGTGTGTACATATTTATTATACATATTTTTACGTTCTTCCAAAATTTAAATTTAGACTACATCCAAATTTTTTGAGTAATTTATTTGTTTGTGGTAGCTGTTACACAACGTTACAGCAGCAATTAATTGTTTGTTTTTTTTCCTGTAATATAATGTAATATGAGCGTTAACGTAGTGATTATAAGAATGTCTAAATTAGCGTATGCGCCATCTTGATTTTGTGTAATAAGTTTATGGTAAAAGATGTTTTGAAGAATAACGTAACGTAGATTACGAAGTAAATCAGCCGTTGACCGACCAGCTGTTGGTTTTGCATGCGATAGTTTTGCGAGTAGTCGCAATTTTTTTAAATGTCTACAATCGGTAGATTGTCGACATTAAAAAAAAATTGATTTCACTGATTTTGCCAAACAGGTAAGCGAATTTGATTATTTGTTGCGGAGTAGCTGTGTATTTTTTGAAGTTTGGAATTAAAACCTCGATTTCGTCGGTTACTAAATTTTAGGACTTTATAGATATTTGATCGTGTTTGTTTAGTTTTGTTGTGACGTACTTCTTTTTGTTTTGAATTTGAATAATTAATTACCCTTTTGATCAGTCATTTTTGGGCATTTGAGCCAATGGTTTTAGCGCTAAGTTTATCGAAATGTTTAATGAGTTTTGGTTTTATTATCGCAATTTTGCGGCTTTTATATGAATCTTAAGATTTTATTGAGGTTTAGGTGAACTTTGCGTAAATATTCTTGGAGTAGAACTTTCAGGAGGAGAGTATTTTATTTTGAGTGAACACCATAGTTTCCTGTTACACCATTATTAGATCTAGTGCATGACGTTTTGCTATAAATATTTCTAACAGGTGGCGCCTTTTTGACATTTTTGCCTGAATTTAGCGTTTTTGGAGTTGTGACAAGTTCTCTTTTGCAGCATTAAGTAAGAACCCCACCCACACCACTAAGCTATGCCGTGCGCGCATATTGTCTTTACGGGCTTGATGTTCTAATAAGCACTTGGCCTGTAACAGTATATGTATTTAATAGTTGTGATCCTAAACAGAATAGGTTGAATCTAATGTGCTTGCTAAAGCGCTAAGGAACATTTAGGCCGTTTAAAGTTTTAAAGAGAACCAATATTATATTATTAGATCTCGTTGTTTTAATTTGTGTGTGAAGCTACATAAAGGATTACACCATTGAAAAATAATCAAACTTTTCATATTTTGTATAGACGCTTAATCTGAAAATTGTTTACCATAATAGTACCATAAGCAGCAATGCTAGTCCGCAACTTAAATAAGCGAAAATTTAAACAAACTAAAACAGGCGTAATAAAAAGTGACACACCACATAAAAAAAATAACGCTTCAAGCTTAATATTCAAAGAGTTCACATTCAATCCTAGGTCCAAATAATGTTAAGTCCAAAAATAACTGCAATCATGTATTAAAGTGAGAAGGACTTAAGTAAAACAATCATTAAACCGATACATTTTACATATACGTACAAGTTAACTAAAAATAGAAAACGTTTAATTAATAACTTGACTAATGCTTACCTGTTACATTATTGCTGCAGGAATTTCCATCTTACCTACCAAACTGAACCGAGATTCCTAGAGTCAAACTGCGATCATGTGACTTAAACTTGTTTAACTCAGGGCCAGATGAATATGAATATGATTTGAAACAGGCTATTTTATGTGTTTGTGCAGATACCGTAAAGCGACAAAGATCAAAAGGTAGAGCATGAACGGTTAATAACGTATTTAACTCAACTTTGACAATTTTGGACCTAGCATTCTTTTGGGGCACAGAATTGGAACTTTAAAAATCTTGTTAGATGTTTACTCTTGTATTGTGTACCAACTATCGAATTCTGGGCCGCTGACAAAAAAAAACTAATAAGACAAGTTTAAGTTTTCTATTTTAGGTTCCTCCATGACATTGATAGGATCCCTCGAATTGAAAATCCCGAAAGTCCTAGGAAATCAGTCAAAGATTTATCTTTTTAACCGTTCCTGTCCCTCTATTATTAATTACTAACGATTTTCAAATTGGTCCGAGAAATTTATAAAACCGTTATTATTTTATTGGAAGACCAGGTTGAAACGCTACCTTCGATATTTGAAGCTTATACAGTACAGAGCGACATGCCTAATTACGTAGGTTTATAACTTTTCTAAACATCGAAATACTCGCTTAGCTAAGAGATAATTTACAAGTAGATCCGTGGATCATCAGGTGGTACGCTAATACCTGAAAGGCTACAAAACAATATTGGCACGTGCTAGCAAAACAATTCCGTACTACTAGGACAACAAACGACCGTTCAATATCATAATTATTTAATAATGACGTTACGGTATAGTTTAAAATTTATAACCAACTGGAAGGATATCAAACAACAAAATAATGTTAAAACACTCAGTATTGAATTCCTTTTTTGATGGTTACATTAAAATCGGGTTAAAAATATTAACAAAAAATCGTCAAGCAATCTCATTAAATATTTATTTAATACATCAATTTCCGGAAACAAATACATTACTCAAAAAAAAAAAAAATTAAAGGGTACACTGCTTACTTGATCTTTAAAGAACATTCAACGTAAAAAAATTTACTGTAGAAAGAAATTGGGGTTACAGCTGATTATATACACTAAAAAAAAACACCTCCAATTCAATAACCTAAATACGTATATTATAATCAAATAAACATGAATATGCAGTGTGATATTACAAATGCTACACAAATTCTTCTTACATTCAATAAAATTCTATCGTTTAAGTTAGAATGATTCTAGCTAAATCATTCTCCTCGGGAGTTAATCGTTGAACGTTCAAATCTAACGATTTTACTAAAATACACAAATCAGTTTAGCGAAGTCCCCATGTACAGGAATAACACAAAGCAGGAATGAAATAAATCTCGCTTTCAAATTGAATTGAACCAACTACAAACTATTAGGTGAACTTTAATCAAAGCGTATTCGACCTTCAGCAAATACGAAAAAAAAATAAAAACTATCATTTTATTATAATTGTCAACAACTCATCCACAAATAGAAAACGGAAGTAATTACCTTTTCTTTCAGTCACGCCTCGGCTTCTCTAAACTCTCCCCCTTTTCTTTGTACAGCACGCGATGCAGCGCTAGACGACGGCCTTCTGTAGATGTTTATATGCCAGAACCCGTCGTCGCAACCACCTTCAAGAGCTTTCCAGTAGGAAATCACACGTATGAATTTATGAAAGTTTATTACAATAACGTACACTGTTTGACTTCTATTAGTTATATAGCACGCAAAATATTTATGTTTGCGCTTCGCTCATTATACATTTACTAAATATGTACACTTTTCTTGGACGTAAGTTATAGGTACGCAAAACTTAGTTATTTACAGCAATGTTTTTGTTGTTTGAGTCAGCCATGAACCTAACGGTAACCAGAGTTCCTGAATCAAACGTTCCTTTTTACCCGCACTAGGCGTAATTATCCCGGGGTGAAAGTAGCACTAAAGTTCTAACACCATCCTCTGCCAAGGTATTCTTAACGGCGTCAACTCAGACAAACTATACGTAATGATATTAGACTGCCGCGATAGTCGAAACTACTGCAATATCCCCTTTAAAGGGTTGACAGGAAAACCTACCTTAACAAAAATTCATTTATCGCGGTACAACACGCAAATTGACTACTGTGAGCGCTGAGCTCTCCCACTTACACTGGCTTCTGTGACTAGACTGACTGCAACATCAATTAGGGCTCGCCATCTTCAATTTAATTTCCCTTACCTCTGTATTAGCCAATTACAACATCTCCTTACTTTAGATTAACATACGCGCTAAGAACGATAGCCTTTTGGAACTGGATCAGAAAAGAATTACCTCATTCATCCAAACTGCGTCTCCACGGTACCTGGATCGGTTATCATTGAAACATGATCTATTTGTGACAAAAACACCTCTTCGAAAATGACCCTTAAAACTACTTATCTAGAAACATTACTCTTCGTTTGCCAATTAAAAGTTTATCTACTTCCACATGACTCGTTGCCGCCGTATGCTTTAAAAACTGTCAACTTATACTTTCTGCAAATAATTTCAATGCACGTAACCAATGATGCAATTCTATTTCCGCTAATTTCACTTTATGATTAAACGCAAACTCTAAGACTGATCAATATTTACAAAGAAAACGTACCAAAACGCAATTATTACGTGTGGGAAGTGCGACGTTAATAGAAACTTCCATGTATTAATGCTACCAAACCGGAAGAGTCTGTATCATTTATGGAATCTAAATTTTAATGAATGATAAGGACGCCCCAATCATCTTCAAATGAAAACAAAAACGCAATTTAACCTAATGTTTTCAAAAACTTACACTCTGACATGTTCAATTTTAATTATCTATACTACGTTTCTGATGCTAGATACCTATTAACCTTAAGGTTTGAAAATAATAACGATTATACGGTAGATTTTAAACACACGTGACAATATAAAACCATATCATTATTAGCTCTATGTTACTAAATGGAAGAACATCATCACATTTAATAAAATAATATTACATGCAATTATAGAATACTACCTGTTGTGTAGTGTTCATTGAGAAAAAGATTTTCTGTACATCAAAATGCAGAGATTTAAGAAATGTAGCTCGTTAATGAGAAGTTTCATTAAAATACAACGAAATTTGCTTTTTACTAATAACTTCTCTTTGCCTTTTGGGACAAATATAAAATTATAAATTGGATATTTTTATTTTGATTTTGTTGTACTAGCGAGTATACGTCAGATGTATAACTTTTAATTGGAATAAAAAAGGAATTTGAGCAAAGCGGAGTATTTTTAGATATGCTCAATTATATTCATTGAGCTTCATAAACATATATGTTTTAAATTGGTTCAGTTTATTTATTAGAGTGTGACTTGTTATATTACACTCTGTATTTTAGTATTGATAATTACTTTTACATACAAAACGTTTATTATTATTATACTTTTTATGATTGCTGGTTTTTCAGTTTTGTTTAAAAAAGTCATGAAATCACATTGTGTTGCAAAAAATTTCATTATTAGCGCAATAGCTTTTTTTTCTTTCTGCATAGTAATTTTTCTATCGATAAACTGCTGTTACCAATACATGTCTTGCATATTTCATGAAACAAACTGGTAATTGTGTTACATGCCATCCCCATTATTGCTTGTTTCAAACATGTCCGTATAGATATTTCACGAATGAAAACTATCGAATATTTTACGTGGTTCTTTAGTATTCGTATGATATGCAAAAGGTTTGTAGACTTGAATTTGAAGCTTAATAAAAAAATAACCATTAATCCGATTCGAATGGACTTGGTAACAAAGTTATTTAGTTCTGCGTTATACATGCGTGATAAATACTTTCTTAAATGCATTTTAATAACCATTACCTAATCAGTTATGAAAAACCTAATAATATTTAACGAACATAATATGTCGAAAACGAGTGCGTAGCACGAGTTTTGCAAATTATCAGTTAAACGAGCTTACCAGGTACAACGTTTTATCTAATTTGGAAAAAGTAACAATCTTTGTCCAAAACATGTCAATTTCGCAATTCTGTAATTTTAATATAATAAGTGATTCTAAAACGGATGTAAGTATGTTTTGATATTGAAGAAGGTGAGAATATGGCTATTGGATGTTTGATACTAGCGAAGTCAAAGAGTCGGTACCATTTGACCTACAACAAATTTGAAGATTGGTGCACGCAGAAGAAAGTTAAAACATTCAATGAAACTGTAATTCTTGCGTATTTTGAAGGACTTGGAACACTGAAATCTTTCACAACTTGGACGATCTATTCCATGCTGGAAACGGAAATATGTGTTAAAAAAAACATTAACATCTGAAACTAGATAAAATTAATTGCGTTATTGAAGAGACATTCTGCAGGATATTTTTATCAAAGAACACATTGAAAGGTTCTTAAAAGAAACTGACGACAAAAAGTTTTTATTGACAAAGGTATGACGACACATAATGGTTTGTACACATATTCTTTATATAACGAAATACAAGGTCCGCCAGTGAAGCGGGAACTTTCAAGTACTCAATTTTTTCAGAAAATGTTTATTTTAAAAACTTTTTTTACAGGTTTCAGTAGAGGAAAGTATGCCATTTTATGTCTTAAAATTAATTCCGCTCAAATGGTAACCATTGTCTTTGTAAAAACTCGTCGAACTTAGATTGAACATTTTCGGAAATTCGACGGAGCAGAACAGGTTGAATTCGCTCAATTTCTTGTTCGATGCTAATTGCGGTAAGGCTTGTAGTCTATTACTCTATACCCTGCTTTTCAGAAATCCGCAAAAATTCGTATGCCGAAGGATCAAGAGATTTTTCGGCCAAATTGTTTTTGCCAAAAGTCAATGTTTCCATGACTTGATTATTGTTTGACGATTACTGACATTTAAACAGAAACATGGAGAAGTGGTCAGGCGTTCAGCGTGCATTTTGCGTAAAGTCGTTTTATAAAAATGGTGAGTGTGTGACTTCGGTACAACGATTGTTTCGTAATAATTTCAATGTTCCACGACATGGAAGTGTGACTTCTGCTCATGCAATTATACAGTTGGTAAGAAAGTTTGAAGAAACTGGTTCGACATTAAACTTGAAGCATGCAGGGGCAATAAGGTCTGTAAGAATGGAGGAAAACATTGATAGAGTGTGAGTAGCATTAACACGTAGTCGACTGCGTTATACAGTAAAACATGCTTCTGCACTAAACACTAAACATTAGCGACACATCGTTACGACGAATTTTACATAAAGACTTATCTTCCCTCCCTTACAAAATTCATGTGATCCAAAAGTTGATAGATGGTGATATGCTTGTTCAGAGGATTTTCAGCGAAGAAATATTGTGACGTGTACATAATGAAGAAAACTTTATTCACCACATGTTTATGTCAGTTGAAGTACATTTCCATTTAAACGTATATGTAAACAAGCAGAATAGTCGGTATTGGAATGACGAAAACCCAGGAGAGGTACACCAAAAGCCATTACATAGTCTGATAGTTACAGTGTGGTGTGTAATTTCATCATCTGGTATTATTAGGCCATATTTTTTCCAAGACGATAGAGGGGACACCAAAATTGCTATGAATATCAATTATTTTCAGCAGGACGGGGCTACAAGTCATACTGCTCACGTGTCTATGACTGCTTTAAGGGAACTTTTCCCGGGCCAACTAATTTCCAAACATGGTAACATTTCATGGCCTGCAAGATCCTCTGATATTTCAGCATGTGATTTTTTCCTCGGGGGATTTCTGAGAGCAGGATATACAGTAATAGACCACAAACCTTGCCAGAATTAGCAATAAACATTACACAAGAAATTGAGCGAATTCAACCTGTCCTACTCCGCTGAGTAATGGAAAATTAAAAATCTAGATTAGAAGAGTGTTTACACAAAAAGCGCTCTCACTTGAGCGGAATTATTTTTAAGACATACGTTCCTCTGCTCAAACCTGGAAAAAAGAGTTTTGGTAATAAACATTTTCTTAAAAAAATTGTGTACAATTTCCCGCTTCACTGGCGGACCCAGTACTTTCGTTGGTAGCAATGGTAATTGGAGTTGCTGGATCTTGCAGAAAATGCGAACTAAAAACTCTGCGGGTGCAATACGTCATAGATGACGAAAATATTTTCAAAATTACCATTCCGGGAATGAATGTTTTTGGAGTGAATTTGATTGCTCTTGTACGAAAGTACATAAATTTATGTCCGAAAGTTACTAATGCGAAATATTTCAGCGAGAAATATGGAGTGCAACTAGTAGGCATTAATACATTTGGAAATTTACCACGTACAATTGCTACATTTCTTGGACTACAAAATGTGTCAGAATTTGCAAGACACTGCTTCAAGAGTGTCTTTCTACTGGCGGATTCAGGAGCAGCCATATTGAAAATAAAGCAGCATGTGGGCTGAAAGTCAAATACTGTGGCCAAGGGTACAAGTGTCTTCGATCAATAAGAAAATAAATTGGCAAATACGTTTTGGGAAAACAACAGAAGACGCGAATTCGCAGAAAGAAACGTCAGTTTAAGAAATTGATCTGCTGCCACCAAGTTCAGGAATCAATTTTCAACATTGCATTTACCATAATATTGTAGTTAATGTTGTTTCCAATGTTTGGTATTGCAAGTATTTGATTCATTACATCACTAGTGATGAAATGAAAGACAATTATAAAAAAAGTGACATTACATAACGTCAAAAATGTATGTAAAATTTGATTTTCATAAAGGAATGAGATAATAACCATTACCGGGCTCACACGATGCAACCGCCCATTTTTCGAGGTTTACGGACCCAAATAAAGCAAAACCAATACGAAATTTTACTATGATGTAAATTGAACTTTTCTTAAGTTTGTGAAATACTATTTTAAGATTTTGATATTTTTTTATGGTCTTTGTAAGAATCTTCATTATCTGCAACGGAAGGTCGCTCGAGTGTTTGGCTGAGATGACTGTTTTCGTTGTGATATTAATAACTCTACAAGGGTAATTAGAGATGAAAATTATATGTTTGTTGAAAACAATTTTTTATGTATTGGTGTTTTAGTACGGCGAAAAACGTGCTTTTGGCTGATAGTTGAGTAGAATGTTAGTTTACCCGTTCTGGGCGAGTATACGAGTGTGTATCTGTGGATCGAAAATTATAAATATTATAAATTAATAAAAAATTATGATTAAGCTTTTTTTTCAATAATACATTAACTAATGACGTTGATAATAAATTTGCAATTATTTGTGAAGCTTAAGTGATTATGGGCCTCTTTACAATTAGTGGCACAACTTTTTTGAAGTAGTGAGACACATAGGACATGCATTAAACATTTAACTCATTAAGTAACTATGGAATTATGACAAATATCACCCTGTATAAATAATTTCAGTTCGTAAAAGCACAAATATTAAAATATAACGTGGAGCACTCTGCGAAAGTGCAAAGTTCAGAATCTTAAACAGATGTTAAAAGAAAATGATTTACCCACCTTCTGTCAAGACGAGGACATATGTAGCTATTAAGAACCCTTTTAAATCCGCCACAAAACGAAACTAAAATATTTAGTCAGTAGAAATTTTGAAGTATACATAAAAAAACCAGAGTATCACTGTATTGTAATTTCACACTTATTAAAAAATTAAAAAATATTTCTCAAAATGTCTGATTTATAAAAAATGGAAATGGCGTTCTACAAAACGAACTCAAGAACATCACCTGGTCCCTTTGACCAATAAAAATGTTCTCAATTTTGTATTATTGTCCAACCAGGATTATTACGTGCAATGTTGACAGATTTCTCCCCCCGTGCCCAATATGCGTAAGAAATTCTCAAATTCAAATGTTAAATTAACACATTACATAGTGCGATTATTTGTTATTAATTTATAATTTGCTTTGTTCTATATCTATTTCACTTAGCTCATTCTCTTGTCATGTGAATGCCATTTAGATAAAATTCTATCAACTTTCCTGTTTCGTTTTGGTCCATTTTTGGCGGTTGCCGATTTGTCAGGATACCGCCCAAGTCGTAATAAGATTAGCGTGTATTTGATTACCGTTAGAATTTTGTCGTGATGCCGTGAATTGGGTTACCGAATTGAGTAAGTAACATAGGCTAATTTAAGTCGTACTAATTAAAATTTAAACAATGTATATGGTAATGAAGTGTTAATGGCCGTTTAATAACAGTTACTCCATTTTGGATTAATAGACGTGGTATGATTTAGTGAAAAGGGTAAGATCATCTTTTGTTTTTATTGGTGATTAATTAAAACTAAGTAAGAGCGCCTTGAACGTTTAGTATTATTTTTTTATGTCTGGTTCCCACTATTACGAGGTTATGATGTTTCGTATTAGAATCTGTAGCTTAGTTCCTGTTTAAATGTGTAATTCCGATGAGTTACTAAGTCTAAGATTTTGATTTCACGGTTGCTTGCATTATTATTATTGTGTCCTGATATTCTGCTTTTCGTGCTTTGCGATAAATCGGAGTTTGAGGTCTTGATGATACTGTCTGTGTCTTTGTTGGTACGCCTAAGGAGGCGAAACGTAATTGTGGACTTCTCATTGGTTCAGATCTGTTTACATTAGCAGATAGTGGTATTGGAATCCCACCTAGCATTTTATCGCTTATATATCTTACTTTTGGAGTACCTTAACCTGGCACAAATTAGTCAATGGGCATTGTTTTGTATCGTTACTTCTTCTTTATTTATTTACTCAAATATGGAATATCAATAGGATCTTTTACGTGTAATTTGGTTGAGTTATATCCTGAAACAATACAAATATTTTGAAGACAGTTTGAGTTAAATTCATCATCGTTTTGAGTAAGTAAGTATATTTTGCAACGTATTTTACAGGTTTGAGTCACTAGAAAGGTGAGTAAGCAGTTCGTTTCCTGTTTTATGTGAACAATTATACCGTATCCATGATGTTAGAAATTTAAAAGCTGGTGGCGCAGAGTGACTTTTATATTTTGCCGATTTTTGTACTTTTTGTTGAGCTGCAGCGAGAGCCCTATTAAATAAAATATTAGATCGTGAGTAAGAATCAGGAGCCAGAACTATATCGGAAACCTGCATCCTTTACCATATAAAGTTTTTTAGGATGAAAATGTTTTTAGAGTATCCGTTAGTATAAATTGACAATTAACCATTAACCCTACTCTTTTAAAGCCATTGATTTCTTAGTTGGAAGTGATACTGAATGCGTCCTGTCACTTTGAACAAAAATCATTCGCAAGTTTCTATTTTAGGCCTACTATTATTTAATTTCTATACCTTTATCTGACATTATAAACCATGTCAAACATTCCAAAGTACTATCGTACGCAAATGAATTGCAAGAGTTTTACATATTATGAAAAGTTTAAAGCTTATGAAAACAAACTGGTGTTGTCGATGTAATGATGTGTCGAATAAAATCTCTGAATTAATGTAGTATATGCAAAATCATTGAATATATCAGATAATGTTTTACTCATAATCTACTTAGTGCCAATTTATTATTTATCTTGGTTTAAAACTGATGCCTATACACTCTCTATGTATTCGTATTAATGCATGCTCACCACTCGTCATAATTTGATTTTCTTTTTAAATGCTATAACGCGGTTGGATTGTATATAAAATTACATAATGCAAGATTATGAAAACGTCAACTGAAAAGGTACTTTTTGAATTGGGATCAAATTAATGTATTATTAAAATGCTTATTTTTTTGTGCATGTAATCGTGTATTTTTATCAATTTTTCACGCAAATTTAAACGATTCAATAACAATTATAGTTGTTTTCTTCAAGTAAATGGTAATAGTTGAAAC
Organism: Vesta saturnalis; assembly: GCA_036346205.1. Lineage (NCBI taxonomy): Eukaryota > Metazoa > Arthropoda > Insecta > Coleoptera > Lampyridae > Vesta > Vesta saturnalis. Next base: position 2,665,596 of record JARFJB010000862.1, read on the forward strand.
ATTAATTAGGTAGGCAAAATAATCCCTGGCTCTTGTTTGTTTGTGTTTTGCAATCTTTTCTTATGCTTTCCTACCCCTGCATACTTTTTAAAAGTACTTGTCTTCCTTTTCTTTTATCATACACTCTACTGCATAGAGTCAAGTTTTACGATGCTTACCAGGTCCGGCCTTACTTCACCCACATATATCTGTTTTGCTAACCTTGTGTTGGTGATTCTTTCCATGTGATCAAACCAACGTCGTGTACTGCTTGTATACCTATCAATCATCGGCTTTTCTTCGCCACATTCCTTCATTATATACTCATTCTATATCTTATCCGTTCTTGTTTTGCCGCATGTGTTTCTCAGGAATCTCATACCCACGGCATTTATTTTGCTTTCGTGCTTTTATTGACGTACCCATGTCTCACTTCCATACAGCAATGACGGAACAAGCACGCATTGCAGATTACGCATTTCGTATCTACGCTCATGCCTTTGTTTTTCATTATCGTCCATATACTTCCAATCACCTTCCTTCCAGTATTGACCGGTCGTTCAATCTCGCCGTTCATTGTACCTTTTGCAGTGATCAATACACTTGGTCCACAATGTCATCATACAGGGTAAATACTCTACTCTCCTTTTCACCTGGACATCACAATTTTTTTCTTTTATTAACGTTCACCTTTAAGTCCAGGTCGTCACAGACTATATCGAACTTTCTCACAGCTGTTTGTAGCTCATTCTCATTCTCGCTTAATCATACTGTGTCATCTACATACACCAGAACTTGTACGTCAACAACTATTATACCATTTGTATGCATGCTTGCCTAACACATTTATCCTTGTATACATTGAACAGCCACGGTGACATCACACTTCCATGTTGCACCTCCTCTCACCCTTTCACTGACCCGGCTACCGTTATATACTGCCCTTATTCTGCTTACTAGCTATTTACTTACGCCATATTCCTACACACGTACAGTACGCTTAAACACTTTTCGATCACCTGCTGGAGCGCGACCACCTGGTCAACACATCCTCTCCCTGGCACGAAGCCACCCTGCACATCCCAAATCTTAGTTTTGGTAGTTTCACATGCTGTATCAATCAGTATTTTTACAAATACTTTACCAGGTATACTGAACAGACTTATACCTCTATAGGTTTTGCAATCACTCTTGTTCCCTTGCCCTTATATAGTGGTACAATGATCGTGTTCTTCCAACCACTCGGCGCTTTTCCACACTTAAGACATGGGTTGAATAATTCACACAATCTTCGGGCGAGCTTTGCACCTCCAAATTTTAGCATTTCACCAGTGATGTTATTTACGCCTGCTTTTTTACTGTTTTTCAACATTTCTACCCTTTTCTTTGTCTAATTTAACCCAATATCCTCCTCAGTTTTATTCGCTATCCCTTCCATATTCTCGTTATTACACTCTACAGTCATATTTTCTTCATTACCGTACAGCTTTCCGAATACTCTTCCTAGAATTTCCTCACTTCACAATCGTCCCATACCATTTGATTGCTCCTGTTCACCACTCCCGCAACGTTCTGTTTTTGGCCACACTTTGTATTTTTGGCCCATTAAGGAAGAGTTTCTTGGTTCCCTTAAAATGATTCTTAATTTTCTCTCCTTCCACAGCGATCACTTTCTCTTTACTTATTCTCACTGCCTCCCTTGTTTCTCTGTTTCTTAATCTGTACACTTACATAATCGCAGCAATATTTGCCATTTACGCGTTTTTTTCTTACAGACTGATTTTTTATCCATTCATACGACCCAGCACATTTTTTTGTGACAAACATAGTCTTTGAAGCTTATTCACGCACTTTCAATGTCATTATCTTTTATTTATTTTTTCCACACTGTTTCTTTGAGTTTCAGCTCTCTGCATCTGCATATTTGATTATCGCACCATTATATCTTATCTACCATAATTCTGGACGTTCGCACTCCGTTTGTTTTCTTACTCCAGATCCACTTTTGCTAAACAGATTCTCGATACAACCAAAAAGTGGCACGATCCATACTCCGATCCGCGCATTACTTTTGTATCTCTCACCAGGTTTCTAAGTCGTTCACCATACACTATCAAGTCAATCATGTTTTTAGATTCACTTCTTTGCCATGTACATATATGTACATTTTTATACTTAAACCACATATTAGATGCAAACAGGTTTCTCTTCACACATGTGTTCACCAAACGTTCACCATTCTCACTGATTCTAGTCTCTGAACTTTCCTATGACGCGTTCTCTCCGCAGACCCATCCATCCTTTGATATTTACTAATATCATCACTCTTTCGTGTAGCTTCGTTCAACACGTTCACCGGTGCATTGCATGCAGCGAGAAAAGTTTTTCGAAATTCCACTTTCATTTTAACCCAAATTACCCGGAGGATGCCAGTTGTCAACTCAGTGTCAAATCAGTGTCAACTTGAGCCGATAGTGGGTGGTGGTGGGTGGTGCTCGTGCGTGCGTGCGTGCGTGTGCTGCGTGCGTGCGTACGTGCTCGTGTGCTGTGTGTGATGTGTTGTGAATTTTGCTTTTACCAAAGGGTAAGCTACACGTTTTCTTTCAATCCAATTATAATTTTAAACTTCTTTTAGTAGATGGAATCTTCGCACTAAATATCACTAGCTATACACTAAGAAGGAAAAAAACAAAACGTAAAACTTCTTGGAGCTGGACTTACATCATATAGGTAACACCTATTGTCAGAGTATTATTTTGTACTTATTTGTACAAGTATTGTAGCTTCTTCTTCCTTCCGGTCTTTCTTGCTTGCTTCTCGTTACACGTTTGAACTAGATGTTCGAGGTAGCATCGTTCTAACCTGTACTCGCCTACACACATCGTAATGAAGGGTGAATCTTGCGGATAGCCACAGATAACAGTTATTTACTCACCGGATAAGGTCAGGCTATTCTAATTATATTATGCTTCCCTTATAACAATGCAAAAGTGGACACGGTAGATGTTTATAACAACAACACTGCCTTTTCCGTATGTAATGTATCAGTTCAACTTAAAAGTGTGCTTTAATAAACGATACCTCCATAGTCAGCAGGAAATAGTTACCTTATTAAAATTTTCAACAATTGGCTCTTGTAACGTGTAGTGTGACAGATTTATTAGAATTATTGAAGATGTCACCTTTCATGTGACAGTGACGTACACATTCTGTCAAAAATACGAGCGTAATGGCCAAGAATCTCAATCAATAATTTCATTAAATATGCAACAGTAGTACATGTATGCGCTATAAACTTTACACTAACTTTAACACACCAACTGTTTGGTATCGTGTACATGTTTACAGTGCAGTTATGGCGAAAGGTCAAACAGGTATAGGGTGACTTTCATAGTAACCGCAGGCATAGTAACTGAACTGAAATTTTGCTCAATAGAGATCAAACTCCTGTTTTTCCCACTAAAAAATAGAGAGTAAAACAAGGTATTATTTAATGATTATGGAAAAAATAATATAAACGGGTATACTTACTATATATATATATTTTTTAACTTACTTAATTTCAAATACTTCTATTTAAATTAGATTGCTCCCAATGAGATTTATGGTTCTCATGCTACTTGCCGGACTTGCTGTTATTTATTTGAGGCAGAAAATGATTTAATTATTTTTAATTTAGATTTTCGATTATAATTTAGAGCTAGTTATTTGTTTTTTATTTATACTTTAGATTACGGATTCAATCTACTTATTTATTTCTTATCATTTAAGCTAATAAAATGCATATTTTTATGACTATGATTATGTTTGGGTTTGTTATTGAAAAGGGTTTATTGCAGGTATATATGTTAAGCTTGTACAGACCGCTTACTTTAATCTTAAAAATTGTACACTTTTATGAATTACTTCTGGCATGTCTTGTTATTTACTCTACTATTACAAATAAGTATTTATGATAGCTTTATATATGCCAAAACACTTAATTTACCTTTTGTATTATAAAACTGTAAAAATTCAATGTTATTTTGTCATAAGGTGACTATTTACTGTTTCATGTTTGGTATAGTTGGTCTGAGCGCTTATATTTGTAACTTCTAATGTGTTCTTTGCATTTAAGTCCCTTAGTGTTTGTTCAATATAAACACTATTACGCGATGTGCAGTTCGATTTATAAACACCTGATTTTTTTTCTGATATTCTTCCAGGACATGAAATTGACCTGTATTTATTTTCTTTCGATGTTGTGTTAAGTGGGTAAATGTTTTTGATAGATTTGCACTTATTCGAGTAATTAATTCTTATGTTTAAATCTAAAAAATTAACGGTTCTAATTTGTTCTTTCTCTAGTATACATTTTAAGGTAAGTTTTAAATTGTTAATATAAATTAAGAAAACTCATCAATGAAATCTGATGAACTATCCAAACATCCCAAAATATTATCAACGTAACGAAACCAACATGCATTTTTTCCTAAACACTTAATTCAAAAATTTGTTCATAACTGTTCATAATGACATTGGCTAAAATTCGCGAAATCGGACTACCCACAGGTGTACCTTTTTTCGTAAATTAATTGTGTACCGTAATAATTGAATTTAAAATTGTTTTCATTAGCACAGATAAAATAATCGAGTTAACTACATTCTTGTAAGTAGTTCAACATTATTATTAAATATAATATTATTAGTAAATGCATACATTCAGTTTAATTGCTAAGAAATTGTTAGGTACTTGGATATATTGGGTATGTTGGGTTTGTGATTTTTATGATAACGTATAGGTTTGGTGCTTATGAATTCTTGTTTAAAATTTGTTGTTTTCGAAATCTGTAAATCATATATTGCAGTTTTATAGCTTTGTTTGACATCTTTTTGAAATATTTTTGTACGGTCTCTACTTAAAATTTCAAAATTGTCGTTAATACTAAAATCATTAGCTCTCTGCAGAGAGATAAATATTTACAATAATTACCAAAGCGTTACCTTTATTTTCTTTAATAGAAATTTTATAAAATACATGATATTGAGTGTGATATATTTGACAATAATGTTAGACATACTATCAATTGCATCAAACATAGAAAATACACCAGACAAAGAAATAAAATTCCAAAATTTATACAAAACGACACATACCATCAACAGAGAACAAATGTAAATCAGAACAGTCCCTACAATTTTCACACAACATTCGTAAACTTGTCAAATGTTTCTTGGTATTTTTGCCCTTTTCCTATATTTTATTTTATTTTTGTCTATGTCAGCGCAATGCTTTGGTAACTTAACATACTTGATTAGTAAAGAATCTACTGCAAAGCGTTGGAAAACTCATTAAAGAACTTATGTATACCAACAGTTAAAATTCATACAATTCTGTATTTTTTTAATGAAAAAATGTCCAAACCTATTTAATCCGAGATTTTGTTCTTGCCTGTTTGTGGTTTGGATGTCTATACCGGGTGAATGAGACCACTCGTATCAGTATTTTTTTTAAGGAACGGTAAGTCGTAGAGAGTTGGTTTAAAAACATATTATAAACCCCATAATAAAACATTGAATGGTGATGATATTATTTCTCGGAAAAGTCAACATCCTGAATAGTTTTCTCCAGAATGTCTCCAAAATTTTAAATGGCACTATGTGTCGAAAAAGGTATTGAAAAAGGTGTTGAAGATCGTTAAAAAAGAAGAAAGTTTAAAAAAAATGTATTTTATTACTCCCACCCCTTTTAAGTAACATTCGACTAAAATTATTATATTTGAAATTCATTGTGTTCAAAATGTCTTCCATTTAATGCAAAGCACCATTGAGCTCTTCTAGTTACACTATCAGTGGCTCTAAGTACTTCTTCAATTCTTAATGAATGGCAAGCATTGCGAATTCTCAGCTTCATATCATCTCTCTTTGTTGGTTTTTCTTTATAAGTAATATCATTGATCCGACCCCAAAGGAAGAAATCTAGGGGCGTAGAATCTGATGATCTTGGCTGCCACGCTACTATGGTTCCTCTGCAAATCCATCTGTTGGGAAATAGATGATTTACTGTGTTCCTGGCGAAAAATGAAAAATGATGTGGGCAGCCGTCTTGCTGAAACCATATTCTTGCTCGCGTTAAAAGAGGGATATTCTTGAGTAAGTTGATCAAGTCGATACTTAAAAACTCGTCGTATCGTATCCCATTCAGAGTTTCTTCGAAAAAATAAGGGTCTATGATATTTCCTTCAAGTATACCACACCACGTATGCCACACCAAAGATGTTGATTGTCAATAGTTTGTAGCAGTAAGGATTTGTCTGCGACCAGTATTGTGCATTGTGAATATTGACTTTTGCTTTTAAAAGTAGCTTTGTCAGTCCATAAAACTATCATAGGAAAATGTGAACATTTATTTATCAACCAATTACGAAAAATGATTCCAGCTTAAAAAACCATTCTCATTTAATTTTTCGATTTCCTCGATTGTATGTTGGTTGCACCTGCCCTTTGGTACAAATACGTACTGCAAATCTCCGAAAAACATTTAAGGATTCACGGGCACGTTGAGGATATCTTTCCGCATACATTGTTTCAGTCGCTCTGTAATTTTGTCTACATCCTCCCAAAACCATTAACATATCAAACGCTTCTAAATTTGAAAACGGCATAATCTCACTAATTTAACTCACTTTTTAAAGAAATTAATCTTTACAAACACATATCAATAATAAACAATAAATTATCAATTTAAACAATGGATGATTCCACGATAGGTTAATAATACAACAAATGCAATTATTGACATTAAAGCATTATTAAATTCGGTAACTGAATCTTAAAATCCGACTTTTCCAGTTTGTTTGTAGTGGACGTAAAAGGGGTGAAAGTAATAAAATAATTTTTTCTATAAACTTTCTTCTTTTTTAACGATCTTTTCGATAATACCTTTTTCGACATATGGTGCATTCAAAAGTTTGGAGACATTCTGGAGAAAACTACTCAGGATGCCGACTTTTCCGAGAAATAATATTACCATTCGATTCTTTATTATGGGGTTTAATTTTTTTTTAAACCAACTCTCTACGACTTATCGTTGTTTAAAAAAATACTGATACGGGTGGTCTCATTCACCCGGTATGTTTCAAAAGTTTCTCGCTGAATACTAACACAAAAATAATTTGACCTTGAACAGTTTCATATTATCAAATTGAATGCTATAGTTTAAACTATTTAACGCATGGTCTGCTACGGTTGACTTCTCTGCTTGATTTAATTTACATCTCATACGTTTTTTACGCCTAGTATCAAAGCTAGGTTTTGTGGTTCCAAAAATAAGTAATGGATTTGAAGCATCGTTAGGTGATCTTAAATGTTTTTTAAAGTTTCTCCAAACGTAGTTCTAGTACTATACTTATTTTATACCAATACATTATAAACAAATAAACCCTTAGTTACCGTAACTGTAAACATGTTCATAACTCCCTAGCGAGTTACAGTAGGGAATTATAGATCTATAACTCCCTTTAATGTATTTTGACAAATATTTGCAAACTTATCAGTTGATATGTCCATGGTAACAATGCCTACTTAATTTTTAAATGTTCGTTTAATTTTAATAACCAACAAAATTTCGTTTTCATATTTCATTTATAATGAAATATGAAATAAAATTATTTATCTATCACGTAAGTTATGCATGTTAATAACCTCGGGCAACTTAAAATCCCTCGAGACTAACCGCCCTCGAGGTTGCAATTCGTTGCCCTTGGTAATTAACACCCTCATTACTCCCTTGATATATAAATAACTATTAACTAATATTTTTTCAATTTTATCTGTAACCCAAGTGCGTTAAGTTATCACAGTATTGCGTCGATTTTACATATACAGTTAGAATTAAGGTAAGATTATATTATTAAGATGAAAAATGACATTTTGTTTGACGAGACTACACATACAGCAAATAATTCAGCGTGAGTACCACAAAGTCATATTCACTTGAAATAAAATCTACTGTCTTATACATTGTATTTATTTTATTTATTAATATTTCACCATTAAACGTTATGCAACTGAAGAACGGGGTAAATTCTATCAATATTAATGTTAATAAATAGATGTTTAATAATTATATCAGAATTAATTTTTTTATTGTGCTTCTAGGGTTTATAATAGAGTCTAATCATCAACCTGATGAACTGCAACTTTTTATTTTGATAGTTCAGGTGCCAAAGTTTTCACTTATGGGGTTTTTGAAGCTAAAACTTATTCTTTCTTTGTTTAGATCTAAATCGTTATAAAATACTATTCTGCATCTTCTACAAAACTCTGTAAATTCAAATGTTATTAAACAGTGTAATAGATTGTAACATGTAAAAGAGGTTAGCGTTACAAGTTAATTCACCTGGTTAAGGTTGGCTTCGGCTAGATGTAGGACGAGAAAGTGCCCTTATTCTGTAGGTTTGATGTTTTATTTTTTCATACGTAGAACATACGAATAACCCCGTAGGTTTTACCAAGGTTATCTTAAATTTGCTTTCAACATTACCCACAGAACTTATAAAAAATCAATTCAGCACACGAAATCAAAACAGATTTGTTCGCAGTAATGTCTATAATGTGCATGAATTAACATTAAAAAGATTCAAATATGACATAAAACCCACCATCGACTATTTGCAGCAGCAAAACTACTAACAGAGTGGTTCTAGCTCAAGTCAGTTTCAAAATGAAAGCGGTGTGGTTCACTCGTTTGTTTCTTTTGAACTGATCGCTTATTACCAGATTGTATCCACACCGAACTATGAACTCAAAAGGGCTGTATACATATATTATACCTATTTATTGCACTTGCGTTAAGTTTGCCGAGAAAATAAAGATACGTGTTTAGATTCAAGAAGGAAAGGGATCTTAATGTCCTATACAACGTGAAAACAAAAGGAAATTTTATTTATTTTAAATTATTCTAATGTTTTAAAGTTCCTGCCTGACTGGTAGGTCACAGTGGAAAGCACCTGGTTTTATACAGCTACGATAACGAAAATTAGCCTTGGACAGGTGTATTCGACGATAAGAAAACAGGGTGAACGATTCTGATATACCTGTATTGTATAAATAATTCATGTTTTGTCATCGATAAATGTAACTTTGAAACCTATCTTTTATGAAAGACCATTGTAATGAACCTATCTAATTGTTACAGGATTTTATTAACCAATGGTATTCTATCTATTTACAGCATAATGTTAATTACTGGGAATTGAAATAGACTACGTTGGGTAATTGACATTTTACGGTTAGAAGCTTTTGGGGTTTTATAATTATTTACTTCTATGAAAGAAAATATGAATGCTCTCGTTTTGAATACGCTGGGTGCGAAAACGACTGATACATTGACCGTTGGTATACGCTCTGCGCGACTGTCCGAGATAGCGATGGTAATAGCTACATGGGGTGTCTCTAACTAGGGGCGGCTTTAATAATAATACTAAGTAATCCAAACCTTCGGGAATGTTTAGTTTTTAGAATTGTTTAACAGATACAGGATACACTAAACATTTATGCTAAGTACGGTATGATTAAAGGCGGATTACTTCTTTAAATCTGGGTCATCGCGCCTTTCGATTTAGGACGGAAAGCGGTTTCAGGACTTCTATTAAGAAGTAAGCGAACTGTCTCGCAGTGGGCGAGCAGGTACCAAAGCGGTTTCGGAAGTTCCAGTGAGGTCGATTTTTACTTAAGGTTTTCGTAATTTACGAAACTAGGCCACCGAGATGTGCTCTAATTTCCGGCGTCGTATTGCTTTCGATTTGTAGTTTTCCTGCACGTGGTTGAAGTACCCTGGAGCGCCATGTTAGAATGAGTTTGTGTATATGTGTTGAATATCAATTAAAGCGCTTTGGGAGGTAACTCGTTGTGCTATTTAATTGATACCTCGGTGATCGTTGGAATTCTTTCCGATGGAATAAGTAAAGACTACATTGGAAATATCCCCTAGCGTGCCGTCGTTTACTAGCGTATGTGTAAAGTTGTGTAATTAACTTACATGCAGATGGCTAGAGGTTTAAGTAAATAAGTCTAGGAATAAATGAATACGCGCTGAGTCGAGTTCACTCAATGGAGAATGATGATGAAAAGACGCGGTCGGCCTGGGCTTTTAAAAGAGACCCATGGGACTGAGAGCATCTATAGCGCGTCTCACAGATTTATTAATCGCGGGGGGTGGAAACCGCTTCTGGCGGTGATTCTAACTCAGATATTGGTTGTTAAACTTGAGGAGAATCTGACGTAGAAAAACTCTTAACGCTTTTGAAACACCGTCGGAGGCGATTAATTTTCATTATTTGATGGTTTTTGCAATCTAATTAAAATTGGCTAATTAACAAATAATGAATTAAAAAAATGTTTGTTAAGGATTCTGGCTTTTTACAAGAGTACATAACAAAATACAGAAAACGTTAATTTTCAGATTGCAACAGAAAAGTAATATTTTAAAAGTGCTCGAAGAGTGGTAGAATGACAATTAATTTGTTCGATTAAGTACTTACAGATCGTTAATATTGAAATTATACAATTATTTTTCTGATTACTGATCTAAAGGCTAAGGTGAATCAATCTAGAATTATCTCGTGATATCATATTCTGTACTATAAATACGTTTGTCGTACGTTTTATATGGTAGTTTTAAGTTAATTAGTAAGTTTGTGTTTGAGAATATGCTTTTATTTGGTTGGTTATTATTTTAGGTAAGTTACTTTAAAGCAGATTATATGAAACCCGACGACTGCCGTATTTGTGCTCTTAATTGCTCTACACGTTAGTAAATGATGAAATGTAGACATTAATGATCTCTTTCCGAAGGTGTACATCGATTATGTGAACTTTTCTGGAGGATTGTCAACTTCTCAAATATTGTTATAAAATCTACTATGTAAATAAAAAGATTTAATTAACGTACTAGACTACATTTTTCGTACATTTATACATGCTGAAGTATATCTTTTGAGTTTCCATGTTGAATTTGTAAAAGTGTGCAATGTTAATTGGGTCCTCGGAAGTCAAATAATTGTATGATTACGAGGGTTTGGTGTATTTATTTTTTAGCAAAACATGCGAACGAGTTTGCTGATTCATTAATTACAAAACAAATGCTAACTTTCTTTGACTTATAAATTACAGGTGCTTGAAATAATAGTAAATGCGATATTTTAAATAACCATACTTAAAGACAGTTAGAATATAAGTCAATATTTAATTAACAAAATTAAAAATGTATCTCATTTGATGAGAGTAGCAACCATCTATAAATAGCACAAATAAGGTTGGGGTTAAGTTCACATTTTATTCTTGTTGGCTTCATTAGTTTGTAAATTGTGTATGTGGATATTTACTATTTTCATTTCTACATACGAAGGATGTTGCTGCGACTCGAAACTGATTTCTGTTGTAATGCAATTAATGCGAGAGTGGCATTCTAAAACAGCTACACAAATCTAGGCAATTAGGTTGTTGATTGATTGACGATTAAGCGAATTCGATCTATAGTTTTACAGCAAAACCATATGCGAATCCATTATTAAACACTGGTTTTGCTAGGGGTCTAAATGCGGTTCAATTATACTGTATACAGGATGGTTCTTAAGCATTGCGGGTATAACGTATTTCATGCACGCACTAATGATAATGCAGCATAAAGGATTTAAATATAAATACGATCTTCTTCTGGGCGATAAAATGAATGAGAAACGTTACGTTTACGAACTTCGTGCTCTACCTAATTCCAGTAAAATTGCACTACAATACTAGTGCAGATAGTGTGAAATTTTCTCAAATTTTTAATTAATCGTAAATTTTAACAAACATCTATACCTCACCTCAAAATTTTGCTCATAATGGGGAAAATGTAATAATGAAGGTAAGGTTATTCAATAGAGGTGAATAGGTTGAATTATTTTAAATTATTTCGCTATGTTTGAATTAATAAATTTTTAGAAATGTAGAAACTGCATTATACTGACTGAAAATGAATGTTTTTTGGCAATGGTTATGTATAGGGTGAGTGAAAATATGTACAAATGACTACATCAAATTTTCAAACCGTAACTAAACGAATAGGCACTAATGGCTGCATTTAACAACAGTTCTATTGCGATCGACAAATAAAATTTGTACAAGCATAGCCAAGTACAATTTATGTAACCTTTTTCGTAGGAAAAACACAGTTTGTTCGGTACATTAAATTATTTAAAAGATACAAGGTAGACAAATGTGGTATTTTATGTATACTTACATCTACATTTAGATACTGTATACTTCTATTTATTTAGTTCTAATACATAAGTGTAAATTTTAAAGTATATTAATAATTCACTCTTGAAAAATATACTCTCAGAGAATATATCCACAAAAATAAATCAAGAGAAAAAATGTTTCGAATTTAATATTAAACTTTTTCCCGTTATCTGTATTCTGTTTATTTAATACATTTTTTCCACATATTTTTCCAAATAAAAAAATCCGCAATTCTAATGGTTGAATTGAATTATAGGCATGTAAATGTTTATGGATAAGCAGAAGTGATGGATTTATGGATGTTACAGAACCGAATTCACATCATGTATCATGAAAATGTATATACAGCTTTATCGAAAACAGTATTCGAAATCTACATTCTTTACTTCGCATTTACACATACTTTTACGACGTCAACTCATTATTCATTTTTGTTAATGATAGGTTTATTATAAAGAAAATTCAGACACAAGAAGAGAAAAAATGGTTTGTTGATACTTTTAATGCAACCAAAGTTTTTTATGTTTGGAAAACGTATAAATACGTCGTTTTTGTTAGCTATAAATGGATAATAAAGTTTGATTATCCATTGAAATACAAACGCACGGAATGAAAACACTTCGACTACTACGATCCATAAATTCCTAAATTGTCCTACAGTGTAGATTGGACACATATTTCTCTAAAGCACATGCGATATTCATCAGTCTTGATCTCTTTTTGTTGCTATTATATTGGACGTTTATGTCGATTTAGATGATTTTCAAATATGTTTTAAGCTTTAAAAGTTAGAAGCTGTATAAATTTAGTTTTTATTAAATTTTTACTGAGATGGAAATCTGTACAATCTAAATAATAAAATTAATGATATTTCTAATGCATTATTGAAATTAATATTTATAAGCTGTATAGCAAATGGGATTACTTTTATTTTATTACTATAAAAAGGTAATTACTTAGAATATTTTGCTTTGTATAAACCTTACAAAGCCTTGTATAAATGCTATTCTGATATCGTTTCTCCACCTATTTTCTATTGCCTTCCGTTGGAAAAATGTTTACTCTTACTCTTTCTCTGTGAAAGGAAAAATAAAAAGTGAAAAGGTACTTCGATTTCATTAATCTGTATGGCTTGAATATGCCTAATACTAATTTTTAAACACTACAACTCTTCTAGCTTAGGTCAGTAACAATAGAAAATATCTTAAGGCAAAATACAAAGAAAATTTCCGTTATTGTACTTACACCGAATCGCTTAGAGAATTTGTCAATAAAAAGCGAAATTGCATCATATCACTATTTTCTAAAGTGATCAACAACATAGTTCTAAAAGTTCTAAAGTATGTTTTGCTATGATATGGGTCTGTGTGAATATACTAATACAAACACGTGTCCTGTTTTACACGTGTAATTTTACAGGTCATTTTTTATATTTATGTTTAGGTTCTTGATTTTCGTATTATGGAGGTAACGAAAATCATACGATACGTAGATATTCGATTAACATATAATAAAATGTGTAATACAGAAAAGGTATAATACAAAGCAGTTTTGAAGTTCTAAAGATTATGATTATTTAAATAACACAGCAACTAAAATCTCCGAAGATCCACGAAGTCTCAGTGAGGTGTATTTTAAGTTAAATTTATTCATCAGACAAAATCAGGCTAAAACATGGAGATGAAATTTATTTTACTTAATATGCAAACTATACTACTGTAGGCTTGCACCACTTTCACAAAAGATTGTCAAACTATATCTTCGAAACAGTACATACTATCGAGTTCGAATTTTTACGATAACTTCCCTAATAATTCTTCCCTAATAATTATAAATGCTAAGATTTTTCCCAGCACTGCCGTCTGAAGAGTTGGAGATACCAACCCCTATATTATATCTCCGAATGGGTACATACTATCAAGTTGAAGTTATCAGGATAATTTTTTACAGGCCAAATACTTATTAGAATATCAATCCTGTAAAGGAAATATGCGCGCACGGCATATCGGAGTGGTGTGGGCGGCGTTCTTACTTAATGTTGCAGAAGGGCACTTGCCATAACTCCAAAAACGTCAAAATCTGGTGAGATGTCAAAAGGCGACACCTGTTAAATAGATTTATAGCGGGAATCCGTCATGAACTACATCTTATAATGGCCTAACAGGAAACCATAATGTTCACACAAAAATAAAATACCCACCTCCCCGAACATTTTACTCCAACAATATTTACGCAAAGTAACATAATCCAAACTTACTAAATATTCCGCTAAACTTAGCGCTAAAATCATTGTCTCAAATATCAAACAAAACTGATCACTACGGTAATTAATTATTCAATTTAAAACGGAAACTACGTCACAACAAAACCAAGCAAAAACGTCGATATCGGGATGTAGTACCTAAATTCGAGAAAATACACAGCTGCCATAACAAATAAAATAAATTGGCTTACCTATCTGGTAAACTCAGACACTGCGGCGTCTACAATCGGTATGTCGATTTCTGTAAAAAATACATGCAATCATAAACAGTTGACCGTTCAACGACCGACTTACCGACTTACATCATTACGTTACTTTATAATCTAAAATTTCTTTTAAAGTGACTTATTACCAAAATCAAAATAGCAAACGCTCAAATCGAGAAATTCTCATTCGTCATTACGTTAAATCTTTCGTAAATAATCAAACACTTCAAAGAAGTGTCACTGCAAAGTTGTGCAAATTAACAGTTACCACAAACAAATAAATTACTCATAAACTTCGAATGAAATCCAAAATAACTAAACTTCTAAATTTTGAATAAACGTAAAGATATTAGGTTTGTGAGTAAAGATGAGAATTACAAAATATTTACACCTAAAAGAACTCAAGTTATAAACACTATACATTTACATTCAGAATAACCATAATTATGGAAAAGTAAACAGGCAGCGAAATTTCTAAGCACATGAAATGTAACTCTTAACTAAAATTTCTATAGTCTGATTGGGAATCAGTCCTGCAGGAACTCCAAAGTTATCTATTTTATATCCTAAATGTTAATTAACATCAAAAGAATAAAGAAAACGTCGAACATCTAAATTTTACAAATCTGGCAATACGTCATTTTATATAACATTAGCAATCAAAGCACAGTCCGAAATTGTTTACGAGTGAATATGCTTTATATATCGAATTGATATCTAAACGTTCCTTAATTAAACTTAAACTAACAGGCATATTCAATCGTCTAACTGAGTACAAACAAACATGTTATTAAAAGCACCAACACATAAATTTAGAAAAATATGTGGTTACCTTCACACAGCAATAAACAAACTACATTAAAGAGCTTTTGAAGGCTAAGTACACATCCATTAAAACGAAAGCATATTTAAACGAAGCTTCTTAAGCATTACATTTACAGCAGTTTATATCATTTTTTCGAAGTCGGCAGTGTACGCGAAAGCTATCATTTAACCAGGAACTCGTCAAAAATTATCCGCATAACCAAAATCCGATAAACAGGTCAACAGAACAAAGGTTCATCACTTCAAAAAAAAACGACTAGATTCAAAGGCACAAATTAGTGGTGAAAGGTTAGTATCTCAATTAGTTATATGATTTGTGTTAGGGAGAACTTTACTTAATTTCATTATTACGTTATTATAATATTCAAATTACATCATCACCACGTTTTGTTATTACAATTGGCACCGTTCAATGTGAGTTATTACAATTTGGCGTTGTTTATTGAAAGTTATTATAATAGTTGTAAACGTTCGCTACCTGGAATAGGATAGGTCAGTTTTGCAAGAAAATGTTTGTGTTTGAATGACTGCTTGTGTTTTAATAGTTTTTTATTTAACTAGTCCCCACCAGTTCCAAACGAATGTGTGCATTAACTTCCAGATATTTTCATACTTCCTCTATATTTCCTGAAGGTCTTGATGTCTTACCCAGTAGTCTTCTATATAGATCTGTGCTCGGTTGTGGCATCGTGCTTGGTTTCCTTCTTTTTGTATAGCGCTTTCAAGTTATCCTTCCATCTTTCGGAAATTTTTGTTTTTCACTTTTTTTTATTATGATTCACGCCTGATCCCTTCCCTTTCCTTCTATCAAGTGCTGCTCTACCCATTAATATCTTAGGCATTGCTTATTTCACTTCTTCGTTATTTATACCCTTGTATTCTCAATATTTCGTCTCCTCTTGTTTCTTACTCTATTGTATTTCGGTATTCATTCCAGGATCCCTACTGTCTTTTTTGTTGCTGTTTGTGCAATTTCGGTGCCTATTTCTTGTTAATACCTTTTCATTCACTTCTCGTTTCTAAGTTGATGTATTTCTGTTTAACCGTGTCCTTTTACATTAAATTGCCTGAAGTTTGGTTTAAACTAGTCTGTGGAGATTTGTTTATGGTGTATTATGGATGAAATTTATGTGTTTTTAAATTTTTATGAACACTAGACCGTGAAACAGGTATTTTTCGAATAGACTGAATAAAAATTATGGAAGCGTTACAAAAGATGATTTTTGCATAAAAACTGATTCCTATTGATATAAAAGTCCACATGTTTTTAGATTCTTGTCAAAATGTTTACTTTTTCGAGTTTTACGGGATATAAATTTTCGTTGGAACACTGTGGAAGTAAACCACGAAGTTAGTTACACTTATAGTAAATCATACGAAGAGCTAATTAAAAATTATCAATTTTTTAAATACGTAAATATAAAGTTTACTTGAACCTACGACATGTACTTTACTAGGGTACCGCTTTAACCAATTGAGCTGTCGGGATACAAGCCCCAATCGATGTAATTTTGTCCCTATCTATGTAGAACTGATATATATTCTAAATGGTATATTTAAAATTTATATCAGTTTTACATACACAAGAACAAAATTTACATTACTTGGAGCTTGTATCTCGACAGCTCAGTTTGTTAGAGTGGTACTCTAGCAAGGTATATGTCGTAGATTCAAGTCCTCGGAATAAACGTTTTATTTATATATTTCATAAAATTGATAATAATTTTTAATTAACTATTTATTTTTGAACTTATTCGTTCATAACAAAACTTGTAATAATTCAAATGAAGATCTATCTACACCTGTAAAACAAATATGCGTAGCCAATACCAAATAAAGGAAATATGATATAACGAAGGCAGTTTAAAAAAGATGTGATGTATTCGTTGTTTATACAGAGCTAGTATGTCCTGTTACCGTCTACATTATATGAAGTTTTTTCCGGAGGTTTTCCTCATACATACATCGCGGTATGATCACTGCGTGTATGTACATCACGTGCGGATATTTAGTCGAATGCTGGGGTGGAAACTTGCTCCTCATAACTCTAACTCCTTTCCTTCCGATTCGACTCTGTCCGAACCCATCCTTAACCCCATCATGTATACATGTGTGCATGTATGTTGGGAAACCATCGCAGCGGGGGGAGGAGCTTGGAAAGCTGAAACAGCCCGCCCCCCTTTGGAGAGGGTACGAAACACGTTGCCTTATCCTCTGCTTTCGTTGTGTAAAAAATAATTATTCGCACACCTACTAATAAGTACACTGCAGATTAATCCAGAAATAGGGAATGAAAATGTTATAATAAAGTTGGTAGGAAAGCAACTACGGTTATTTTTATTATTGTTATACAGGGTTGCTCATTAGTGCGTCAAAGTGAATTTGCGGCTAAGCTGTGCACAGTAGAAAAATGTGTTTTATAGAAAAGTTGCTTGAATTCAAGCACACTATAACCTAAAAATATTTTCGCATATACCAGTGTTCCATAACAGCGGTGCATAACCTATTTCACTTATTTTAAATGGAATGGTATATTTTTTACTGCGGATTTCGTTTCTACTATTAAAAACAACCACTTTCTATTAAACATATCGTATAGCTAAACTTAACCGTTTTTGAAATATTTGTACTTTTAGATAAAAAATTAACATTTTTCGTCGTAGTTCCAATTTATTTTGTGGTTACTACAATATCTATGAATTTGTAACTCCGCGTGCAATTGTGGTCGAACGTAACTAATTTGCTTTCTCAAATAAACACCAAAATTATTGATGTTAGTTCTAGGATCTCATTAAAATAAACAAACATAAAAAAAGTTCACAAATAGGTGTTGTCTAACAAACGGGTTCACAACTGAAATCACCTTAAAAAGAACAACAGTTCGTTAACCTAAAGACGTATAATGAAAACTTCAACGTCGGGATATTTACACAGGTTAAATTAAAAACAGGAAATTTACTTATTCGGCGAAGGTACTATAGCTAGTCTCTTTAGAACAGCCTTTCTAAAATCATTGTAAATTTTGTACCCAAATCAACAAAACAAATGATTATTCACACAAATTTCGTCCATTACGTTCTCGACACAAAATGTGTCAATGAAACATAATTACATAAAAAACCACTTAAAACAATGTTGTAATTTCGGAAAATTGAATACGTTTGCCATAAAAATTCTACACTAAAATAATCAAAATTGATCCACTAGGAAATCGCATTCAATCTTATGTACATACAAAACAAATAATACATAAAGGAAAAAAATACACAGAAATGTTATTAACGTTCGTCGGTCTTGAAAAGCAAATAAAACAGTAAATGCGTCATAAGTTTTACCTTCATTCAGGTTTAACTCCCTCATATGTTATACGAAACACATAGAGGAGACCTGGAGATTGACTTCGGTCATGGCGATAATAAGATACTGAGTGTGGTAGCTATGCTCGAAATTCCCTCGTGAAGGATACCGGGACGTCGACTAGAAAGCTAAATTGCAGTCGATTATCATCTCACTTGGTTGTACAATATATCACAGTCTATATATTTACAATTTATTTACAAACTTTACTATACGTTGCGTTACAGAACGGCTTAATTTGTAATATTATACGTTAACGTTAATTTAGCTATTTACTGCAAGTTAATTGTTATCGGCAAGCTGTGAACTAATGTTTGGCACTAGCAAAGATCGTTGATTTCTTCCGCATAAAGGCGATGACTACTCCATAGGATTATGAATGCACTAGTTATAGCACATTACATTTCCTTGGATCAACTGCACTAAATCGTTACGATAATTTAAACTCGTGATGAGTGAAAAGCTAATCGGGGAGGAAACTACCCCTTTTCAACGAAGGTTCGATCACAGCATTTGGGGAAACGTTCTTTCGCGGGATCGCCCGATAGCGTGTATACGCGCGTAAGCGTCTGAACTATGTCTACCTAAAATTATTCATTATCCGCCACATTGGTTTATTGAACCCCTTCCATTAATTAAATATTCACTAGGCTATCCTAAATAATGAGAAATTTTTCAAGCGCGGGAAACTTCCGAAATTTGATTTTACTTTAGTTCATATTGTAGCCCATATAAATTATTCCCCTGTCGTTAAACTACATATGGAAGTATTCTCGGCGCCGCATTCCAAAGCATTTTTTTTACTTTACGGAACAACAACTTCATTTTCATTTTCAAACCTTGAAAAATTTATACGATATTTCTAAGCTTACTTTAATTTAGTTCTAATAAAAGATCCATTGCTACTCAATCTTACAAATTCGAAGATACGTCACCTTAACTACATATTTATTATAATGATCTACACAACTAACACATTACGAATACTTATTATTTACACGAACTACTAACTCTCAACAAACTAGTAAAAGGATTTCACGGTCGATCAATAACAACATGTGAATCATATATAAATTTTACACTTCCAATTCAAACTTGTCAATTAGACCAAAAGCTTTATTTCGTTTTCTAACTACAAGACGTTTAATAGCGATTAATTTTTGTAATGCTCTCAAATACTTTAGGAATATGTGAAAAGGGAAACAAACGACGTTTAACTCCAAAGCCTTCCTTCAAATTTATGCGTTATTAAATCTAATTATGAGAGTTTATACCACATTTAAGATGTACGGTACTAACAAATAATTGGTGATTTCGAAAATTATCGGCAAATCCTTGCTAAAATGATGGATACATGACAAACTGTTGCAGATAGACAAAATTTCTTTACCACAAAAAATGTAGGTCTTTCAATTTTCTTCCGAATAGTGTAATAATATACAGCATGTTGTATTTAAGATAAGATAGTTATTTACGTTTAAAACAAAAAAACTGTACATTCATATTTCTGGTAAACATTAAATAAGTCAATATTTCTTAAAAGATCAATGTCTGCACTAATTACATGCGGAGTTACAAATTCATTGGTAGTAACCTCAAAATAAATTTTTGAACTACGACAAAAAATGATAATTTTTTATCTAAAAGTATAAATATTTCAAAAACGGTTAAGTTTAGCTATACGAAATGTTTAGTTGAAAGTGGTTGTTTTTCAGAGTAGAAACTATACCATTCCATTTAAAATAAGAGAGTTATGTACCGCTGTTATGGAACACAGTATATGCGAAAACATTTTAGGTTATACCGTGCTTGAATTCAAGCAAGTTTCGTATAAAACTTTTTTTTCCACTGTGCAAAGTTTAGCTGCAAATTCAAACAGAAGAATTTAGTGTTTGTTAAAATTGAAATTTTAAAGTACTGATTTTAGAAACTGAATGAGATTATATCTTTCTTTTAATATTAGCTTAATCTATACAGGGTGTACCAATAGTGCGTATTCGATCGATAGCTCCTTAGCCATTAAACTTAGAAGATAAGTTTAAATACGAAAGTTGTCTATTTTTATAAGCTGCATAATCTAAAAATAGTTTTGTTTCTACAGGGTGTAATATAACGGCGGTACAATATAGAACTTTTGATTTTTAAATAGAATACCCTATATATTATTTTATTTTTCGATTCGCCTTATAATTTTACATCTTTTTTATAAGAATTACTTACAAGCTAAATCTTACAGTTTTACAGATATTTGCAAAGTTAACAAAAACTGACGTTTTTATGTAGTAATTCAAGTAGGCGTATCTCAGTTATTTTTAAAGATAAAAAAATTATCTTTATTATAGAATTTATTCATACATGAGCTTACTTTAATCTATTATCAAAATTGGATTTCAATATACACGGTGATCACAAAATTAATTCAATAACATAAATTTGAAAATGCCATATCTTCCTTTTTTCAATTAGCACACCCTATATTTTTTAACGCCTTGTCTTCGTCTATTAGACGGCTTTAATTTTTATTAAATATGTTCTATACCTATCTCTAATAGTTTCGGAGATATTTAAGTTTGTTCAATTTTTCTCGTTGATAACACTGATGAAGAGTAACATTAGTCGGTCAAAGCAAGCTGTGGATACATAAGAAACTAAAAAATATTAACTGAAATACATAAATCGTAATTATAATAAATATTGTAGAAATCAAACTATTTTTAGATTATGCAGCTTATAAAAATAGACAGCTTTCGTATTTAAACTTATCTTCTAAGTTTAATGGTCAAGGAGCTATCGACCGAATACGCACTATTGGGATACCCTGTATATAACTGCATTATGACAAAATACAGTTGTATACTATTTTTTGATGTTTTCTTAGAAACAACATATTATTTTGAGTAGATGGAGAAATCTCGACTTATGAATGGCCGTATTAGGCAATAACGTCCGTCAGACGTCTCGTTTTAAGGCTTAATACCCCTTTAATTCTTATTCTTAACGTCAAGCAGATTAAAACCCACTCAAACTCGTATGTTTTTACAAAAATCGTTCTTAAGAGAAGATTTTACGTTCGTAGCAAAACATTAATCTATGATTTGATGAACTTTCACATAAAGAAGGTTACTAAACCTTATGTAATATCTAAAATCTTAAATTGCATTCTCGTATAACAAAACCGTCATCCTCTTTTTTTTTTGTTTTATTTAAAACTCCCGTTACAAACTTTTCTTGTAACCGATAGAAAGCCTTGTTTTACTCCGCCTTAAAATCGTTTGTCTGTTTTGCTTGATCCAACGTAAAAGTTAAAAACTTTTAGGTTTTAAAAACAATTCTGCTGTAAAAAGTTAGAATGATACTTTATCGCGTCCGTACTCACATTGGTAATAGTACGAAAATTGTGGGCTTATGTAAATAAGTAAAACGCATGCCCACTTCAACAAAGGATAATAAAAATCTCGGCTTACATGGCAATTGCATTTGGGTCAAAAGTGGATTAGCCATTGAATTTTTTATTTTTTATCTAGTAGCGCGTTCACTTGTCACGAGAAAAGGAACATTTGCTGCTGTATGATTTATTATTGTTAAGCTTTTTTTCGAAAGAGAAAGCTCTATAAAGAGAACGCTTGAAAGCCGAATTCCTAACTAATAAAAATTTACTCCGACAAAAAATTAATATGTTTAAGAGCGTGATTATGAACCGCCTTTGATCTTTTTAAACTTAACAAATTAAACTTTTTAAAAGTCAGTTTCCTATTAAAAACAAGACATTTGCAATTTATATTTTCTGATGTTCATTTAAGAAATCGCTTCAAACATAATTTTGCTATTTTTTAGCAATTGATATTTCCACCTAAAAGCAACATTCCAATATTAGACATTAAAATCGAGAAAATTGTATTCTTTTTATTAGAAATTGCGGTAAAAGCGGTAGCTTAATCTACTTACAGATTTTAGAATAGTAATTTTGATCTACTTTACAACTAAAATGTCTGGGAAGATTTGGAGTGCAAAGTTCGGTATTTGATAAATGGCAAGCCTCCACTTTGTGTGAAATTTCGTAGGAATCTTTCCATTTCCAATTGCATCTAGATTAAGGTGGCCATTTGCGACATCAGCCCCGGAAATATATCTAAGTGCCGTTATGTCTTGAATAAGGATTTTTCTACACCGAAAATACATTTTTGCGACGATTTTACGAAATAATACGTGCTTTGAGAGCACTGACAGTACTACCATTCTTCAAGATATAGCGATGATTTAGGATTAAGAGAAATGGAGCGTGCCGAGATTAAGACTTCTTTGCACATTTAAAATAAGAGATTTATTATCTTAGTTCCGGTGTCCCATTAAAACAATTTTCAACTTTAAATTGAAAGAATATTATATTTCGAAACTTTTTAAATGACAATTGATGTAATAATAAAAGTTTAAAGAAAGTAGACGCAAGAATTGAGAATAATCGAAAATCTGATACGATAAAACCTCAGTTTCGAAACGTTTAGGTAGATTTAAAAAGTAATATTTAAAGGAAATGGTAGAACTAAATGACTACGATATCTGTTTTCGTGCGTTTTCAATCGTTAATCCCATTATTCTACCAATTTCTACAAGTTGAATATTTTTATGCGGCTTGTAACTCCTTACTTATTTGATTTTTTTTTCGAAAAGTTTTAATTGCATTCGCACAATGTAGCGTTAATAGCATTATTCATTTTCACCAATTTTAGTGTGTACTTAACACAAAGGCACACATATTCTAAATTTTATAATGATATACTACAATGTTTTTAGTTGATTGGCCTATTTCCATAGTTTTTGGCTTTTATAGCGCGACGTTGCGGAAGCGGACTCTGCTTCCGTCATCAGGCTTAGTCATAAGAAGGACCGTTTTCATACTCGAGTCGAATTCATGTGTTACGATTTTCTCCCAAGTACTTGACAACTCTCAGATCCGAACGTTGGTACCTTTTACTTAGACACCTTTACCGCTGAGCCACTGAGTAATTCAATATATATATATATATATATATATATATATATATATATATTAAACATTTTCGTAGTTGCGCAGTAGTTTATTGCGCTTGTTGTGCTGCAACCTATTGCGCAGGTGTATTACGCTTAAGAACATCGCGGATTACTGGAATTCATATGGGTTTCATTTCCACACTAGCTTGGCTTGTTGGATTTTGTGCTAGTGCGATGTATGTGGCTACTTTGAGTTTCCGAAGAGTTTCATTCTCGTCCTTTGCCATTATCTGTACGTTGTCCCATTGAATGCGGTACTCTTCGTTCCAGACATGTTCGGCGATGCTCGATTTTTCTGTTTCGCTCTTGCGGATGTGCTTGTATTCTCGAGTTCTGACTTTCAGTGGTCTACTACTCTTCCCTATGTATACACAATTCTTGGAATTCTGATCTTCATTGTGTGGTTTGATTTTGTTTAGTATTCCTCTGAGCGTTCTGGTCGATTTGAAGGCAGTGCGTATCTTGTATTTACTGACTATCCTTCGTACTTTGTTTGAGGTACCTTGTATATATGGTATTATCATTGGAAAATTAGGTTCTTCTTTTCGGTTACACTTTTCCTGTTGGATTGGTGTAACCATTTTCTTTAAATGTTTAGCGATATTTTCTTGTACTTTTTTCAGCTACTCTTGTTTTGAGCATATTGTTTTCGCTCTATCGTACAGGCATCTTGCCGCGCCTAACTTTACGCTTTTATGGTGATTGGAGTTGTAGTGTAGGTATCTCCCGTGTGGGTAGGTTTAATGCACGCACTTGTCGTGAACGTGTGGTCATTCTTGTGTACAGGTACATCCAGGAACGGCAGTTTTTGTTCCAACTCCAATTCCATTGGGAATTCTATGGAGGGTGCGCGTCTATTTATATGATCTAGGAGTTCATCTAGCTTATGCATGCAGTGTTGCCAAACTACGAAAGTATCGTGCACGTATCTAAGCCTTGTTTTTTCCGTGGATTTGAATATGGCTTTGTCTTCAAAGTCTTCCATATATATTGCTCACTATGAGTGATAGTGAGAACCCATCACCATCCCAAACTCTTGTTGGTAGAGTTGTTCTTCTTGTTGGAATTACATAGTTCTAATGCATGTTGTCAGAAGTTTCTTTATTGCCTCTAGCAAAAGTTGCGTGCGTTCGTCTAACGTTTCAATCTTTTCCAGCCTGTCCCTTATGATGTTTTTATTGATGTTTCTTGGTATAGAATACGCAGTCTTACTTAAAATATTTAGCTTTTTTATTATTTTGTTATATATTGTTCTACAGAGAATTTCATTTACGCTTGTTTGGAAAATTGCTATCTATGTTCAGTTTTAAAGAACAAAACAGGGTAGCCTAAATTTATGTAACCAAACATATACACTTTGTTATTCTGCGTGAATATCAAAAAATCAAAATTTGTAAATGTCATAATAATTATACAAGAATCTAACAATTTCTTGTTTATTTCAAAGAAGCAGAATACGGATGGTGAAGTAGTCCTCAATAACAGAGTAAAATGCGCAAGATGGTGAAAATTATCTTATCATATACAATCTATTGGGTATATTCACGATATAATTGAAAAGTTTTTTAGCGACACAAAAAAAAACAAAATAGCCACATGTCTTTACTGAAGAAGTGAAGTATCATTTGTGCTTTTGTGAAGTGCATTGGACGCTATTTGCCTTGTTTACATCCACATACGTCCACAGTGTAGTTTAGTTTGCCTATTCTACAAAAAATTGTGATGGGATTAAATTTTGTCAGCTAGCAGCACCAAATGAAAAATTTTGCAACGTAACTACGTCAATCCATTGTCCACGATTTGTACACATAATGCCACAAGTTTGTTTTATTTGTCCACATTCTAAAAAAAATACGTGGTAATAATTATTGAAATTTTTTTTGCAAGCGAACTACACCAATCGTTGTCCACGATTTGTCCACATAAGCCCACAAGCTTTTGTCATTTATTCATTCTTCCAAAAAAAAGAAGACTGAAGCTCAGGTGAACCCTGGAGTAGGTACCGAAAAGTAGTAATTTTTTTGATAAAGACAATGAAATGAGATGTGTGTATGGTCCAGCTTAGCAAGATGCCTGTATATCAATATTAAACAGGATTTAAAAATACGGCATATTAAGTATATTTCAAAATTATAAAAACTTAAAGTTCTGCGTTCATTCGTAATTATAAACGCGGTTATATATGTAAATAAGGAAATTGCATCAAATGATAAAACTGTAACAGTTAAACTGCTGATTATGCAAGGACAAAAAGTTAATACAATATAAAACGCAAAGTGGCATTCTTTAGATAAGGAAGTGTGTAAATAACGAAACAAGAAGTCAATGTTATTATAGTGTTTGTATATAGGCTCATAAACCGTATTTGAAAAATACTCCCTAACTATTAATCACATTGTTCATGGTCTTTTGACCAATAAACAGTAACCAGCAATCGAGCAAACCAGTGACAAAGCATTTACGCCTCTTTCGGACACCACACACCCAACATCTAGCAAAACCCAGTACCCACATCGAATCACCAAAAAAGTAGTAGCGAAGATGCAGTCAAAGGAGGAAAAAATAAACACACCCACTCAGCAATAATATGAAACTAGCCAACAAATGAAGAAAATGTTGGAGTCAGCAGTTTAAAATTTAAGTTACCGTGGCAATTAAGCGTCAGCGATAACAGCACAATCCATGGAATTGACGCAATATCCAAAAGAAAACGAAAATCAGTTACGACGGTTACAAGGCAGCACAAACAACATCATAGAGTATCCAAGAGAAATTAAATTAGAAGATGTAGAATAATGTGGGAAAGAAGAATTTAACCTACAGATTGTTAGCACAGTCGAAAAATTGCTAAGATGTGAAAGACAAAGAACTAGAAGAGGATATACGTTAGAAAGGGTGGAAGGTATTAAAGAAAAAATGAGGACAATAAAAGACGACGGTTTAGAAAATAAAAATAAAGTTATTACAGCACAAGGTCATCTGCGGACCTTTGTTCTGATGGTAGAGAGCGCAAAGATCTTAGTAATTCGGGAAATCGCGACACAACTAATCAGTTTAAATAATCAAATCAACATCGAGAACTACAGAGCACCTTGTCAATATTTGTTTAAAAAGATAATGGGATTTAGCCGGTTTTGTTACACGACTAAACCGCACTAGACGTCGTGAAGGCCCACCAAGGTACGAGAATTTCCAAGCTAATTGCAATGGCGGGTGCGAGATAGACACAAAATGTTTCAAATTTAAATTCAAATGCGTAACACTTACTATAAAACAACAAGTAACAACACTCAATCGGGTAAAATAGTCTCTAGCGACCACCACAAGCTAAAACTTCTCTGAAATAAAGTTCTAAGCCAGATCTTATATTAATTCTAGCTGACTGTAGGAGACACAATTTTGGCCTACTAATAACAGGCCTACATGAGGTTAATCCAGGGTCAACGAAGCCAACGCTAGAGGTTCGGTTTATCCGCACAAACAAATGGGCAGCTGATTTACTGACCGCTTCAAATTTTCTATACACTGAACCGATTTCATGCCGTTAATAAATTCACATTTATTTACATCAGTACTATTAATATTCGATACTGTCATTTTAATTTATAGTACTCAACACTTTTATTTAGTTATAAAGGATCATTTTCTTTTTATTTTCTTACAACACGATATCTATTTTTTAAAGAAGATGGTGTTTGTCCCCTTGAAGGATATTGTCATAAAATGTTCTGGCCTTAGTTTAATGTTTGCTCTGTAAAACCCATTACAAGCGGTATCTTTCTTTATAGTGTACTGAATAATTGATAATTTATTATCTTTACTAAATTTTTGCATTATCAAATCTAATATACGAAAGAGAGACGTGCGTAATTACATTTGCCTTATTCTAGGCTACATTCATAATTTTATAGTAAAGTTTGTGTAAATATACATAATAATTTCACCCTAAGTAAAACTCTTATGTCACGCCGTTGACCCTTGTATACCATTTTTAGTAGGCATTCTCTAATTAATTTGTGATCTTCTGTTTTGTACATATTAATTATACTACTGACGCGTTGTATATCTTTATTTAATTATTTATACATTGAAATTAATCTAATGACATAATTATATCAATTCACCAAATAGCGTCAGTACGTATACTTCTTTCTTGGGCATTTATACGTTTAATATTAATTAAACAATCCAAAATAGTTTGGGATATATTCCAACGTACTATTTGTTGAGTAAGAAATAGTTTTTCAACGAGTCTGTCTCGGAATAAAGTTTTTTGTACACATTAATCATATCACGGAAGAATGTTAAAAAGGATTATTAAAGAAAATACATAGCTAATTTCTGGGAAAGCTACCAATTACTTACTGAAAATCTTAATTCTGTCATTTACCGACTACTAATATACCTCTGGTTGGTACGAAACTGGTAGCTTACAACTACATTCTTTTGACTTGCTCATTGTTGATACCCTCAAGCTATGCTAACTAACTATACAACATCTAACTACTGCCGATTTGTACCCTGGAAACTGTACAGCTTACATACTGGATATAGTAGCTTATGTTGAACTATTTGATTATTCATGCCACTTGCACGTTATCTAAAATATATTGTATACTTTCTGTAATCTGTACCCTTGTTTGTGTTCTTTGTTTCCTTGTGTTGACTAGAACTATACCACTGTCCCCACACTTACTTTCAATGTGCTGTTTCTCGAGTTGAAATACAGTGACGTCATTCTTAGTTTAGTTCTGTTTTCCGTTCGTTTTCTTTCCTTAGTTGTCTACAATTTCTAACACCAATATCTCCTACGGTTTGATTATGGTCATCTAGTATTTTTTTTTCTTCAAAATGGCCATTTTTTATGAGTTGTGTAAATTAAGTTTTCTTGTAAAGCAATTAGTTTAAAGTTTGTTTTTGCAATTCTTATTCATATATAAATGCATATAATTATTTACGGATTTAAAAATTCATACAGAAAAATAATTTCTTGAGTAGTTTTGAACTCTCCATCAGAGAACTGCGTTACGAACTACGTTCTAACTTGATTTAAACTTAATGTGTATGTATGTTTACTAGATCCGATAAATACAGATTGAGTCAGCGATAGAGTAAATTGGTGCTTTATGGGTAAAATTTGCCAATACAATGTATTTATCATAATATACGGCTAGTAATTGTGCGCATTTCAAGATTATTCTTGATGTTAAAAAAAATCAGGGCAAGACAAGTATTTTTTGATTGAACACCTTGTATATCATTCGATTTTTCGATTCTACGTACAATTATAAAACTTTATTTATGTAAGTTTCATGTATGTAAAATTTATGGTTTTTAAAATAATTCGAATTTTATGTCATGTTTTGTTATGTTTGGACCAAGGAAATACTAAACTTAAGCCTGTATTCTGAAGAAGAAATGTTAAAGATAAATGCTACAGGATGTTCAAAATACATATTCAAACCTGCGAAACTTGAAATTAAAAAATATCACTTTTCTGTATGTCATATACCTTTCTTTCGTTGGTTTTGAGTTATTTTTTTATGCGCACTTTTTCACTCACCGGAAACTTTTTTTTCATCATATTTAAAAGAGCTATGACGCCATCGTAACTTTTTTGAAATAGCAACCCTATGTTTTTTCATCATATTTGGATAGGCGGTGAAATTCTAAAAATCACGATGTGTAAAAATATTGCACTGCAGATTTCCAGAAAAACTGGTATCCAAATCCAAAGATTCAAGTCTCAATTGCGCAATTTTTGTAACAGAATTACTGTTATTACAATAAAATACATCGATAAACATTAAAAACAGAACATTTCATTCAACAAAAATAACAAAACTACATTTAATTCAACGGAAGTAACAAAACAACATTTAGTTCAGCAAAACGAACAAAATAACATTTAAGGGAGATGTCCACGGACTTCTTGACACAGAGCAAGCCTGCATTGTAAATTCTATAGAACGTTCTCGATTGTTTCTGCTATTATTGCAGAAACAATCCAGAACGTTCTTCAGAATTTCCAGTACATACTTCTTATGTATCTAAAGTTCGTGGATTTCAAGTTCGAACACCTCCTCCTCCTATATATATATATATATATATATATATATATATATATATATATATATATATATATATATATATATATATATTAACTCCACCAGAAACTAACATTCTCAAGTATAAAATATGTTCGAAAAGATGATCCTCGTGCTGAATACATACTTTTAGTCGTTTTATTATGTATTCACTCAGGTTTCCCAGCATCTGTAGTGTTATCGTTCCATAAGCGTCTTGTATCGTGTCTTCCATATCCTCTTTTGTAGAGGGAGATATGATATACACACGTTCTTTAACATATCCCCATAAGAAGAAATCCAATGGGGGCTATTGGACAAAACCTATACGCTCAACCCATTTTTGAGAATAATTATCATCTAAAAATTCACGTGCCTCGCGGTGGTAATACGGAGGATCATCGTCCTGTTGCAGCCATTTTCTATGTCGTTCACCATTACTAATCAGATGAAGGAGGTTAGGAAGAACTTCTTGGAGGAATTGAAGGTATATACGACCATTCCGGGGAGTGTTAAAAAAATACCGTCCAATAATTATATTGAGGAGAATGGCACACCAAACATTTATGGACCAGTGGTTTTGGTTTTGCATTTGTCGGGTCCAAAATGTATTGGCTAATGCGTAAAAGTTTATATTATGACGATTGAGTGCACCTTCCTTTCTAAACGTATCCACGTCAGAAAACATAATGTAAGATAAAAAGTTTGGATTAATCTGAAGTTGGGCAATAATCCACTGGAAAAAATTTACTCGTCTTTCGAAACCATCATTGCGTAATTCCTGGTACAGTTCAATAGGGCAGGGATGATACTTATATTTTCTAGTTGTCCGATTGACAGTTGATTGTGACGTTGCACATAATATTGCTGTCTGACGACTACTGACATTTGGGTTTTCTCCAATATGAAGCAGAATCTCAAGTTATTTTTCGTGGTGACTGGTATTTCTATTCACTACTTTGCGTTTTACATAATCTACACTTTAATGTCTGCATCAAATTTTCAAAAGTGAGCCGAATGGGTTGCTGCCGAGCAGGATACTTCATACTGTATAACCTTTGAGCAAAAAGACAGTTTCTTGGGCCACTCCTCACACCTAAACCATATGAATTAACTCACTTTTAGAGTAATCCATTATTTACCTATTGAGCACACAACACGTTCACCACCTTAATTGACCACCGAAATACAACAACAGTTTGACAGGTCAAAGATTTGTCATGTGAGAAGTTGTTTTTATGGCTACTGCGAATAATCTCAAGAAAACCCATTGAAATATTGAATAATATAGAACAATTAAATTAACTCAAAACCAGTGAGAGATAGGTATAGGACATGCTTAAGAAGAATTGTGGGGTTCCTGATTCTCTTTAACACAGCGTAAAAATATGCAGGGTGTTCTAAAGTTTCGCAGGTTTGAGCATGGATTTTGAACCCCTTGTAGCATTTATCTCTAATATTTCTTCTTCACACATAGGTTTAAGCGTGGTCTTTTCTTGGTCCAAATAAAAATATACGATATTTTAGATAAAATTAGAATTATTTCAAAAACCGTAAATTTTATTTGCATCAAACCAATTAAATAAAGTTTTATAATTTCACGTAGAATCCAAAAATCAAATTATATACAGGGTGTTCTATTAAAAAGTTACTAACCTTGTCTTCAGAAATACTCTGTATAGTCGAGGATAATTTTAAAATTCGTATACTTACTAACCATGTAATATGATAAATACATTTTGTTGGCAAAGTTTACCCTTAAACCACTAGTTTACGTAGCTCTATCATTGACTCGCCCAGTTCAAGCTTTAATGTATTGAACATAATATTAATATTATACTGTGTATTCGAGGTACAGTTAGACAACATAATACATTTTGAAGTAGCATTTGTTTTAAATTTACAATAATTTGACTTGACTAGGATATTTTTTTTAAATTAATGTATTACTAATTACATACTTTTAGTACAGTTATCAATAAACTCTGTTTGATTAAACATTTCTGTGTAGAATTTATTTTAGAATGACTTCTGAAAACTTTCTACAGGAAAATAGATGCAATATTTTAATCTTTAATGTAAAAGTTTCTAAAATCGGACAGATGGACGTAAACGTATGCTAAGCGACGGATTGTAGCGCAAACCTTCATTTAACCGATCTGGAATATCGTTTATAATGAACTTGCCCTCAAGATTATTCTTAAATGGAGAAAATAATTAATCCAATTTATTTGCACACGTTGTTGGTCTAAAGATCAGGAATTTCTACATGCACAGAACAAATTAATAGATATTATTTCTTAATATTAATGATGCATACTGAATAGTTTTACACTGTTTATTCCAATATCCATCTTTGTGTCAAAATTTGTTATGTTCTGGGATACACTGATATATATTTTGGTGTCACACTATAATATTGGACTGATTAAAGGTCAACGTTTGATTACTAATATTGTAAAGTTTCTTATTTGCCTCTACGGGTAGTTAAACAAATACTATCCGTAATTAATCACTTTAAGGAAGGGTTTGAACTTAGCAGACCCAAAACTTTGATAAATAACAGTATTAACTTGCATTTGAAATCTTTTTGAATTTAAGTTAAGAAATATATTGCTTTTTACTGGTAAAAATAATTCGTTTATCCCATTTTTCAGCAAAATGATGCACAATGCTAAAATTGATTTCTTATGTTACTTGATTAAAATCTGTGCAATATTCTTAAAACGAAATTCTAGAAATACCAAAGTCCTGAAGTTTTGCGCTAAATAATTAACAGAAATATAACTAAGATCAGGAATAAGAAAAAAAATCCGATCTACAAAAACTTATTGCATTTTAAACTAAACAGGACCGAACTTCAGTTTAATTAATTTTCACAAATTTACAATTTTTTTTTCTAAAACTACAATTAAAATAAATACAATTGTCGTAATTCACTAATGATGTTCACTTCACAGCTTGGCATGTATGAAGTATGTGGAAACTATGTTATTCGTTTTTTAGATTAGTCTCCGATCATTTCGGTTTTGTGGTTTTGTAGGTTAAAAATGTTAAATTAAGTAGAAATTAACCCTACGTGTTCTCCGTTATTAATGGAAAATGCAATCGAATAATTTATAAATGGCAATTCTACAATTAAATGTGACCGTTGCTGACGATGTGTATTGGTATGCCATCGTTGATTATTTAAAAATGTCAAGGGAAATACGACGAGGAAAAAATTTATACGAGTATTTTCTCATTTTAAATGTGATGAGTAACTTGTCAATATTGTTTTTTTTTTAATCTCCTTAAAAGAAAATCCTGTTTTCCTCGCCCTTTTGTGAGGGAAAAACAATTCTTTCTAAGGTATGTTTAGAAAAATAAAGTATTACATTGTCTGTGATACATCAAATCTAGCTTATTGCTGCGAGTATTCCATAAAATAATAATAAAGCAATGACAAACTACCATTCTTTTAAAATCTAGCAATGGGACTGAAATTTAGGATTCTATTTGGAAAAGCTTTCAAACATTGACAACAGCCATTTTATAAAATAGTAAAAAGCACTCACCACCAGTTCTTACCTTTACGGAAAATCGTGGAATTTCTTACGGACTCATGTCCACGGAATTCTTTTAGCGTGGAAAACCGTTGGTTGTGTCGCAATGATTCTCTTTAGTTACCACAGAACAACGTTTTATTGTCTTTATGGGATCTAGTGTGGCCTAGTTTCAAACCATGGAGGCGGTTACAGCGGTTGTTAAAGCGTTCCAATCGGCTTATTATTAAACTATTTTATGAGATTTTCACGATTTCGGTTTTCCGTTACCGTTTTGTTGTAACTCTTTCTTCGATTTTGAATGGAATGTTGAAAAAAAACCGCTGCCAAATTATCTGCCATAATGCTTTCTCATATATGTAAATAAATAACTTCAAAGCCTGAATTTGAATCATATCGGCTTTAAACACGATAATTCTCCATTTTTGATCCGCCATTTTGAATTTTTTAATTTTGACAAATGATTTATTCTTAGCGATCTTAAAAACCCCCAATTTTCAAAAAAATGTTGCACCCTAAAAACGGTGCGCCACTGGCAGTTTTTATCTTTTTCTTATTTAGGTAATGCTTTACAAATTAAAAAAGTTGCAAAATTAATCATTAGACAACAATACCTGAATTTTAGTCACATCGGATTTTGAATACGATAATCCCTTATTTTTGATCCGCCATTTTGAATTTTTTAATTTTGACAAATGATGTACTCTTAGCGATCTTAAAAACCCGCAATACCCGACTTTCAAACGTTGATCAATTAAATAAACACGATAATCCCCCATTTTTGATTTGCCATTTTTAATTTTTTAATTTTGACAAATCATTTATTCTTAGGGATCTTAAAAACCCCCAATGCTCGACTTTCAAAAAATCGGTTGGTAAATTAAAAAAGGCACAATCTTGCACCCTAAAAACGGTGCGCCACTGGTTATTATGTATTTTTGTATTTTGAAATTATATAAAAAAGTATTAGTTTGTTCTTTTAATCATGTAACTTTTTAAAATTTGAAGCAATGATTTTTTTTAGTTTTCTGGATCCCTAAAAATGCCCCGCCACTGGCTGTATACAAGTGCTTAAATCTGCAACTAAAGTTAATACAAATTTATCTCTGCCAGGATTATATTCACAAATATAAAGGCATTTTCAATAGACACAAAATTAACAGAAATATTTAGAAAAATGTTAAATAACTTTAAATCAGTTCTATTACAAAATTTGATAATAATAACCAAGATTTAATAGTTTTTAGTGCAAAAATATATTAAATAATGTAAGAATATGTTGAAAACTTACTAACTATTAACTTTGCTAGGAATCAAATAAAAATACGAATGAACATTAATATATGCACTCGTAACAAGCACTTTAAATTAAGAAACAGGTAAATCAACTCATAAAATCTAGGTATTGTTAGATCAGTTCGAAATTTAAACACATAAGAATAAACCCAAGACAGGTAATCAAACATTCTGAACTAAAATGTTTCCATTAATTTATTTCCTAGGTATCCGAACCAAAACACATCAATTAACTCCTTTGGGTTAAAAGCAATTAAAGCGTCCAAAGTATCTAAGTAATTCTAGCCTAAAAGCAACCTTTAAAAATGGTGGATTAGAAGTTAGTAATTTTTGAGAAGGTATTAGTAGTACCTGCATTGAGGTTGCTCAGTAAAATAAATACTGGAAAGTGTCAAACCAACTGTATGCTATTAGAGGGGTGGTTACAGGCTAAATACTCACTAGAGCATCCATTATCATCTTCCGGAGTATATAAATTATCTCGTTCATGTGGAAAAGTATACATTGGAACCAAAAAACACAGCTTTGATACAAGACGTAAAGAACATATGAGATTTTGTAGATTAGGTCAACCAGAGAATGAGGTGGCTGACCATGCCTTGAATAATCTAAATCATGAGATATAATTTGATAATATGGAAATATTGTCAAGACACACTCATTATTATGTTCGCTTGCAACGTGAAACTATTGAAATATATAAACCCCTAATAATTTTAATAGAAAAGAAGCAAATCTCCGTTTAAATAGGTTTTGGCATCTTATAATTAAAAAAAGACGTAATGATACGTCTTAATTTAGACTTTAACTTGGACTTTTGGTATGTCTAGGTTTTTTGCTGTATTTGTCCTAGACTTTGAAGCAGATGCTTTACCAATTATATGTTAAATTACCACAGCACTATAATTTAACATTAGTAGATGAAATTAAGATTAAAATTAAAAAATTATAAAAAACGTTCTGCATTATGCTTTTCATTGTTAATAACACTTGCAATTATTGAGAAAGATATCTCTTTGTCAGATTTAACTGGATTATTTTACTTGATGTCATGTTTATATTTGTAATGCTTCTATCATTTTGAAATTGAAGTTTTTCGCAACTTTACACTTACATCATAACTTGATTAAATTTTGTTAAATGTGTTTTTGGCTGACATTTTTCATTGTTAGCCTTCGCCGTTAGAGGATGTTCTGATTTGTCATCTTTAAGACAGTTTAACATTATTTAATTTTCAATGACTTGGTTATTCTTTACTAGAATTTAATTCTATAGTTAGCTTTATACGTTTCTCAAACTGCAATATTAGTAGCAGGCTGATGTTTATGTTTTAGTTTTTCAACTTTGACAAAATTGTTTACAACATTTTTAACAATTTTAACAGATATTCCTACTGACCAAGGTAACTGTAAGTGTTATCGAAACGTTTAGACTGTATAATTTAAAATACACCATTAAAAAACCCAAAAAAGATAAGTATTTTATTTAGTATTCCTATTTCGTTGAGACATACAGGTATTGAAAAATATTATCGCGGGTCTGACTTATAACAAGTAAAACAAAGACAGCACAATTAGTTCACGTGCTAAGTGAGACAGAATATACAGGGTGTCCAACTAAAAATACGAGGTACTGTATCTGGGAAAGTATCCATCGTAGAGGCTTGTGCAAAAAAAAGTTATTACTAAAACGGCCAATACAAAAACCTGCAAAATATTTTCAAGTTTCTGAAATGGCCGCTAGGGGGCGTAACTGCAATCTTGAATCTAAAAAAGTGATGTTTCCGTGAATTCTGCTATATTACTATATTAACCTAATAAAAAAATAACTGATCTTTAAAGTCGAGGATAATCTGAACTTTTTTGTTTGGCACTTTTTGACGTATCTATAAAAATAAAGTGGCGGGGGGGTATTCAAAGGTTTCCTTAAATAACCCCCTGTATCTTCGAAACGGCTAAGCCGATTTTAACAAACTTGGGCGCGTTGAAATGGGCTATCCTTGGGCTACAAATGTTATAATATTTGAAGTTTTGCTAGCTTTGTTCGACATTCCGACAGAAACGGTTAATTGTCGCAAAAAAATTAAATGCATTGGTATGATTTTCTTTTCATGAACAAGTAGCTAAATGATGCCTAAACAAGCTCGCGAAAACTGCACCTCGATGTTCTTGTTCCTAACCTAAAATATCTTTATACGAAAATTTTTATTTTTATTAACTATATTTTTCTGAAATTGTTTCTATTATGTAAGTTGTGGCCCTAAAAAGAACCGATTTAAAGGAGGAAGGTTTTTAATGCCCCCGTAAATGCTCGAAATGCTGACCATCACGCTCTATGCATTGCTGAAGCCTGTCGATATGTTACGTATTGCGTTACGAATCCGGTTTTTTATATGCAAATTTGAAGGATGTGGATGTTTAAATAATTGTAGAAAATGCAGTAGCATTGATGGTAGTGTTGGTGAGCATCCTGTTCCTAACTTAAACGAGGAGTGCGAACTCCAAGAAACTGCAGTGTGTAGTTTAGCAGAATCTAATTTCCCGTGCAATAGTAGAAAAATTGCTGAAGAAATGAATATTGAACCAATAATAGCTCGCAATATCTTGAAAAGGAATAAATACCGTTGCTATAAGTTGCAAACTACACAAGAAATTTTTCCAGAAGATCATCAAAAGCGTATGGAATTTTGTGAAGATATGATGAATCGGACTAATGAAAACGAAAGATTTGTGAAAACATTTTGTTTACCGACGAGTGTTCTTTTAACTTACATGGCCATCACAATCCGTCCGTCGCTGTTGGTTACTCTCGGGAAAATCACATTAGTATTCCTGACACAATACCCCCAAAAAGTTTATGTGTGAGCAGGAATTTTAGGCAATTCCATAATTGGTCCATTTTTTATCAACGGAAACTTGAATGCGGACAAATATTTAGAACTGTTGAGAAACCAGATAGTTTCAGCTGTTCAACGCCTCAATATAAATTTTGATGACATTTGGTATCAAGAAGATGGCTGTCCTACTCATACTGCAATAAGAGTTCAACAGTTTTTGGAAACTACGTTACCTAACCGTATTATTAGTGGAAAAGATACTATTAAATATCCTCCTCGCTCACCTGTCATCGCGGCGAACGACTTTTGTTTGGGGATACGTATCCCAGCAAATTTATGGACACAGGCATGAACGTGCTAACAATTTGGACGAACTTCGTGTCAAAATTACAGACTGTTTAAACAGCATCACTCAAGAAATGTTAGAAAACACCCGAACTGAATTTTATCACAGATTGAGTTACTACCTTGCCCAAGATGGAGGTCTTTTCGAAAATCTTATAAAGTAGAGTTTTGAAAAAAGCGTATTATGTTCATTTTTTTAAACCTTAAAGTTAGCTTCTTGGATCTTCTTACGAGTAGTAACCGAACCATGTCATAAATTCGCAATTACAATAAACTTCGATGTTTGAGGTATTATCATTTAATGTTTAAGTGTAAAGTATTTACTTAATAGTTTCAAAGAACACGCGACTTTTCAACATCATCTTAATTGCTTTCGTTTAGTTAGAAATGTTGAAGCTAGATTGAAGGAGACTTAAGTAGTTCATATTTTGTGCCTACATGCAAGTATGTACAAGTGGCAACATCGGTAAAGTTATGTCTCTCTCACACTCATATAATGCTTATTGGTTTTCTTTCTAGCTTATTATAAGTCAGACTCGCAATAATGTTTTTCTATACCTGTATATAAGTTAGTATTTAAAAAATGGTTTCATAAATTTTAGATCAATTTTAGTGGTCTTAAATTGAAATTAATGAATGATATACGACCGTACTTTTTTGCATTTAAAACCATTACTATGTAGAACCGTTAATGCTTTTTTGACATAAAGTATATCGTAAATCATCATTCAATTGTTTTAAGCTACCGATTTTGAAATCAAATCTTTATTAGTTGTCATCATTGGTATGTGCACAATAATTTAGCACCTGCTACTAAATGTAGTCAAACACTTCGATGTGTATAATCACTGCCCTTTCTATCTTTTAAGTTAACAAAGTATATTTTTTGGGTCACATAATTTATTTAAATAAATCAAGTGAACCTTCGACTTTAGTTAAATTATACATCAGTCAAGTGAATTTTAACAATTCATAATTTATTTCCTAGACTTTATTCAATGTTACCTCAGTACGGAACACGTAGGACAGAATAATATTTGTCATGTGATCAATAAGTAGGTCTCGGTCACCGATTTAGAAAAACGTTATGAAACATGACCGATTTCATAAATATTTTTTAAGAGTAAAATAGGAAAAACTAATTTTATTCATTTTCATTAATATAAGTTGTCTATAAACAGAGGGCTTCTGTGATTTTGTTTGTACATTGGCGCGTAAAGCACTCTAATGTAACAAATCCGTTCTGAGTAGCTTAATTAAGTGCTTTACACCTGAAGATTAACCTACTAAAGCTAGTGTTATGTTAGTGCCAATCAGGAATCGACTTCAACATTCCTCTATTTTTATTGTTACTGATTAGATGAGAATTGATCGGTTGTGTAGAAAACGTTTTTTGTAGTTTTACTGTTATATTGGTATAATGAACATCCCATATAGTAGAAAGTGTTTTAATGAGAAATGTTTACGTGTACACGTTATACTAAATAATTAAAATTTACTGCTCCGTTAAGAATTATTGTAATTCTCTCATACAACGTAGGTCGTTTTATATTCAGGTGAAGCTTTACTTTAATTACAGGAACGTAAATCTAGTTACACAAAATCAGAAGTAGAACATCCGCAGTAAGAAAAACTTAATTAATCAAGTACTCAAGAACAATCAAGATTTAAATGAGGTTTTCCCCACTTAACCCAGATCAGAGACTACTCACGTTTGACAAACGATACATTTTCGGATACTTGGGGCTAAGTTTTCTGAGCTAACAAATGAATGTAGATAGTAGCACACCGAATGGAAACAATGATGAATTAAGATGAAATGGTCCCGATAAACGGTTCGGCGGACAGGCACAGAAACAATGTGATAAATGAAGAGGGAACCGGGCTGCAGACATCTAACAGACTGACGTTACAGCTGCCGCTTGCATTACTGATAACTGAATTCAATTGCGAAATGTTTTGAACAGCCTTAAACTAATCTGATGTTATACAGGAGTTTGCTTTAAGCCTCCCTTAAATTTCAAGCTCAAGCTTTTAGGTTTCTAATACGGATTTTGATTTAATTTAATAAGTTACGTATACAACTTGATAAATTAGTTACAAATAGATTGCGGAATGGGTAAAGATGGGGTTAAATATTTATTTCTATTTGGTTATATACGCAAAATTATATTAAGGCACTCAATTCAAGTATGATTTTCAATGTATCGTAAATAAGGCTAAAATATGATTAGTTTAGTTTGAATTTTAATGCAAATTATAGATTGAATTACATACTAACGATTTCTTGTATTGTAGCAAAGGACGCTTTTCTATTTTACCGAGTATACATTGTGTTTAACGAACATGCTGAGTACCGTGTGAGTAACTATACTTTCGTACTCCTGACACAATTAATCCGTGTAATTTATGTTAGTATTAAAAACACAAAATTTACAAAACCAATTTTAACTTATACTTTTATGGAGTCTTCAAACAACTTCAAAATAGCTCATTTCATTAGAGCGGTCTCTAGCAAAGTACATCTCGTAGGTTCAAATCCTACTCGAGGTAAACTTTTTATTTGTGTATTTAATAAAATTAATAATAACAATGTTGTTGTTAGAAATACTGTAGTTTAGCTTCATCCGATTAAGCCACGTTGATTAATGTTTTTTTTTTGAAATGTTATTATTTACGTGCAAATCGGAAATATTGGATCTGCGGATGGACATGCAAACAAATACACCTATGCATCGCATAATCAAAATTAATAACTGAACGCATTTCAATAGCTGTGTTATCATTACCAGGAGTCGACTAGAACTAAGTAGATCGTGTAACACTTTGATACTTATCTGGAGAAAGTTGTTAAACAAAACAAGTGAGTGCTTAGCACGTGGTCGTATGTCCCGAAGCCAACGCGAAATAGTCGGCCCTTTTAAAATGATAAAACACTGGATGCACGAGGGAGGTCTTCCCAGGAACGGCACCATTACAGAATCTAAAGGTATAAAAAATGATTCGAACAATGAAAACAATAATGGGACAAGTGTATCAAGTGTAATGAAGAGTACTTTGCAGAGATAAGGTTGTTATGTAAACAAAACTTAAACATAGAGCTTATAAAGCATAATTCCTGTTTTTTTTGGTACCCTCTGGTGTATATATTTAAATACAAATTGTTTAGTAAGATGTAATTATTTAATGGTACCACCATCTAGTGGTAGTTGAGCAAAGTAATAAATTTTGAAACTAACCAAATGCCATAAACATCACATAGATGGCACTAGTAGGTTTATTTAAAACTTTTATAAAGTACATCGTAAATACAGTTGATACAGAAAATTTAGATAACTTATTTTAGTGAAATAAGTAACAGGTAAACGTTAAATAACAATCCTTAAATATTCTATCCACAGATACATTTTTTAGAAGAAAATTATAAAGTCGATACGAAAAGATTCGATTTCGATTTTTCCACGTTACAATCAGTCACACTGAGGCTTTAATGTGCTAATATGAATTAAAATTCATACATTCCTATTGCTGCTACCTTTACAGTCAATCTAAGAGCAAAATTACTTAAATTTGTGACCTTTCTTTTGAGGTTTAAATGCTAAGACGCACGAATTAATTTGTTGCTATCGATTGTGTACTTAGCAATGATCAGATGCATCTAAATGATGTCTTGTTATATTATAACATTATTGGTGTGGAGACTATATCTAAATTAAACGGTTTAGTTATTTTATGCAAAGCACAGCTTTATATATTTTTTTTTTATGATTGTGGACCTGAACAGGCTAAATAAGGCCTATCGTGCTAAAGCACTCAGGAACACTTAGGAGGATGGATAGAGGGATAATGAATTGCCAATAGATGCCTATGAACAGCTACCTTAAATTTTCTCATATCATAAGTGAGAGGAAAACAGGAACTAGGGAGATCATTCCAGAGTTTAGAAGCCGTGTAGAAAAATGTGGATTGCGCCCGTTTGGTACGACAAGTGGAGATTTGTACTGCATACTGATGATGTGATTGAGCGAACCGAGTGTTTCTCGCAAAGATAGCCGGAGATGGTATCAAAGAATGTAATTCACCAGCACAATAGCCGTTGTAATAACGATAATACAAAGAAAGAACTGAAACCATCCTTCTATGCTCAAGGGACTGTATGTGAGAAGTTAAGGACGGGTCATTTATAAGCCTAATCGCTCTCTTTTGAATACGATCAATGATATCGAGAGCATATTGGGGAGCACTAACCCAAAGGTGAGAATTATATTCCAGATGAGGCCGAATTTGGGCCTTACACAGCAAAAGCTGTTGTCGAGAGGTAAAGTACTGCTTAGATCTGTACAAAAAGCCTATTTTACGAGCAGCTGTTTTGGTAGCTGACAGACGATGGTCAACCCATGAGAGATTTGAAGATACAGTCATACCCAACAGAGTAATAGAGTCTGAAAACTTAAGAACTGAGCCATTCATACTTACAACAGGAAATGACCGATCTTTTTTGGCGGACATAAGGCAACACTGAGTTTTGTTAGCATTAAATTTAACTAGATTATTGCTTCCCCATTCGAGAATACGTTGAATGTCTTTGTTAATTGAATTTGCCATTTCAGCTTTAATTTCTTGATTTGACATAGAAGGTGGATTATTACTATGAGTAGACTGAGATGAACTACAGTGAATAGTGCTATCGTCAGCAAAGCAATAGATGGGGTTAGTTGTTAAAGAAATAAGGTCGTTTATGTACAGCAGAAAAGTGTAGGCGCTATAACGGATCCCTGTGGTACGCCCGCGTTAATGCTAACTTCTTTTGAAAAAAGCCATCAACTACGACACGTATTCGTCTTTCATCAAGGAAACTAGAAACCCAGTTGATGAGCGCATCATTTAACCCAAACGAGGTGAGTTTGGCAAGTAAACACTTATGCCAAACTTGGTCAAATGCCTTTGAGATATCTAAAACGACTACAACTGTTTCACCGGACTGCTCTACTGTATTGTTCCAAACTTGGGTCACATATGAAAGAAGATCGCCTGTTGAACGACTTTGCCAAAACCCATATTGATGGTCACTAAGGAGTTTGTTAGTTTCAAGAAACGTGAGCAGTTGCTGATTGATGGCTTTTTCCATGATTTTAGACAAAATGGAAGTGATGGCAATTGGTCTGTAATTTGAGGGATCGGTCTTATCACCTTTTGTGGGGATAGGTTGAACATTTGCTAACTTCCATGATGAAGGGAATTCCCCAGAAGATATAGAGATCATATAGAGCTTAGATAGGACTGGTACTAGTTCGGGGGAACATTTCTTTAATACAATAGCTGG
This sequence comes from Vesta saturnalis, assembly GCA_036346205.1. Classification (NCBI taxonomy): domain Eukaryota; kingdom Metazoa; phylum Arthropoda; class Insecta; order Coleoptera; family Lampyridae; genus Vesta; species Vesta saturnalis. Next base: position 2,708,952 of record JARFJB010000862.1, read on the forward strand.
GATACCGTCTGGGCCACTCGCCTTATTGAGATCAAGCCTACTGATGATCGATTCCAAGAGCTTGTACCGAAAATGAATTGGTTTCATAACGTCTGAAGAAGAGTTGACTAGGGGCACATCTTTTGCAGAATCATTGAGACACGAGTTTGATGCAAACAAATCCACAAAAACGTTGGCTTTGTCTACAGAATCAGCAACTACCGATCCGTCAATAGATGTCAGGGGAAATGAAGATGTTCGAAAGTTTTACTAATGGCTTTTGCTAAAGACCAAAATTTACGACTGCCTAAAGGAGATGTAGCTAGTTCATTGCATTTTCGTTGTTCGAACAACTTTTTAGTTTTAGTGATGACACTTTTGCAGATATTTCTAGCACCAACGTATTCTACATGACTGTCAACCGATTTATTAGATTTCCATTTAATGTAACATTTATTTTTTAAAGATATTGCATCAGAACAAGCCTTATTGAACCAGGGTTGGGAACCTGAATGACCTACGCGGTACTGTTTTTTTGGAATGTATAACTCCATTCCCATGAGGATGACTTCAGATACTGAAAGAGCGATGTCCGAAGAAGAGGACGACTTAAAACAATATTCACGCCATGGAAAGGTTGCAAAGAAATCCCGTAAATCACTCCATCGAGCTGACTTAAAACACCACAAGGTTCTATCGGTTTTGCGAACAACAGTGGAATTAGGTACAGTAGAAATGATTTTTATTAGACAATGGTCGGAAAGACCTAAAGGCGAAAGAACGGAAGTTTTATAAACAAGAGGGTTTGATGTAAGAAAGAGATCTAGAAGATGTGGAGTATGGTTAGGGTTATCAGGGATTCTTGTGGGTTCAGAAATCATTTGTGTGAGATCACATGAAATAGCAAATGTTTCTGCACTATGACCAGCGGGATTTGTAGTAGATGAAAATTGAAGCCAATTAGAGTTATGAACATTGAAATCGCCTACAAATGAGATATCGCAAGATGGAAACTGAGACAGGAGATAGTCAACTTTCGTACTAAGGTAATCGAAGAAGTCTTGAAAGTTGCTATCATTAGGAGACCTATAAATGCAACAGTAGAATTTCACAACATTAGGACCAGAATGTTTAAACCAAATCACGTAAAAATTTTTATTTTCTAAGCAAGAAACCCTCTTGCAAGCAATTCTGTCCTTGATGTAGGCACATACGCCTCCTTTATATCGAAAGTTAGAGTGAAGATGGTATTGAGGAAATTGCAAGTCGGGTGACTCGGAGCTTTCCGAGGAGACTTGTGTTTCAGATAGAAACAATATATCAGGTTGTAATTGTTCAAGATGTTGGTGAATAGCATTAAGATTAGACCTGATACCGCGGATGTTGCAGTAGTGAATCAGAAAGTTGATACTTTCGATGACCGAGGTCGCTTGGGCCCTACCCTCCCGGACATCCGAATGGGGCAGGATTTTACGTCCGGAATTTATAACCCTAGAAACCACAGCCATCTTACTTTTTAATTTGGGACTTTTAATCCGATAGGAAGACAGTGAGGGCGAGAAGGAAGAATAAGGATGAGAATAGATTAAGGATGATGGAAAAGGTAACCGGCAGCCCTTACCGAGCTCAGAAAATCGGAGACCCAATATTAAGGAGCCCATGGTAAGGGTGGTGGTACCTCCCCGGCTGTAATGGAGTATACATGCCTACCACCTAAAAAAAAAATATATATATATATATATATATATATATATATATATATATATATATATATATAACATTATATAACATAATTTGGGGTTTTAAAGATAAATATAAACTACAGTGCCTTGTGAATTTTCCGTTCGGAAATGCATTTATTTTGCTGTTTATTAGGAAAAAACGGAAAAATATATTGCCATGCTATCAGTTAATCTAATTTCGTTACTTGTGCTACTTTTGGTGATCATAGCTCATGTTGGATCCAACAGGCGCCAATACTAATTTTAATCACCTCGATCACGTTGAATGTTACATTTATGCTTATGATAATAAATTACTCCCTGTGAGCCTTTAATACCGGGGTACGTTGCGTATTTACACGTACATTATTGTTCCTTGTATTATAAATTATAATATATATATATATATATATATATATATATATATATATATATATATATATATATATATATATATATATATATTAAGTTGATATATTTAGAGAGTATTTAACTATTTAGTAATTTTGCACATTCGACCTCGTGGTGGAAAATTATTTATGTAAATGTATATGGTTTATTTTTAGCGTATTAACGATTGTACATTGGTTACTAGGTTGATCAGGTGAGTAAGGTGCGTGGGGCAGCGGAACCATGTTATTTTTTCCAAAAACCGTTTAACAGACATGCCTGTGTATGCAGGTGCATGGTCATGGTGGAAAATCTAGTCCCCTGTCTGCCACAAATCAGATCTCTTTGACGAACACTGTTGAGCAATCTTCTTTAAACTTTCAGATAAAAAGCTGGATTAACCTGGCGGGACAAACCCTGAATCAACTACCCCGTTCACAACAAAAAAACAATTGAGCGTTGTTTTGATGTTTAATTTGATTTTAAGACTTTTTTTGGACGGGATGACAATGACGTTTTTCATTGGCTTGGTTGTTGCTTTGTTTCTGGGTTGTAATCATAGCACCACTATCTAGCACCTGTAATGACCTTCGACAGTAAATCTGGATCAGTTTCAAACTGCTCTTTCAAAGCACGGCATGTTTCAACTCGACGCTCTTTTCGATTGTCAGCCAGAGCCCGAGGCACAAACTTGTCAGCAACCATTTCTATTCCTAAATATTCGGTTAAAATTCGCTGAGCTGAGCTCCAAGATACCCCACTAATCTTTAACATTTCATCAGTGGTCAGCCGACGGTTTGTGAGTACAATCTCTTTAATTTTCACAACATTTTCGTCTGTTCAGACAGTTGATGGACGTCCGGACCGAGGTGTGGCATCAATAGACATAGCATCATCTTTGTACGCTATTTTCAACGTTAAAACAGTTTTAGCGGCGTTTTTACCGAGCAAGAAGCAAAATTTCACAGCCACGCGTTGTTCATTCAAACTTGCCATCATGAAAAACGAAAAGAGCACAAAATATGACTAACAAACTAGAACAGAATAAACCAGGTCTACGAACCAGGCGGTAGTGAACTGGTAAAGAGTAACTCTACACACCTTGTGGTAGAAACTCATACTGCACAAGCCCGCCCACAGCAGAGCTTCTTTTCGAGCGGCCATTTTTGTGAAGTACAAGTATTTTTAAAAAATTTCTCTTCGTCACCTTTATAGGAGAATTTTTATATAAAATATTTCTTTGCCTTGTAAAGTAGTTATTTTGATGAAGCTATATAATCGCTATTGACTGCGGATATTGAAAAATGTTACTTGCACAAAAAGGGGTAAGCTAGCTCAACTTCTTCAACCTCGTTGTAATTATGACCTCTCGTTCAGGATTAAAATACGATAATCCTATACTGCTTTTCTCAAAAATTACAATTTAACCAGATTGCGTTAAACCATCTAGAGCTTTCCTTCGACCTAAAGAGGTAAACCACGTTATATATTATCTATCACCTTATTTTTAGCGCCTTTGAGTATTCTTGGAATATCGGTATCTAGTGAATATACGTCGGGTATCCTCCGTTTCGCTTTTAATTTTATTACGATTTTCCCCTCGCTTGGACTACTTGTATATAGCTGATAGCTGTGCTTCAAATACTTTGTCACGTTACCGTTGATCTAACGTTTGTATGGAAATAACATTTACGCTGTGCAGAAGATCACGATTTACTTTTCCTGTGTGGTTTAAGTCGCTGTAGTTTACGATGATGTAATCTGGCTGTCAGCTACTGACGACCCGAAACTTTGGACGCTGCACTAACCAAGGTTAAACTATCACTACTCGTCAGCACAAGGTTAGAACTTTCCATTTTACTCATGTAAAAGTTTTCATTGGTGTTTGCTTATAAACTGTTAAACTTCGGAAGCTGCCTTGAGCAGTAACCCACCAACTCTACAAAATAGAAACTGCGTTTACAGTATCAATATTTCTAGAATTTTTAATGAATTATTTACCTTTGTGAAAATCTCGTTCTTTTCCATTGAGGTTTACTCCATTTATAAACAGTTTACTACTGTATCGCCGCGATATGTGAAACACACCGTTAGCTATAATATTGGGAAATTACAATAATTCAATTTAGGCTATTTATAACGATTTTAGTTACAATCTATTGTAACGTTATCTATTATCTACTGCTGCACAGCTGCATAAACGAAATTAATTTATTATACCGGGTGTATTTGTTTGTCATATTCATGTTATTATGTCACACGTTTAACTCGAAATTTTGAGCTCTTTTAAAATTCTATTTTCTATTTTTAAGTACAAGTTTTTGTGTTACTGGAGATAAGAATGTTCAGTTCATGCGCGCTCTCATTTTAATTATGGGTATATAAATTAACTTTGGAGTAATTTGGATGAACTGAACAGGCTTCTTTTAAATTTTCATTCTGGGGAAAAATTAACTAATAAATGAATTAGTACAGATAAAATATCCAATACTGTTCTTTTGGGGAAAATTCCCCAATTTATTAAATTCTGTGTTTGCAATAAGTTACGAGTATTGTGGGAATTGTTATTTATTCTCTTGTCCTTGTTTATTGCACTCACCTGTTTCAAGATTTACAGGATTTCTGTTTAGAAATATTAATTTACCTTTCTCTTTCTTAAGGCTTGTGGTGCCTTTTTCTTGTCCGTTCTCCTTATCTTTCTGAATACAACTTCGGTTTCTGCTTTCTAACCAACCTAACCATCTACTTACTCTTTGTCGACGCTTCAAACACCCACGCTCTGCAAGTACCCTGCAGTCACTTAACCGTTTGATTGAGTTACTAGCCGAGCTCACTCACTTATTTATATTTATGTGACGTGGTAGGTTAGGTACGTGACAAGATCGTGACACATTACACAAACTCGCTGCGTCCAAATCTAGGTTAAAGCATTTACAGTTAATCATCACACAAGTGTTGCACAAGTTAAGAAAATCTGAAGACTGTCTGGCCATATTTCGTAATACGATATCATAAATCCATGGCCTGTACAACCAACTTCAGATAATCAAATAGTGCAATCGTAAACTAATTTTCTACTCGTTTTGGTGCTAGACGTTACACATGATTCTGTTGCTATACAAAATCCAGAACTAATTTTATACTTCGAAACGATTGAGAACTGCTAAAGCATCTATCATCCGGAAAGTCGCAAGTAACACTACAGATTGAAGGGTCGACCAGAAGTACATATAACTAATGTTCCGAAAATAGTCTTGTATTAGCAATATATCTCATAGCATTACTGTATACCCATTCACCTAGAGACTTTAAACTTGTGCTTTAATTTTTCAAATTATCTCCGACTTCAGTCGAGCATTAGGTTAGTATAAAAATTAACCCGTAACTAATATTCATAAGCTCAATGCGTTTAGTTTTGGAAAGGATGGCTTCAGTATGCTCTAATTACCAATGTTTTTTCACAGAAAAATTATATAGCACAAGAAAATGAACGCGATCATTTTCCAAAAAATTATACGGGAATGCCAACTTAAATTGAGTAAAGACGCGATTACGGTTTACTAACTAAAGACGTGATGTAAAATGATTCAGTATTGAGATTTACAATAAAATTTTACCATCAAAAATCGACATATGAAAATTTAATGATTAACCTAAGCGTTCTATGTCATTAGTATTTATTGCGGTTTGTTTTTTATTTCTCTAAACTTTCATAGGAATCAAATTTGTACTTATTATTGATTCCATCGGTCCGGTCTTTTAAACCGGCGAGACCCGCTCTATACAGTTTTTTACGTCGAGTATTATTATTACGGTTTCGGAACCGTTGAAGTAGTGTGAACCAAAGAGTACAACATATAGCTAGATTCAACCCAGTTCAAAAACGTGTATCTAGTATTTAAAGTGTGGTCTATCCCGTATTGACAAATTTATTGAATAAGTTTGATAGAACTTTGATAGAAATGTAAAACATACAATTTTTTGTATTGCAGAATTAGAAATGTGCTCTCTATACCTTATACAATGAAAAAACTTTTATTTTTCTTTCAAAATTAATTAAAACGATGATAAATTCTTTATTTTAGATAAAAAATGATAAAGCTTACATGTAGACGAAACAAATAACTTTTTTGTTTTGCTTCTAACCTAATTGGTGCGAAATATTAAAAACATATCTAACCTATGCGATACGGATTCAACCGCTAATTTTTTTTGATAGAATGCTTAATTTGAAGTTTCGCCAAATAGATCTCACATTTTTCTATCTGATTAATCAATGTATGATTATTACATACAGTAGGAACAATTAAGTAGTTCGAAATTCCACAAAACATTAAAATATATTGTAAACCATGATTGATGTTTTGCTTTGTTTCTTATTCGTAACCTACTGAGTTTTCCGGACAAAGTCCGTCGCTGTTTAAATCAATTATTTTGCTAATCTAATAAATGTTAGATAATGAATGATTACCTTAAAACGAACTAAAGAAAGATTTTAACCCTATGCCGTTAGCGTGAAGGTTATGAAAGTTTAATGAGTTCTCATTAGTCCAAATGTCCTCGATTATTGGACTTCCCTTGTTTTTGAAAATCTCTAAGCTGTCATAGCAATCCAATTCACATTTATTACTAACATGTTTGGTTAAATATTCTACATTATTTCAACCTTTGTGTAATAATTCTTCTGTCACGGGTTAAATCACATGACGTGTAATCCAAAATATGCGTAACCAACTCATCGTGTTAGTCGTGATTAAAGCGCCTTTCGAATATAGAAAGAAGGTTACTTATAATGTAACAGTAAACCAAAATTACATTGTAAAAAACATTACGGTCTGTTAGAAGTATTTCATGATAGAATCCGCACTTTAGAAAGGGTACTAAAAATTTCTGCAATGCGTATAGTATCAAAAAACAAAAAACCCAGAACTGTTAATTTATTAAATATGAACAGCTTGCAAATAATAAACATTGAAATTTCATTAAGGAAATATTACCGTCACAGTTATTTGGTAGCACTATAAGCTAGACACTTTCACTAGATGCTTTCTCTCCCATAGATACAAATCTTTTGGAAACCTCTGATTACATTGCAATATGCTTTTTCAGTCTTTTGTTACGTAACATTTCCTTTTGTTAAAGTCAGTGTCCTATTTCTTTACTTCAAATCGGCAGTGGTTTTGTACTTCAATCAACCCTTACGTGATTATTAAAAGCCGTTCACGAAGCTTCCCCAAAATCTTTACAGTGCTTAATGGGAGATCTCTTAAAACCACAAACAGTGGGCTTTTGGGCCGCTTTATAAAACCGCTTACGCGAACTTAGGGATACCATCTCTGGCTCACACATCCACACTAACAGGGTAGCTAAACGAACATGGATGGGTGGGCGTGAGGTGGGCGTAGAAATACAATAATTTATAAAAGGGCACCACTTGGTTCGTATTTGTTTCGCCCTCAAACCAAGAAAGGACCACACTACAGTACAATTAAAATAAAGTAAACATTGACCAGGAAAGAACAGGTCGGCTTAGGATGTTGGTTACAAGGCGCATTAAAGTCTACCGTTATACATATAAAGCAAAAAACACAAGCATGAAGCAAAATTACATTAGCGAGTATTTAAAGGTTTAATACATGAATCACCCTGTACAACAAAAACATTTATTTCACGAACGCAAAATTCAAGTATAAGTAACTAACTAACTAACTTCAGAGCTATATACACAGAAAGCAACAGCTGTTCGTACTACAGTTAGTGTGCAGTTAACCCACAAATAAATAATGCACACAAGAAGCAAATTAGAAAAACTGCAAAACGTATATCTTGTGTGAGTAGTATAGTTATTAATTTTCGCTACTTCCAAAATAGCAAATAAACTTTTAGGTACATTACCTTGTTACTGGAATCGACAAGCAATGTATAACGTCCAAGTTTTCATCGAACACATGTAGCAATTTCATACCTTCATTTTATAAGCGTTGAAACAGTCAAAGTGTTTATGACGAACATGTGTAACCGTTTATTACTTCAGGGGTTCTTCACGAAATATAGTAAAATAAACTCACCAGTAAGTCGGTCGTATCAGGAATACCCAAACCACTTACTTGTGGTAACCTTGGTCTTTTAGATAGAAATCGAGATGATAGTGGCGCCAACCCCTTGACTTAATTTCGAGGCAGAGCTTTCGGAATTCAATGCGCTGCGCTCAGTGGTTAGACAAAGTAGTTGCCAGCGTATTGACAACCTTAGTACGAGTAGTCTTCAGGTACAGATGAAACATCGATGTCAGCATAGATCGCAGAAGAAATGGAGAAAAGCAAGAAGGAGGAAGAAAAAAAACTTAAAGAAAACCACGTTATAGTTACGAGACAAATAACAATTGTAGAAACCTTATATATTTAAGTAATGACCTAAAGAGTGTAATAAATTTTAAGGAGCACTCACCTCCTGTAGCGACGAAGAAGCTCCTGTAGCGACGAGAAAGCACGTAGCTTTTAATGAAACCTTTATATCCGTGAAACGGAAGACTAAACTATTAAATTTAGTATTTAGTTTAGTATATATTTGAGAAGTAAGACCAGACTCAAGCTGTGTGTAACTTTTCCATATAAATTTCTAAAAATTTGTAGCGTCCCCCAGGTACCGTATCTTGAAAAGCGTAATTTGAACTTATTTGCAATAATACAAATTCAAGAACTCAAATTAATTACCTGCCTTACTTTGACTTTCCGGGCAATAATTAAAACATTAGAATTTATTTACAAGTCTGATGTTTAATTACTCGAAAACCTCAAATCTGATGAAACGAAGTGACCGTCTAGTGTTAGGTACGTTGTGCTATCTAAAAATAGGCTGGATGAGGTAAGTGTTGCATCATGAGGGGCAGGTAAAAAAATGAAACTACTCAAATTGAAATCAGCCCGTTAATGTACTATTGTGGGAAAGAACCACCAATAAAACCCACTTTATTCATAAATAAGTAATTGCACAAGTACATTAATAAATCAAATAACACAAAAAAACAATGAAATGGTTAAATATATAAGAAAACACCATTAAATCAGGTTAAGGTGCGTACAAAATTATAACATTAAGAGAAAATGAATAAAAAGCAGTTTAGTTACACAGAAACACAATAATAAAAAAAACACATGTAGTCACACGTACAATTGGGTCATAAATAATCAAAATAAAAATCATAATAAAAATCGTAACACGAAACATGTCTTCAAATCATCGTTAAGTACACTAAATGAAAATTAGGTACATATAAGTACAACAACAGTAAAATTGCACAGGTGATAAGCTAAAGGCAAGGACAAAAGAAAACAGACAAGGAATTTACACGTGGCTAATTGCTTAGTGGCCTCTAAAGCACAGAATACTTAAATAAAATTTCAATAAAGCAGATACAAAGAGAAATCAGCTCGCAGGCAAATAACTAAAACAAACTGACAAAAAAACTCATTAAAACAAAGACGTACAAGGGTAAGTTATGAATAGATCACGATCATCGTGGCAGATTTATAAGTTTGAGTGCGTTAGAAAAATACAGCGCTCCTCTCTCTATCAGGTTACAATTCATCTATACAACAATAAGAAGAATAATAAAATTAGAGTGGTATCTGATTTCCGCAGTGAGTACGCTTGGTAATCGCCTTTACAATTAGTAACCAAAGCATCATATCCCGTTCATCAGTCTACACAAATATAAAAACAACAATAAAAATTCAAATACCAGATAGAGGGCATGTCTATTTAGCATGTTTCAGCTTAATGAGTGCGTACGAATAAGATACCTTTGAAGCATTGATTCTTAATACATAGGCTGGTAAAATAATCGGCTGAGCTTTCATTTATATAACAAACTGTACATTAAGTAAAATTCTTATTGATCAAACACAAGATCGTTAACATACGTTAACGAAAGAAAAACAACTTAGTGTAGCGAATTCAAAGAAATGTGCACGCAATTATTTAAAACAAACGTTTACAATGAAGGTATTTAATTAAAATCGATCTGGCTCGATTGACACTTAACGATAACTGTTGATAACAGACCAACTTCACTCCAATCAACCATCTTATAAGTATAAAAGAACATTAATCTGTTGAACATTTCATTTAATTATTGCGCAACATCTTAATTTTAAAATATGCATTATAAAATACATTTGAGCTTGAATGGTTTCATAACAATGATCTTTGATCGCGGTCGAGTGCCACAATTACTTGGTAATCTGACATTTATTCCATTCAGTAATCGGCAATAGCTAATCAATGATTCGTTACCCGTTCAGTACATTTTTAAGCGCACCTCTACACCCCAACATGTGTTAAACAACAATACAGTTACAACATTCCTTACATAATATATATATAAATAAAAATTTTTAAAACATTAGCAAATTACGACGTATTATCAAGATATTAAAAATCCACTAATTATCTTTTCTATCGTGGTAACAATGGCGATTTGACAAACGTTTATTACAATAATAAAATTTTCACGGTCCGTTCCCTACAAATCACAGTAAAATTTCCTCAAACGCGTAGTTTGCTAAAACACGTACTTGACAAAATGACCTCTATTAGAGAATACAAAAGAGCATCACCTGTTAAATTCTTGCTTTTACTACCAATAAAAGTCCTTCCTTTTATCTGTCGTTTTACATGTGGCGCAAACTGTAATATTTTGTACAGCGTTGCCACGTATTTATGACTCGTAACTAAAGTAACGTGTGTTGCCTAACATCGGTCTTGACAACATCGCAATTTTGAGAGAAAATGCCAATTCTAAATTAACACGTTACAAATAGTTAACGGTAGATTGATTTAATATTCTGAATCTACTTTTATAACTCAATTTGAACAATGTCTGAATGATTAAAAGTTAGAGAAACCCTTTTATGTTTTGCACTTCGAAATGAAAACAACACTTTAGATATCGTTGTTATTTTTAAATTACCCAATATGTATTGAACTGAAGGAATATTAAGATTAAGTCATAATCTTTATTGGTTTAACTTTTAGGAATAATATACAATCTGTGGTGAATTGTTACTGATAACGAATATTATTAACGCTTAAAGGATTTTCAATGGATTTGTTATTTATTAATTCCTAAATTATATTCTATCTATCCTTTGAAAGGATTTGCCTTTATTTTTTGTTTAGTATGATATTGTATTATGTACATTTATTGAAATTGTATATGAAACTAAATATATTAAAGTAAAATATTCATAATAACCAAACCACTCTCGGTTAATGGTAAACATTGGTTTAGTAATAAATGATGTGGCATTAATTACCTGCATTATTTTCGGATTAATATGTTGCAATCATTATATTATATGTTAACTAACCAATTTCAAGTAATCATTATATTATACAGTGCTTTCATTTCAAAACTAGTTACCCTTAATATTTTTTTTTAGCAATGGAATCTCGACCTAGAAAAAAATACTTCAATTTAGATGTCGAGGGGGACATTCAAAAACAGTGTTCATGGAATTTTACTTTTCTTAATCCCCACTCCCCTCACTTTAAAATTTAAAATTGCACCCCCTAGCCTGTGATACATCATTTTGAAGGTATTGAAAATACAAATCCAACGGCGTTCAGAAAATTGATTTCCATCGCCCCATTTTGAAATTACAAGCGAAAATTTCAATACTATAGGAATAAATGTTGCTCATTGATTTCATTGTTCAAGACAAAAACAATACTTTATTAAATGCTCAAAATGTTCTCTATTCTTAGGTAAACAACAATACAATCTATTCGTGTAACCTCACTTTATTAAGTGCTCAAAATGTTCTCCATTCTTAGCTAGACAATAAAACAATCTATTAACGAATTCTTCTCTAACATTTTGAAATGTTTCCGCAGTAGTTTGCTGGTAAGCTTGAGTGATCCTAGCTATAAGGGCCTGAATATTTTCTGGTTGAGGGTTACGATATACGATTGATTTTAAATAACCCCAAAGGAAAAAATCCAATGGCGTTAAGTCGGGAGATCTGGCAGGCCATTCTAGTGCGCCTCTCCTGCCAATCCATTTGCCGGGAAACCGTTGATTAAGCCACTCGCGAACACCCAACGCATAGTGTGGGGGTGCACCGTCTTGTTGATACTGCAAATTTCTTTCATCTAACAGTGGGTTGCCTTCTTCGTCAGCTTGATTTTCTAAGGATTCAGTTATAAGCGGATCAATGTAGTTTTCCCATAAATTTAAATACAAATCAGCGGTTAAATTTTCTTCGACAAACAAAGGACCTATTATTTCATTTCCAAGAATTCCTGCCCAGACATTAATTTTTTCTGGAAACTGCGTACGGCCCTCTAAGAACACGTTAGGATTTTGAAGATTCCAATATCTGCAGTTCTGTTTATTAACAAAGCCATTCAGATAGAACGTCGATTCATCACTGAAGCAAATATTCTTTATCAAATTACTGTCATTTTGAATCATCGCAGTCATTATTTCACAGAATTGAATCCTCCTATCGTAATCATCTTCAGTTAGGTCATGGAGAATGGTAAATTTGTAAGGAAAGAACTTGTACGTTTTAAAGTCTTGTGTATGGAACCAACAGAAATATTCGTTAATGCAACGACTTTTGGAATTGAAGTCGTAGGTTCAGCGCCAAAATGGCCTAAGACATCAATTTGTGCAGCTTCGTTGAGAACTAGTGGTGTTTTTGTTACTTTGTTACATACTGAGCCAGTTTCTTCAAATTTCGTCACCAGAGTTAGCACATATTGATATCCAATATTTTTTTCTGGATGCGTTTCGTTGAAGACTCGGGCTGTGCTACGAGCACACTTATTCTGGGCTCCATACAAATAAATCATTTCAACTCTTTCTTGAATAGTGTAAACCATGATTGATTCTTGGTTTTATTCAAATTCAATGTTTCAAACTGAAGTAATGAATTGTCAAAATTCAACAACTTAACCGAAACAGACTATGTTTCAAACTGAAGTAATGAATTGTCAAAATTCAACAACTTAACCGAAACAGACTTAATTATAAATCGTTGCAGTCGGCAATAAATTATAAACTGAAATACGGCTTACCTTAACTGAACTCTGAAAGCACAAATAATCCAAATCGATAAAATATTCGAGAGAGGAGATATCGTTTCCATATCACTTCGTATTTCAGTACTTGATAAACTAGGGGTATTGTCTTGAACAATGAAATCAATGAACAAAATTTATTCCCATAGTATTGACATTTTCGCTTGTAATTTCAAAATGGGGCGATGGAAATCAATTTTCTGAACGCCGTTGGATTTATATTTTGAATACCTTCAAAATGATGTATCACAAGCTAGGGGGAGCAATTTGAAATTTTAAGGTGAGGGATGTGGGGATTAAGGGGGGAAAAGTAAAATTCCATGAACACTGTTTTTGAATGTCCCCCTCGACATCTAAATTGATGTATTTTTTTTCTAGGTCGAGATTCCATTGGTAAAAAATATTATGGGTGACTAGTTTTGAAATGAAAGCACTGTATGTTTATTTGACATTGGTTGGTTTTTAAATTATACTAAACGATCAATGAGTATTCTATGTCCATTAGCTTAATATACAATGTGGCACTAGATTAATATAGGTGGTAAAAATAGGTGTAAAATTAAATTCGATAAGAAAATCCCTTCTTTATAATGGAGTGAGCAACAAACTACTACTTCGTGTGACTTTTGTTAATGATATGAAAATTGGTTCATTGTTTCATTTCAGTACATAGTAATTATGTAGGTAATTTTGGTAACCTCTTAGATATCTTCTATTGGTACACAAAGTGTCTACTCCGTGTGCTCAACTGACTATTACAAATTGCACGCGCTCGAAGTCTCAATTTACGTTGTGTAAGTTCCCGTTTGATACCCTTTAGGCGTCCATGTCGGATATTGTGTTAAGATCTCTTGGAGTGTTCAGAAGACAAACGCATTCTGAGTGATAAAATTATTTCCTGGGCATCTCCATTATTTTAAGAGATAGAAGGTTACCGTTTTCGCGTTGCATTGCTACTTTTTTGTAAAACAAATGATGGTGCATACAGATTTTGCCTAGCTTTATTTGTTTGTGATTTACTGGGCGATTGCGAAAAATTGCACGTTTGGTATCCCCCTTGTAACTCCATTATTTTTAATTTTTTCAAAACGTAAAAACTGTTGCTTATAGATGTGTTTAAGTAGAATTTAATGGTGTATTTATATTTTCTTTCTAATTAGGGTGGTTTTTGAATTATGACACAGAGTTATGTTTTTTTGAATGGACCACCCTATATATTTTGATTGTGTATAGTTTCCAAAAATAGAATTTTTATGTCAATTTTATTTAGCCAGAGAAATATTGAATTTTTATTTTATCTCTTTTAATTAAGATAGATTTGGAAACTTTCTTGGTTTCCATGGAAACCCGAAATCAGTCGCAGTCATTGACATTCAATGTAATTCTGTTTTTTGAAAACTCAAAATAAACATGAATAACTTCGAAAACTTTGAAGAATAGGATATGTTTGTGTGCTATATTCCAAGCTACGAAAACTTAAATGAAGCCTCCTAATTATAGTTTGACAGATAACTTAATAAACCAGTTTAAATTTAAATTTGAAGTAACTGTTTGTATAGATACCCAAAACGTAGCCAACCTGACAAGGGAATATTTGTCCGGTTTAATTTATTTAATTAACAGCGGATCGTTCGTTAAAAAGCGCCCTTTCTTAGTGGATACCTACTCTTCACAAAGAACACACTCTCCAAATTTGATGACAGTCAGTCAGTGAGTCCGTTAGATTGATTATATATATTATATATATATATATATATATATATATATATATATATATATATATATATATATATATATATATATATATATATATATATATATATATATATATATATATAGTGTTGTAAATTTATTATTACTCGTATGGAGACTAACTTAAAAACATCATAATTTTGAAGTGGAATGGATGATGGTGACCAAAGCAAAATTTATATTTTTAAAAAGTATGTGAAGAGACAATTTAATTGCAATCAAAATATATAGGGTGTTACATTACAACATAAGTTTGTGTTATAACTCAAAAACCACACTTGTTAGAAAAAAATCTAGTTACACTATTGAATTCTACGTCAAAATATCTATGAGCAACGGAGTCTACTGTTTTAAAAAAATTAATAATGTGCAATTTTTCAAAATCGCCATGTAACTATGAAGCAAAGAAATCTATACAAAATCTGTTTGCACCATCATTCGTTTTACAAAAATGTAGCACAGTGACGCGAACAGTCACCAGATAACCGAGATACCCTGGAAAATCATCGAAAATGGGTCACCCTGTACAATGTATCGAGTAGGGTTTTATTACTAAACAAAAAAAATTATTCATACAAAAGTTTGTAACCACCTTTTTTTTGTTACGTTAATTTTTAGTTTATTTACTGTGGTTCTAGCTGAGATCCGAGATTAAAACGGATTCGTTAAATAGCGCTGATCGCTTTCTACTTGATTTTTTCCACGCGGATTAATGAACGCTAAAAGGGTTTTATACATATATTTTTCTTGTAACAGTATAATAGCTAAATATTGCACACTTAAACTAACTTATTTCCAATTGAGTGGGTAAACAGTCAAAAAAATATCTACTTCAAATAAAAGAAAAATCAACCATTCACCAAAGGGGTTTTAGGATTGGGTTGTTATTCTCCTTGCAGTGGGCGACTGCTCGACCGGATGTAGCCGGGAACAGCGGACAATTTAGGTTCGCTGCGAAAATAACATTAACTGCGTGTTTACACTACAGAATGAAAACGACCTTAATTTCTATATAAAGTAAATATAGAAGAAAAACAAAAGGAAAATTAAATAAAAATACGAGAATATTTTAAGTCCGTTCCTGTCTTGTAGAAAATGACAGCAATCAGCTGGTTATATAGTTATTACAACGTGATTTCGACTTAAAATATTTTCATAGCGATAAGAACGAGGTAAATGGTTTAATATACCGCTTCTACGTCACATACAAAATCGACAGGGATATAAAAGACTTGTATTTCTACAATTCCTTATACCCATTTTTATAATAGAAATCATATTCGTACCATATAAATGCAACTTTTAATTTTTACGAAAGGAAATGTAACCTACCTAACTAATATTTACAGGGGTTTATTAACTAACGGTAGTCTTCCTAATTAAGGTTTAACGTTAATTACGGGATATTTACGGGAACGGGTAAGTCGTTCACAGCTTAAACACGCAGTTCAGCCCGGGTTTGGTAGCGATGGGCAGCTACGTGGAGACTTTCTTTAACTCGTTGGCGGTGTAAGGTATTTAAATCTTCAGGAACTTTCAGTTTACAAGACTGTTTAATATACAGACTGGCAGAATAACTGAACCTTTTACATGCGTCGTTATTAACGAATGTTTTAATATATGATTTATTTTATTCCCTGGATTATGTGGCGATTGGCGAGCTGATAATGAAAGGATTATTCCCTTCGATCTGGGTTATCGCGACATGCGATGTCGGTCGGATACAGGTTGAGGACTTCGGATAGGAAATCTAAAAAAAACTGATTTTAAACGATGTAAGTGAAAGGCTGCGTCGGGAATGAACACCCGGCATGGCGACGTCCACAAGTGTATGTGTAAGGTTGTGTAATAAAACTTACATGCAGGTGAGCACCGATTTAAGTAGCCGTAGGCCGGTGAACTGAAGTAATTGCAGGCGGACGGAGTTAAACGGAGAATGGTGATGAAAACACCTGGGCCCTCAAAAGAGACCTGTAGCGCGTCTCGCAGTTTCATTGAAATCCTCGCAGGCAGGAACGGCTTCTGGTAATGATGCTAATTCAGAGACTGGTTGTTAGGCTGGAGGGGACTCTGACGTAGCAAATTTCTTAACATTTTCGAAATAACGTCGGAGGGGTTAAAGATTCATAATTTGGGATTTCTCCAATTTAACTAAAATTGTGTAATTAACAAATAATTAATTTAAAAAAATATTGTAAAGGATTCTAACTCTTTATAGGTTGTAGATAACAGCGGCGTGTATATATTAAAATTAACTATATGTATACGGGTGTTATGCAAATGCAGGAGACACGAAGCTTGTATTTTTTCAAATGGTATACTATGTATATTATTGTAATATTAATTCTGCTCACTCTTCCTATCACCACAATATGGCACATAATAGATTGTACTGAGTGCTGATGACCTAAAACTATTTTAAATTTTGTGGGAATTGGTAAGAGCGTTTTTTTTTAAATTGTTATCTTGTATACAGGGTAGGTCAAAATGCAATGTTCACATTTTCCCATTTTTTTTCAAATAGTACACCGTTTTATATTATAACGTTCCTTTGATGTTGTTCTGGCTATGAAAAAAAAACTGAAAGTAATGTACATATATTAAAAAAGTTCGTTTTTAGAAATTTTCCTTTTGTGCAATACTTGATTGTACACAATTACACAATTTTAATAAGATAAAGCAATTCATCCACTTGTCCTCTATTATAATTTAAAGAAAACGTCTTTAATTTTAAACTAACCACAACCACAAACCTATCTTTTAAATAACGATATGTAATAAACTATAGGTTATTTTCCTGTTGGGTTCTTTAATACCACACTTTCTTTGATATTTATTATTGCGTTTCAGAAAAAATCTTGAACAACTGCTAAAAAACAGATTTGAATACGTTTACAAAAGAATTCTTTTTTCATAAAAATATTATATAATAGTAAAAGTAATAATAATTTAAATTCTTGTTGACAAACAACGGTCTGTATAGAATTGATCAATCTACGACAACAAAACTAGTAATATAAAATTTACAAAACAATTAAACATTTTTATCAGTTTAAATATTCATTAATGGAATTAAGTAGGTAATTAAGTTTTCAATGACTCTTTGAAGCACATGAGTGCTTGGTCAGATTTTAGTGCACGCTGGTAATTTGTTAAAAAGCTCTTTCTCGAAAACGTTTGGTGACGTAATGACTGCATTACCTTTGCAGAAAGGTATGTAGAGATCGTTACAACGTCTCGTTCTAATATTGTGGATTTCGCCGTTTTTATTGTAACCCTCTAAATTACTAATTATAAATTCACACACAAAATAAACAAACATAGTAGTGCCAAAATTTTAAAATGTCTAAAATATGTTAGCTTATCATTCGAGAGACTTTGGAATAGTATGGTTGACAATCCGCACAGGCAACCACCGTATCTTAATCGAGATTCGGCTTATGGAGGAATATAAATTGTTTCTCTATTAGCACTGGTGTCAAACACCGTAATAGAAACAGAAAATGTGTGTTTTTCTCAATTAAGACACGTAAAATCGCACATATGGAATGAACTGTATTTAACTGTATATAAAAAAAATCATGTCTGATGCTTATTTCTGGACTGGGATGAAGGTATCATAAATTAGTATTAAAGGAGTCGTGTAGATTGTTGGATAACAGATGGTTACGTTTTGATTCAAGTGAACAACTTGACTGATATGATGTACACTAAAAATGTATAGGCCCCAAAAGTAATCCCTGTGGGATTCCCTTATTAATGAACAAATATTCTGATTTACTTTTACGGCCATTTACGTAGTTTCTCCTCTCTTAATGTAAAAAATATCGTGATCGATGCAGTCAAATACCCGACTAAGTTCACAATAGATCTCAACAGGCCACGCGTCAACTATTTTAGTACGTGGTTCATAAAATGAGTGTATTGCACTGCTGGTAGGTTTAGAATCCATGTTGTTGACAGTCTACTATGCTATTTAACTTCAAGAATAAATTGAATCACTCCAGAAGACTAAACTCAAACATGTTTGAAGATATTGCAAGAACAGTTATTAGCATTGGTAGTATTGCTTTTTTTTAAAGCGGAGTTACCTTTTCAGTTTTTAAGTAGTCGGGGAAATATTCTACGCAAAATGACATATGTTAAGGGGAATGCAATAGAAAGAAGTACCTTTTAATAAAGAACAAGAACAAGATTTCGTATTTTTAAGTTTTTGATTTAAGAGATTCAATAATTCGAAGCTTGGTAAGTGGTCAGATAAGTAGCAACTTGTCACAATTAGAATTAGACAAGTCACTACTTAATTTTGTACCATCACTGACATTATTGAACAAAGAGTTTTTGTTTGAAATTTTGTGCTTCCAACGAAATTTCTTGCACCGATGCACTGAAAATACTACAAAATTCTACGAGTCTCCGCTTTCCCGAAAATACGAGCACACTAGTGGTAATCAGGCGTTTGAGGAAAACGACCGAAACTCTCTGATTTTACAATCACGCATTGCGGATGTCTATTTGACCAAACTCGCAGATTTTCGAACATACATGAAATAAAAGGAAACGTGACGAAGGGTTTGAAAACTATTCTTCCATCGCGCTATAAAAAGTGTATGAATGAAAGGCTGAAGCGTTGGCATATATGTATTGCTTCAGATCTATGCTATTCTGAAAGCTGTAAAATAAATGTAGGCGAAAATGAACAAAAATACTGTTTAATTTAACAATTCCCTGAACGTGTTGATCATAGTGTATTCATTTTGAGACTGAGGTTTAACAAAATTACTAATATAAGTATTAGATAGCCAGACTGGTGTCCATTGCTTTTCTAAAATTTTACATGTGACTACAGATCTTATTACTTGTAGGAACCTAACTTTGGTTTTTCTATGGCAACCTAACGTATATATTTCACCCATGGTTTGTAATTTTCAGTCCTTTCGTGAACATCAGAAGCTTATATTTATACGGATATCACTATTTGTAGTCTCACTATCTGTCGAAAACTACATTAGGCGTGGTACACCTATTGCTATTGTTTAAAATAGCAATGCCATGTTAATTAAATAATTAATTATCATCTTAATAAACGTTGTTCATCTGCCAAAGACATATGGAAGCCATTATAACAAATAATAAAATTACATTCTTCATAATTCTTGTTCGTAAATCAATTCATCTAATTTGTCCACTAAATAAATTTCATTTGCACTAAAAGGATGTGTGCTTACTTGTTATCCTCAATACATAAAATTAATACATTACATTGAAATAAATTGCTGCCGAGAACATCATTTCTGAACGATACGATAAGACAAAACACCAAGTAATATAAATCAATCCCAACAAGGTAAAGGTAAACGTACTCTATGCTCGAATCAGGTGTTATGGCTATTAAAGCGGAGGCAACTAACAGCATACGTAACTAACAGCAGGCGTAACGTATTATATCTTCATATTTAATGACACAAAAACAAAAGGTATCTCCGATTCAACTTTCCTGTAAGATAACGAAAATTACATCATCATTCATGCAATTTTCCTCATGGCGTCATTCAACTACGCCTCTTTCAACGTGAAATATAACCATATAACCTCAATTATAAGCAATACGAAATTCTTAACTCAAGTGAGAGTTTTTCCTATTAGATATAATAAATTAGTTACAAAGGTGTAATTAAAAGGAGTGAAGTCTACTAGAACACGACTCTGTACATTACAAGGTAGGCGGAACGGAAATGAACTCAGCTTCGCCTTGTGCATAAAATAAAATTGATGTGGACAAATACCCATTATATTCGATAAAAACATACACACGTGGTTTCGTAATTATATACGCTAAGGAGAAAATATCGATATATCCACCAAAATTTAATTATTGAAAGAAAAAGAGGTGCATATGTATATATAATATAATGTTAATCTCGTACATGTAACTATAATAACACAAATTCCAAAACTTGCATTAAGGTACCGATATCCAAAAACTGGCACGTTACACCATGTCGTATAAAATGCGAAAGAACTTTGTTACTGCCTATGTGTAAAATATTAGTTTCTAATATATGATTATGAATCTTTTTATTTATGCTAGTATGGAATGGAACAAACTATTACGTTTGTATTGACCGAGTTTTACATGATCCATTGCGCCTATATCGATTTCTTGATATCTATGTGCGTTGTTTGAACACCTAAGGTAAGAAGTCATCTTTGCTGAAAGTGCGAGTTAATTTAGTTATACCGGAAACCACGTCTTTAAAGAGGAAGGAGTTGAGGAAAGGAGTGCTGTTAGAGCGTCATCAAAGTTACTTTTATGGCTGTCGCATAAAATTAAGATTTTGTATTTCATTGTAGAAGGAGGTACAATTTATGTAGCTTGCAGTGGAATCGGTTCTAACTGGTTTTCGATCACTGGGTTGCACATATTAGTGTATTATTGTTGTTTTCAGTAATTTCAACTTTATCAAATATAGAAATATTACGACATGGTGGAGGTGTCTTCATTGGTTCAAATTGATGTTCCGACCGATCACTCCGCATCAGTGGATTGTTTGTGCTGAAACACCGCTAGTCACCACTCCTTTCAACGTTTTGTGTGTTGAAATAAGAGTAGTATGTTGATTAAACCGTTTTATTCTATTGCATAGTTCCAATACTAGTAAATTCTGTGACTGTACTCTATTACATATAAATACTTTCACTGTTCCAAAACTTACCGTACAAGAGGTCTAACTAGTAGCACTATAGTGTATGGTCTTGCCAGTAGTTCAGTCAAAGTAGACGTGCTGCAGGTCTTTAACTATGACAAATTTCAAGCCAAAAATTCAGAGAAAATGGGACACCAGCTAGAAATATAAAAAGCAGTCCTAAATATATAGTAACATTACCCACTTTCCTAGTTAAACAACAAATGTCAAAGAATCACTACGAGTCAACTCAAAAATGTAATATTTTCTTCCCCCTTTTAATAAAGTTAAATTATTATGCGAAGGAACCCCAAAATTTTATGAGCTAAATTAATGTTCTTTAAGTTAATTAATAGTAATGCCTACTTTAGAAAGAAATACTAATTATACTCATATAACGGTAATTAAATTAAAATATTAATGTTTGAATACGGAAAACTCAAAGTTAGCCAGTTAGCTTAATTGAGAAGGGTTAACACTTAATTAAAAAAATTATTAATTTAACTTGTAAACTCTAAGTGAAGTTTTATCTTATTGCACAAAAAATACGCTATTGCATATGCCATACATGAAGCATAATTATGGGCTTAGTGACAGTTCTCAAAAAGTAAACTTTAGGCATGAAAGTCAGTAGTACACGGCAGTGCCAACAGTTAGACAAACGCCTCCAATAAATTAATTATTTAGTATGTGATAACAGTAAAACAATTTTGATGCAGCACGGTTGAATACATGCACCTTGACAGGTTTTTCTTTTTACAAAAATATAAACAACCAAATTAAATCTGATGAAGTTTGCCATGCGAAAATGACATTGTCTGTAGGTGCATATACAGCTCATTAGCTATACAAGTGAGTACTTATATAGTTATAAATTAAATAACAACTTATGTTATGACCGCCACGATCTCCAGATTTGTAATTACTAGATTTCTTCCTACGGGGTTTTCTGAAAAACATAATTTATCAAAACAGTCACAATACCAAACCGAATGTTGCAATCCAGCTATTTGGGAAACGGTTTTCTAAGTAATTTCTCATTACCACAGCATTATGGACTGGGGCACAGTGTTGTTGAAAAAATATTTGGAATATGTTTTTCAGGAATATTTATATTTTTTAATAGCTAAGAAAGAACTGCAGCCAAGCCAACTATGATTCCCATTTAAAAAAATGAAGTTTATATTATTACTTAAAAACCACACCTCGTAAATAATTCTAAGGACGCCACTGAATTCAGCACTTAGCAATATATGACTACCGCTGACAAAATATATCACTATAATTTGGCTATAAGTCGAAAACAAAATAAGTTCCTAAGTTTTCGGTTTTGCCATGAAATCTTGGTCAACGTACGTGAATGTAAAAACTGCAAACTTCTATCTTTGATAATAACAAAGATATCTTTAAAAAACAACTAAAACAACGAATAGAGTATAGTTGATTTTGTGGTCTCATTTTTAATTTTGTTTGCGTTTGTTTTTGTAATTTGAAAATCTCGGCAGCTAATTTCGAATTACTCCAGAAGAGTAATCCATACCTCATATGTGATTTAATATAGAAATGTTATACTGTTTTTAAAGTTTCTGTGTATACTAAATCCTTTAATCGTTGCAAAGAAAATAAAAACGTACGAAACGCAACTTTCCTAGGTTATCGTAACCAAGATTAATGATTTTAAAGGTATTCAGGAGAAAAAAAAATTATCTATTTACTCTGGTGAATATACTGGAAGCTACTTACAAGTATGGATGGGCATTAATTAGTTTGAAGAAGGCACTAAAAATTAGAAATAAACAGATAAATGAACACAAAATCCAGATGATGTTAATTCAGCTCGAAATCAAAATATATGTAAGAATAAATTCTGAAATGGTAATTAAACGTTATCACAGAAGTCAAATCCTTGTGGTAAAAATATGTTCTTCAACCTCATTCAACCAAAATAATTCCCATTAAGATAATTTACCTAACGTAATTAAATTAAAGATTGTAACGTAACACATATCCAAGTAAAAAACATCATGTAACTATGTTGCTTGAAAAATAAATACAAACAGATGTCAAAATACAAAATTTATGCACGCCAAGAAAATGGCGCTTCGTGGATAACCCAAACATAACGTAGGATTTTTAACGAATGAAAGCAAAAATCAATTTAATCACACCGTTTTGATTATTTACTGGCGAAGATGTGTCCTATAAACCCGAAAAATAAGAAACCGTCGGACATGCCTCCGCTTTATGCAACGAACACACCAAGAAGGAATTTTCTTCCATTCAGTCATGGTATCAACTTAAAAATTTGATGGTTGGATTTAATATAAAACGTATAATTATCACAATAACTGTTTTTGTATAAAATTGTTAAGGCGGGATTAAGTCAAAAGTGTGTATATAGTTATAAGAATATTAAGTTGCGTAAAATATGCATTATGTTGAACTTATGATAAAATTATTTATAAAAATTGAATTTATTGGGCGGTTTCTATGGATAAAATGAAAGTCTTTTAATTTATAAGCAATTTATAAGCAAAGAATCGTATTTTTAATGTGATATAATTGGAACAATTATATTAGCCTTAAGTTTTGATTGGGATTGAGTATACCAAAGTTTAGTATTTAATTAAATTCCACCATTTTCAATATAGCTTTAAAAGTGATTTCAACGCTTTGCTGTTGGTACCCCTTTAAATGCGTAACTTCATAAATGCAGTTTTAATTAATTTAATAAGGGCGTCATATTATATTTTACTGTACTGTATTTGTTTTAATATCTGCCAAGCTGAATTAATTAATTACGACTTACATAATCAAATCTAGAGTTGAAATCGTAGTTGGCGGTGATCCTTTTGTTTATTCAGACGTATAAAGCAATTTAAGTGTTTCGTACAGAAATTGTATTTATTAATACACTTAATTTTTACTTTCTCTAGAATAAACGCTATTCTTTATTAAAGAGTCATTCGTTAAAGTGCATGTAAATCAATCTCTGTTACAAACCATAAAATCTCCATTCATTTTACGTTTTCCGATGTTAGTGTATTTGAAATTCAAAACATTTCATTCCCGGTAAGAGCGTTTCCAGCTCAATCACTCCTCTTGGACAAAACGAACCGTCACTGAAGTATACAAATACTCGAATTAAACTGAAAATCAACACTTGAAAGTCTAATATCCTTCATCTTTTTCAACTTGCCTTTTTCTTAGACGCTATTTTTAAAGATCAGTATAAATAGTGTACCTTAAGTGGAAATTGGAATTAACGTTGGTCACTGTGTTTACGTTCAAGTAACGACAAAAAGGAAAAGCTTATTGCAGTCACTATTTTATTGACTCAATTTGAGATCTCTAAAGCTTTGATTACTTTTAACGTTAAGGATTACAAAATAATTTACTTTATTAATCAGATTTTTTACAAAAGCGTTAGTTTAAATAATTGCAGTAACAATCCAAACAGCGCTTATGGAAGAGCGGTTTGAATATGTATGAATCAAAAATACCATTAACACATTTTTCTTGCAGTATAATAAATGAATGAATTGTATAAAATTGTATATATGGAATGTAAATGAAAATTGAAGTTGTTACACGTCATTTTTATTTTACTGTGACTGCAATTAAAAATTTAGTGAGTTAAATTAATCGATAGTTTTTGATTAAATTGCATCTGACTATGAATTTCTAGTTAGTCGTATAACATTCAATAATCGTCACACCGTAAAGTAATTCTCTTTAATTTTGTTCTGCTTTAAACCTTCTTTTTAAAGGTTCATGCAAGTTAGTAGTAGCCGCCCCACTTTTAGATAGTAGAGGGAATGCTGCACTTAGTTCAGAGGGCTGTAAGTTCAATATTTTACCCCTTCTACAGTATGTTGAAAGCTCTTCCCACACCAGCGCGAAAATGCAATCAGTAGTGGGGGAAAAGTGACGTAACACGCAGTGCGGAACAAAATACGGGTAGACACAGAATCAGTCTGACATCTAGTGTGACGGCAGTGAGGTATGAACATTCTAGGTAAGCCGTGCCCTGCCTGCGAGTCAACTATTTGGTTGGACTGGTACGACTGGATTTTGATATTTGATGTTGTTTGCTTGAACTTTTTTCGGTGTTTTTTCTACGTCTACTATCTATATCGTGCATGTTTTATTCTTTAAAATTATTGTGTTAGAAAACAAGGTGTTAGGCTCGTGAATTCGTTAATAATTTGTTTTTAATAAAGTAGCTGTTTGCACGTTTATTGTTTCTGAAAGGAGAAAATTTAATTGGAGAAATGTAGAGGGACCGGTACTAAAAAACCTTTTTCTACATTTCTACTCTAACGGCATATATATTCAAAGTGATCTGTAAATATTTTATGTGCTTCGTTCTGCCTGCCCATTAGTACTCAATGTGAGGAATAACGTTTAAGTTTTAATTAGATCCGTAGCGGGAAAATTTAGTCAAATATCTAAAATATTTATAGGTGAGCTTTTTACCCTTCTGTTACCTATAATTTTTTGTTCTACAAACTTTACATTACGAAAATTATATAAAATATTGATTTAGCGTAAATTACAATGAAACGTTACTAATTTGCCTGAAATAATTCATGTAAAAGTTATTTATTTTTAGCATCAAGGTTACGATCTAATTCCTAACCTTATAAAGAATTTTCACTTTACGGAAAATTACCGCACTCGTATAAGTTATTTCCATCGTAGTAAGTTATTTAGATTTTGGTGCATAATTTGATTTCCAATTCTTAAATGAAATTTATAAGTACTTGTTTTACATAATATAATTTAGGGTTATGATGTGCAAAATGCAACAAAGCTTTTTTTTAAGAACAGATTATTGTGATTGTAAGCTGTTTGAACTTTTTAACGTAATTTGGCTTAAAATGGAATTAAAGATTATTTGTGTCCTTAAAGAGATACGTATGAAGTAGTAAGTGACAAGGCGTGACCAACTTTTTTCGGCAAAAAAATAGGCGCGTGGAAATGTAGTTTCGAATGCGACAACTGGACAAAACAACCCGCATTTTGTTAACATTTGAATTAAATTAATTATAACCCAACGAAATTTGTCAAGTGCTTACTAAAACTAACACAAAGGAAAATATCCACCAAGTTGAAGGTTTTTGGAATTAATTCACAAGTCCTTTTGTTAACTAACAGGATTTCTAGAATTTGTACATTTCTTATGATAAAGCGGGATGAGATAATTCGTACTAAAGTTAACGATTTCTTACTTTTGTACCACACCTACGTCAGTAGTTAATAAATTTTATTGTTAAACTAAGTAGCAACAATTCTAATTAAGTTAAGGAATGCAACGTCGTACAACTTATTTAGTTAATAGGGTTGTATAGGTTTAAACCGCAGCGGTTTCTCATCTCTTGGTTACAGTTGAACCAATTAAATTATAATACCTATTAATTCGGTTACTTGTTACATTGAGCGTAATATTTTAAATGCATTAGTCTTGTATCTACCAAATTTACAATTTAATTCGCTACCCTACTTTATAGAATCGGATCCAAACATTTAAATCTCCTTTGTATGCCAATATAGCAAAGGGTATTGTATTGATGATTAACCACATTATAGTAATAAACATTTTTTAAACAGTCATTGATTATACGGGGAGTGGATAAGTATTGGAATTATATTGGTTGATGCGAAACCTTTAAAGCGTTCTTCCTTTTACTCTCTGCACGTACTCGCTAAAAAATCGCACACCGATAATGATAGACATTTCTGACGTGTATTTTAACATGTTTAAACACGGTTCTAATCTACATACGAGTAGCTTCGTTGTTCTAAAGTGGCGTTTCATAGCACGTTCTCATTAACATAACATCTTCATTTTGTATTGTTCTCATTTTTAAGAAGCTTCTCTTCATTTCTATATCACAGCTCACAGCTAAGTTTTTGCATCGCAGATTGTTTATTTCAAAATAACTACAGCGTATATACACATTTACAAAGTAAGCAGAATATACGTATGTTGCTCTTTAATTCTCCTGGTTTCGCTTACGCGTTGACTGACTTAATAACGTACACTCCTACGCTTTCTAATATTTTCCTTTTTTCATATTTTTCATTTTACGTTTTACACACAAATTGTTTGTATTAAAAACAATTCTTGCTTACGCGTAATGATGCGTCGAATTTTTTAGGGTTGTTTTCGTATTTGTATATCAACGCTAACCCATGTCTGCTAAATACAAACATTCGGGGATATATATGAGAATGAACGTACATAAATTCTTTGCGCTGTACTATATACTGTGGATGCCTAATCTTTCATTTCCTCTTCCATTTTTTGCAACTAATTACTTGATTTATATTATTTCCTTTTTTTTTCAGGTGAGTCTCTCGATTTTCTATTTGAAGAACGCCATTGGTGAGTGTTTTCCTTAGTTTTTACGCCTGAATGCTTAAAAGAATAATTATAAATACCATAGCTACAAAAATGCGATTTCCTGTAAAACCTCACTTTACGCTAACCACTTTTACGTTAATTTAATTTATAAAACTTATATGTTGTGAAGTGCACCTGTTTTAATTGCAAACTTAAGGAAAAGCATAATTATAATTGCAATATCGATTTCTTTGTATAATTACAAATACCGTGTATTTTACACAGTTTCTGTAATTATTTGTGATATTTACGTTGCAACTCCTGCTTTTGACGTTTAATGAAATTTATGAGGTAACGTAAATTGAATATTATTTTGCTTTTGTTACGGAGGTATAAATTTAATTAGTATTATAAGCGTAAATGTTAATCATAAAAATGTTCCAGGCACGTGCTTTGTTATAATAAGATTTAACCTTTCAAACTATTAACATTAGTAAAAAAAATCTGGCCGATGGACTTCGCCACAACACTTTCTCGTATAAGGAAACTAACTGTTGCTCGCAGCAATTCCTAACTCCGTATAACTTGCAATACCGGGTGATTGATGATGGATGGCTTATTAGATGTTTATGAAGAAATAGTCAAGGGATCACTTTGAAAATTTGGTGGCTTATATAAATGAATATGTTCTCTCTTTTGAAAATATTTTCAACTGTGCAGTGTTGCCGCTTTTACAAGAAAGTATTCACAACTTTGATAATTTAAATGGAACACCCTGTGTATTATTTTTTTTTTAGATTCCCTATTAATCTCTTAATAACTTTTCTTAATATGTTCCTATACATATCTGTTATCGTTTTCGAGATAATAATTTATTTCACTTTTTTTTTCGAAAAACATGGCTTTCAAAAAGGCTCCGCAGTCTTGAACTCTGACAGATCAGCGCACTGAAATTTAGTGAGGAGTTAGGTAATTAATTCCCAGTGAAATTTCAATCTGTGTTTTAAAATTTTTTTTTTTGTTCGGAAATACGATAAAAAGTATGTTTTTTAATGGAACACCCTGTATTTTATATAAAAACTCTTGAAATTGTCTATCTTTCTATGTGTAATGTTCCTATACCCATCTCGAATAGTTTTTGATTTATGAGTATTTATTTAGTAAAATTATTACAGATAACAATGACATGAGTGTAAAAAAACAAGCAAAAAATATTTAATTAGTTTTTAATAAATGTTCAAAATGTTGGCCGTTGACTTCTAAGCATTTTAGAATTCGAACGTTGACACCATCTGTAGTTGTAAGTCTAAGTTCATCAGCATCTAAACTTTGAAAAGCGCGATGCTCCCGAGCCTCTAACTCGTCCCTTGAATTTACCGGTGTGTTGTAAACAATATTTTTCAGGGTACGCCAAAGGTAAAAATCAAGAGGAGTTAAATCTGGAGACCTGGCAGGCCAATTCCAAGATCCCAAACGCCTAAACCAACGATCTTCAAATATCCTTCGTATTTCCGCGCTTACTTCGGCAGTGGAATGAGCGGGTACCCCGTCAAGTTGGTACCAGCAGCTGCGATATTGGGCAAGGGGAAGATTATCCACGAAATTTTCAACATAGTAGTTAAAATTTCCAAGTATTGTCTAGACGTAAAATTTTCATCGTACATCAAATATCGAATTTTGCCGTCCATCACTAAACAAAAAGATTAAAGCTGAACTTTTCTTGGAACGCAGAATCTCTCGTAACATGGGGTGTTTCTTGTGCCCAATAATGTATGTTTCTTCTATTAAAAATTCCTTCGCGAGAAAATTTCGACTCATAACTCCAAATAATTTTTCGTAAGAATTGTGGATCGTCCTGAATATAAATTAATAGGTTTTCGCAAAACAAAACTCTTTGTGGATCGAAGAAATTGAACTTTCGTGTACTTATAATCATGCATATGATGTGTAGGTAATATTTTTTGCACACAAAAAAGGATAAGCCCAAATCTTCTTTGGCACATCTTATTGAAGCTTCCCGATAGGCATGAAAATACGCTAAAACATTAATTTGATTGTTCTCATTGGACGTTACAGGTCTAGGTAAATTTCTGACTGCTTTCAAGGACGATCCAAAATGTTCGAAATTGCTTTGACTTCGTCTACATTTCTTATTGTTCATTGATGGGAAATTTGGGTACATTTCATTAAACCTCCTTCAAGTACGGCACACTGACCATGTAAAATAAATAAATTCATAAGTACTGCATTTGAATAGTTGTTTTCTTCCACTTTCAATTAAACTTATCAATAATTACACCAACTGACAGTGAATCTAAATGAACAATAGTAGAATGTAAACAACTTCAAAACAGTTACCATAGGCTACTTGCCAAATTGATCCTCGCACTCGTGTCATTGTTGTCTGTAATAATTTTGATAAATAAATGCTCATAAATCAAAAACTGTTCGAGATGGTTATAGGAACATTACACATAGAAAGATAGACAATTTCAAGAACTTTTAGGACCAGATATAAAATACAGGGTATTTCATTAAGAAAAACATACTTTTTATCGTATTTCCGAACAATAAAGAAATTTGTATTTTTGAAACACCCTGTCCTATTATAACTTATATTTGGACACAAATTGAAATTCCACTGAGAGTTCAAGACTGTGGACTCTTTTTGAAAGCCATGTTTTTCGAAGAAAAAAGTGAAATAAATTATTATCTCGAAAACGATTACAGATAGGTATAGGAATATATTAAAAAAAGTTATTAAGAGGTCAATAGGGAATCTAACAAAAAAAATAATACACAAGGTGTTCCATTTAAATTATCAAAGTTGGTAATACTTTCCTGTAGAAGCGGCAACACTGAACAGTTGAAAATATTTTCAAAAGAGAGAGCAGATCCATTTATAGACGCCACCGAATTTTCAAAGTGATCCCTTGACTATTATTCCATAAACGTCTAATAGGCCATCCACCATCAATCACCCTGTATAATAAGATATACTTATCTACAAAATTATTTTTTTCTTATTCACCCTGTATTTTCCAAATCACTGTATATTTTTACATATTTGGATTGATGAGAAATTAACTTTAACATACAACAACAACAAAAACATACAAATTTGTTTTTGAAACTTTGATATAAAATATTAAAAAAAATCAAAATAATAATTTTTTTTATTTTCGCCAAAACCGGAAGCTCTAAAAATAATCCAATATAGCAGTTTAGTAGCTATGTATGTCTACTATATAACATAAATCAGAAACATCGTTATGAGGGATTGAAATTTTAAAATTTGAAAATTTCTAACTCCAGTCCTGGATAAGTTAGAGAAATCTCATAAAGCTCATTATATGTTCGTTGTATTATGTGACTATAAAATACGTAAATTAAAAAAAAATTACCAGGGCCGTTTTTGAGAAAATCAATTTAGAAAAAAAGGAAATTCTAACCCCGTAATTAGGGGCAACATTTTATTTTTTTTTTTAATATTTAGAAACCGTTCGAAATCATGTACTTTTATGTACAAGTTGCGATTTTCAAATTGCAAGTAGCTTTTATGGTTTCTTAGTTACAGCGCAAGCGCCAAAATGTACTAAAATCACCATATTGACTGCCATTATGAATTTAAAATTTTTATTTTTTTCAAAAATATTTAGGAACCGTCCGGAAGCATATACTTTTATGTACAAGTTGGGATTTTCAAATTGCAAGTAGCTTGTATAGTTTCTTAGTTACAACGCAAGCGCCAAAATGTACTAAAATCGCTATATTGGCTGCCATTATGAATTTAAAATTTTTAAAAAGTTGTGTTCGATCGGGGTTTAGGGTTACTAACTTTTCTCCAAAGATAGACTTTCTGGCTCTGGTTTTGTAAATGCACCCCCAAAAATACTGTCACGCTCTGAGTTTTGGGGGCTTAGGGCGTGACGTGCCATTATAGCATTTCAGGATCTTTTGTTTAGTTAGGGGTTGGTAGAGTCGGTACAAAGTCAGTAAAGTAAGCGTAAATTAAAGTAATATAATAAAAGTAAATCTTACATGATATTGCTGCTGGCCATCTTGGAAACACTTATGACTATTTTAGCAACTGATCGTTAATAACTATTACTCGGTACACAGTGGTACAAATAATGATTATACTAATTGTAATTACATATATATCTGTATATATTCTTATTCTGCCCATACATGATCCAGTCCTACTATTTATAGGAGGATGAATTGTGACGTTCTTCCTGCAGATCCAAGGCCTAACGATAATGAAACAGGCTGCGCGTGTCAGGGTCTTGGGAAACCAATATCCGTTATTAGGGAAAATACTGTGAGGAAATCGACTGATAGTGAACATAAGTTCCTCTAGAAAGCTGATGTAATTTCTCTTAAGTTGTGGCTAATGATTAACATTTACGTAATGAGTTATGAATATTGGATATTGATATGAAAATTGACAATTACGATCACTATTGTGACAATACCACCATCATTTCGTCCCCCCCCCTCCCCCTCCAATTAATTGATTTTTACAAAAGCCAGTTTTGTACATAACTTTCTGATATAGGAGCCCATGTCAAATCTCATTAAATCGATCAAATAACCGTGGAGCTACACACAGACAGACATACATGAACATTTTTTTCGCGAAATCGATTTTTTTCGACTTAGGGAACACAAAAATTTCTAAATTTTTTTCGATTGCAATTTACTTTCTCTTAGTATACGCAGTATATGAGAAAGTATAATGCATAGTATTCCCCAATATTATTGAAACCGTTTATTAGTAATAAAGAACACGTTGGACATGTTACTTTTAAAATTTTTAATTGCATTGAAAATCGATAGAAATAGTAATTTCCTATGCTTATTATTGAATGGTGCTCTTTTTACAAATGATGGGTTATATTAATAAACGTTTTAATTCTCTTTCACAGCTAATGAATGAAATGTTGTTTATGAGTGCTTATAATACGATTAAATGGTTTAATGTTAAAATTAACTTTGATGGCATATTTATGTCCGTGATAATGTTAATGTGCAAATGCGTGTGGATATGGAAGTATATCTTTCTTTCTATTTTTTTTAACCAAAACTATCAAAGCGAAACAATTTTTTTTGTTTAGGTAGCTTAAAATCGTCCGAATAGATTTTCGTATAAGATATGAACTTATAAGGTCTTAAACCCTTCGTACTGAAAAAAATTATACGAACATTACGTAGATTTCGTGTGTACTACTATCGCGTGATATCGCAACACTATTTCTCAGTAAAAAAAATCCTCACGGTCAATGCGACCGCTGTAGAACTGAAATAAAACTAAACGTCTAAAATATCTATTATCCTCGCCAGGAATGTTTACCGCTACGTCATCATATGGTGTCATATGAATCAAGATATGATATCAAGAACGCTCTTAGCTGGGTACTTACATATTTCACTGAATGTTTAAAGGTTAACTGTAAAACTGCTTATGTTCCTTCTGCTGAAGGTATTGTATCGTGCTTGCTAGGGACTTTTTCTTATTGTCTGAAATTTTGCTTTCCTAAAGTAACAACGTGAAGTTTCCTTTAAGTTCTGCTGGTGCTTTACCTTTCTGCAAAATATAAGTTTCTTTCCAGTCTTCCAGATCGTTAAACGTTTCTTCGGTTAGCACTTTCCCAGGTGTTTCCGAATTTATTCTTATTTGAACTACTTTACTAATATTCATGTTTTTGTATTAATAACTTCGTCGGATGAAGTCCAAATATTATGAAATCCTAAGTTTTCCGTATTCACGATGGAAAATGGTGGATTGTACTCTGGTAACTTTACAACTTCATGCAAATCGTTGCGTACAAAGCTCTACATCACACTTTTTCTATTTTCAATCAACGGGAAATCTCTCTCACTTGCCATAAAGGTATGGCCACTGACTAAAAAGTTGTGTTGTATTATGTAAAACACACCATTGGAGACCAGAAATAACATTACAAACAAAACCATCTTGTTTTTATTCTGGCCGGCGCAGTTATTTCTCCATATTCTTCTTGTGAGTTACGCCCATATTCAGAACTCGTAAAATACAAGAGGCTATTTAATTTCCTCCCCTTACTCCAACACCCTCGTGTCGAATACACGTGAACGAGGTGTTTGTGTCACTAAGGTGTACCCCAAAGTTGTAACAGAATAGTTGACTAAGGTAAAACATATCAGTGAGTCAGGGTAGACACAAACATAACTTGTTGCAAATCCATTGATATTACAGTACTTAACGCGCGCACGCTATTGCATTTCCACTCTTCAATTATTTTCGTTATTCTAATTCTGATTAGAAAATATACTCCGATATGGTAGCATTTAAAGCTGCAAAATTCCAAAATACAATTACTTATGTATTGTGATAATTTTGTAAAGATTAGAACTTATCTAATGTGATGTGTTTAATCAATGATGATTAAAAGAAGTAAATGTAGAAAATGAGGAAACAGTCAAAAAGTAAACAAACAAATTGAGGTTATGTAGTATTAGTCAAATGATTAAATTTATATGCACATAAAACAAATTGATTTCCCGTTTATAGGTTTACTCTTTCTACTACATTTGCTTATTCAACACCGTATGTCGATTTAGTCACTACGAATGTTTACCATCCTTATTTAAGTCACTGTTTTGTATGAGAAGACAGTAAAAACAAATTGGATAGCTAAATTCATAAATTAATGACGTAGGGGTAAATACTCCTGGCCAAGATAATTCAAGCATAGTTTACACTAAAACAATTCAAGGAGCTGCAAATCTGTATGCGCGCACTTGTATTGGAGGAACGAGATACAGTACACCTGTAAATAAAATAATACTATAAGTGATTAATAATATAGCTTTTGGGTTTTTAAATGATGTATTTTTATGTGTATATTTTATATAAATCTATACTTTTCGATAAAAATTACAGTTATCGTTCTCAGTAAGCGGTAGTTTGATAAACGTATAAAGCCAATTATGAAATCTAATTTTAGTAAAGAATAACTAGATCCTAAATAAATTAAACATTACTAAACTGCATTGAAGATGACAAATCAGAACACCCTCTAACGGTTGAAGGCCAAATGTTATATTCAAACAGCAAAATTTAACAAGATTTAATCAAGGTATGGTGTAAGGGTA
Source organism: Vesta saturnalis (assembly GCA_036346205.1). NCBI lineage: Eukaryota > Metazoa > Arthropoda > Insecta > Coleoptera > Lampyridae > Vesta > Vesta saturnalis. The sequence goes on from JARFJB010000862.1 coordinate 2,744,057, forward strand.
AATTTGTGAAAAACTTTAATTAGAAATTGATAAAAGCTTTCACAAATAGAAACTTGACACCAATTAAAGATCTAGTCAAATCTTACAGAAAAATAGTTTTTTATTAATAATTGTAATTGTTATGGTACAGTGAAAATACGATGTAGTACCCATAATATGGTTTCTAATTTTAACTACATATGTTAAATTGTTATAGTGCTGTGGTAACGTAACATATAATAGGTCTAGAAAAAAACACAGAAAAACACCTAGACATGCTAAAAGCTGAAATGAAAATTGTCATATGCTTTTTACATCTTCTATTAAAGCTACGTTTTGTATACGCAATATATACTTTTTCACAAGAGCAAGACAACTTATACACTCAAGAATATGGACGTGAAACATTGTCAGGTGACGTTAAATGTTCTTTAATTTTTCTTGTACGTTTAAAAACAGTCCTAATCCCATGATTAATTAGGATTTTTTCAATTCTATCTGTAACATTAGTTATAAAAGGAAGAAAGCGGTATCAACATCAAGGTGTAATAATAGTATTAATATATCTTAGTGAATATCCATTAGCTTGTATTGATTTTGTTATATATTTGTACTCATCTTTCAAACATGCAGGGGTAAAAAATTCGTTTAACTCGATCCACTAAATTTTTAATTACACCAATTTTTTGACGTGGATGGTGGTTTGATAATTAATGAAGGTATCTATCAGTGTGTGTCCTGTTCGTTAAACCTTAAAAGATAGTGAATCATTAGTTTTAGACATTAGTATGTCAAGAAATGGTAAACTTCCATTAGTTTCTTTCTTTATGGTAAATTGGATGCTTGGAGGAGTACAATTTATAAGCATTAAATATTCATGAAGCGCTTCTTCTCCATGTGTCCAAATAACAAATGTGTTATCTACATATCTACGCTAAGCTAAAGGTTTTTTAGGTGCATTTTGTGACGCTAATATTTCACATTTTCCCATATAAAAATTAGTTCTAACAGGACTAAGAGAGCTTGTTTAGCGAAAGCCTACGTACACCGATATGTACTTTCATAAATGATTAAACCACCATCCACGTCAAAAAATTGGTGTAATTAAATCTCCAGTAGATCGAGCTAAACAAATTTATGATCCTGAAATCACTACTGCTTTTCTTTCTTTTATAATTAATGTTGCTTCTCCCCCTTCTCTTTCTGAATACCAGTATCTCTGTTTTCTTTATGTTTACTTTCAATTCCTTTCTTTCCATATATATTTTCAACGTCTTCATCATCTTCTTCATTTCTTTTTCCTCCTTGGCCACCTACACTATATCGCCTGCGTACGCCAGCGACCACAACTTCAATTTCTCTACCACTAACCCTCTCCCTCTCCCACTCCCTCTCCCTCTCCCTCTCCCTCTCCCTCTCCCTCTCCCTCTCCTCTCCTCTCCCTCTCCCTCTCCCTCTCCCTCTCCCTCTCCCTCTCCCTCTCTCCTCTCCTCTCCCTCTCCCTCTCCCTCTCTCCTCTCCTCTCCCTCTCCCTCTCCCTCTCCCTCTCCCTCTCCTCTCCCTCTCCCTCTCCCTCTCCTCTCCCTCTCCTCTCCCTCTCCTCTCCCTCTCCCTCTCCTCTCCCTCTCCCTCTCCTCTCCCTCTCCTCTCCCTCTCCCTCTCCCTCTCCCTCTCCTCTCCCTCTCCCTCTCCCTCTCCTCTCCCTCTCCCTCTCCCTCTCCCTCTCCCTCTCTCCCTCTCCCTCTCCCTCTCCCTCTCCCTCTCCCTCTCTATTAGAGTTATTAAAAATTTCGTTTATTTTTAGCTGACGTTTTGGTTTAAATTTAACATCATTTTGACTACCTCTTAAAACACTTATAGATTTAAATATTTGCTCACTAAACCCGTTTTCTTCAAAAAACCGCGTCAATAATATCAATGCGTCGGAGAGTGTAACATGCATGGGTTTATCACACTCATTACTGTCTACATCACTTTCAGCTTCCCGTTCTGTAATTTCTTGTATAAGTTCTTCGTCAGTTTTTAAACTCGCAGTAATCACATCGGCATCAATATCTACGTAGTCATCTAAGGACGCGCAATTTTTAAAATTATTGATGTCTACTTTCTAGCCAAGTAGATAAAGGAAGATCGTCTTCTTCTTCGAAACTTTTATTTACAGCAGAAACAAAACCAGCTTTTTTGTAACAGTTCTGAAATGTTGTGGGGGTCACATTATTCCACGCACCACTCATTAGATGAATTGCATCTAACACGTTTAATCTAACATCCTGTTTATTTTCCATTCGATCGATTAACTGTAACACTAATAAGCGACGGTAGGAATTTTTAAAACTCCTGATTAGCCCTTGGTCCATGGGTTGAAGGATAGACGTTAGGTTTGGTGGTAAAAAAATAAGGGTGATGTTGGTTAAATTTTGCAATTCAGGATGCGCTGGGCAATTTTCAACCAATAATAAAATCTTTCGATTGTTACGTCGTGATTTATCATCCCATTTTCTAATTTCCTCTTCAAAAATTGTAGATGTCATCCAAGCTTTCTTGTTAGAGGTGTAGTCAACTGGTAGGCACTTAACATTTTTAAAACAGCGAGGATTTCGTGATTTTCCAATTACCAACAATTTTTTTTTGTCACTTCCCGTCATAATGGCGCAAATAAAAACAGTGAGACGATTTTTCAACATTTTTCTACCAATACATTTTTCATTTTTAAATTTTGAAGTGGCATCTGGCGTTAAATTGAAAAATAATCCGGCTTCGTCGACGTTGTAGATTTCGCTTCACCATTTATTTTTCCATACACAATGTTATTGCGGTTTTTAAAGCGATCAATCCACCCATTATTACACTTAAAGCCTGTATAATTTAATTGTTCCTCTAACTTCTCAGCCTACGCTTTTAAAATCGGCCCATTGATGGGTGGTTTTTAAACCACACAATTAGCGCTTTATCAATATCATCTGTAATACACTTCTTTAATTTTTTCACGTCAGTTAAATTGTTTCCTAATGCTGCAAGTGTAGTTTTTCTGTGTTTCCACAACGTTGACACGGTAGATGATGGTACACCATATTTTTTCACGTCGCGGAATTTTTTACATCATTTTCTAGTTCCCGAATTGTCTCAACTTTCTCGCGAATTGAAAGTGTTTTGCGTTTTATTGAAGCCATTTTTCAACCTCACGTCTTGCTGCAAAAGTAACAACTGGCCAGAAACTACATACCTTGCATTCATTTGTGAAACAGGTACAATGTGTACAATTGGTAAGCCGGAAGGCATAAGCGAAATCTAAGCAGTAGGTAATCTCTTTTAATCTATTTTAAGTCTTTTAAAATGTGTCCGTCTTTTCTGTGAAACATAATTACGGAAATCCCAAAAATTCTTAACAAATATTTACTTGAAACGGCTTTTAATATGTATATAAAAACTACTACAGAATTGGAAATTTGCTCGTCTTTCCCCGTGAAACGTGAACGTAATAAGCGAACAAAATTAGTACGTAAACTAATACAATTTCAATCATTTACCTACGAGACGCTCGTTATGTCGAGAATCTCGTTTTATCCGTGCTCCTCTTAAGTGAGTTTGACTGTATTTCGTATCATGATTTCTTAAAGATCTGTAGGTTTTAAGAATGAAAGCTAGAATTTTTAATAATTTGGAGTATTTGAATATTATTTTGGTAGAAAGACAAGTTTAAAATCGAATTAGTTATTTGCGTGTTTGAATTCAAACAAAATTGTGATTAGGTTTTTCCAGTTTTTGTATACCTACTAAAAGGGGCTACCGCTATGTATAAGTTGAACAAATAATACGTGTAAGCGCGCCCTGCGGCAATTTTTCGAGTTGGAACGCTACCTTTACACATTACTAAATACGCTAAGACTGACTGAATCCCTTCTCCATGCAAACATTTTCGGATCGCATCGGCGAAGTGAGATGTTGGTTACCTACACGTATGCCGGGACATTACTTATGACCAAAATAGCACCTGACGCTGATTAACGTCAACCGCACATAGAAAGGAATAAATCTGACCTCTATTGGCGTCATCCGCAGCGGAAGGGTTAAATAATGTCAATTAATACACAGATTCTCAAAAATTGTATTCATCTAGCCCTTATTTCATTATCTGTTTTGGACCTATTAAGAATACTAGTTTAAGTTTTTTCATACTTGTTTAAAGAAGGGCAAGGGTTTAATAACAAACGCTTGATTGAGCATTGTGTTCTTTTTAAAGAACCATTTATCAATTTCTTACTAAAGGCAAACGGTTTGACGTAATTGCACAATTTATAAACATTTCCAATATTTATGCTATGGAATTATTAGAATAATCTATTGTTTTCGTTTCCTTTTTAATAATAGTTCTATAATAAAAGAGGCAGATACATAAAATATATGTTTACATTAAAAACGAAAAAGGTAGAAATAGCTCCAAGCAAAGTACTTTGTGTTTTAGTTGAGCTATGCATAAAGATAGTAATACGACGCCCTTGGGAAATATTCAGGTGCTACAACTAAAAGTTTTGTTGTTCTCCTTAACTATCTATACTCGTTATGTTTATATATAGATAAAAAGTATGTAAAAAAGAATGTACCTAATCGATTTATAAAAAGATATCATGTAGAAATATAAAAATTCTATCCAATTTATAAATTGTCACAATATATTCAACAAAAAGAACCGCCAAAGCAATTTTCGAGCATTTTTATAGGATTTAAAAGGGGTTATGCCTTCTGATGGAAAATTGTGAAAAATGTTATATTTTCAGTAACCGAATGTGATGCTTTGGATTTTTTTTTTATTAGTTAGATCCCTATAGATTACTATATTTGAACTATAAAATGTTCGTAAAATTTTTTGATCTTAATTCTTTCAAAGTTCAAAGGAACTGCATATATTACTTTCCTTTAATAATACTTAGGCTTTCAGAAGTAAATTCTAGTTCAATTTAATATTCTACTAGTAAGTTTTGTTATTATACTGTGACTTGGTTCCTAATCAATTCTTATATTTGAGCTCCATTATTCACCGCTATAGTAAACTTCTCAGCAAGCGTGTTTATTATTTCATTTTGTGCGCCGTTGTTTAATATTTTACTACAAACGCTAAATGTAACACATAACGTAACTAATGTCAATACACAGTAAAAGGCGTGATACAAAAATTCTTGTTAATACATATTAAAAGAGTAAAAAGTAATAAACGTTTAGGTGTAATATTTGATCAACATATACGATGACATATACACGTTTTTTCTATACTTGCCCTAGAACTGCACAATGGGGTCTGACAGACCCAAACGCTCGTAGTTTTACGCCCCTTCTACGCATACCTGAATAATTCAGAGAATTATGTATGTATGTATGTAAATTTAGTGTACAGTTAACGTTGTCACGTGTCTAACCTACGACGTAACATAAATATAAATGAGTGAACTCGGCTAGTAACTCAGTCAAACGGTCAAATGACCGTTGAGCACTTGGATAGCATGGGTGTTTTGGAGAGTAGATAATTATTAGATTGATTTAGGATAGAGAGATGAAAGGAAGAAGTTGTAGTGGTACACCTAACTAATATAATAAGCAAAATTTGAGCGCCACAAGCTTTAATAAGAGAAAATTATGATTTTATAAGCGAGAGCCCCGTAAAGCTTGAAACGGGAAGAAAGGAAGCAATATGAAACAAACGACAATTAGTCTGGTAACCTTATATTAAATATATTTTACCAAACGGTTACCACAGACCAATATAAATAATTAACAATTAATAATTCATCACAGGTCAAGGCAAGTTAATTAAATATGCCTTTAAATAATTCTTTCTAAACCCACCAAAAATTTAGCACAATTAATAATTAATAGTTAATTTTATATCTATATAATGAAAATTCTTTTTGAGCAAACAAACATTTGAAAGGTTAAATACCTTTAAAACTACCTTCCCTGGTTTGTTTGAAAGTACTTTCAAGGACTAACCTGAAAAGGTTAATTTACACAAACCCCTTATAAATAATCGATAGTAATATGCTTATGTGAAATATTTCAAAACACATACTTAAAGCTAAAAGAGTAATTTAAAAGAATTATGTTTTCCCGCTAGTAATTGTTAAATAAATACTGCAGTAAAATGACAAGAATACAAGGAGAACCGGTATATGATAACTAGATTAACAGGTTCTGCGCAAATAACAGATAAGACTCGTACGTCGTGACAATAACAACATTCATGGAAACCTTAATATAACTTTTTGGGCGTGGTTCTAGAAATCATAGAAAAGTAAGAAGAAATTAGGCTATTTTAACCAACCCGAAAGAAACAACTAACGTTAACGATCGTTGTTAATACAAAAAAATCAGTCATTTTAGTAATTCTTGAATCGTGAGGGATATTCGAGTGCAATATACACTATAACCTTTATCTCAGTTGAAAACAAGTGTAAATAACGAATATATTTCATTAAGGTAACGATTTACTGCTGACTGTGGAGATATCGTTTATTAAAACACACGTTTATGTTGTACCAGTACGTTGTATACGAGAAAAAAGGCAGTGTTGTTGATTATAAACGTGTATCGTACCCACTTTTGCATTATTATAAGGGAAGCATGGTATAATTAGAATAGCCTGACCTTGTCCAATGAGTAAATAACCTCTATCTCTGGCTATCCGCAAGATTCACCCTTCGTTACGGTGTGTATGGGCGAGTACAGGTTAGAACGATGCTACCTCAAACATCTTGTTGAAACATGTAACGAGAAGCAAGCAAGAAAGACCGGAAGAAAGAAGAAGCTAAAAAAATATACCACAAAATAATACCCTGACAATAGGTTTTACCTCTATGATTCTATGATGTAAGTCGAGCTCCAAGAAGTTTGACGTTTCGTTTTTTTTTTTGCTTTTTAGTTTTTAGCTATTGATATTTAGTGCGAAGAGTCAATCTACTAAAACAAGTTTAAAATCATAATTGGATTGAAAGAAAACGTGTGACTTACCCTTTGGTGAAACCTAAAATTATATATATATATATATATATATATATATATATATATATATATATATATATATATATATATATATATATATATATATATCCGCTAATGGCGTTATTTCGTACCTCAACAACATGTAGAAATACATAAACTATGAAAATATAACTCGCATATCCGAAGATGTCTTCGATTTAAAACAGGAAAAGAGATTTTTCTTAAGCAAGCTCAATTTCACCCAAAATGGCGAACTCAACAAGTTATTCAATCAAATTTTGTTATATTCATTGTTACAAAAACTATTGTTAAAATGTTAAATACATAATTTCCAATAAAATGTAAATTAGTGATACCATCTAGCGGTAATTCAGCTAAATAACAAATATCTGTAAGTTAATTATTTTTAAACTAGCCAGAACCCTGTACATTAGCTAAATGGTGCTAATATGAACTTTTGAGAAACTGAAAGCAATGTAATCTATACAGGACGTTTAAGTAATGTATATAGGTAAAACAGTATACGCCAAAAATTCAGATAAGTTTTCGATTTTTATCAAATATTTCTGAAACAGCTGTATATTTCAAAAACATAAAAATACCAATATATAGTAAACTTTGTCTTTACATACATAAAGACAAAGTATACATCGATTGGAGCTTGAATCTCGATGACGCTGATGGTTAGCGCGGTACTCTAGCAAAGTACAGGTCGTAGGTTCAAATCCTACTCGAGGTATACTTTTTATTTGTGTTTAATAAAATTAACTATACTTTTTAATTACATATTTACTTTTGAACTTATTCGTTCATAACAAAACCTATTATAATTTATTAGGAGCTGTTTTTGATTTTTATCAAATATTTCTGAAACAGCTGTATATTTCAAAAACATAAAAATACCAATATATTGTAAACTTTGTCTTTACATACATAAAGACAAAGTATAAGTATCGATTGGGGCTTGAATCTCGATGGCGCAGATGGTTAGCGCAGTACTCTAGCAAAGTACAGGTACAGGTAAAGCTGTATATTTTAAAAACATAAAATACCAATATATAGACCTTGATCATGTGGATTAATAATGTTCTATGCAATTTTTTGAAATGACGCTTAATTTAGCGACAAAAAGTCCTAAGGTGGAATTTAAAATTTTTGAATATGGTAATAATGATTAATTTTATAAGAAAATGTGTGGACATATTTTTTAAAGAAAATTTAATTTTACATAACTTTTCTTTATAAAGTTTTTTAATATAAGGCGAAATAAATATGATTGAAAATGCTTAAGCTGTATTATCGATATTTTTATAGAAACGAGCGGCTTTGGAATTTTTGTAAGTTAGCATCAAAATGTCTATCAACCTCTATGTGACATGAAGTTTGATACAGATTATTGTTTTTGTTTTTACAATGTTGCCTATTTTCGTAATGCCTATTATAAAGAGGCTGCATAATTATCCTAAAGAAATTGTTATTAAAATTATTTCATTTGGTGTTCCACACCGGACATTTATACAAATAAATGCAAGTACATATCCTCAATATTTTATACCGAATTCAGCGAACTATACTTTTACAAAATGCAATTTTATAATTGACGTTATTTGTTATTTGACGTATCCGCGTTCCTCTGTAATTTTTATTCTGTCCCACATCGTAGCATACTTAGAATTTTAGTACTAATTGTGCACATTATGCAGGGTGCCCCATTAGTGTGTAAAAGTCCCATATCTCCGTTTGTAGACTAGATATCAAAAAAATGTTTATAGCAAAAGTGCAGCCAGCTATGAGTTTCACATTTTAAAATGTGAATATACAGGGTGCTTTATAACACCGTGGTCAACCAAAGTTGTGTTTTTTTCATGGAACACCCTGAATATTATTATGAATTTGAATTGCACTTACATTACCCATCACGCCAATATAAGGTTTTGATATGTTATACTGTGTATTTTAAGTTATGACCAATTTCTGATAAAAAATGTTATTATTTCAACGCCCTGTACAGCCCAAGATAATTAATAAAACAAAATTACTTTTAGCATTCAGGGCTTCTTATTATGATGTAGATTCATACAACAAATTATTTTTGTAATTATTGATTAAATTGTATACAGGGTGAGTCAGAACACGCTTATAACATTTTCCTCATTATTTTAAATAGATCACCCTATATCTTATGTGGTATTTGAGTAGACCTTTATTAACTAATTCATCTTTGTGAACCATTCCCCATACCTACCGCATTCCGGTTTTTAGATATTTTCAATTTTAAGAAAAACTACTCACTTTTTATGCTTTTGAATTTCAATTTAAATAGTAATTTAAATAATTACGTGAAAAACTCATGAAATAATAATTAACTTAAAAAGTAATTAACAAGTCGAAAGAAATCAATGATAATAGGAGAATGGTGAAAACCTGATGTGATAAATTTAACTAACAACTAATGCAATTAATAAATTTAACTAAGAATAACGAAACTCAACATTTTACTTCTAAAGAAAATGTTCAAAATCACCTCAAAGGACCTTTGTACTGATCTTAAAGTGTATACAGCGATGTTTCTAAATACTCTTCTAATTCTCTCCTCCATATCTTGTCGCGTTATCGGCGGCTGCTTGGTAACTTCGTCTCTTACGTGCCCCCATAAATAAAAATATCTTCCAATCCATCGGTTTGGGTATTCTGCGTTTAGGTAGTTTGGGACCATTTGGGAATGATGCACAGGAGCGCCATCGTGCAAAATCCACATACAACGTCTTATATTGAGAGGAACATGTTCCATTAATCTAAGGTGATGATTGCGCAACAAATTTAAACATACTTCACTAGTTACACGCACTTCAAAGGAATGGGGTCCCACAACGTAATCTCCAATTATTCCAGCACAACCGGTAATGAACCATCGGTTTTGGCTGTGTGTTCTTATCACGTAAGGATTAGCATTTGAATAATGATGGCAATTGCGTATGTTTACAAATCCATTCTTATTTATTGTCGCTTCATCGTCAATGAGAACAAAATCGAAAAATCATTTTGATTGTTAATTCTATTCTATTCACTAAAATTTAATCTCATTTGATAATCATTTTCGAGCAACTCCTGGTGCCTTTGTAAGTGATAAGGATGCATTTTATGTTTTAACAAAATTGTATTTACTGATGTTTTGCTGATTCTTCTTTGACTAGACACTGCACGTGTGCTAATGTTTGGATCTTCTGTAACACTTAATTGTACATTAAATTCATTTTGTTCACTTAAGGTTCGTTTTTCTCCTTCGTGTTTTTCAAACGCTACACTACCTGTAACAAATTTTCCAATGTTTTTCGTTGAGGTAGCCTGCACTCCGGAAATTTTTATCTATAAATTCTCGTCTACTAATTCATTTCTATCAAAATTCATTTTAGAGTTGATTTTTGCAACAATACTAAACACAGTTTCAAACGCAAACAACTTCTATAATTGTTACTGACAAATGTCAAGTTAAAGAAAATTTATTTATTATTCCATGGATAACTAGATCCAAAAATTCATTAGTAATACTCAAACTTAGTTTTTTTCATGGTTATGGCTAAAGATAATTGTTTATTCTCCATCATACGACTTTTTGACCATATTCGAAACTTCACAATGTACAGATCATTCGTATTCATGATTTATATTTTAGTGTGAAACAAGCTAAAGATCGCAAATGCTACTTGATCCATTAAAAAATAATGAAAGATGAGTATTTCATCAATTAGCAAATTACATTTTATAATTAAGTATAAATATCTGGTGTAGAACATCACGTGACCCTCCAACCTACAAAATAGAAATTACAGGAAACAATGTTTTGATATCTAGTCTAGAAAGGGAGATGTGGGACTTTTACACACTAATGGGGCACCCTGTATAACTTGAATTTAATTGTGTATTCATATTTATTTAACGGTTTCACTCACAATTTTGTGTACGCCACGGACGCAAAATGCGTTTGATGGTCTTAAGCTTATTTCTTGCGTCCTTGGCATAGAAATAACTATTATGACCTTCAAAACAGCATCCACCTAATTGACATATTCCAACGTTGACCCCATCTATCTATCTATGAAGCAATGGCTTTCAATTTGTTCATCGCATTTTCTTTTATTTCCTCTGTGATGGAAAATCTTTTTCCACAAAGCGCTAATTTAAGATTTGAGAACAGGGAAAAATCATTAGGTGCGATATCGCGCATTCGTGTGCGAAGGAATGTTTTACATAGTGTTTTTATTTACCAACATGTATGATAAGTGAAATAATTCTTTCTTCAGTTATTACAGGCTAAATACTCACTGGAGCATCCAGCCCGTAAAGGCAATTTATACCACGGTATAGCTCAGTGGTTTGGGTGGGGTTCTTACTTAATGTTGTAAAAGAGCACTCGTGACAACTCCAACAACGTCAAATTCGGGTAAAAATTGTCAAAAAGTCGCCACCTGTTAAATACATTTATAGCGGGAAAACGTCATAAACAGATCTTAGATTGGCCTAACAGGAAACCAAAACGTTCACTCAAAAATGAACTACTCTACTACTAAAAATTCTATTCCAAAATCCTTACGCGAAGTTCACCTAAATTTCAATGAAGTTCTAAGCTTTAAATATAGAAGCCGAAAAATCGCGATAAAACCAAAACCTCCCTAAAGTCTCGCCAAACCTCAACTCAAAAAAAAAACGAAACTAAACAAACGCGATCAAAATATCTATAAAAATCTATATACCCCTAAAATTTATTCAACGTCGATATCGGGATGTAATACTAAATTCGGCGAAAAATTCAGCTCACTTTTTGGCAAGTCAGACACCAGCAAAGATGTCTACAATCAGTATATTGGTTCCTATAAAAAAAATAACTACAAAGAAAGAGGCGATTCGCAAAACTCTCGTATGCAAAATAAATTAGTTGTTCGGTCAATGATCGACTCACTTCGTAATTACGTTACTTTATAATTTAAAACTTCCTTGAAAACAACTTGTTACTTAACACAAAAACTTGTATTACTTCAGTAACATTGATTGCAATCTAAATGAACGATACATGTAGGTTGTCACTGCAAATTATTTAACCCGATACTTCTCATAAAATAATTCAGCTATTACTAATTTTCAAAATTACCTAACCTTTCAATTTATTACTTTACGTCGGAAAATCGCAGGGTGAGAGGATTAAGTTACAATAATTTTCAATCTATTAATAAAACGGTTATAAATATTAACAATGGTCATACATTAGGGCATTTACTTATTAAATTTTTGTACAGTTACATAAATAAAAAACACGTTAAATTTCGCGCTTCCAAAGCAAGCAATCTAAAGAAATAATGATCAAATTCGGTTAGCGCTTACATTTTAGCAATAACTACATTTTAATCAATACAATGGAAATAATAAAGATATCGGTACATTTTGATGTACTTGAATTAATTAAACTTTCGATGCACAACATTAGACAGATAAAAAAAATCAAGATATTACCAAATAAATCGTGTGAATGAATGCGCTTGTTTCTGAATTTCCTTAAGTGTTTTCTACAATAATTTCCACGAAAGTAAGCGAATGCATCCTCAACATAAACACAAAAAAAAACACACTTTATTATTTGTCACCAACAAAATAAAAAAATAAAAGTTTACCTTACGTAGCACCAACAGGATATTTTTGTTCCCCTGGACTACAATATAATCGGTCGGACAACGGGTCCACCAGGTATTGAATTCGATAGCTGATTTTATACGGTAATTTACAATTCCGGTTCTTATGTACTAGATCTAAATTTGTGACGGTTACTTCAAGCAAAAGCACACAAATGACTAATTTTTCATCTTATTTATCATTAATGCACAAATATTTAACCATACTTGTGGGTATTGCGTTATTTAGAGAGCGTTCTTTAACGTTACTTAGTTTACTCTAAACTTACTTAAAGCGGCACTATATACAGCAAATTTGTCTTTCGTTTGTTTGAGCATCGCGTTTTACGGGAAACTACATCTTCAACAGGAATTTGTTAAATTAATCCGCACAAAAAATATGCTTTATAGCAGGTCCATAGAACAAAGGTTAGGCACTTCTAAAAACACGAAAACACTTCTATGTCCAAAACTTGTCACCATAGGCAAGAGATACACAACAGAAAATAACTCGGGGATTTGGTGAACCAATATATTATCCCATTTAATGAAAACGGAGATCACTTACTCCACAGTAATTCGATACACCCCCAGTATGTAATAACTTATTCCAACCCCATAACTACCCCTTTCGCATATATTGCGATCACCGCAAACAAACAAAAAAGGAGAGTCCTGTATTATTCAGAATTCACTATCTTCTCTTATAACCCTTTCCATCTTACTTAAATCTTCAATATCCAATCATAAAAAAGGATTACTTAAAATTTTAAATTGTGCCAAAACGAATAAACTCGTAAGCCGAACTGAATAAATTACATCATGCTGCAAACTGCATGCCCAAAAGGATCTCAAGTAACCTTATATACCAAAGATAACGAACCTCAACTATAAGGAACCTTAAACTAACGTAGATAAAATCCAATTCTTTGTTTAAAACTAGAACCTAATCAAAAAGAAGACGACAGTCTGACCGCTTACAATTTAAACTCACAAAAGATGTAATATACAAGCTTAATAAATTTTATACTCAATTTAATTTTATAAAACGTAACGTTTATAGACCAAATTACACTAATATTAAGATAACGAAAACATTAATGTACGCAGAAACTAATCAACATCTCTTTCACACTAATCTTGTAAAGAGGGAATTTCACTATCAATTGATGCCAATCTATAAACCGAATTTTAATTTAAAACTACATTCTAATCTTGCTAAATAAACCAAAAACTTTATTTCATTATCAAAACGGGAGTTCTAAATGCGACTACTGTTACTAAAATAATTTCACATATTCTTCAAATACGTGAAATAAGTGACTAAACGAAGGTTTCCAGGATTTAAGTTGGAAATTAAAAAAAAATAGACAAAACCAACTATCTACCGTATGACCGCTTAAATTTACACACAGGGTGACAAAACACATGATTGTACTGAAACTCGTCGAAAATGATTTAGAACTTCTGCAATATCATTAAGAAGTTGTTTGTTAACGTTCGAAATGTGTTTAAGAAAACGCATGGTTGCTTTATTTTCTATTTCTTTCTAACCTGACGGTTGTTACGACGAGTACTCTCAAACATATAGTGTAATTATTAATTCAGATAACACTAATGCACGTTCTTGCTTTGGTTTATGTATGTCGGTGTTAAATAAAGCGCTAATCCGAAACTGAAAGTGTTAGATTTTACAAGCGTATAAAAGCAGTCTTTTTTTTTAATTTTGTTTACTTAACCGTATCGTAACTACGCCACTGTCAACTTGGAAGATTTATAGCTCTATGACAACAGTTAACAGAATATGCAGAAGTGATAACTAAATTAAAGGACGAGCTGATACACCACTCTTTATACGCCAAACAATAAGTAAAGTAACCGCTGCCGTTGTATCAATCTTGGATAAAACCAGCCCTTTAATTAAAATCCGTAGCTTTTGTGGGTTTTTAATGGTGTATTTTTGTATTTATATTTTACTCAAATCTATACGTTTCGACAACAATTACAGTTATTAAAACGTGTAGAATTATGCAAAATATAAATATAAAATTACATCATCAAAAAACTCAAAAAAGCTAAGTATTTTAATTATGTGTAATAATGGTGAAAGTTTACATTTGTACAGTTAGATATTTCTTAATTGTCTTTTTTCTCCCCCATTTTACTAAACTTCTGGAATTACTGCCCTGAATATATATTTAATTCATAATAACTAACACACTTTTTTAACCTTTTACTTTACGACCTCTAAACCTTCTTTGATTATTAGCAGTTCGGGCATCCATAAACGTATAGAAGAATAAGAATAACATTTGAAATTAATTGATGTAATTATGTGAAAATAATAATTTGAAAGTGCGTTTAGTGAATTAATTTGTTGGTTTTATACGCTTATATTGATAATGAGGGTTTTATAATTTTATATACAATCATTTCATTTATAAGCGTGAAAAGTTGGCGAGCATGCCAGTAAACAATGTAAATATCAGTAATTAAAAACTTTTAATATTACACTATTGCGTGATTATTTAAGTTTAATCAAATGTGAAATATCTGGAACACGAACTGTGGCAGGATCTGTTACAAACACACCCACGTGCCACACAAAATTAAAAAACACCGAACGCGTTTCGATAGCTACGCTATCATCATCAGCTGTCGACTAGGTTCGTTAAGCAAATGTAATGTATCAAGAAATTATTAGAAAAATTTATTATTTAAAGTTTGCTTAACTGGATCTTTTTAAATTAACATTCATATAGTTTTTCAACAATTAATCTTAGGAATATGAAATAGAAGCTTTCACCATTATTAAACATAATTCAAATACTTCGCTTTTGGATTTTTAATGATGTATTTGCATACTTTCTCCGGATCTCTCCTATAAAGACATATTTTCTTTCCTGGATCATCAACAACGCTAGATTCATCGTAAGTGAAAATATTTTCAGGTTCTGTTCAGTCTAGGTTACTGTAAAGTATTAAACCATCCTTGAATTACTTCCCTACTGATTTCAGACAGATTTTTGTTAACATCTGACCCATTACAGGTCTGGAAGGTTATTTTTAAATCGATGCTCCTTTCTTCCATATATATCTAGGTAACTTTTCACAAACATTCTCAAGTAGTTAAGTCTTCTGATCTATAACAGTGAAAACTATTTGGCTTCCTGTCTTCTGAATGTGGCGTGCATGAAACTAATTCTTTAGTGCCCGAAATGCAATTTCATATTTTTGTAGGTTTTTAATTGACATACTATTTTCTGTAGCATCTGTAAGTGCTGAGTTTACTTGTGTTTTCCGAAAATATCCATAAGTCTTGTTCCCAATTTTAACCTTCCAACCTACATATACATATGTATGTATAGAAGGTTACGCAATCGACTTTTTTTTACTAACGCTAAATCGACTTATTACCTCATTATACAACGTGTGAGTGTGGGGGTACGTGTGCGGATGCGGGTGCGATTGTTTGCATTTCTCCTGGAGTTGATTTTGAGAGAAAATTTGCGGTTGTGAGGGGGTGAGTAGGTGCAGTGTTTGGTTATCATTTATTTTTTAAACAGCCTAAAAGATATAAAAATACCCAAATATGGACCTTGAACATATCGATTAATTATGTTCTATGCAATTGTTTTGTGCGACGCATAATTTAGCGATAATAAAACGTAGAATTTAATTCAAATACTTAGTTTCTTGGGTTTGAATGGTATATTTTTGTATGTATGTTTTACACAATTCTGTACGTTTCGATAACACTTACAGGTACGGCCTTCAGTAGTAATAATTTTTTTTTATAATTGTTTAAGATGTTATAACAAATTTATGAAAAAGTGAAAACGCAAACGTAAGCCTGCTGTTAATATTTATATTTCATAAGTTTGTTTCAACATCTTAAAGAATTCTAAAATATTTTATTACTATTGAAGACGATAACTGTAAGTGTTATCGGAGCGTCTAGATTTGTGTAAATATAAATACAAAAATACACCATTAGAAACCCAAAAAAAATCTACGTATTTTAGTTTTGGGTAATAATCATGAAAGCTTACATTTTCATACAATTTAGTTGTTAGTTCAAACTTTTTCAATATCTAAATAGCGTTTAATTTTATCAGAAAATGTGTAGCCATTTTTTAAAGGAAAATTTGACTTTACATAAGTTTTCTTGGTAAAATTTCTTAATATAACGCAAGCTAAGAAATTAATTAAATAAGATTGAAACATATTACCGATATTTTATAGAAGCGGGCGGCTTTGGAATTTTTTTTTAAGTTAAGTTGTATATATTAATCTCTATCAGACATGAAGATTTAAACGTCATTCTGACCGTTTTTACAATGTTGTCTGTTTTCATTATGAACGCATAAAAAAATGTTGCATAGTTATGCTAAAGAATTGTAATTAAAATTAGCTCATTTCTTTTTTCAAATTAGCACCTAGATATATCTATTAACCTCTGCCTCACACGAAATTTTAAACGTCTGTTTGACATATATTATTGTTTTTGTTTTTACAATGTTGCCTTATTGTAAAAGAGTATTATCCCAAAAAAATATTAAAATTATTCCATTCCCTTTTTTTTTTGATGGATAATTATGCATCCATTTTTTTTAATATGTTCATAACGAAAACACTCAATATTGTAAAAACAAAAACAATAGTCTATGGACGTTTAAAACTTCATGACAGATAGATGTTAATAGACATATAGATGTAAAAAAAAAATTCCTAAATCGCCGCTTCTATAAAATACCGGTAATACAATTTTTTAATCTTGCTTAGTTAATTTTTGAGCTTAGTTTGGAATATTATTAGGAAACTTAAATTAAAATTTTTTTATAAATATGTCTACTTATTTGCTTATAAAATTAATCGTTAGTTCGTTATTTTTTACTACACCTTCTATACCTACGTTTATATATATATATATATATATATATATATATATATATATTGGAAGATCGGGTGTACCACATCAGATATTTTCTTGTACGTTGTAACCATTTTTAAATTTTCATTTTGAAATCAGTCGAAGTAACGTAACATAGGCGATATTGATCACAACACGGAGTGAAATTGATCGCCCGATCAATCCCGCCCCACTGCGTTTGAAGGACTGCAGCGTAAATATTTATTGCATTACTAACCTGAAATTATAGAATAGTTGTCCCAGAAGAAGAATACGTAATGCCTTGTACGATACTTTCATATAAAACTTCAAATTCTATTTATAATGGTTTGCTCTAAATGTTGAAGCATACTGTCCCGCAAAATTCTTAAAACTGCATTGCTTATTCCATGTAACAAGTGATCTTCATTGACAATTTCTCCTTGGTACACCATTTTTTTGAGATCGTCCCAAAAACAGAAATCTAGGCATTTAAGGTCAGGACCTTTAGGAGGCCGCAATATGGGACATCACGTCCAATGCATTTTGCAACGGGTCAAACATATGTGGCTTGTTTCGTTGTATGTTTCGCTCGCTACAAAAATAAATTATGGGGTTCTTTGATAATTCTCAATAAATTCAATTCCCTTTAATAAAAATTTATATTGTTTTTGCGAGCCTTAAAATGATTACCTTTTTTTTACGCTGAATGGGTTTTATTTATAAAGATCATCTACCAGTTAATTTTAATTGCTTGCTATTTAATTTCCGTTTGACTAAATAAAATTTAATATTTACGTTTGCGAATTATTTTCTTATTTAAGTACACCAGCTAGCTCAATTGTTAAAAGAAATGGTCATTGTTATCCATTGCCAAAATTGAATAGTCAATTCTATTGTCTTATTATTTTGTATCTCCATTGAGTTTACTTCCTTCCGTATCTACATGTTCAGTATTTATACAAACTGTTAATATTAATACTCATTAATAGTAAAAGTAACTCAAACGTTATACTTATTTAATTACAGAAATTCGCAGTGCAATCTGTTTTGTTTACAACACCATTTGACAATCAAATCTATAATTTAAAATAATATTCTTAATACTAACATGCAACAATAAATTATTTATCAGAATTGAAGGAAGTGTTTCCGTCCAATTGTGATATTCAACTTCAAGTTCAGAGAAAATCAGACACAAAACGTTTCTTTATTTACACAATAAAAGATAGTACCTATCTGTCCTTTCGTTGAAGGCTGATGACGTGTTCTGCGTTTCGGACTGAGGTCTCGAAAGGGTGAAGCTGCGGGCTGATGCCTTGGTTCGTTTGTTCTCGGGATATCTTTGTGGTGGATTAAAACGTTTACACCTTTCTTTCCAATAATTTAACGATTTTTGTAAATAATTGCTTAATATATTTATAATATTCAAGTATTACTTTAATTGTATCTACAAACAGCGTGCGCGACGAACAACAAAACGAACCACAAAACCGCAAAGCTTCCTTTTTCATACATCAATAAATTGGAGCTATTGCTCTTTATACCTTGATTTGCCAATTTGGATCGATTATTGTCTTTTACATTTATTGTTCACTATTTAAACACATTATCTTCAATTATTACGTCACTTTTAATGCTATTTTTAAATTATGGTGTAATCTTTTTTATTATCACCAACTTGACAATAATTCCACTTTTATTATTTTAATAAGGAAGGTATTTTTTCTACTTCTTCCCTATTACACTGCTAATTAGATTATTTTTGTAACTTCAGTTTATAGGACCGCGTGACTATATAATGGTCCCTCGTACTGCGACATCGATCAATCAACAACAACTGCTCTAATATAAAAACTGCCAGTTACTTTGATAGCGTCTCCTCCCTTCTCCTCTAACTCATTTATGCACTTGCAACTGCCGTGTTTATTTAAATACTTTGTAATTAAATATGCAAATAACGTAGTTATTAAGATTTTCATCTTAATATTGAACACATTCAAATACAATTAAACAATAACCATTTCTTTATCTATAAAAATAATAATACTAATTAATGTCGCAGAACTTCGCACGAAATTTTGAATTTTCTAAAGCACCCGTTACAGTTTATTAGGGAAATTCGTTCTAACCATGTGCGAGTTAACACATTTTGTACCACAAGTATTGTCTAATTTCAAATTGCATTTCATCAAATAGTTATGTGCATGTTATTTTCTATGAAATTAAAAAAAAATATGCGTACGTTAAGATAAACTCAATAATATATGTACTGAATTCAACTTTAATGGCATTTAATACAGCTTCCTCTACGTTTAGAACATGAAGGTCTACCGTCCATGATATTCATACCGACAACGTATCGTTTTTGGTTTCTTGCACGTAACAATCAAGTTGTCTAATAGTGTTATCATTGAATATTTTTTTATACTGTATAAAGAATCAGCCGTAATTTGGTTTTCCACATGATTCTCCTAAAACAAGATAAATACTACCATATTCTACAAAACTGTACGTTATATTAAATAATTGCAAACAAGAAATGATGGAAATGGAACAAAACTAAATTAAATTTTAAAGCTGTGAGTTGTGGCATTTCCTTCAGACGCAGTGGGCTCACAATCGAACAATTCCAGTGCAAAATTTTTCTGGCTAGATTGTCTCAAGTTTTTGTTGCAACAATGGATTCACAATTAATCGTTTTTATGACAAAAAAATCATTAATTAGTGTTGGGTCTTCTATGACTTCCGGGTTAATATAATTTTCTCATGTGACAAACGATTCAAATGCTGTCATCGTAACTAATGCTAAACGAATTATTTCGCATTAGAGTTCGCAACAGTAGAGCTTTTCTACCTACACACCTTTAAATCAGTAACATTTTCACTGCCATTTGTTGGGACAGAGTCCGGACTGCATCTGAGGCGGTGGCATATGTAAATTTCAACATCCGAAACCTCCAAGCATTAAGGAACTCAAAACATCGTATGAATCCACCCCATCGGTGCTACATTTGGCACTATTGTAAAAAAAATATTACGTTCAATGAATGACATTATTCACATAATTCACGTATGAGATTATAACAAAAAAATTGTAATTTGTAATTTTTATGATATTGTAGAGTTAGTCATATCTGGTGGCTCCTAGTACGGCCTTCTAAATACTACACGTCTAGTTCATCGATTGTATGACCTCACGACTGCCACAAAATAAATGAAGTACAGTACATAAATAAGGTATGTTGAAACGCCTCAAAGATGCTGTCGCACAGCGTATATCAGCGAACATAAACAAAGCACTGGGAAGTGTTGGCAGCTACACCATCAACCAGTATTTTAATAACTTAAGTGGAATGCTGAAGGACATACATCCCCAAAATACATCTAACTACTGTTAATGATGAAACAGGCAAGGGAAATGGTACTTATAGGTGTGGCGTAAAATACCCTGAAAAAATTGCTAACTGTTTGAAAGTACAAACACTATCATGGTCTACGGATCAGTTGGCGGAGACCTGTTGGCCCGTACATTATTACAAGAGCGAACTACAATACTTGACGACAAAATGGGCCTAGATGATACCATTGCTATAATAAATGATACTGTCGTTCTTGATGCAGGTTCTATCGCACATCACATGGTTGGCTGGATAAAAGTACGTTTCAGAACTAGTTCGTGTGCAAGTTCCAATCCCACATTGAGCGGCGTGGAGACCAATCCTAAGGAATTATAAAATAAGATATTCGGATGTGTTCCCGACGCTCCGTAGGGAAACACGAGAAAAAATAGACTTGGTGTCCCATCAAACTGCGACGCAAAAATTTCAGCAATCAAACGGAACCTAATAAATGGATTTAAAAGTTATCCTCTGAATGCCCAAAATGTGCTTCAGAAAATTCCCAGCAACGATGAGCCAGTATATGAAGTACTGTCTCGGCTTTTAAAAGAAAAACGTTACGGAAACGATTCATTCCAAGCACCGCGCAGCAAAAAGACACGTCTGGCAGTCGAACCTGGAAAAGATAATTTTAACATAAAAATTAAAGCTCTTCGGCTCTGTACATTTGTATGTGTCTTAAGCAACACGTTTCATTTTTTTACGTCTGATCTCTTCGCCGTTTCTTCACAAATCATAAATACTTTTTGAAATTGTCACCCCAGTGTACAGTACTAACACCGTATGTATATCTGTGTATCCCTGCCATATTGAGCGTCCTCCTACGACTGTGACATCAGTTGTGGATGTTACGAGATGGTCCAGATCTGTAATGTTTTAAAGTTCGAATCATCGAATAATATACCTATAAGAACACAGGACTATGTTTTGTTGCCTAAAAACCAAAAAACTCACAAATTTCTGAAAATAGGTAAGAAGTTTTCATTAGTAATTCTTACGCACTCAATAACGTGCTGCCACTTTTCAAATATCTGAATAAGATTTTGTAGCACAGAGCATTCAGGGCTTTTTCAGCACTTTTAACAACCTTCTTCATTTTTCTTACTATTAACAACGTTTAATCAAACATTATGTTTATTTGTCAAAACGAAGACTGTGCAATCCGTCTTTCTTTGATGGTTGTGAAAAAAGATAGTGATATATTTTTTATTAGATCTTCATAATACATCTCCAAAATTGGGATTATTCTCCTGAAACTGATAATCTGTTAAACAAAGCTCGGATATTATAACAGCTTTGGACTTAAGGTTCGCTTTTTGTTCTAAATAACCAAGTGGACGGATACCTTATAAATGATTACAACTTTACTACAAAATGCTTAAAATGTAAGTTACCAGGTAGATAACGCACAACATGAAGCGCGGTACTTCTTACATCCTTCAATACATAAATAAGTTTAAATAAAGATAACCACTATTCTTCAACACGGAGAATGAAATAATCTTTGCAAAGTCAATTAAATCATGTTATCCTCAAATCCCATTCGAACGAAAAATTTTCTTTATTAACGCTAACTTAATATTCAACAGATGTTTTATAATGGAACGGAAAATTTTATTGGAAACACTTTTATTAATAAAATACAGTATCTGCTACTGATATGAATTTTAATAAACTATATAGAAATTAAAATGAAAAATGTTCTGTTAACTCTAGGATACTTAACCAATAAAATATCGGCATCTACATAATCCGGGCTTGTGAGACCGGTTATATAAAATCACGTACAGTCAGAATAGAAACAAAGTTATTGAAGTAAAATATATGTCGACACCATTTGATCCATGACGGCAAAACCGCTCTTTGCTTTTTTATAATGAGTGATGATTTCAGACTTTCTCTTAGCGTCATCATTGATAGATGCGTCGTGGTGCATTGTGATTAGTAAAATTACGCATTTGTTCTTTTTACGTATGTAGCTTACCATGGATACGTTATTTCGAAAGCAAAACAATGAAGAGCAGACTACACGATCTTTAGAGGATTTCATTTCTTTCGGAATGTCACGTTTATTCAGACGTAGTGTACCAACAGCTGTAACATTTTTATCCAACAGATAAATTGCTAGCGGAACACTAGTGAAGAAGTTGTCTATCGTGAGATAGAGACCAGAATTATGAATGCTACGCACAAGAGCTTGTACTACTTCAAGCCCCAAGTTTTTATATAGAGGTTCTCCGGGCTGGCGACTAACATAAACTAAACCATCCAGAGCATAACCAGACTTAGATTCACGCGTTCAAAATATTTTAAGTCCATATTTTGCCGTCGGTTTACTTGACATGTATTGAACGAATCTGCATCTACCTTTAAACCCAACGAGTTGTTCATCAAGCTACATTAGTATCCAGTATGACGCAGGTTTTGCATTGCTGAATGAAAAAAAACGTAGGACACCATTGCAAACTTATTGGTTTCCAAACGCACATTCTGGGTTTTCTTGTCAAATTTGACGAATGTTTGTATTTCTTCAAAGCGAAATATGGACATTGTGGCTCGATATATAGGATTGGCAAATTCACTGCAAAATAGTTCTCTCGCAGGAACATTCCAGGTTCTGTCAACTCCTTCATGAATAAGTAAACCACAGAATGCAAGAAATTCATCAACGGTTACATCTTTCCACGGTTTTCCTTTTACTCAGTAAACAAGTCTCCCCTCTAAATTAGTACAGTTCACAATTTCTTGTACAATAACTATTTTCTTGTTAGTCCTGGTGCACGCCGAATAATGCTGTGCGGTTGGATTTTATTTCCTTTTGAGGTTCCAAACTCCAACAAACCAGACCACTTGGAGCAATGTTACCACTCGTTGAAGAATTACCAATATCGTAAATTCTCTGAATTATCGTCTACATCATCAGAACTGGATCTAGAATACTCGTTAGAAACCAATTCAAAATGTGTGTCTTCTGTGTCATCATTTTCTGCTTCTTACAACTGAATGAAAATCAGCTGCGCCTACTTTTGTACATCCAGCAGTAATGCCGGTGTCAACTTGCACAGACACGTACAATTCCGCACAGCAGTGTTTCAGAAATTATAATAACTATCAGCCTAGAAACTAGTTTTATAGGAACTAGTTGTACACGGGCTTTGGAGGCCCGGTTTATGTAAATACGGGGTACTAATGGAAAAGATTTATTTTTCGATTCCTAATTCCCTTTGAACGTTTTTTAAATCAAGTGTATGTTGAAGACGTGTTTAGAGCATATTTGAGTGCTCAAGCCAATTGAAATTATTGTAACAAATTATGAGTAACTAAAATTTTTCCGGGCTGGATAGGTCCGGTTTATGCATCCTCGGGTTAAAAGAGAGTTTATCTGAAATTGCTAATAAAAAAAAAAGAAACTGAATTAAAATGAAGAGAACATTAGTTAAATAAAGTTATTTAAGTCAAGCAATAGGTTCATATTCACATATTCGCGCCTACATATATGCCATTTTAAAATCTGTGGCTTTGTTGTATTTTAGTAATGTTACAGTTTGTCATTTGATACATTTTGTCTGTTAACAAAGTTTGAACTCAATTTTAGGTTTTGTAAAAATAAAATACAGTGTGTTTCAAATTTGTCTTACATTTATTGCTATCTCGGAAACCGTTTCAGTTATAGGGTTGGTTAAATTAGAAAAATTGAGAAAAACCTAGATCTGCCTTAAGATTTGGTTTATATTTTGTGGTTTTGATATAATGGGAAAAATGCAAAATGGTGCATTCTTACCGGCAGCTCGTAAATTAGTTTTTGTTTATGGGGGTACGCCAAAAATGAGGTGTATGAATATTCTCCGCCTGAAAATCGTCAGTAATTAACCAACCCTGTAGCTAAAACGGTTTCCGAGGTAGCAATACATGTAAACCAAACTTCGCACACACCGTATGTGGCTGCATTATTAGCGAAATTTGTATATATAATACCACTAGTGCATCCAAAATTATCGATAAGCCGGGAAAGAGCGGTGTTGCCTGGAAACTGTATGACTTGGTTTTCTTCGGAGTAGGGCTCTTCTTTTAACCACCAGAGAAAACCAACAAGTGCGGTTTCCTTAGGTTCCCTTTTCCAGGATTATCTGATTAATTTTGATGCACGTATTATATTCGGTAGAATCTTTCCAGAATAGAAATATATATATATATATATATATATATATATATATATATATATATATATATATATATATATATATATATATATATATATATATAATCTAAGCAAACGAACAAAACCTTTATTTAATTAATTAGAAATTTAAATTTAAAAAACAACAAAACTTTTTAATTACTAATCATGTAACAAAATTTAGGAAACGAACAATACTTGCGTCCAAATAAATGCCTGATTTTTCACGGTATTCTTCGGAACACTCTTTTCAATAATGCTATCAATGGTTTCTCACGAAATTTTACGAAATCGGTTCATTTTTACAATAAACTTAACTTAAATTTTTTAACGTGGCTGTCAGTGTTTGGTAGTTGAGTATAATGACACTGCGTTGCATTGCTTGTATATGACGAAGTCGCAACTGTATAGGAGTAGGTTGTACATGAAGGAAATATTCAATGAAATATCTGGTGAGAAACAACACACGACCGTCCAACCTACAAAGTGGAAATTAAAAGAAATGAAATAATTTTAATTTCCATTTTAACTATGCTACCTCTTTTTTATACGTTCATAACAATAACAGACAATCACGTTTAAAACTTGATGTCAGATAGAAATAACACTAGAAATATCGCATACTTTATTTACCTATAAATACGATACCAGTCAAATAGACCAGAGTTTAGAATTACATCATAAAGTTTTAGAATGGGTTCCATTAATTTCATCACAATATATCGAGGTAATAACATATTAGTTGGTCTTGAATCGTTCTTGCCCACGTAAGGAAATCCATTCAACATATATTTTGTTTCAACGTCAGCTACAATCCAAAACTTTATACCAAATTTATCGGGTTTATTACTCATATATTAGTCGAATAGACATTAATTGTAATGTTTGCTCCTGGTTAGTCACAAATTTATTCCATACTTCAGATACTACAGCAAACGATCTCGACGAGATGATTTTAAGTCGAATCGAATAAATCGCTTTATTTGTTCTCTATTTGTTTTGTAATTGTTGTTTCATATTAGTTGAGTTGATCGGCCTATTTCCACAGTTTTTGCTTTTTGAGCGCGACGTTTCGGAAGCGGACTCTGCTTTCGTCATCAGGTTTAGTCCTGAGAAGGATTGTTTTCGTACTTGAGTCGAATTCATATGTTATATATAATTTTTTCCCAAGCTCTTGACTACTTTCAGATTCGAACTTGGTACCTTTCACTTACTAGTCTGACACATTTTCCGCTGAGCCACTGAGTAATCCAATACATGTGTTTTAGGATTTATATATATATATATATATATATATATATATATATATATATATATATATATATAAATTGTGATGTATTAATATTAGTTTAATATTTTAAATGGCGACTTATACTTTTGTGGGGAAAAATTAAGTAGTTTGGAGATAATAATTAATTAAAGTTTATTTTGAGGTAAATTTAAATGTTTAAATTTTATTAAATGTTGAATATTTATGATTATAATTGAAGTAATTATTTTAAATCTTTATTATTATATTGCACCGGACTAGCTCAGAATCTCATATGGGGATAGAGTTCAAGGAATTTAGTTGAAGATAAAAATTTTTGAGTATAAGAAATATCCTATATGTAATTGAATTTAAAGTATAAAAGTTGTTCTGAATATAATTTGCTATCAAACGCATGCGTTAATGAACTTAAGTGAAAATAAATAACTGTCAAAGATGTCAAATGATTAAATTTAGAAAATTTAATGTTTGGATCAAAATGAAAATTTAGAAAAGGAAAAGAAATTAATATCTTTACAGGTGTTTACACAAGTAAATATTTAAAATTCTTAACCACAAACATGTAACAAATATAAATTGCAGGAAAATAACAATGAACAGGGTTATAAAATTTGACTCACATATACTGTCCTTCCTGTTGGTTGATTGATGTCTTCGGATACTCCAGCTGGATGCAGGCAATGTTCACTCGGTTACAGTTGTTACCAATACCCAACTGCTATCTCGGTTCTCGGTTGTCGAAGACACCAACTCGCAAGCTTAAAGATGTTTTCCCCAAAAACGGCAAACTCCAACCACTTATTTATTACGGTAACTTTTTATTTAAATGATTTTACAACTCAATGAGTGATATCGTTTAAAATATATGTTTAAGTATCCAAGATTTTTGTTAACAACACTTTTATTTTAGCTACCGATAATAATTTTTATTTAAAAGGAATTGTCCAAAGAAATAAAACAAACTTTGACCAAATAAAAATGGAATTTAATTTG
Source organism: Vesta saturnalis (assembly GCA_036346205.1). Lineage (NCBI taxonomy): Eukaryota > Metazoa > Arthropoda > Insecta > Coleoptera > Lampyridae > Vesta > Vesta saturnalis. The sequence goes on from JARFJB010000862.1 coordinate 2,771,418, forward strand.
GTAAACAGGAATTATTTTAAATTGGAAAACACGAAAACAAATCTTCACAAAATCGAACAGAATTATTTTTTATTAAACGACAGGTATCGGAGACCGAACTATTTATTTCTATCCGACGATACAAAAACAAGTGCTCTCGAAAATTATTCTTCGAAACGTAAAACTTCTTGACGATAATAAATGAGGTTATGAACTTACTCTTAAAAAACACAAATTTCACAACACTGTTTTAACCTTTTACACTTTTGAACAATTTCTAGAGAGAGAGTGATTTCCTGAGCGCTTGCTTTTATATGTTTCTGGTTGTTACCCAAATTTCATTTTTTTTTACAGCCATATTGCAAAAGTAACTATGGATATGATTGGAGGATCAAAATTACAAATTGTACATAAATGGAATTTTGGCCGTAACTTTCTTATGCATAATCGGAATTGAAAATTAAAAACGGAAATGAAAACTACGTAAAATTTTGAATAAAAGGACACCTAACAAGCTATAATTCCTAACACTAATAAACGAAGTAACCTACTCTAATTAAAATAAGCTTATAGCTATTTATGCTTACAATCTATACTAAAATTAATTGCAAAAATGGAATTCTGAGGACATTTTACACAAGAATACATATCTTTTATGTTCGAAACAATTAATTTAAAGAAAATTTTAAGCTTTTGTAATTTTGTCTAGAATTCACCTCAGATTTAGCATAATTTTGCAGAGAAAAGCGCTGTATCCTTATAAAAACATATTCATATTGAGAAAGAACATCTATTATTTGCTTTAAGAGCAAAATCTAAATCTAATAATGTGGAAAAAGTATAAAATTATGTAAAAAAACCTAAAATTTACAACGTAACCAAACTTAAATCTAAAAATGAAATTAATTTATATTTAAAAATGTTTTTAACACTTAAAATGTTATGTTTAAGGTTTGTACTACTTGTCTTTATTGTTCTCACTAATTATTTGCAATGCATAATGTTATATAGTCTTGCATTGAAAAAGTCTCATCGTCTAACACTCTTTTTGAAATTTTTCACTATAAAATGTACGGCACTATAAATGTCTGTATGCCATAATGTTCTAAATGTTATTCTTATTGTGAATCTTGTATTATAATTTTTGTCACTAATTCGCCTCCAAAAATATGTGCGAAAAATGTCTATACTGTCCATATTATAACCCTTTTACTAAATTTTTGTATTTCCTGCCTTTAAAAACTAAACATACACTATCCCTAACATAATCCTAACTACATAGTCCATGTTTAAACACCTGTAAAATGTCTACCCGCCAAATTACCTTTGAAAAATTGATTTTTATTGCAAAAATTGCAATACTAAAATGACTCTACGAAAATGGTTATATTTAACATTCTTGACAATTTTGTTAGCAGCAAATTGCTTTTTATGATGAAACCAAACTAAGCAAATGATATTCAGATTAATTTATACCAAATAAATTTATTTTAACCACATCGTGAACCAGATTTATATAAAATAGTGTCTCGCACTTGTATCGAGCTAGAAATTACCCCTTTTTATTACCCAAATGTTATGTAAGCTGTCCGATACTTCTATTACCTCTTTCTAAACATCTCAATATATATATATATATATATATATATATATATATATATATATATATATGTATATTTTATTGCGCATGTAACGCCGTAACTTCCTGAGCAGGTGTATTGCACTTAAGCTCTTCGCGCATTATTGGAATCCATGTGGGTTTCATTTCCACACTAGCTTGGCTTATTGGATTTTCTGCTAGTGCGATGTATGGGGCTTCTTTGGGTTTCCGACGAGTTGTGTTCTCTTCCTTTGCCACTATCTGTATGTTATACCATTGGATACGGTGGTCTTCATTCCAGACGTGTTCGACGATTCTTGATTTTTCTTTTTCGCCCTTGCGGACGTGGTTCTTATGTTCCTGCGTTCTCACTTTGAGCGGTATACTGCTCTCTCCTACGTATGCTCTGTCGCATTCGCATGGTAGGTTGTATACACAATTATTGGAATTCTGATCTTCATTGTATGGTTTGGTTTTGGTTAGTATTCCCCTGACAGTTCTGGCCGATTTGAAGACATTGTGTATCTTGTATTTGCTGCCTATCCTTCGTATTTTGCCTGAGGTACCTTGTATATATGGTATTATCGCTATATATGTAGGTTCTTCTTTTCCGGTTGCCCTTTCCCTGTTTAGGCTAGGTGTTAGGTCGGGGTAGCCGTTTTCTTTGAGTGATAAATGCTTTTTCCTTGTTCCGGTCCTCTTGTTTTGAGCATATTGTTTTCGCTCTATCGTACAAGCATGTTGCCACGCCTAACTTCACGTTTTTGTGGTGATTGGACTTGTAGTGTAGGTACCTCCCCGTGTTGGTAGGTTTCTTGTATACACTTGTCGTGTCGTGTACAAGTACATCCAGGAATGCCAATTTTTGTTCCGACTCTAATTCCATTGTGAATTTTATGGAGGGTGCGCGGCTATTTAGATGATCCAGGAATTCATCTAGCTTATGCTTGCCGTGTTGCCAAACTACGAAATTATCGTCCACGTATCTAAATCACATCCTTGGTTTCTCTGTGAATTCGGATATCGCTTGGTCTTCAATATATATATAATATATATATATATATATATATATATATATATATATATATATATATATATATATATATATATATATATAACACAACTCACTATAGGTGATAGTGGCGAATAATGGCCATCGCAAACTCTTGTTGGTAGAATTTGTCTTCTACCTGGAGATATATAGTTCTAATGTATACTGTCAGAAGTTCCATTATTGTGTTTACCGAGAATTGTCTGCGTTCGTCTAACGTTTCATCCTTTTCCTGCTTGTTCCATAATTGATCTACTGGAAAATTTTTAGCACCGTGGATCCCACGAGCGTACAAACTAGATATAAACGCGTCTAATTCTTCCAAAGAAGTTGTCCATAGACTGCCACCCAAGTGCTTCAGCTTCAGTACACTTCTTAATACTAAGCATCATGGAATTGTCAATAAAAAGTCTCCAAGGACTTGCATAAATATTGTCAACGTTTCGTTTAGCATATCTGGCCCCGCTTCTTCTCTAAGTATATTATGACGAGATATACGTCCACAACCGTTATTCAAATCACTCAGAATTCTCCATTTAGTACCGTCAGGTGCACCATATTACGCGCTAATGTTTGATATTCCTGAATATGCTGATCTTCGTCACGATCACTACTGGTGCTCAACAATACATCTTCCGAAACGTAGGATGTACTCCCACTACACTATTATCACTAACATTAACACCGTCGGAATCGCACAAATTTAAATTATCAGTTCATGTTGCAGTTCGGCTTCAGTAAGATATCATTATTAGAACCTATTTTACATCTTGGAATGTCAATTAGCGTTTAATATGAGTATTTAGAAATTTATCTGAAGCATGCAAATTAGAAAATAATTGTGCGGTCATAATGACCGCAACCCTACTTAAATGTAATTAAGATAAGCAAAGCAATTATATGCACAATGCTAACAAGAATTCATAAGAAATTATATCATTAGTCACTTTTATGAAAAGTAATAAAATTTTGTTGAAATTGGAACGATAGAAAAAAGTTAGATCTAATTAAAATTGAGATCGGTCATTTAGATCGCATTCTAGTGTTAATAGACATAAACAATTCCATAAAATTAAGAAAGCACTAGATTTCCTTAAAACTCGGCGAAATGGAATCTCTGGATGACTGTGGTCCATTAACACTCACTAAATTTTGACCGGAATCTATGTTGATACACCAATTTTGTTATGGATGAAGAGGACCAAGAGTAGTCCATGAGTGTTGATTGGCATTTTGAGTAGAATATTGGCCATTTTGTACACTAACTTCGTCGGGGTACGCGCGATTACCAATAGTTGAATTTTGTGACATATGAGTGTAGGTTAGCATTTGGGCTAAACTTTACCCCAAATCTGTATTGATACATAAATTTAGTTGTGGGCCCCTAAAATGACCAAGAGATGACTTGCTTGGTCCATGAATGTTGGTCAGCATTTGTGCTGAATATTGTTCAAAATCTATATTTGTACACTAATTTACTTGATTTTATTCCTTCTTTTGTATGTATTTATTTATCCTACTAATTAACGGAATTTTGATTCTTTCTAAATCTGAGTAAAAAAATTAACATTAATTAGTCATACATTTACTAATACGTTATATATTTATTTTCAGTTTATAATGAGGGATTAGTTTTTCATTGTACCCAATAAACATACACAAACGTTCTTACCCTATTTATAATTAAAGCTGGGACTTACACATCTGTGGATTAAAAATGACAGACTTTGGTTATAACCGACACTTTTCAATTATAGATTTTTGTAAATAGAACGTTATTACATGTTATGTTACCTATTTATTTATTTATTTGATACAATTAATAACTTTATTTACGTTACGCCTATTTCTTTCTTTTCTGTAGCATTGTAACTTTTAATCAGTCATAACCAAGTATAATGTCATATCATAAAAACCTGTTATTAACTTCTAATCAATACGAAAATAAATCTAATTTATGATATCAAACAGAATATTAGAGTGAGCTTGATGCGCCTGATCAAGTTTTAAAAATAAAAATATTAAAAACTTAATTGGTTTGACATTTAATCGTTAAACCATTTCCTTTTTTTCTGCACTCAATATGGAATTTAATATCAGCATTAATAAACACCTACTACTATTGTTTATAATTCCATAAAGAATTAATGCTAGAAAATGTCGTCCAACCTTTAATAGATGAGTCACAAATATCTAAAAATTAGTGTTCTCTTCGTTGTTATTACGTGATACGCCATTTCTGCTTAATACTAGGAAAATTATGCACAAATAACAATATCGAACAGTAATTTACCCTTGAGTCTATTCCTGTATCTTTATACTACTGCATTATTAAATAATTGTTGATAGTGAAGACACTAACTTTTTGGGCATGAAATTACTTCTGCATTTTAATGTAACTGTTGTTAATTAAGATACTTAACTTTTGGCCATGAATTTTTTTATTTTTTCCAAAATTTAAACGTTTCGATAACAATTCCGTTACCTCCTTCAGTAAATAATAATATTTGAAAACTATTTAAGAAATTTAGTAAATATTAGATAGATCTTTAATATATTAAATATTATAGAACTGCCTTGAAAATCAGAAATCACCTTTTAACGGACGAAGGCCAACAATGAAAAATATCACAATCAAAGAACACATTTAACAATATTTAATTAATTTATAATGTAAGTCGAAATGTGAAAAATTTTTATTTTAAAGTGATAAACAATTCACAACTAAAAACTAAAACTTAACATACCAATTAAATATCTAGGGAAATCGCAAATTCAACAAAAAAATTATTTTCCGTTAACATTTAATAATTTATTATACAATGCAATCAATGTGCATGTTATATCTTAATATTAATTTTAACTATATATTTTAAAGTAATGCAATGCTGTTATAACTTAACACACTTAATTGGTAAAGCATTTACTTAGAGCTCTAGGAAAAACACAGCAAATAGTCAGACATACCAACAGTTAAAATTAAAATTAGGGTATACCATTTTGTCTTTTTTAATTACAAGATGACAAAACCTATTTAATCTGAAATTTTCTTCTTGCCTGTTTAAGCTGTTATGGTGTTTATATATTTCAATGTCTTTTGGCTGTAGACAAACATAATACGTTTGCCTTGATAAAATTGCCAACGTATTAAATCGAATGTTTTATAGCTATTTATGTATCAAGGGAGTTATGAGGATGTTAATTACCGAGAGCAATAGATTGCAATCCCGAGGGACACTAGTCCCGAGGGATTGTAAGTTACCCGATGTTATTAATATACATAACTCACGTGATAGATAAATAATTTTATTTCATATTTCATTATAAATGAAATATGTAAACGAAATTTTGTTGGTTATTAATATTAAATGAACGTTGTTTAAAAATTAAGTAGGCATGGTTACCATGGATATATGAACTGACAAGTTTGTAAATATTTGTCAAAATACATTAGAGGGAGTTATAAATATATAACTGCTAGTATAACTCCCAAGGGAGTTATGAACATGTTTACTGTTACGGTAACTAAGGGTTTATGTGTTTATAATGTAGTAGTATGAAATAAAATTATTTAACGCCTAGTCAACTATAGAAGACATCTGATTGATTCAATATACAATATCTCCTAAGTTCATACTTATTCACATGAACGAGATAACAGAAGCTAGTAATGGATTTGAAGCATCTTCAGGTGATCTTAAATGTTCTTTAATCTTCATTGTAGGTTTAAAAATATTTCAAACTCTATGGTTAATTAATATTGTTTCAATTTTATCCCTCACGTAAGTTATGAAAAGAAGAAAAGGTTTACCAACATAAAGTCGTACTTATTTTGTACAGGTACTTCTAGCAGGTTCAATTATATTCTTAATTTCTTTAATGGAATATCCATTAGCTTGTATTGATGTTTTTAAGAGATCAAACTCGTCTTCTAAAAATTCTAGATCACAAATTCATTTAAGTAGAGCTTTGATTATATCAATGATTTGGCGTGGATGATAATTTGATAGTTTATGAAGATATCTTTCTGTCTGTGTCGGTTTCCGATAAACTCTAAAATATACAGATGAACGGTTTGTTGTAGAAATCAATATAATCTTAGAATGGTAAACTTCCAATAGGTTATTTTTCCGCTTGGGATCTTTTGCCATTCACGGTATGTTTGTCATTCCAATAATAGTTTAATTTTTAAAGTAGCCGTTGCATTACGTTTATCTAATGGAAACATATTAATGGATAAAGATTTAATTGAGATCTCAATATTATAAACTGCATCCTCATATGGTATTGCTTCTGATGTTGTCGCAAAATTTTCACCTTTAGCAAGTGCTTCCATAGTGTTATCCGGGGATGATAAAAGAACGATTATAAACCTGTTTAATTAACGAAAGTTATTCGTTAATTCACTGTTTACCCAACGAAATAAGTCTAAGTAAAACTGAAAGATATGGACTATTGAGCTCAAAGGTGTGGGTACTAGGGGAACTAAATAGTTAGTAACTTTACGTCAAATAAACCGATCTGTGTGTAATTAATTATCTATACTCAAATTTAACAAAAGCTTTATCCTAAGTGAAAATATTTACTTATACAGATATACAGTGGAATTTATATTCCAGTTCTTCATACAGACACCTAACTGCAACTACTAAAAATTATTTGACGAAAACAATTTTCAAATTTAGTGATTTAGAAGCTACAGTTACATTTTGTGAATGTACACACAATTAAAACCGAACAGATAACTAATGGCTAAGAGTTATTAAATGCAAGTTATACAGATAATACATGAACGTAGAATTCCTAAGAAAATAAATTTTTGTATGAGTTGGTTAATTTAAACAAATTTCAATATTTTGGATAACGTGCTACTGCCGCAAATAATTCAACGGAAATAATTATATTCGATATAAGAATGTCCACAGGTGCACACGGCAGTAAATTGATGTTACATCGTTTGTCAGTATAGCTTGAATGTCGCGACAAACGGCAGGAAGAATGAATGTAGTTGTAATTTTTACGATGTGTCCGGAATTTAAGTAATTAAATGTGAGAGTAGATGGATATATATATATATATATATATATATATATATATATATATATATATATATATATACAGGGTGATTCTTAATTTGATGCTTTTTTTAACTGTGTATAGAACTAATTAAAATAAACAACTTTTTCAAATAACATTTTTTATTTAACTCAAAAATAAAAGAGATATTTCGTTTTAAAGGAATAAGCAGTCAAGTTCTATTTCAAATGACATGTTCAATATTATCACCATTCTGTTCTACACAACGCTGTGCGCGATGTAACCACTGTTCGGTGACAGCGCGTAATAACGAATTCGTTTTGTTTTAATTGTTGCTGCTGCCTGTTCTATGCGCCCAATTAATTCTTCCCGCGTGTTTACCGGTGTTTTAACAACTAACGCTTTCATGTAACCCCACAGAAAAAAATCGCAAGTATAATCCAAGAACTTCCGCACTTCTCGTCTAAACTGAGGAGGTGCTCCGTCTTGTAGAAGCCACGTGTTTTGTCTTATATCCAATGGCAATTCTTCCAGCAGATTAGGTAGATGATTTTCCAAAAAATTCAGATAATTCTCGCCCGTTAAACGGTCTGGCAAGATGTGCGGACCAATGAGTATTCCATTTACAATTCCAGCCCAAACATTTACGGAAAATCTTTCTTGAAAACATGATCTCCGTATAGCATGGGGATTTTCAAATGACCAAACATGAGTATTGCGGAAATTGTTGATTCCATTTCTGGTGAATATTATATTGAATAATTAATTGGGCGCATAGAACAGTCAGCAGCAACAATTAAAACAAAACGAATTTCGTTATTACGCGCTGTCACCGAACAGAGGTTACATCCCGCATAGTGTTGTGTAGAACAGAATGGTGACAACATTGAACATGTCATTTGAAATAGAACTTTACGGCTTATTCCTTTAAAACGAAATACTTCTTTTATTTTTGAGTTAATTAAAAAATGTTATTTGAAAAAGTTGTTTATTTTAATTAGTTCTATACACAGTTTAAAAAAAAAGCATCAACTTAAAAATCACCCTGTATATATATATATATATATATATATATATATATATATATATATAAAACTTCTTCGTGGTTGCGCACAAGTTTATTGTGCATGTTGCGCCGTAACTTATTGCGCTTAAACTCTTCGCGCATTGAAATCCACACGGGTTTCATTTTCACACTAGCTTGGCGATGTATGTGGCTTCTTTGAGTTTCCGACGGGTTATATTCTCATTCGTTGCCACCATTTGTATGTTATCCTATTGGATGCGGTGGTCTTCATTCCAGACATGTTCGGCGATTCTTGATTTTTCTGTTTCGCTTTGCGGACGTTGTTCTTTTGTTGTTGTGTCCTCAGCTTGAGTGGTCTACTGCTCTCTCTTATGTATGCTTTACCGCATTCGCATGGTAGGTTGTATACACAGTTCTTGTAATTCTGAACTTTATTGTGTGGTTTGGTTTTGGTTATTATTCCCCTGAGCGCTCTGGTCGATTTAAAGGCAGTGCGCATCTTGTATTTGCTGCCTATCCTTGTTATTTTGTCTGAGGTACCTTGTGTATATGGTATAATCGCTGTATATTTAGGTTCTACCTTTTCGGTTACCCTTTGCCTGTCTAGGTTAGGTGTTAGACCGGGGTAGTCATTTTCTTTGAGTGTTTTGGCGATATTTTCTTTTTCTTTGTTCAGGTCCTCTTGTTTTGAAAGTAACCTCCACGTATCTAAGCCACATCCTTGGTTTTCTCCTTGAATTCGGATATCACTTGGTCTTCAAAGCTATATATATATATATATATATATATATATATATATATATATATATATATATATATATACAGAGAGTTTTCCGTGGTAGGCGTTCGTTAGAAGTTTATGTGGTTAGAAAAAATTTAGAAATCTGAATTTTTGGACTTAAGGGTTATTTAAGATTCTCTTTCAATCTAAAATATGTTCAAGGTCATGTTACTTCCGGTTATACCGGAAGTCGCCACTAACTTCCTTATTTTAAATGGAACACCCTGTATATTATTTTATTTTTGGATTCTTGACAAAATTTTAGGAGTCTTATAAGGGTTTCCTATACCTTTTTTCAACTGTTTCTTAGATATCTTGATTTTTTCAAAAATTTTGGAATATGTAACCCTATTTTCAACACTGCTTGCCTTACTTATTATTAGTTACTATTAAACAATTTTCAAAGTTGAAAAACTTTGTTAATTCAAATGTGACACCCCGTATATTATTGGATGAATAAATGCAGCATTTAGTTATGCATCGTTTGGCTATAACAGTACCTATACCTATTATCGACAATTTTCTTGTTAATTAATATTTTCTACTTTAATGTGATTTTTGACAGAAACTGAAATGTTTTGCAAAAATAAAATGAACTTAATTCAAACTATACAAATTCTATTTTATTAAAACAATGAAATAAAACAAGAAGATAACAAAATTGAGAGCATAATAACAAATGAAAAACATAAAACAATTATTTGAACATAACTAGAAGAAAAGTGGTGAAAAAGATAAAATGAATCATTACAAATGTTCCACATGACAGCCAATTTGATTTAAGCATTTTATAACTCGTATAACTCCGTATTTTTTATAAAAGCCGATAAAATTCCAAAACTGCAATCTAGTGAGCCTTGATTTTGACACGCATTAAAACGTTGTTGATTTAATGTCAAATCAGTACAATTTAAGTGATTTTGTAATTTTTTAAGTATTTTTTTTAAGTACTGTTTATAACGGAATGTATTCAAGAATATTCTTACAATGATTTATTAAATTTGTTTTACACGCATGGTGAATGTGGACGAATTGTTAGGCGAACATGCAGGTTGTTTAACGAACGGTATCCACACCTACCATTAATGACACCTGGAAAATTTGCAAGAATTGAAGCTCGATTTATTGCAACTGGAAGTTTAAGGGCAACTCGAAGGCATTTAAAGCCAGTAATAGATAATGAAGTTAACGAAGTGAACGTGTTAGCTTATTTTCACGCTTATCCACGAACTTCAATTACAGCAGCTGCACTGGATTTGGATATTTCACAAACATCAATCCACAGAATATTAAAATGCATCCTTTTTCGGTAATAACTGTGCAAGGATTACATCTTGGTGATCAGGCACGACGAGTTAACTTTTGTGAATTTATTCTTGTACAAATGACCGAATATCCGAGATTTCTTCACAACATTATTTGGACCGATGAATCAAAATTCAGTAGAGATGGAATTTTCAATCGCCGAAATAATCACTACTGGGCACAAGATAATCCTCATGTAACAAGAGAACGTAATCACCAGTTCCAATTTAGTTTTAACGTTTTTTGTTTAGTTGTGGATAATAGAGTGGCATATCAAGTGTACGATGAAAATTTGAATGGGGCGAGATATCTTGAAGTTCTCCGTGGATTTGTTATGGATTTTCTAAATACTCTACCTACATGTGACAGGGCAAACAGTTGGGTATCAGCTGGATGGTGCTCCCGCACCTTCTACTATAGCTGTACACCAACAGTTGACATTGATGTTTGAAGATCGGTGGATTGGCCCACAAGGACCTTGGAGCTGACCACCGAGATCACCCGATTTGACGCCCCTGGACTCTTACCTCTGGGGTCGTATAAAAGAATTAGTGTACTCTAGGGCAGTTCAAGCTAGAGAGGAATTGCTAAATCGTGTTCACAATGCATTCAATAGTATGTGTCCACACGAAATTCGGCGATCTATTTCGCAAGGAGTATATGATAGAGTTATAAAATGCATAAATCAAATTGGCGGCCATGTGGAACATTTGTAATGATTCATTTTATCTTTTTTATCATTTTTCTTCTGGTTATGTTCAAATAATTGTTTTATGTTTTTCATTTGTTATTATGCTCTCAATTTTGTTATTTTCTTGTTTTATTTCATTGTTTTAATAAAAAAGAATTTGTATAGTTTGAATTAAGTTCATTTTATTTTTGAAAAACATTTCAGTTGCTGTCAAAAATCACATCAAAGTAGAAAATATTAATTAACAAGAAAATTGTCAATAATAGGTATAGGTAATGCTATAGCCAAACGATCCATAACAAAATGCTGCATCTATTCATCCAATAATATACAGGGTGTCATATTTGAATTAACAAAGTTTTTCAACTTTGAAAATTGTTTAATAGTTCATCATGTATGCAATAAATCAATTGTCATTGAGTATTTCAAAAGTATAGTTCTTATGCTTCTCTCTACTCCAGAAGCACTTTCCATCAGTCAAAAATAAGTAAGACAAGCAGTGTTGAAAATAGGGTTACATCTTTCAAAATTTTTGAAAAAATCAAGATATCTAAGAAACAGTTGAAAAAAGGTATAAGAAACCCTTATAAGACTTATCCTAAAATTTTGTCAAGAATCCAAAAATAAAATAATATACAGGGTGTACTATTTAAAATAAGACAGTTAGTGGCGACTTCCGGTATAACCGGAAGTAACATGACCTTGAACATATTTTAGAATGAAAGAGAATCTTAAATAACCCTTAAGTCCAAAAATTCAGATTTCTAAATTGTTTCTATCCACATAAACTTCTAACGAACGCCTACCGTGGAAAACCCTGTATATATATATATATATATATATATATATATATATATATATATATATATATATTGCTTACTATGGGTGATAGTGGGAACCCATCGCCACCCCAAACTCTTGCTGGTAGAATTTCTCTTCTACCTGGAAATATGTAGTTCTAATGCATACTGTCAGAAGTTCCATTATTGTGTTTACTAAGAGTTGCGCGCGTTCGTCTAATATTTCATTCTTTTCTAGCTTGTCCCTTATGACAGTTAGTAGCTTATCGGTGGGCACATTTGTGAATAGGCTCACGATGTCGAAGTTTACCAATATTTTTCGTGGTTTGGTTGGAAGTTTCTGATGGTTTCCACGAAGTGCTGCGTATTCTTGACCGCAGACTCGCTTATTCCCGATAAGGGTGTGATGATGCCTAGCAGATAGTGTGCTAATAGGTGACAATGTGAATTTCTCGATCTCACAATTGGGCTTAGAGGAATTCCTTGCTTATGGATCTTTGGTAGGCCGTACAAACGCGGAGGTTTGCTGTAGTGTGCGGTAAGTCTAGTTCTATGGTAATCGGAGAACTCCCCCATATGTTTTGCCAGCGTCTTTCCATTGATGCTGTGGGGTCCTTTAAAATTTGTTTGTACTCGCCCCGGTCCAGTAGTTCTTGGATCTTACTGTTATAAGTGTCCATATCCATTACCACAGTCGCATTTCCTTTGTCTGCCGGGAGAATTTTGATCGATGGGTCATTCTTCTTCTCTCCTTTCTAGGTTAGAGAGGTTAAGTTTAGTTCGGCTAGATGAATCTGAGGCTGATTTAACCTTACTTCTGTATTCTTCGGCTTCTTCAGGATCTAATTTCATAGCTGTTTCTACAACTGCGGTTATTGAATCTACTTTGGGAATATACCTCGGTGTTATCGCATAGTTCAGCCTTTTGTACAGAACCTTCATATCGTTCTGATTCCAATAATGCGCCAAGATCTTAAGTGCAATACATCTGCGCAATAAGTTACGGCGACACATGCGCAATAAACTTCTGCGCAACCACAAAAAAGGTTAATGTATGTAAGTTATAAAATACATATTTTTTTACTCAGTGGCTCAGTGATAAAGGTGCTTGGGGAAAAATCATAACATATGAATTCGACTCAAGTGCGAAAACAGTCCTTCTCAGGACTAAACCTGATGACGGAAGCAGAGTCCGCTTCCGACACATCGCGCTCAAAAAGCGAAAACTGTGGAAATAGGCAGATCAGCTCAACTAATTAATTTAGGTTGTTTAGTTAATATTAAACGTAGAAAAGTCATATCACGTATCTTTCAATTATTTAATTCTTTTGAAAAGGTCTTAACAGAGTGTAAGCTTCTACTTATTAGCACTAGGTGGTGTAGGAATGAAATTTAAGGTAGTGCCTATATACTTATAAGTTATTAAGTTAATTTTAATATAGAAATAAATAAATAAATGTATGTAATGGTGAGTTAAATAATTATTTATCCCCACAACATACATGTTAATAAATTAATTAGAAAGTTCCTAATATGAATGATATATAAGGGTCAATGGCGTAACATAAGCGTTCTATATTTACATAAATTTTGCGATAAATATGACCATTAATAATGAAATTTCTAGTGTCTTTTGTCCCAGATGTTGATTACTGTCACTTTTGTTACTGTGAGATTGAGTAGTATAGAATGTCAAAATGATATTACACTGCAATCTTATTTACTTAATGTTATACCAAATTAGTAGTACCTAACAGATAGATCTTCCAACTTCAATTTTTTTAGTCTAATGTGAGTTCTTTGAAATCGCCCATTACGTCGTTCATTTTCTTATGAAGTGCATCGGGGATTTCATTAGTTAATTATCAATGTTTATTACTGTACATACTAAACCTCAAAGGGGCCTGTTAAGTTGGATATTTATTGTTGCACGCACATTCTACGTTCGTTTTGTTTCTCAATACGAAGCTGAAGCAATAAAAATATAAAAAGAATTAAGAAAAACTGACAGATTTTGTAAATACCTGGTATGTAAAATTATTCAAAATTATGTTTTAAACCAAACCTTTAATCAAATTATGTATTTTATTATAAAATCAATACTATATTTGTCTCGGAAGTATGTCTGGAAATGTCGTTAAATCTCACGTTCGTCTGTGTGTATTCAAACCTTTTGTATAAAATAAAACGAGTTACAATAGACGTGATGTTATCACTGACGTTCTTTTTTTCAGCTCAATCCCTTGTAATGTAAAATCCTTTGTAGAGCTACAGTTTAGCCACACTTATAGTAAAACGTAAAACCTCTACATGTTTATAGGGTACATTCCGGATAAGCATTACAGCTTAAAACGTTTCACACATATATTTATTTTACGTACAGTTTATAACTGTGTGACACAAATTACTTAAATGCAGGGATTGGTTTGCCTGTAATTTGTTATTCATTTTCCCTTTTACAGTGCTACACATTTCTTGTATAGGGATTTTTCAAAAAATGAAGTACTATGTTAAGTCTAAATTCTTGGTTTTTACAATGTGAAGCAAATTTGTACAAATTACTCAGTTAAAAGTAACACCAAGAAAGAATTGCAACTGCATGATGAAGATAACAAAGGGTTTAAGAAACGCGAGGATAGATATTATTCCGTTTGAGAAGGCAGGCCCGTTGTCACTAGCGCTTGCTCTAATTTGATGGAGCTCATTCTTTTTACAAGTTGCATATATTGCCTTTTACTACGTCTTTAGGACACTCTCATACGACCTTTGTCCACAGGTATGTCGACGCACCACATAGGTCGCACCGTAGCCGCACCATACGCAACTATTTACTAAATTGCAAGATAGTATACTATTAGTCGCGATACTAGTATGATTTCCTCGGACCTCGCTGACTACAAAGGACGTTCAGGGTTCTAAGGAATAGGCCCCGAGAAAGGTAGTTTTATGTTTTGGATATATTAGAAGTGAAGCGCAAAGGAAAATATGTGAAGATGACAATCTGGCGCTAAGGTCAGGAGCTGAAACGGAAATGCATGGTCGAAAAGGAAGTGGAGTGATTATAACTGAAAAACCAAAAATGTGTGTTGTACAGTACGGTATCCCTTCGGGTAATGTAGATTAGAATAAAAGGGGAATTTCCCAAGAAAAAAGGGATTTTAGTAGGAGATCTGAATAGATGGGTGTATGCAAAGAAAACATACGGAAGGCGCTTGCACCTAATGCACGGTTTAAACATAAAGGTGTGTATATGTATAAATAAGAGAAAGATGAATCTAAAAGCATGTTTGACTTGATCGTTTATGATGAAAGACTTTGTAACCTGATTAGGGGTGCAAAAGGTATGCGTGGATTGGAGTACGGAACAGATAAATTTTAGTAAGTTACTACTAAAATCTAGGTGAAGAATATCTTTAATTTTGCATACATTCTTTAAAATAAACATATAAGTAAAAAAATTTTTGGTTTCGTTTAAATCTAGGTTTTTTTTTTAATTATGTTTATTTTAACTTAATAAATAAGTTCGTATTATTTAAAAAAATATATTGAAAGGTTGAAAGTATTATGTGTGACCCGTACTGTTGCCCAAATTAGGAAGTGTGCCGTGTCCCTTTTAAGGTAGTCGGTAGCTAAGTTTTTTTTGAAACCACTTGGATGCGTGGGCGTGTGACTGGCATAATAAAATATTATAAAGGGCGCCATTTGGTTGGCTCTTGAACATCCCTTAAACCAAGAAAATGGCGGCACAGTTAAGACGAACGTCACAGTTAAAATAAAGAAACGATCACTGAACTGATAAAGGACAGCTTAATAAAGTATAAAGACAATAACATACATAAATAAATAAGGGTTATACAAGACAAATCGTTAGTTCATGTAGACCTCAGCCCCAAAAGAACAATGCAGCTCCACAAACAAGACTAATCGCTAGGGAAACATCATACAACTGTATTTAAGCAATGCCCACTTTTCAGGCTCCAGAACATGAATCTCAAAATATGTTCAAGAGATTAATAATGTTGGAGAAACAAACAAAATATTTTTACCTAATCGTAATAGTAAACCCTGTACAGTAGGAATAAACCACTTATGTTTTTAGTGCTTTAGTAAAGTAAAATAAATACAAAAAAATTTGAATAAACAACATGAATTAACTCAAAAGCACTATCAGACATCCAGCAGGAGACGACGCCACAACGGGTTAACCAGAAGAAAACAAAAAAAAATCCGATAAGTATAAGCTATGGGTAAAGCATAAATCGTTTAAAACCGAGGCGTGCGTGTTTTTAAAAAGAACTTTCCTAAAAACTTTCGCGAGCAAGCATGCACAGACATGCGTTTATTACGGTTTAAGCATGAAACAAAAAAAGATCCACGCAAATCCTATCCTAGCCCCGATATAATGTTTATTAACTTGCTAAAATAAACTAGACAAGCACTGTATAAATATAATATAATATAACTTAGGCAAAACTGATAATATTAAAGGCTCAAAACAAAACTTAAATTTAGTAATAATCAAATAATAAAAACTTACATTTACGATTTAACGGTTGAATGCCTCATCACATGCAGATAAATTAACAGTTAAGCAAATACTAAGCTATTATCAGCTTCTGATAAATCTAATTATAGCCTAAACTTTTACACATAAAGCGGTAAGCACCAGAGGAATATAAATTAAGGAAACTAGTAAGCTGGCGCACAGTAAAATTCCAGAATGGATAAATGGATAAAGTGTACTAACTTACTGAAGCGGTAGTTCTAATATAATACCCGCAAATTCATATTCAAGCACCTTGAGTAAGTAGAATAAAATCTTTATAGTTTCTATACTGTGTAAGTTTTGTTAAATCGCAGGTAGAACACTTCACACGTAAAAGCAATAGGTGCATACAGCTGCTACATTATACGGAAATCCAAGCAGAAACGAAAGGGCAATATACTTTATAGTTACTTACAGCACACTTCACTCTTCCCCATTCCGTAACAGTTTGTGGGCTTGCTGCATAGAAGTTAGTGATAAACATACGATTACTGTTATTTTTAATGGCTTAGTTATCCAGGGCTCCATCGCGTAATAAAGAAAAACTTACCTCACCGTTACCTTAGTTGTGTCTTGAGTACCCAAAAGTCTTGCGTGGTTTAAGTTCCTGTATAATGGCTACAGATTGAGCCTTCTACTTCAGTGATCAGTGATGAAGGGGTGTACTCTTAGCATATTCGTGAAACTAGATTTCGGAACGTGATTAATTACAGATGAAGCGATAAACTCAAGCGAGCCAGGAAAAAACCTAAATAGATCAGTTTTAGTTACGAAACCAGCAGTATTTATGGAATTATGTGGTATAAAAGATTTGTGGAACTTACCTCCTAATGAAGTGGAACTTATATCCATATTAAACGAAATAGTAAAAGATATTATTAGTATGTAGTCAGGTTCACTGAAATGTATCTTAAAATGTAACAGTACAGGAAATTTCTAGCAAAATCTGTTTCCTCAATCAGTGAATTTTTTAACAATCTAAATGGTGTTAACCTAAAATTATCTTTAAAATTTGCTTTTTGACCAATTAGAAAAATTATTTTTATGTTATCAAAAATGTTTAAACTTAGTACATAGCTCGAGTGATATTGTACGCGATGTTGCCACGTCTAATTTTTATAACACTTAAACGTTTATTATAAACTTTGGGTATCCTGTAAATTTAAGACATCATCCGAAAAGCTATGGTGGTTTAAAGATAAACTAGTTAAACGCCACCTCAAAGCAACTTTGTTTCCAAATACAAAATTCTGTAAGATTACACATGTTGTACATATAGGTATTGTGTGTTGCCTACCAGCCAATACATAAACTTCTTAAAGTGCAAAACTCACGTATCGTAACTGAGACTGTTACAAATGTTTTCTAGACACTAAAGGAAAGAGGAAGTATTAGCGATTCTAATCAGCATAAATGTTTAGGTACGGAAACAATAATTAAAATTTAATATGAAATGTATCGCTCTTAGTAACAAACGCGATTAATAGTGTTAATTGTTCTAGCAGTATTATAAATAGATAAATCATTGCAACAATAAAATAAGAACAATGAATAAAAATTAATCGTTCATTAAATAACGCAAAAGATAAGCAGTATTTTAAAAAAAGTAGCATCGGAATAACTCAAAAACGCATGTGGAACCAAAAAAATTTGCAATACTATAATCGTTATCATTTTCCAAAATTGTTATTATAACTATTATTAGAATACTACTATTATTACAATTACTATTGTTTATTACTGTGAGATTTGCAAAAGTGGATTGTACTTTAACTACTGGTTACGCACGGATTGCTAATCTGTAGCAAATAAATGAATAGCGCACCATTCTTTAAGTGCTCGCGTTGTACTAGTCTTAACTAAAATCTAACAATTGTAAATTTATAATGTTTATGAGCATTAGCTATTTAATCGAGACAACTGCTTTCTTATTGACCATATGATTGCTTGCTGTTACACCAGTTACGTAAGTATGTAATATAATCTTTTACGTACTAAGACAATGAAACGAGAGAAAATATGAAAACATTTGTTTAGTACGTAGGTATTTCAGATTGTTATACGTACTTCAAAAGATTATAACCTCTTTTATTATTTAATGGCGTGTGATAAGTTATCTATAAATTAGTTTTATGTAAAATAACTTTTAATGGGAGCATTCTCCGAAAATAAGGAAGAAGAAACCATTTTATTAAGTTATTAAACGTAGAAAACAGTAAGAGTAAACTTTATGACAGAAATGTCATTAATCAAGGTTTTATGTAGGTACTTTTAAAAGTTTTATCTTGACTCGAGCAAAGAGGAACGTGTACACAATTTTTCATTTATTAAAGTTAGTACCTAATATAAAGAAATTTACATAATAAAACCACAACAAGAATCTAACATTTAGGAAACGTTATAATAAACTAAAGATAAATGTTATAACAAACAGTTGGGGTGGGATAAACATAAGATTGTTAGAAACAGACAAAATGTTTATGGAAAAATGTACTCGTAAACGCGAATGTTCCACCCCATAATGTGTTCATGAAGAGCGATTATATCAGACAAAAGCTCTTTGGTAACTTTAGTGTGGTATTACGTCTAAAATGTTGTCAAACATTCTTCCAGATATAATATTGTAGTTTCTCATTTAGTAGAAACGCTTATTTAGAAGTAATTTAAATGTAAAATATTACAGCATCGCAACACCATACAGATTTTAAAATCAACGTATATAGATTTAAATTTTGTGCTTAAACATTGTATTGGTTTCAAAAATATTTGCGTGTTTGAAATATTTCGTTAATGTACATATATTTAAAGTATTTTGTAGATGACATAGTGCTTAAATAATCGATTTTGTGAATGTGCTCTACACGCATACCTTTTTCTGTTATATAAATATTTCAGTTTTTGATCTAAAATAAACTTGGTAGTTATATTATATTTATGGGATTAGATATTCTCTATGATAAGCAATTGTATTGTAATGTTGCGTGTGCTGCTCCTAATATACATTTTTAGAATTTAGAATGGTCGTATTCTATTGGCATTTCTTGCGAATTATGGGAATTTTAATACAGCAGGAAGCTTTATAATATATGTTGATCTATAAATATATCTCAATTTTTAATTGTGCAGAAATCGTAAAAATGCAATGTCTGTGTTAAAATAAATTTATATTTTACACGCTCTGCATTAGTACAGATGTAAATTATTGTACTTGACTGACTACATTAAATGTAAATGTGTTTTGTAAGAAAATGATTAAAATTATATAGAAATGCAAACAATCATCCTGTTTAATTTAATTTTAGATGAGGTAATTGAATTCATCATTCCTGTTTCTGGAGTTACCAAAAGCGAAAGTTGTAATTATGTATAATATAGTTTAATTTGTTTGTAAGCGTATAACGTCGAATTAATTAGCCTGTTTAGAATGTAGATTACTCTAAAGTAGACAGTTTTAATGTAGTTTAATAAGACAGAAAGAGTTAGTATATAAAAAAAATTGAAACAATGTCGAAAACTTTTTGCGTTTTCCGCGTACACATTAAAGTTTTGCCTAAAAGTTTAAAACTAGTTTTGTTTGAGTTTATTTTTGCATAAATATGTATGTACATCTCTAGTTAAGAGTGAAATGTGTGATGGTGAAATTAAACTTAAGTTGAAGGAGAGAATGCAGGTTTCCTCCTTATTACTAGTATACACACACGTATATACATTGATTAAGTCTCGTAAGGTGCTCATATTTGGATTGTCGCTTTTCACAATTTTCATTCCTTTTTTACCAAATGAAAACATTTAAGAAACTTGCTTATCCGCAAACCCAACTTTCAAAATTGTTCATGTATCTTCCATTCTATCAGTTGCGCTCTATGTCTTTTTACCCCCGTCGATTTATAACCAATCACAATGGCCAAAAATTAAAAAAAAGTAGAACGTGCTAACCAAACTAAGGCGTTCAAATACTAACGTCGTAAAACCGCAAATCAATATTATTTCCTGTCTCCATAATATTACATTTGAAAGTAATAACCTAATCCTAACCTAAATGTGCAACAAACTACTTAATTTTGTTAACGTATTAGGTTGATTAATATTCGTGCTTCTTCCTCCTTATAGAAACACAAATAAAACCGCGTTTTTATTTTATATTGAAATGCAAAACTGTCCTAAAACATGATATCGATAATGAATAACATGCTAATCATATTACCTTACATAGTTTTCTGGACCAATGCAGCTAAATCGTATTGATAATACTGACGTTGTTGCGAGTGGAAATAGCGGGTGTAACAAATAGGGGGTGAATACGGATAGCTCAGTGGTTGGGGGTGTAACGGGATTTTGCGTGTAATATTGGAGAATATACAGTAAACAAGTAAAGCAAAATATTAAATCTCAAATACTGCATTAAAAGTAACCAAAAGCTAGATACAAGGCCTGCAGATAAGCGTATCACCTCCCAAAGGTTGACTTCGGATATAACGCTTTACGTTATTTTCAGACAGCCGGGTAGGCAGCACAAATAAGAAGATGTATACACAGTTGCATAAACAAAGGGACTGGAAGAAGATGCGAGCAGTAGTAAGTAAATTAGGCGAACCAACATGCATTTACAACGGACACCAAAGAGGTGTGTAATCGAACGGAAAGATGGAAAGATGAAAGCGACGAAGAGATCGCAAATAAAAGCAAGGAGACAGGAAGAACGCCAGTGATAGCTTAAAGAGGAATCCACCCTGGAAAAAATTAAGGACTGATGGCAGATGTTAAGGCAATAAGGAGAGATCAGTGCCAAGAGGAAATGACAAGATTGAGAAAGGAAATGTGGAACTGAAGGGAAAAATAAAAGACAAGAACTGCCAGGGAAAACTAAAGAGGAAAACAACATCGGAAAAAGAATCAGTGTAAAACAGTTGGACAACGTGGAGATGAGAAAAAGTTTCAAAGCGAAAGTCACAAGGAAACTGGAAAAAGTAACGGAACAAGAAAAAGGTGGGAAGTAATAGAAAAACAATGCAGAGCCTGCTGAAGAAAGCTAAAAGTACAATAAGGGAGGGTGGTATGACAGCGACTGCAAACAAATTTGTGAGGAGAGAGGCAAAGCTAGAATGAAGGTACTTAAGAAAGGGACGGAAGAGAGTAAAAGAAGATACAACGAAAGATGAACAGCAGCAAAAAGTATATGTAGAAAAAAGAAAAGGGAGGCACTGGATAGAAAATTGAAGGCGATAGAGGAACAATAGAGATACAAGGAGATAAGGAATTTCTTCCAAGAAGCCCAAAGGAGCAGACAAAAGAAAGTGTGGGCCCTAGAGTACTGTATGAGTGAGCAAGGTGAGCAAGTGTGAGACCCGAAGGAAAAGTAGAGGTTTGGTAGCAGTATTTCGAAAAATCGTTAGTAGAGGGCAGGGAAGAAGATAAAACTAATCCCGAAAATCTAGGAGAAATAGTATCAGAAGAACAAGGTGTAGGACAACAAACACTACAAGATGTAGAGGAAATCATAGCAAAATTAGCAATCAATAAAAGTCTAGGACAAATTGGCGTACCAGCAGATTGTCTGAAATCTGAAGGCCCGCAGCTATCGACGTGGATAACAGACATAATAAGAGAAACATGGAAGTAAGAGAGAATACCAGACAGGTGGAACAAAGCACAAAAAAGGGGATATCACCAAATGCTGTAATTTTAGAGGGATTTCACTATTAGACATAACATACAAGATTTTGGTTAGAATCTTAAGAAACAGAATAGAAAAATACACAAAAGGAGCTATCGGAGAGTACCAAGGAGGATTTAGAGAAGGAAGATCCACAGACCAAATATATGTACTAAAACAAATACAAACCACTAGTAATCGCCATAACTTACCACTGCGTATACTTTTCACAACCATATGACAGAATTATAAGAGAAAAGCTATACAGGGCAATTGGAAAGCTGAAGATACATTTGAAATTAATCCGACTGTTGCGTACGACGCTGAACATCACGAAAATCAGAGTAGTTGTAAGAGAAAACCTCTCGAGAGAGTTCGGAGTAGAGCTGGGCCTGAGACAAGGAGATCCTCTTTCGACAACGCTGTTTAACATAGTACTGGAAGCTATAATGAGAGAAGGCGGTGTCAAAATTGCAGAAGTTATATACCAAAACAGACACCAATGCTTAGCTTTTGCAGACGATATAACACCAATCAACAGATCACTAAAAGGACTAAAACAGTATTTAAAAGGATGGAAAGGAAAGCAAGAGAGCATGGACTGCAGGTGAATACCAACAAAACGAAATATGTAAAATTGCTAGTTACCCAGGAGGTAAGAGCAGGCCAGGATTTGCAAGTTACCACAGCAGAGGGAGGAACGTATCAGTTTTAAAAAGTTAGCCAATTTGAATACCTAGGGGTAGTAATAACCAATAAAGGCGACGAAAACATAGAAATAGAGAAGAGAATAGGGAAAGGAAGCAAAACAGCTGGAGCTATGAGAAAACTGCTGCAATCTAAACACGTCTCCTTGGCAGCGAAGATACGGCTCTATATAACGGTAATATGCCCCTCTGTCATGTATGGATCTGAGCTCTGGGTAATGAACAAGAAAGGGGTTAATAAATTGGAAGCGTGTGAGTGGAAGATGTAAAGGGTATATTTTCCAGGAGTTAAGGACAACGAGGGGAATTGGAAACGATCAGCCAAAAAGGAAATTCTGGAAGTGTATGGAAAATCCACAATAGTACAATGAATTAGGGCCCAGAGAGTTAGATGGTTGGGACACATGGAGAGAATACATCCAAATAGAATCGCAAAAAGAATTCTACTAGCCAACGGGGGGAGGAGAAAGAGAGGAATACCCACAGGGAAGTGGCTGGAAGCTGTAGAGGAAGATCTGAGAAAGGGCGGAGTGGAGAGTTGGAAGCAAAAAGCCTAGGACAAGTGGAACAAAATTGTGGCGCGGATAGAAAACACCAGCCCTTAGGACAAAAAAAAGCCATGGGTCTAGAAGTCCTGAAGCGCTATAATATATATATATATATATATATATATATATATATATATATATATATATATACAGGGTAGGTGTCTACTGCGTGGACCCTCCACACCTAACGTTAAAATAAAATATAAATAATAATAAAAATTATCGGGTGACGTGAATAGAACGAGGTGGTGTGCAAAATTGGCCAGCCAGATCACTGGATCTTACGCCCCTTGATTTCTTCCTTTGGGACTACGTTAAAGAAAAAGTTTACCAACAACCTCCCACCACAAGCGAAGATATGAAAAATAGTATTAGAGCTACGTTTCAATCATTTCGCCTCTAATGTTGTTGCGAGTGAATCTTTCGTTGACCGAGCGAATTGCAAACTGTTTAGCTAGGCGTGGTCGGCATTTTGAACACTTAATTTGAATTTATGGTTTTATTCGTTTATGTTTACTTGTTCAACTTATTTTTAGGTGTAGAGAATTATGTTATTGTTTATTTATTAATTAAGTTTTCCTATCAGTTAAAGAATTTATTTGCCATTCGTATTTTCTTATTTGCTCTGCATTTTGTTTTATTTGTTCTTCTAGATGTCAATATTTTCGAATAAAGCGTCAATATCTCAAGAAGGGTCCGTCTTATGGCCATGGAACCTATCATCAATTAGTATCTACTTTTCACGGGAAATCGAAATGTGAAAAAATATACGGTATGTTACATTTGAAAGAATTGAGAAAAATTACATTTCGCGTAAGTTAATCATTCTGTACAGCCTTACACGTTTTCAAAAAATTTACCAGTTTATTTGTTAGTAGACTATTATTAATAGTCGGTGGTATAAACAGATTTACAAAATCGTGGTGACAACGCTCGCATCGTGGTTCCAAAGTCAACTCTATTTTGGTACTAAAGTGACGATATCTACAAAACGGTTAGTGATACAGATACAAAATTTCTATACATTTATTCTAAATGTAACAGTTAATACAAAAATCCAAAAATATACAGGGTGTTCCATTTAAAAAAAACAGGTTTAGGTTAGCACCCTGTATATACCTAAATATTTTTAGAATGTAGGTCCAATGATATGTGTGTATTGCCACACCAAACTTGGTGTTGATATCCCTAATAGTTAAGGAGCAATCCTCCGTCCACGCAGTAGACTCCACCCTGTATATATATATATATATATATATATATATATATATATATATATATATATATATATATATATATATAATATATATCAAAATATTCGCACGCAATCAAAATAAAATAGCATGCGGCTAGACCAATTGTAAAAGTCATCAAACTTATTTACTCAAATGTCACTTTACGTTAATTTTATCAATAAAGTTCTATTTCGAAAATTCTTAATCTTAATTACAAAAATAGTAAAAAAACAAACAGTGAAATATCTCATTGATTGATCAGCATTAAAGGATTTCGTCAAAATAGTAACCAGCAATACAGCAATCGTAGTCAGAGGAATGTCTTCTAATTCCAAAAATTGCCATTAAAATAATTAACAATAAGAACGTAATCAAAGCTATTATCATCTACTAATTTATATGAACCGTAAATAATGATAAAACTGTGAGAAAATCACATACAATGTTACATACAACAATGAAATAATACGCTTAAACATCATTAAAACCATATATTGTAATACAAAAAAATACATAGAATAAAAACTGTACAATTATTAAGAAAAAAACAACCAAATAAATTCGCTTCCGAAGGGAAGTATGCGCAATCTTTCTTACTTAAAATTTCAATAAGAAACGTAATTAATGGGTAGAACCTTGCAAGTTCAAAATTCTCAGCATCAAATATTCTGAGTTATTAATTTTAATTATCTATTTTGTCGTCATACTGAACTCTAAGAAAATATAAATTTGGCAAATTTTACAATATAAATATCAGTGCATAATGAAAAAAATAACAATAATAATACTCTGTAGCGTAAGATCACCAAGCGGAATGAACGGACTTTAGCAATTGATACGTTAGCCTGAAGCAACAAAAGAAGTCGTGTTCATCTAATGTTCTTCACTTTTTAATAAGATTGCAAAAATACAATGAAGTGGTTCCGTAAATTTGCACAGATTTCCAGTTCACTTTTTCTTTCCATCTCACAGCACAAAAGGCAATTGTCGTACAATTAACCCTTAGTTAATTAATCGGGAAAATACAAGTCGAACCCTTAAATTAATTTTTCTTGCCAACGGAATCCGGCAGTGAGAACAAACCGCCTCATCCGATAAACTAACTTTTAATTTTACAATCGCAAATAAACAGCGAAATGATGCAATCTAATCAAGGCGTCGTATTTAACTAATTGCTTCACCTGGGTTTGTTAACACAATCATTATCTTATTTACACAAAAGTCTTTGTCATTTATATACACAAAATATATTAGCAACTTTATTTACAGCAGTTTATTGTATATCTTTGAACAGGCTGGGGGAACAAAGGAGTGAAAGACAACAGTTTGGTGCACCAAAATGCCCTGCATGGAACGTTTATTTCAATCCGCTTAAAGCGTAAAATTACTCCAAACAATTAGGAATGCACCAAAATAAACAATACACCTCTCCAATGGAAACGAAATGATACTACTAATCGACGAACAATGCAAAATTTCCACGGGGTGATTGAATCCTTTTTATAATCCACAAGCAGTGAAAAGGGCTAACTCCCTCACGATAACTTCAGGTAGCACCGGGTAGAATGTAAGTACACTTTGCACGCCCGATAACTACATCACTCGCCCCAAGGTTCCGACCTGTTCATTTAACGAATAACAACACAAAAACCCTTTACCCCTTTAAAATCATGTCATCTTTTAACCGCCTATCTAAAAAAATATACCATACTAAAACTGCACAATAGACATTTTCTACGAAAAAAAACGAACCTTATACCTAGAATTGAGATACAAACATCCTGTTTTTCAATAGAAACCATATAGTACCTAATAAATCTTCTATAAATTCCTCCTTAACAACTTAATCCATAAAAAAGTATGCAGAACTATTTACCCGCGACTGCACCTTCTCGCTATCAGGTACGATACCAAAAATATTTTAAACCGGCACATATTTTTCAATTATGCGGTCGAACTAACGTAAACAAAAACAAATAATATTAATTTGCAATTTTATGTAAAATATATAGTAACAGTTTTTCATATTCGACTGCTGGAAATTAATATCACGTATACCAGGTTAGGTCAGTTTGTAATGACTGTCAATAAAATTCAAAATACAAGTTGTAAGCTGACATTAAAAAAGATTACTAAAATTTGTAAGTATTTGCCATGATTATTAAAATAGCACATAGTCTTTGTATATAAGCAATACGCTGTTTCTATTAAATTACTATCGACTGCTGCGAGTGTAGTATGGCTGTTATCCAACCCCACAATAGCATGCAAAAGATATGAGGATAGTAGAAAGAACTGGTTTTGGAAAACAACGCAACATTTAACAATTGATACTCATTTGTGCTACAGCAATGTAATGTGAGGGGGTGCGTTGGTGTCTAAAAATTTGCGATACTAGCAATAGTACGTTTAAAGGATAATCACTCGTCCACTATTCAACCATATCTAAAATTATTTTTACGTGTAAGTTGCTTAGTTTTCTCTAATGAGTTATAACCTATTCATCGATGTTATACTTCTTTAATCAATCCTGAGGAGATATGTACACTCGGTCCACTAATATTAGGCCTTTTCAACGTTAACACTAAGCCAGTGAGGCCAGCACTAAAGGTTCTTTGCATAGTTGTTTGGTCTTAACTCACGTAAAAAGTGAACAGCTAGGTTACTGAATTCCCGTTTCACGTTTTGTTACAAAATAGGTTAATTCACTTAGTATTTAAATTCTTACTTGTCTGTATACCTGATCGATTTAATGCGGTTGACAAATACACATATATTTACATTAATATTAATATTCACTACTGTCAATGCTGTTCTTAATATAATCATTGCAGTTTATTACAAACCTTGTTAAATACTTTCATTCAAACTTTTAGAAAACTTTATACCTAACTCATATATGATAACTTTACTTGCAAACGTTTTAATATTCTACCACCAACAATGTGTTCTGGCAGAAAACAATCAATATATTAACTTCTATACTAGAACAGATGCTTATCTTCTCTTTAAAAAAATTAACTCACGCGCATGATCTTTCTAAGGGTTTACAAAAAAATACCTCCCTAATCTACAGCTCTACCTATTTTATAGATACTCACGTCCATCTTGCCATCGTCATTAAAAATTTGCCCGCTTAAAACTAAAACTGAAACGACACCAACGCAACTGGGATTCTGCCCATTCACACCATCTTGAAATTTTTAACAAAAACGTAATACTTTTCTAAAATGTTCAAATTCGACATTCATGTTCATTACAGTACAATATTTAAAACTTAAATTTGCTGAAAGTCTCACATAGGCGCGAAGTCCTGAGTCATTTATACCAATAAAATATACATACATATTTTATTATAAGTTTTGTTATGAACGAATAAGTTCAAAGGTAAATATGTAATTAAAAATTATTATTAATTTTATTAAATACAGAAATAAAAAGTTTACCTACGACCTATACTTTGCTAGAGTACGGGTCGTAGGTTCAAATTCTACTCGAGGTAAACTTTTTATTTATGTAGTTAATAAAATTAATAATAATTTTTAATTACGTACATATTTATTCCACACTTTACTGCAGTATTCAAACCGTTCCATTGGCCCACGCTACTCATTCATGAAAGTTTTAAATCTGCATTTCGGACTGTACGTAAACTAAACAGCGGCCTCTTTATCATGTCAATAGGGGTTTTACTAAAATATTGTTTGTTATACAAATTTGCTCACAATCTTTTATACAATACTCAAATACTCATCGTTTTACTACAAATCCAGTGGCGTAACATTTACAACAAACTTATATTAAGCTAAAAAATTCTCCTGTACAAACACTCGTTTATACAATATCAGAAATGCACCATATTTACAACACAACATCAAGCGTCAAAAATATCTCACATTTTATTTTATGTCATAAAGTAGTTAAGGGTATCGACAACGATTATGTTTACCATCCATTATTGGAAATTATATTGTTTTGCGTTTTTAAGAATATTTCCTTTGCTCAAAAAGATCAATTTATTTATTCCCCTTTTGTTGGAAAAGAAAAGTAAGGTTGAAAGTAAGGTGGGTGAGTGTGTACTGAAAAGGACGTTGGAGACGCGTTTTTCTTAATACGAACATCGTTACTGGTGGAAGGTCAGCAAGTGTTCAGTTGTTAAGCAGAGGTCAGAGATAATACGAATAATTTAATAGTTTGCAAAGATAAGTGCAGTTTAGTAAATCCGTAGCCGTAGGTAAAAGCAGTACAGGGTTTTACTTAAAACGGTTCACTACTACAAGTTAGTGAACTAACTAATTTGCTACTACATTATCATGAGGAGCTAACCTAAAATAGTTAAATGTTAACTGGACGTTAACGTTGAGATATGTGGAGGTGTACTTTGTATACATAAACCAAAAATAGTGCTTGTAAGTGCAGTATTGAAATCTGTAACCTGCGCATATATTCAGAAGGCACAGCAAGAGGATTGACAGAAAATGTAACAATTGCTATAGGTAAATTATTGTTATAATCGCAACCCTCTGAGTAGTTGCTTCGTAAAGTGAAAATCTTGTCAACAGATTACGGAACTTAGCTTAGTACCTGTTAAACATTATTATTAGGAACGGTACGGGACTAACCAATTTGGAACATGGCCTAGTGTACTTACTTTGTTCGATTTAGGTATATAGCATCAGGTTGTCAATTTCCTAATTAACCTGGAATGCAAATCTATTAAGGATGAGGTTGTACAAGTACCAAACCTTCAGAACGATGGGATAACGAACATGTAGTTTATGCATAAGATACTACATATGATTAACACTTAAGCAATGAAACAAGTTTTCAGGTGACAAATCTACTTTAACAAACGAAATACACCCACATAGGTACCACACAAAAATTGAAAAATACCGAACTAAACGGATCTTCAAAAACAAACATATTGTAATATGTACGATCAAAGTTTTTCAGGCTACCCGAAACTCATTAAACTTTCATAACTTTCACTTACACCAGGCAAGCAACGAAGTGTTACTACCTGATAGTATAAACCTACCTGCGTAGTTATAAATCTGCGTCAACTAGAAAGATCAAATGTTTCTTTTTTTTTTATTATAGCATTGTCAGATTAACAATCGAGTGTTATACATGACAGCTTTCACATACGTTAACTATAACTGACATTCATTATCTGTGGTATGGTTTAAATTAGCTAGAATCTGCGTTTGTTACATGTGGCTAATAGTGGCGGCCTCTGTCAATTGTGTTGATATTCCAGTCTTCTTCTTCAGAGTGGATATCTTGTGGGAGTTTACTCTTCGTCTATGGATGTTTCGTTGTCCAAGATTGTAGTATATTGCTCCTGTGCATTTGTTGATGTTTGATATGAAATTCCTAATGGTCCAAATTCATAGTGTAGCTGGGCATTGCGCACAAATCATGGGGCCTTTACTGCTATTCTCGGTACCTTGTTTTGGTATCTTTGTAGTTTTAGGATATTTGTCTTCGATGTGGTGCTCCAGATTGGAGATGCATAGGGAGCTAAGGTTCGCAGAACTGATTTTTGAAGGAGGATGATGCAGTCATGTCTAAGGAGGGATTTTGCGGTTTATGATGGAGTAGAGTTGTCTGAGTCTATTATGACATTGGGTGAGCTTTTGATTGATGCTGTAACTCCAGCTCAGTCTTGCGCCAAGAAACACCACAAGATATTTAACTGCTGTGTCTTTGGGTATCTATGGTATGACATGTCCATCTATAGTAATAGAAGGAGAATTGCCGAATCTTCTTAGAGTGAAGATTTTGCATTGGCATTTACTGGGATTAATTTTTATGTTCCATTCTTTAAGGCATTTGCTGTATTTATCAGTTGCATTTGGTAATTGATTAACTGTTAGTTCTAAATTGGCATTTTGCGTTATGATGGTCGTATCATCGGCAAATGTGGCTAATATCGCCGATACTTTTGGTATGTTTCAAGTGTATAGTTTAAATAGTAATGGGCCTAGCATGTCCTCTGGTACTTTTATGGCTTCGGTTTCCGAGATTGCAACTTTGATTTTGACAGCGAAGGTCCGGTTTTCCAGGAATGAGAAAATGATAGATTGAAGTTTCACAGCTTAGAAGTTTTTTTAAGGCCTTCTATCCAAACTTTATCGAAGGCTTGAGTGATGTCTAAGAAGACAGTCGTGGTATAGCAGTTATTTTCAAATCCAGCGGCTTTATGTTCGCTGATTCGTTGCAATTGATGACAAGTCGAGTGACCTTCCCTGAACCCGAACTGGTAGGTTGAAAGAATGAGGAGTGCGTTAGTAATTTTGATTAAGCGTCTGTGAATAACTCTTTCAAAAAGCTTTGAAATGGTGGTCAGTAGTATGATTGGACGATAGCTTGTAGGTAATTCTTTGTTCTTCCCAGTTTTGGGAAACATGAGTATGTGTGCGTGTTCCCAACTTTGTGGGAAATAGGCTAGTCGCAGACATACATTGATCAGGGTTGCCAGATATGAAAGACATTTTCTGGTTAAAGGTTGAAGGACACGGTTGGGTATTAGGTCATGTTCGAGTGATTTGTGTAATGTTCGTATTAGCTCCGCTAGTTCGTTTGAGGATGCAGGCTGATTAAAGTCGGTACTGATCGGACTGAGCTTATAATAATAAGCTCATTATAATAATAACAAAAGAAAATATCCAAGTGACAAAATTATAATGTGGAAAAGCATACATAAGCAAAAAGACAGCACACAACAAAAAGCAAATTTTTACCTTCTCGTAAATACTTTAAGTTCACCCAGAGCTTGCAGACGTCTGCGTACAATATCTTTATGAATACTTCAAACGGTAAGACATGGGTAGTAAAATTAATCACAATTATAAACAAGTGAACTGTAAAAAGTCGTGTTTAAACTTTGAACTGTTTATACTCTTTAAAACCAGCTCGCAACTCAAAATTGTGTTCAAAGCACCCCGCTATAAGATGCATTCTTACCAAGTAAAGCGCTTTATCATTATACATAATATGTGTAATTGTTATTTAAGTATTAAGGGCATAATGATTTTTTTATGGTCTAAGGCGCTATTTCGAACCCGAGCGTTCTGGCGCGAAGGCTAGGAAAGCGTCGTGAACCATAAAAACCGTATATGCATGCAATGCATACAAAATTTTCTGCACGATTGTATAGAATATTTAAAATGAAATATAATGTTAATTGTTTTCAAAAGAAATACGTTTCTCATTTATGGTCATGAATACAAAAGTAGGCATGGCAAAATGATAATTCATTTGAAGTTTTGGTTTTGTTGGTTTTAAACACAGTAACTGGGATATTTCCAGGAATAAAATGAATGAAATTGAGTAATTGTGCCACCTAGTATAAACATAACTAATTATAATAATTGCATAGTAAATATTTTTAGATAGACACAGTTTTGTCCCTATTTTTTTAAATTTTTAACATTGCATTATAGTCCGTTGGGTCACAATGACGTCCGTGGGCTATAAAAGACGGTTACATCAAAGAAATTTAGTTATAATTATCATATTATAATGCAATCGTGCATAAAATGATTTTATTAAGCCCTATCTCCATCATCCTGTATAAAGCAATTATTTGCAATAATGAATTATCTTGATAAAGTCAATAATTATTACAGTTTAACAACGTTGAATACATATTTTTTTTAATTATCCACAATTATGGTATTTACACTTAAATTGTTTAAGTATATAAGGGCATACTTATTAATCAAGTTTGGAGCATTTTTCGTTTACTATTTTTACCAATATTAACTAAAATGCGTTTACTTTGTTTGGTGTTTATTTTTGTACCTTTGTTTTCTTTTGGTAATGTTTAAATTTTTTTTTATTTTACTATTATATTTATTTCAGGTGAAGATATAATTGATTCTTGTTACTCAAAACATTGTGACTTATCTGATAGCCGTTTTTCATTGTATAAAGCACTTGGAACAAACTGCACAGAAAACAAGCTTAGAATCAACTTTTGGTATCATCAAACAAAAAATCAGGCATACCAATTAAGCAGAGATTTTACTTACTTTATATCTCGCATTAATCCTAGGAAACCTTTAAAATTATTAATACACGGACTAGGTAGCGATGGGTACAGCAAATACGATTACATGCAACAAATTCAAGACGCATACTTTGATGCTAATGGTACTAGTTTTACGATTCTTGTAATTGATTACGGTTCTGAAGTACCTGCCACGCCTTTATATGCTTATCCAGACGACCATTGCAATTTATTAGAAGTTGGCTTCGTAATCGCAGATTTTCTTTATTTATTAAATACTACCTATCGTTTACAAGTAGAAAATATGCACTTAATTGGGTTTTCTTTTGGTGCACATTTAGCTGGAATGGCAGGTTATCTTCTTCAAAAAAATGGCACGGGTATTTTGGGTAGAATTACTGGACTTGATCCACTCGGAGCTGGATATCTTTGTGTAACATGCGATTGGCTTAAATTAGACAAAAACGATGCTTCATTTGTTGACGTTATACACACTAATCCAGGGCGAATTGGAATTTCAGAAAGTGTTGGCGATGAAGACTTCTTTGTTAATTGGCCACACATATACCAACCTGGTTGTCGTGAATATACACATCCAGGTTGTTTTTGGTTAAATGCATCTGGTTGTGTGCAAACGGAATCAAAACGTGAATGCTTTCACTGTAGACATTCCACTTGTAACGATTCAAGAACTGCAGGTACCTTTGATAAAACATAAAATCTTGAACTAATAATCTGGCGATTACATTACAGATGAATGTAGCTCATCACGTAGCTGCGCTTTGTTCGCTGAAAGCATTTTGTGTAACGACTTTTTAGCTACAAGTTGTTATTCAATGGTTCATTTATCAGAATGTTTTCCTGTTGATCATACGTATATGGGAGAGTATGCTGTTCCTGCAAGATATCATAATTATTATGTTAAAACTAGAGCAGAACCACCTTTCGGGTATGGCGACGATACAGGTATTTTCAATATTTTTGGAAGTACAAACATGTCTTGTAATGTAACCGAAAACAATTTTTACACATATTTTGATTAATTGTTTCTGAGTATTGTGCTGGTATAAATATACAGAATTACAACAGTATGTCTCATTTGTTCGTTTACGGTGGTATATTATTAAAAACAAAATAAAAATCTGCAGTACGAAGCATTTACAGATATAGAAGACATTATCTTTTATTCAGTTTCATTAGTGGTAATCCTAGATATTCCTGTTTCTCTTCTTTAATACTATTAGCAACTCTTAAATTATTAGCGAGTCAATTTAACAGGACACCATGGTATCAGTTGAAACTTATATATATATATATATATATATATATATATATATATATATATATATATATATATATATATATATATATATATATATATATATATATATATCATTGGGTGATTTGCTTCTTCAAGAGTTTGTAGTTTGGTTCCCTTAAATATTATGCAAACTATTACTATTGCTTGTATTAACCTCATCGTATTGCTTCCGCTCACCAAAAGAACCTAAGTAACCACAATTATACGTTTCTTCAATCTATAGTTTATGTGTGTTGTACTGAATTAGGAGTTAGTATCTGGACAGTGGGATTGGGTGAGCACCTTATACATAAATAGCCTAAATACACAAATATGCAGTGATTATAATTATTTCGACTGCCATCCGCACTAAGTGTTGTATTTGGTACAAATGTAACAAAAAGTAAGAATACTGAAGTTAATTAGGCAGGTTTTAAAAAAATTGTAGTCAGTATTCTAAGAATCTGATCTATTTATCAATTTATTCTGGCTTTTTTACAAACTAGTACTGTAATTAGGTAACTGTAACTAAGCAAATTTGGCACAAGTCTCTATTATCAAATAATTCGTACATAGTAAGTTTATAGCGAATGGAATTTATGAAGCCTTGTAGCTCGGTTGGTGCAGCGCTCGTCTAATAAATGAGAGGGCATGGGTTCGAATCCCATTCGAGAGTATCTCTTTATGTGTATAAAAATTTTCAGTTTTATATTATTTAGTAGTATATCATTAATGTTAATTCATACGGTTTTACATGAATTACTACTTAAATTTGGTACGCACACTAAGTGTCGAGTATTCTTATTAAAATGAGCGTGTTGCCGACTGGGCTCGTTTAAGACAGTCATGGTTTGTAGTAAGTCGTTCAGTATCTGAAAAAGTGCGTTATAACTTACACTTACTCTTAAATAAAACTCAAATTCGATAATAAATTTCACAGGCGCCACCACGACCGAAATTTATCGTTAAAATGCTGTTGGGCGATCTGTAAAAAAATTGAGTAATTGCTGACAACAATATAATTGCTCTCGTCCTATAGCTCTCATATATTCTTCATAAATGCTTACTATTATCTAACGAGTATCAAATAACATCAAACTAATTTTGAAAATGTAAAAGGGCATAAACACAAGTTAATTCGATAACTTTGCGAATATTCAGCATCTTTCACAGCTGCTAACGTGTGGAACGTCGAACTTAACAACTTCTTGTACGGAATTAGTTTTAATTTAAATGGCTTAGTATATATATATATATATATATATATATATATATATATATATATATATATATATATATATTTATAATAATTATTATCAACACTGCCTAATAACTGCAAAACATCTTAAATTGTAATCGAAAATCTAGTATGCAGTTCGTCTTCATTGATATATCTCAAGCTAGCATAGATTCAAACATGCATAAACGAATTTCAATCGGCAATAAATGACAAATCAATCTTGAAAATTCACATTTTTCATCAATCCTCTGAAAATAAATTACTTTGATATAAGTATTCACTTCAAGTGTATTTTTTTAAATGCTACTCGATGTACATGAACCGTTACGGATGCATACAAAACTCTGTTATAAAAGGTATAGTACATAACTGCGTAATCAAGTCAAAACGAATTATGAAAATCTTACGATACTCGTTCTATTCCAAAAAAACATGCATTCTTCCTTTTATTGGTGAACTATCTAAGTGGCCAGTATCAACTGACTGGGCATTAGTCCGTAAGCGCGTAAGCGGTTACAGCAGCACTTCAACCTTATATCTTTCACTTTAACGGTTCGCGTATTTAGACGGGCTCGGGTGTTCGTCACTCAATACTTATAATTCTACTGATCGATACTTTGTTTGAGAATGTTCAAACTATTTCACTTGTAACTTGCTTTATACAGTTTATTCTACATAGTAAATCCTAAAGACTACGGTAATATATAGGATTAATGTTTAATTTTTCCTTTTTTCTTTATTTTTAGGCAATTCGTTCTTTTATCTTACAAATTTAACAAGAGGCTATAATTTTAGAGACATAAAGCAAAGCTTATGTTGTTTATTTGTAAACTCTCTCATATTCCCCTTACTTCAAAAGCTAATTTCGTCATAAATTAGAATTAGCCACTATTGATTAAACGCTTTAAAATTATTAAAAGGAAATTAAGGAATCTTTCCCAAAACCACAATTTAGATCGTCAAATTGACTCAGCAAGTTACTGAAATAATAATTCAACTTTCAGCGTTACTCCGTCGTATAGGTTTTATGTAATTCCGCAAAATTCTGAAGTTGCAATCCTTATTCGACTTTAAACTGTGCTATAAAAATTTATTGTACCACATAAACCTAATGTTTAAGGAGAAAGCTCATGTAATAGATTACTCTGTGCGTAAATATGAATGCATTTAATTGTTTTAAATTACCAACGCTACCACTTCGTATTTTTACCTTCCATTAACTAGCAGCAGCATAAACACGTAATACAGCCCCTCTAATTTCTACCTTTACCAATTTTCGCAACAAAACAATTCCTTATATATTGAAGTACTTTTATTTGGTTCTATAATACATTAAATATGTCAATAGCATAACATGTGTCATGTTTCAGTAAATATACCCAAAACATCTTTCGAGACCAACTACTTATTTACGTCAATATATATATATATATATGTATATATATATATATATATATATATATATATATATATATATATATATATATATATATATATATATATATATATATCCTATATTGCTTGCATATTCTAATTAAGGGCTTTATATTCATTAGTAATTCTGTAAGTTATTGCTTAGCGATAGACACCAGAATCCTTAGGGCTCGTGGGGCACTGGCTAAATGCCACACACAAAAAAAACTTTTGAATCTGCTAGAGTTACCATACCGTATATTTCACGTCATGATGACTACTATACCATAGATTTAAATGGTGCGTAAGAAATAGCAACTGGTTACTTCGTCGATTGTCAGCTTTATGGATGATCTCAGATGGATGACACTTTGTAGTAACCTAGTCCTTTCATCCATGGATTATTAAATTATCAAGAACGGTAGTTGATTCGCTTTACTGTGATTACTTTACTTAACCGAAAGAATGGTTATAATTTGAAAAATGTTCTGCTAAAGTACAAGCAATTTGGTTAAGTTTGCAATCGTTTTTGAGAGAATTTATTCCAAACTGCGTGAAGTTTTCCCTACATTGCAAAATTTACAATCTCGACAGTTAATTTTGTAAACTACGTTACATTTCTTTAAAGGGGGTATTATTATTATTGTGCCTCTAAGTTTGTTCTACCTCTCCATCAATCAATCCCGTTTCTTTCAAGTCCGGGGTCTTTGGGGGGGGGGGGGTATTTTATTACTTCCTTTTATGTAATTTTTTCCTTTCCAAGAAGTGTTTTTGTCATTGTGAAAGCTTCTTTATAACAAACGACGTGGTGAGGTGATTCGTCAGCTTCACTACAACCTCTACACAACGGGCTGACCATAGGTCTATGGTGCCCCTAGGTTTGTTCTACCCCTCCATCAATCCCGTTTCTTTCAAGTCCGGGGTCTTTGAGGGGGGTGAATTTTTTTTACTTCCTTTTATGTAATTTTTTCCTTTCCAAGAAGAAGTTTTCTTGTCATTGTGAAAGCTTCTTTTTAACAGACGGCGTGGTGAGGTGTTTCCTCAGCTTCACTACAACCTCTACACGACGGGCTGTGTATCAGTCCCATTACGTGCATATGCTTGTACATGCGACAGGTCCCGTGACAAGTTCTGTTGCGAGCTTTATATTCCCTTTGCCTAGGTTTAGGATAGATGCGGTAACTTTACTGTTCGGCTTTTTAAAATGGATCTGTCCCGTAGTTTGTTTCCATTACCGGTAGTCATCTCGAACGGATCAAGCCTCTAGCTCGGCTTTAACTATGGTAGAACCACAGATCCTAATTAATGTTACGATATAACGAGATCTTATTCATTTTAAAAATAAAATTAAAATTGTAAATGTCGGACCTGTCGGGTAGCTGTCGGCAACAAAATTTTATATAGTTATTATAACTGTGTTTATAATAATGGGCTAGTATATGTGGTGATACGATATGTCTTTCTACCTGATTTTATCATCACCAAAAAATCAATACTTCTAAAGGGAGATTTTCGCGTTATGCGTTTTACAAAGAATATGAGTTTAAACTATATAAATGCAACTTTTATACCTCTAACTTTTATGAAAGTGGATTTTAAAGAAACTAAATAATGTTTAAAGGGTTTTAATTAACTACCTATTTACAGTAGGATATTAATTACGGTAAAATAATACATTTTTAATTACTCTTAGTAATTAGCGGAAGTTTTAGTAAAACAGAATTGCTGGTATTTACGAGTTATTAAACTCTATGGAATTGAAAGTGAAAACTTTCGTATTGCAATCTGGATGCACGCACTCTTAAGGTGGTGGCCGCTTAGCAGCTCCTTGCGCTTCTGTGTCGACAGCCTTAAGAGTAGCTACCCGGGGGTGTTTTAATAATAACAGCGATAAAGTACATAAACCTTCCGTAACGATTTAGTTTAAAGAATTTCAAGTACAGGATAAACTAAACGTTTTACAGGTATGGTAGACTTGCAGAAGGGTTTCTTGCTTAAATCTGGATTATTGCGATAAGCGGTTAGGATCGGATACAGGTTCAGAACCGTTAAGAAGTAAAGTTTCCTCTTAGCCTGAGAACGGCTTAAGACCTTTAAATATTCGGGACCTTTCGGTGTTCAGTCTTGTAAAATAAACAGGTTGTCAGGATGACGTACATTTAACAAAGATGCTAAACGAGGATGTTGCTTATCCTCTGGATATCTCACGATTAGTGAGCGAGTAGAAAAGCTGCTTATTACGTTTAGTGAGATTGAAAGACAATACTTACTGTTACGTACTGGGTTCGTAATTTACGAAACTTGGTGACCGAAGTAGGTTCTAATTTCGAGCGGCTTGTTGCTTTCAGTTTGTCTGGTTCCTGCACTTTGGTTTTTAATTATTTTGCCTACTATGGGTGTGCTTGTGTGAGTTAGTGTGCGGTGTGTAGGTGGAGTATCAATTACAAAAATCTGGACAAATACCCGTTGCGCTGTTTAATTGATACTCCGGAGAATTTAGGCGATAAACTCTCTATTCAATGAAGTAAGTAAAAGACTACATCGGGTGTTTTACCCGACGTCAAGTCGTTCACTGGTATAAGTGTGGTGTTGTATGTTTAATTTACCGCAGGGTGGCCGCAGATTGTGGCAGCGGAAAACCCTGGTGTATAAGAGCAAGTCGATCTGGGCTTTCTAAAGAGACCCAGCGGAAAGAGAGTGAACAAGAACAGGCCTGAGCCTCCAAAAAGACCCAGGGGAATGCGAGTCAAAGATTGAGCAGACACGGTCGGTCTGGGCTCTCGAAAGAGACCCAGTGGAAATGAGAGTGAACAGAAACAGACCTGAGTCTCCAAAAGACCCAGGGGAATGAGTCGAAGTGATCCAACGGAATGGGAGCGTCTGTAACGAGTCTCGCGGTTTTATTTAGAATCCGCGGAAGGCGGAGACGGGGCTTCTGGTCGGGCTACTAATGCCGTGATTGGTGGATAGACATAACAAAACTTTAAACATTTTTGATGATTCCTGTAAATTTTAAATAAGCAGGGTAATAGCAGATAATTAATTCAAACAAAAATTGGTAAAGGCGGCTGGCTCTTTACAATACGTGCAGGTGTATATGCATGTGTTATGTGTGCGGGTTTGTGTGCGCGCGCATCTGACTTACGTAATTGAAAATTCGTTTTTAGACTTATTGAGCATACTTTTTGGTTTTTTGAAATATTTTTGTGTTTCAAAGAAGTAAACATTTGTAGCTAGCGGACCGCGAAAATGTTATTATTGTAATAAACGTTTGTCAAAGATAATTAGTGGACTTTTAATACCTTGATAATACGTCGTAATTTCCTAATGTTTTCAAAATATTTTATTTATATATTTTTATGTAAATAATGTGGGATTGTTTGTAACTGATATTTGTCTACGGTTGTAAAACACATGGTGGGGGGGGGGGGGTGAGTAACAGGTGCACGCTTAAAAATACTTTTCTGAAGGGGCGTAACGAACCATTGGGATTTCATATGCACCGATGCTTAATGTAAGAAATGGCACTAGCTTAATAAGTAATTGTGTCAGTACAGACCGCGATAAAAAGATATCTTTGTTTGTTACTTGGAACTTTGATAGCTAAATGTAGGCTTGTTACGGACGAATGCATATTTTTAAAATTAAGAAGTCGTGCAATAATTAATATGAAACTGTTCCAACGGAAATTAATGTTTCTTGTTTTTATATTATTTTTGAAAAATGGGGGTTGGTTGCGGAAGTAAAGTTAGTTAGGTTTGAAATCGGAGGAAAGGTAGTTACAGTTAGAGTGTCAATGAGCCAGATAGATTTTTGGTTAATTAGATACCCCCATTGTAAAAAGTTTGTCTTTAAAATATTTCGTACTTGTACATTTTCTTTTGAATTAGCCAACACTAATTTGTCTTTTCTTTCGAGTGTTAGTTGTAATGTGTTTTTCAAATATTAATCTATAAATAAGTCGCCCTTTTTTAGGTTAAACCGCGTAGGTTAACTATTTGTGTGTGTGATCAATTAAATATTTTTATATAAATGAAAGCTTGCAGCAAATCATTTACCAGCCTAGATAACATATTAAATACCAAACATTGTCTTGCAAGGGTATCTTATTCGTACGCGGACTCAT
The DNA here is from genome assembly GCA_036346205.1 of Vesta saturnalis. Classification (NCBI taxonomy): domain Eukaryota; kingdom Metazoa; phylum Arthropoda; class Insecta; order Coleoptera; family Lampyridae; genus Vesta; species Vesta saturnalis. The sequence goes on from JARFJB010000862.1 coordinate 2,812,477, forward strand.
TAAGCTGAAATCTGATAAAATAAAATACAGTATACACAGTATTTATGCGAATTAGCATTGTTGGTTTTTGTTTATATTTGTATTTGTATAGAAGTGGGCTGGTGAATGGGTACATGATACCGCTAGTTATTAACTGTAAAAGGCAATTGCCAGTGGGTACGCACTCCCGGGGCCAGACCATTAAACACCTCGAATTTTATTTTTATTGTTGTATAGATGGATGTGTAACCTGATAAGGGAGCACTGTATTTTTCTAACTCCCTCATATTTATATATCGGTCACGACGTTGTGATCTATTTATAACTTAGCCTTTTTTGTGTCAGTGGTTAGGTAGAATGATTTGCCTGCTAGCTGATTTCTCTTTTTATGTGCTTTATTGTAATTTAACTTATATATTTTGTGCTTTTGTGGTCACTAAACAATTGGGTACGTGTAAATTCCTTGTCTGTTTTCTTTTGTCCTTGCCTTTACCTTATTATCACCTGTGCAATTTTACTGTTGCTGTATTTTATATGTACCATAATTTGCCTTAAAGACCGGCATGATTGGTTTTAAAGGGCCACATGTTTAGTATTACGATTTTTATTTTGATTATTTATCACCCAATTGTGCGTGTGACTACATGTGTTTTTTTATTATGTTTCTGTGTAACTAAACTGCTTTTTTATTCATTTTCTCTTAATGCTATAATTTTTTACGCACTTTAACCTGATTTACTGGTGTTTTGTTATATATTTAACCCTTTCTTTGGTTTTTTTTGTTATTTAATCAATTAATGTATTTGTACAATTACTTCATTGTGAATAAAGTGGGTTTTATTGGTGGTTCTTTCCCACAATAGTATATTAACGGGCTGAACCACCGCTGTGCAACGCTCGTTGATTTTAATTTGAGTAGTTTAATTTTTTTACCTGCCCCTTGTAAGTAAATCCTAATGTTTTAATTATTTCCAGGAAATTCAAAGTAAGGCAGACAATTAATTTGAGTAATATTGAAATTATTGTCAGTCAGGTGAAGATAAGACTTTGCAATTATTTTGTTCTCGATTTTGCATTATTGCAAATACGTCCAAATTACGCTTTTCAAGATAGGGTACCTGGGGGATGCTACACATTCCAACATGTAGGTTTAGAAGTTATAAATTAATTATGTTCTATGCAGTTTTTTGACAAGACGCGTAATTTGTCGGCAAAGGTGGACTTTAGGTATTTTTTCAATATCTGAATACTTCCACTTTTATAGGAAAATGTTTAAACATACTTTTCAAAGATAACTCAATGTTACATAACTTTTCTTTGTAAAGTTTCTTAATGCGAAATAAAATTAGCCTTAAATTGTAAAAGAATGAAATTTAAATAAGACTTTTAATTAAATAAGGTAAACTGCAATATCGATAGTCTTATTTATAGAATCGGGAGGCGTTAGAATTTGTTGCTTTCGAGTTAGGATCTATATGTCTATTAAATTGTATCTGACATGAACGTTTGAATCTGACATTATTATTGTTTTTACAATGTTGCGTTATTTTCATGTAACACACGATAGATCGTATAATTATCCTAAGAAATGTATTTTTCCCCTTTGTAGGTTGGAAACGTCTGTTCCACAACAGATACTTTTTTAATTTGGATGAGCTTCTTTTGATACCTCAGTCCTGTTACCATCGATGAACTTTGATACTATTCTTATGTATCATTTCGTCTAGGTACAAAAACCTGATAACTCGGCCTAAATTTTCTGTAGAATTAAATTTTGACTAAAATCAGCTGTTTTATTTGACAAATTTTCTAATTGACGAACCTGTATGACTGATTTCAAGATTCTAAATAGCGTTGTTCGATAACCTTCAGAATAATAGAATCTTCCTTCATTCGGTTATAAAGTTTGTCCGCTGCTAAATTATATTGTCAAATTAGTCGTTCTTTCTTAAAATAATAATCCTTAAATTATTAATTAAAAAAAAGTTAATTAAGCAACATGTATGTGTAATATTCAGAAAGTAGATAATTACTATTCTTTAACGATATTGAAAGTAAAGTATTTTGTTTAATTATGTGCTATTATGGTATTTAAATAGCTCTATGTAATTGATACAGCTGCATAAGTATTAAACTATTCACCAAATTTATACTGTAACTTCGTTTACTTGTACTAACAACACAATAGTTGAAATGCATTTATTCTGTATAATGCTCATTTTGATACCATCCTTTTCTTTTGGTAATATTTTATTGTTTTTATTTTTTCTTTACCGTTCTGTGTTATAGGTGAAGATATAATTGATTCTTGTTACTCAAAAAAGTGTGACATATCTGACCACCGTTTTTCGTTGTATAATGCACTTGGAACAAATTGCAGTACCAATAGACATGTACACAACTTCTGGTATTATCCGGAGAAAAAAAGAGCAGTACAATTACGATCGGACTTGAACCGGGCCTGGCTTTCTTACATTGACTCAAAGAAACCTTTAATATTGCTAATACATGGCATAGGTGGAGGCCCTGTAACTGATTACGATTACATGGAGCAAATTAAAAACGCATATTTCGATGCCAATGGCACTAGTATTACAATTATGGAAATTGACTACGGTTCACAAGTACCTCACACGCCTTTATACGCGTATCCTCCAAACCATTGCAATTTATTAGAAGTCGGCTTTGTAATAGAAGATTTTCTTTGCCTGTTAAATACCACTTATGGTTTTCCACTACAAAATATGCACTTAATAGGATTCTCTTTTGGTGCACATTTAGCTGGAATGGCAGGTTATCTTCTTCAAAAAAATTGCAATGGTACGTTGGGTAGAATTACTGGTCTCGATCCACTTGGAGCTGGATATCTTTGCGTAACATGTGATTGGCTTAAATTAGATAAAAACGATGCTTCATTTGTTGATGTTATACACACTAATCCAGGACGAATTGGAATTGCACAAAGTATTGGAGATGAAGATTTTTTTGTTAACAGGCCACTTATGTACCAGCCTGGTTGTCGTCAATATGCACATCCTGGATGCCTTTGGTTAAATGTATCTGGTTGTGTAGAAACAAACACGAAACCTGAATGCTTTCACTGTGTACATTCAACTTGCAACGATACAACAACTGCAGGTATTGTAAAACTTAAATCGTTGTATTTGCTAGTATCATTATTACTTTACAGATGAATGCAGTTCAGTACGTAGCATTTCTTTGTATATTGAAAGTATTTTGTATAACGATTTGTTAGCCACAAGTTGTTATTCACCTTTTAATTTACCGGAATGTTTCCCTATTAATAAAACGTACATGGGGGCATATGCTGTTCCTGCAAGATATGATAATTATTATATTAAAACCAGAGCAGAGCCTCCTTATGGGTATGACGGCGACGCATTACATTTAATAATGAACATGAGTTCCTTTCCCTGTAACTCGAGATAACTGATAAATGATCATGCACACAATTCTTACCGACTATTTGGCTGGATTGAATAATAAAAATTACTCAAATAACAAGTTTTTTAGTCTTATTTATTGGTTTTTGTAATTTATTGAGTAGCGTCGAAAACATAGCTTTTTGAATGCTAGCTGAGCAAGTATTAGTGGTAGGCTTACAGAATAAATAACAAAACCTAGGTGTTAAACAAACACTAACACGACACAAATCCAATGTATTAATATCAAACTCTTGTGAACTTGAACCGCTATTTATTTGGTAGTTAAACCTGTTACGGGAGAAACTGGCATTGTAATCTGATGTAACCGATAAGGAAAGGGAGCCGAAAGCTCATTGGTTAGCGGTGGGTGTGTTATTAATTTGTATGTAGCATAATTCGTAAAACATAAGTCGTAAATGGGGAAAGTCATAAATCAAAGGGCGCCAGTTTGTTTAAGATCCAAGCTATTGGGAGCTAAGCATATAAATGCGAGTATTCCACAGGAAAATTCAAGACACATAATAAACTTGGTTACCTTACGTCGAAAAAACCAGGTGAATCGGAAAAATAAAATCCGTTATCCGGTGCTTCTTGTAAAAGCTTCAAAATATTCGTACGTATTAAAAATAAAATGACGTGCTAAAAGACCACGTGATAGGTTGTCAACTTTACTTACTTTAATTCTATTTTACGTTAATTCTTATCAGTGAAATTCTGTATCGTAAAAAAAATTAGCAAAACAATGAAACAGTGCTATGCTAAATTATCAACGTTGAAAGCTTTGATCAAAATCATAAATAGCAATAATGAAATCGTCGTCACTGTAAGTCGTCTAATTCTAGGATTTATCATTAGAACTTAATCGAAATATTTTACCTTCTAAATTTATGTGAATCGCAAACAATGTTAATACTGTGAGATAGGGCAAAAATCACATATAATCTTACATATAATAAGAAAGTAATACGCCCAGGGTTCATTAACACTATATATTTTGATAATAAAGAGCAAGAATAAATCACAAACAAATGAGTTTACTTCCGGAAGGATGTAAAGCGCGATGTTTCTTACCGAAAATTCTAAATACTAAATGTAAACGTCGGGATGAGGCTTGCAAGGTTCAGAATTCCGAAGATCATCTAGCTTTTTTATACCTGAATTTTAATTACTAGCTTATCGGTATGATGATAACCTAGCAAACATCAATTTGACAAATTATACAGTTTATAATATTACGCCAAACAGTTGAATACACGTCGGTAAAACTATATCAATCGCCTTAAGGGCGTTTATACAGTACTAGACACATAAAAGAAAGCTTGTTCATCGGCACAATCAAGTATATAAATACAATTTTATTAAAATCACCAAAAATAAGCACAGAAAAGTAATTAACTTGATTTACACATAATTTTCTTTCCATATGACAGCGGCCAAGGCAAATCTCTTACAATTGACCCTTCGTAAATTGATCGGGAATATACCTACCTATAAACCTTCAAATCTCTTTCGGTGGACACGGCCCTGCAGGGCTCTGCAACTTTTCTAACTAACCGAATCTTTTAATTTATTTTCGCAAATTCAATGGCGATAGTATTTGAGCCAAGGCCAGATGATTTAATAACTGCTTCACCTGAATGTATCTACACAAACATTAGTTTATATTCTTTATCTGTTAAATACACAATATTTATTGTAGCGATATATTTACAGTAAGTTTTTGTTTATCTGAACAAGCTGTGAATCCGTTGTGATGAACTTTCTCGATGCAAAACAAATTTACTAAACAACAGAATAGCACAATCCGCTCAAGCTCGATTTTACTCCAAAAGAATAGATAAGCTTTAAAACCCAACAATTTATCTTTCTTCAAAATTAAAAAAAAAAACGAGAACGTCAGAAAAAATCGACGAACCACAAAACAAAGCTCACTGGGATGGGTGAATTCTTTCTATAATACACACAAGGTGAACGGGTTGATTCCCTCACGATAGCTTGTAAACTGCTCTTACGCGGTCTTACTTTTATTATTATTTTACTAGCTATTTGCTTTGCCCGGCATTAGCTTAATCAGAGAAAGAGTGTGTGAATCGTCGAATAATTTTGACTACTACCAGATCTTAACAAACACACTATTATTTACAGTATTAAATAAAATACTTAAAACTACGGTCTATGTTAACTAAAATAAACAGTGAATAAATTCCAAAGTAACACACAAATTAAACCAAAGTAGTAAAGCAGGATGAGAAAATACCCTAATTTAATTATTTACCCTAATTCTCTTTATATTTTTGAGTAATTAAAGTATTTACCAACTCTATTAGTGATTTAAATCGAAAAGAAATGTATATTTTCTTTTTACTATCAACGCTATGAATTTGTTAAACTAGCAATATGGATGAACAAAGCGAGCTTGTGTAAATTTATTCCTAGAAGAATATAATGGGAACTGATAATATTCAACGCATTTACGAGGGCAATGGCTTTGAGTTTCTACAGAAAAATGTTTCCTAAGTTAACCGATGCTTTATCGATTTTTGTTTAAAATAATGTAACTTCTGAGTTTTGCTAAAATTATTTTAAATTTTGCAAGAAGACGGGAAGATGAAATAGCGGACTCGTGAACTATAAAAAAAATTATGAAATTTAAGAAGCAATTGGTGGTATATCTCCATAATTTCGTATCTGTTTTAAAATGTATAATTAAAAGTTTATATTCTATTTTCAATTTTCGATTTATTGTTATCGCTTCAAAGAAAACATACAGGAACGGGAGTACTTTTGAGGATTAAATCGGAATTTCTACTTTATAAAATTTGGTTTACATTAAAGAAACTTATTTTATCCCTTCTGGAAGTGGGTTTTTAATACTTTATTAAGTATGCGGGATACGAACACAGGATGTTTAGTATTAATTTAGCTACTGAAATACAGGATGTAGTTACGGACGCAGGTATAGTGGTTTAACCGGACAATCTGACGGAAACGGGATGTTCTGGAAATTATTATGCGATTATCTGTCTACATTTCAGTTGGCTATTATACAAACGTGACTGCAAGCAACACAACTATAAAAAACAAGATATTATAGATTTACTCGATTTCAAGTCTGAAATTGCCGAAGTACTGTGCAAGAGGAAGAAAAATTTGTCGAAACGCGGTCGTCCATCATCTGCTTCGCTTGAACGACAGTATGAAGCAAAAAAGAAACGAGGCATGACGAAACCTTTATCAGACGCGACTGTAAGAAGAGATGGTGTCGGACACTTTACAGCTGTGAAATAAGATCGTCAGAGGTGCAAAAAATCATCTTGTAAAGGTCTTACTTCATTTTTTTGCATAAAATGTCAAACTTATTTTTGTTTGACAAAAAAAAAAGAATTGCTTTTTAGAAATGCATCTGTGAAACAGATGTTTTAATAAACCACTGTATCAAATATGTTACATTATAAATTTGCAATAAATTAATTTTTTAAAAATTTTTTTGTTCTTTTATGTTTCTTTTAATCATTTAAACTATATTTGGTATAAAAGAGTTTAAAGTCGAATTTCGCGGTAACACGCAGCTTCTAGCAGAATAACAAGTTCTCACTAGTACTGTGTGCACAAATGGGAATAGTGGCTTGAACAAATTCAAGAACTTATGTGAAGTGGCTGTGATTTAAAGGAGAAGGTATTGAATTAATCTTTTATTATCAATGAATTCCATTTGTTAACACTGAATTGCAGAAAACTATTTTGATTCATTATTTGATCAAATTTTATTGACAGATTAGTTAAGAATGCTGATGTTTTGAAAATTTATTAATTATTAAAGCTATTATAATACGTTGAGTAGCCATACCTGTAAAGGTATAGTGTAGTAACATGACGGTTTAGTCAGGCCACGGCGTTTAACGTCGATCGGTTGTGAAGTAGATGTATTATCCATTGTTTGTTAGTGGATTATGTGTCGAAGATAAGTAATTTAGTGTTTCGCATATTTTATGAACAATTATGATTCTAATAAACACATTTATCGTTATTCAAGTTTTATTTCTTTTAAGTTGAGTTACGGAGTATCCATTTTTGACGTTGCCGATTTATTTAGATACCATTTTGAAGGGGTACCAACGTTTTGGTGTCGTGTGTACAACCGTTATGAGATTATTATTGTTAGATAATTTCAATTGCCGTTAGAATGGTATTTCATAAAAATTAAGTTGCCGTCTGTTAAAATTGTGAAACTTTTATTAAACGTATTAGAATATTGAGTTACACCAATATGGTTTAAATTAAGTGCTGGGTGTTCTCGAAAGGTATATTTTCCACCTACAGTGTGGATTACTGAGAGTGCTTGGATTTTGTGAAACGTGTACGGCTATCCTGTTTTATTAGTGGCTAATAAAGGGTACGATAGTAATTATAATTATACGTGAATGTTTTTAAAAATTCAAGCTTTTGTCTGCAAGAATAACGTTGTCTACGCCAGCTATGGAATTTTACCTACGAAGGGAAGTTATTCAACTTCAACTTGCGCGTTTATTTTAACTATTGGTTGATGCTTGTTTATCCCGTGGTAACGACATAATACTGTCTAGTTTTAAGCTAAAATTTTATGTGTGAAATTCCGATGTTTTATTAGTCTGAATTCAGAATAATTTTCTTTTTTGTGTATTAATGTGGTGTAGATTTTTTGTATGTTGTAGTTTGTGCTAAATCGGATTTGGCATACATAACGCATCATTATATGCGTTTTTAACGTCACGCGTAATAGGATGTGTAACAGGATTGTTGACTTCTCTTTGTGACTGTTGTATTTACGATAATTATATCGATATTCTTTCTTCTGGTGTGGTTTTGATTCGTTCAATATACGTTGTTTGTTTTTTTTTATAATTTTTGATATGTGTATTTTATTTAATACAGGATCTTTTATATGAAATTTGTAGCGTTACTTGAGAAAACTAAGTGAAAAGCACGACGAATATTTCTCAAGTAATTTTTTGCGGCTAAGTTCATATCAGTTTTGGAATTAGGCAGATATTCTGTGCAAAATTTGTTACATTGTTGCAAATTGTCATCAATATTCTATTTCGGTATTGTGTAAAGAGCATAACCATTTTGAATATAAAGGTGTCATTATTAGTAACGCTACAGTTCTATATTGTTTTGTAAGTATTGATTTTCTTCAATATTGCCGATTTAGATTTTGATTGATTATTGAGAAATCTTATATCTTTAAGCTTAAGGGAACAACTTGCGTAGGGTATTTTGAAACAAATTATATAGGGTATCGGAAAGTGAGTAGTGCGCATTTCTGTTTTATGCAAACAAGTTAGATCGTGTCCGTTTAAACATAAATAGCGCCAAATTGTATATTTCCAAGCAATTTTTTGAAATTTTGTCGTTACAACGTGCACTCAATTAATTATTAGTGTCAGTAAAACTCACGGCCCACCCCATTGAGTTAGTCGGAAGTATGCATTTTGTTTATGCGGGCTTGGTTTCTAGCGAATGTGTGACCCATAGCACATGGCAATTACAAAATACGAATAATTACTCACATTGTAAAATCGACTGGTACAGTGACAGTATACATTTTCATATTTAACAAATACCATATAAAGATCCGAAACACTTTTTTTTTAATTAATTCCATACACGCAAACAGAATCATTTGCTTCATATTCCATCTATTTGCACTTGATTATTCTGGTTTTTTTTTTCTGGTACCTGATATAAAATCGTGCAAACGTCTATTTTTTAGTCTACATTTGCAGTCCTGATCTGAACAACCGGGTCCCTCCTGATTATTTGATACATGTACCAACATTCATTTCATTATTCAATTTTGTTGCCTTGTTTATATTTTACAATCATAGCATTTAATTAATTATTTAGACTTACTTTACAATATTCGTGCAAACTTCCAAACTAGACTAATAAAACCGAGATTCTCCATCGGGCTGTACTTGTACAACCACTTTCTGAAGTACTCTAACGATAACTGCAGTTTTTATTTTATCTACTTTGAGGGGTAACACATTAATTATCTTTTCACCTCTCAGGACTCAGGCTAAATTACATTTGCGAACACCCAAGTACTCCCATTTAAAACCAGAACCAGTAATCTAGCTTACCTACTTTACTCCCTGTGTCTTCATTCTTAAACCCTCTTCACTCTACATCTTTACACACCTTTAAATCGAAATTAATAAGATGAAACGAATTTGATTCACTCTTTACATAACCTAGACGAGTCTTGATGTCGTGTACAACTTCCCTATTGTCATCCTTCTTGAAAATAAAATGGTCCATTGCTTCCATTGTCACTTGCACAATAAAACTCGGTACTAAGAATCGCAATCCTGACCGTTACAGTTACATAACTAGTCTGTATCCGCTATAATATATTTGAAAATGAATTTTAATTTTGTTACATTGAGTTTGTATGTAACTCACACTTTCAAGCTGACATATTTACTGATTTTACACGCAATGGTGGTATGTCAAACTAGTTTACTCTTCTCATGCAGAGTAGCCCATTTTAAACGTTCCAGTCATTTTTATGGAAAATATCACATTTAAAAAAAAAATGTTTGAAATTAAAGTTATAGGGTTCGGAGGGGAACAACTAACGGTGACCTCGAAATGATCTTGAACTCCTTTTTTGAAGTTTAAGGCCAAATATGTTTTTTTTTAATGGAAACCCATATTGTATGTTCGTATTCTACGGGCAAAAATGCGAAACTTTTGTAGGAAATTTTTTTTTAATGTCAGTGTTTTATGTTATTTTCAAAAATGCGATACGCTCGAATAAAATGACTTTGTTGTTCATAATAAGAAGAAAAAGTGCATACAAACGTGCATCAAAAAATTTAAAAAAATTCTGAACCATCCTTTGTTGAAATCATAGCATTTCTTGTTTTGAAATTTTTTTTAAAAGCTATAGTTTTGGTGTAAGAAATTATTCAACAAATTTCAGTGAATTCTGGTAAGTATCGTAATGTTTCGGATTTTTGAATGGAATACGAATATGCAATGAAAAATGTGGGCTTTAATTTAAAAAAACACACTTGGCCTTGAAGTCACCTTCAAAAAACTAGTTCAAGGTCATTTAGAGGTCACCTTTAGGTCTCCCCCTCCGAACCCCGCATATATTGGATTTTTTGTTGCGCACACTAGGGATTATTTTTATGATGGCTAATTAACAATATTAGTAGTTAATTACATTGTATAGGTTTATATTAAATAAAAAGTTACAGGTGGAAGTCTCAGCAACAGCATAACAAACTCATACATTTCGTAGTTAGATAAAATCTCGATGTCGCCAATTATCTTGTGCATTGCTAAACCTACTTTTTGGTGATATATAGTAACTTAACATAATGGAGGTTTATTAAAACTTTATTTTAGTATGGTATTCTTTAACGAAGGTGTTCTGTTAACTTTCAAAGCCGGAAGAAACATATATTAATTAATTTAGAATTTCGGTTTAGCTACCTTTTTCATTACTAGTCTTAGTATTTTTGTACAATTGTTGTAAGGAAGTTGTCTCTGTAAACACATATAATAGGCTTCTATTTATAGTCAGCCTGTTCTAATGGCTTTTTTTTAATTTACGCTCATTTACATACACAGTATCCTAATTGTGGCTTTCATGTATAGCTATCTATCTTGAAAACCACACAGGGCTGGTTAAATTAGGGAACTTCTAGGAAACTTTCAAAACAAAAATGATTTCTAGTAGTATTTCTTTTGGAAATATTTACACGAAATTTTTATTTTCTTACCGACGCCATATTGGATTTTTTCATTTTTGGAAAAAACTCTTCAACTGTTTTTCGTTAATGTACCACAAGTCCACATTAAGATTGAAATTTTGAAATTATTGTTTTTTTTTCATAGTAGGCTTTGATTACGAGTGGACGGCGTCATGAAACAAATGAATACCCAGTGTCATTATTTCATATCACTGAGTTGTCATTAAATTGAGTACTGTGACTAATCTCTATTTTAAAGCTAACAGGAGTACAAAAGCTGCAGCACAAGCATACGAAGAACAATTTGTTCTGCGACACTAACCTTACCAAAGACATTTTAGATTTTAGTTGCCTAATTATTAGCTTATTGAGCATTTTTTAAACCAAAACCCAAAAGTTATACCAACAATAATGAAACAAAAAATGTGCCATAGTGGAACATGTCAGGGATGAACCACGTACTTCGGTAAGAAAAATTTAAGGAAATACTCAATTACCAAATCAATTGTGTATCGAGTTCTAAAACAATATCGCTTTTGGGATTTATTCCTTCAGCAATACAGAACCTGCGCAATACCAGATACTAATGTAACTATTGATGAACAACTCATTGGGTTTAGAGATAGACGTTCACTATATGCCAAGTAAATAGGCAAAATATGGACTTAAAATACTTTGGATGTGTGAATCTAAGTCTGGTTGTGCTCTGGATGGTTTAGTTTGTGTTGGTCGCCAGCTCTGAGAACCTCCACATGAAAACCTGGGACTTGAAGTAGTAAGAATGGGCGTGACATTCCGAAAGAATTGAAAGCCTCAAAAGATCGTGTAGTCTGCTCTTCATTGTTTTGCTTTCGAAATAACGTATCCATGGCAAGTTATGCACGTAAAAAGAACAAATGGGTAATTTTACTAAGCACCATGCACCACGACGCATCTACCAATGATGACGCTAAGAGGAAGCTTGAAATCATCACTCATTATAATAAAACAATGGGCCAGTGTTGACGTCATGGATCAAATGGTGTCGACATACACGTGCAAGAGGCAAAGTAAAGAATGGCTTATGACGGTTTTCTTCATCATTGATATTGCAGCGCTCAACGAATAATAGTTTTTACGAAGCAACATCCAAACTGCAACATAGGAGTGACTCATAAACGCAGATTGTTCTTGAAAGATTTAGCGAAGGAACTATCGATGCCACATATGCAGAGAAAATCTACCAACCCTAACCTACTGCGTAGTGTGCGGTAGTGCCTAAGCATATTTATTGACATCTCTGGTCCACCAGCCGCTCAAACAAGTGCTACAATTGAGAGAAAGAGATGCTCAGTGTGCCCCGGAAATATTGATCGTAAAAGCTCATATATATATATATATATATATATATATATATATATATATATATATATATATATATATATATATATATATATATATATATATATAAATAAAGTTTTACTTCAATAACTTTGTTTCTATTCTGACTATACGTGATTTTAGCTATTTATTCTTCTACAGTTCTACCAAGTATGTAGTAAACTAAGTTCTGAGCTTACTCGTTGTTGTTTTTTCTGTTACTGCCCAGATATTACCCTACCACGTTTTAACTTTGCTAGAATATTGTTTGCCTTTACTATATGTTACAAAGGCCAGCTATATTCTATATTCTTTTAACCATTACTTTCGTCAACCTGTAGAATCCATACCACCGTTACGTTGGCTGTGCTACCGATATCTTCCTGTTTAGTTTTTCTAGACCACTAGTTAGTCTTCCACTGTGGCAAATTCTGACATTTTACAAAATTTGCACACTGTCCCTGTTAGAGTTAATTGTAAAGAATTTACATCAAAAATGACCTTTTAATAAATTTTAAGTGAAATAATGAGAGTGGAATTGAGATGGACGTATGTTGATTTCTACTCCAAATTTCAGCAGAAATCTACTTAATCATAGAATATATATATATATATATATATATATATATATATATATATATATATATATATATATATATATATATATATATATATATATATATATATATAAATAAAGTTTTACTTCAATAACTTTGTTTCTATTCTGACTATACGTGATTTTATATAACGGGTCTCGCCCGGATTATGTAAATGCCGATATTTTATTGGTTAAGTATCCTAGGGTTAAGGAAATGGAATAATGACCAGAGGGATCCTTTTGTTTCATGATCGTGGCCACGCATAATCATCGCCTACTATGAAATATCCAATAATTTTGAATTTTGAAGCTTAAGGAAACCATTAACCTAAACTTGTAATACATCATTAAAAATCTGTTGAAGAGCTTTCCTCAAAAACGCAGAAATCCATTATAGCGCCGGTAAGAAAATAAAAAGTGCATGTCTCGAAAACAAATTAAACTATAAAATTGTTTTTGTTGTAATAAACTCCTCTTATAAAGATGTGTTAATCAAAAGACCAGAATATGCTTTTTTCCTATTATCTCAAAAATGACAAAAGATCAAACCTTAAGTCGGATAAAAATTTTTAATAAAGTTCTCTAAAACTACTACAATTGCTCATTCCTAAACACCCAATAATCGAATTAAACATAAACAATAACTAACTTGTAAAATTGACAGCTGTGTTAAATTTTCACCAGTCGGTAGCATCAATAACATTTGGAAAGAAATGAACATATTAATATTAATACCAAGCGTTTATGTAACAGCAATTTGACAATTAGCAAACCGTTGTCATCGTAATTTTGCGACAGACTTTTTGTGTGTTGTAGCAATATTACATGCTTCGCAACGGGTGGTTTTCAAACGCCTTCTAAACAGTTTGGTTGAGAGAACCTAATTTGCTTTCTTGTTTATCCCCCCGTGATGATTTTGGGGAAAAGTCAAACACGTGTTTCTTTATTTGGTAAGGTATTTGGAACCCGATGTCATCCCTCTAAGGTAAAATTTCAAAAAACGGCCAGAAATGAGTCCGTTTGATTATTAATGAGAATTGATTTCCCGATTTTCAGATCTCCAACTGTCCGGGTTCACGTAAAGCCCTATTTTTTCAACCTTTAATTTCTACCTCTGAGGAGTTGTGTTTCAACAAATCCTCCCTTAGTATGTCTAAACTGAGTGTTCATTGATGAGGTAAGTCAGTCAGTGAGTGAGTGAAGACAAAGCCTTTTATTAATATGGATTATTCGCATGGTAACAGTTTGAACTGCCTCTTAGGGATTATAGGCTCGCCTAACGGCTCTCCAGTAAAAACCACTTTACCATACTGATAATGTAAAATGCTATAAATTGTCGCAATAATACTTAAACAAAATACATTTGCCAAATAGTAACTATTTTTGTATTTCCCAAAACTTTTGTTGTTTTATTTAGAATCATAATTTGCAAAACCACGCAAATACGAAGAATCTAACTTGTGGTGAATGATGATAAGTAAATTTTTGTAAAGACCTCATTTAAACCTAGTTATGATGTAATTACATAAATTACATGAATTACATATATTACTGAGCAGTTATTAAAACTGATAGTTGGTTTGTTTAAAATTACATTTAATTACATGTTTTTACAATAAAGTGGCCAACTATTTTAAGCACCTAAGACAATAATTATTACAATTAAAAAGTTTAATGAAGTGGCCAATTAAATTTGCAATTAAACATTAAGATAATCCGAGCTATATAAACACTTATTATTTTTAATTTTAGTATTCCATCTTTTGCTACGTTTCGTTAAAATGAAAATTTGTCATTACGTGTTTATCGTTGTGCTATGGCACTTTTGTCTTGGTAACTTATTACATTTACACACACATTTGAATTTTTGTTAATACTGCTTTCCTTAGGTCAAGATACAATTGAGTCTTGCTATTCCCAGAGCTGCAATATATCAGATCCGAATTATTCTCTGTATAACGCGTTAGGAGATAACTGTACTTACAATAAACCAAGAGCAAGATTTTTGTGGTACCTTTCATCAAATGCAACAAGAGAACTAAGGTTGGATGCTAAAGTCAGTACTAGTCTAGATGCCAGTAAACCCGTTATATTGTTAATAAACGGAATTGGCGAACCTATAAGAAGTGTATATGACTACACTAATCAAATAAAAGACTCTTACTTTAAAGCCAACATAACTAATGTTACAATAATTAAAGTTGATTATAGTGGAAGTGTGCCCCACTCACCTTTATTTGCGTATCCTAAAAATCACTGTGGTTTATTAAAGGTAGGAGATGAAATATCAGAATTTCTTTACAATTTAAACACGAAATATGGATTTTCAATACAAAATATGCATTTAATTGGTTTTTCCTTTGGAGCTCACTTGGCTGGAATAGCGGGTTATCGTCTAAAACGAAATTCTAATATTGATTTAGGTAGAATTACTGGCCTTGATCCACTTGGAGCAGGGTACCTTTGCGTAACGTGTGATTCTCTTAAATTAGATAAAACGGATGCAAAATTTGTTGATGTGATTCATACTAATCCAGGGCATATTGGCATAGCAGGAAGTGTTGGAGATGAGGATTTTTATGTTAATCCGCCATATCCAATTCAGCCTGGCTGTGGAAATTATGATCATCCAGGGTGTTTATATTGGAAAATTTCTGGTTGTGTGGATGAAAAGGAAAAACGAATGTGTTTTCTTTGCATGCATGGTACTTGCAATGGTACAGTCACTTCCGGTATTATGAAGATTTTTAATTTTTTGTTTATTCATTCGTTATGTTTTAGATGAATGCAGTTCTGCACGTAGTAATGCATTATATGCTGAAAGTATTCTACACAACGATTTTATAGCTTCAAGTTGTTTTTCGTATCTGCAAGGTGATGGATGCAATCCCATTGATTACACCTATATGGGTGAACAAGCTACTCCCGCAAAATATGATAACTACTATATTTCTACTACTCCAAAACCTCCATATACAAGAACCCCTAGAAGTTGTAATAATCTTGGTGGTTAAATGTATTTTTGTTTTATTGAGTAATAAATATGCTCAGGGATTACATTTGCTCACACGATATTTTTTCCAAACTGATTACTGCTAATTGTTGTTTTAATAATGTTTATTACCATTGGCTCAGATTTTTGATGGTGAACGAGAGGTGGGTCCATTAAAAAGAATTCGCTAAAGCTGACAAGATAGGTATAGTTTTCTTTTAAAACAGTTCCTCAGTAATCAAAAATTATAATGTATAGCTGCCCTCCTTTAAAAATAATACAATATAATAAAAAAATATAACTCGATATAGTACAAGAGAGCAAATGCACCTTTTATCATTTTAATTGTTTACATACTGCAACAGAAAGAATAGAATAAAGTGGATTATAGTTACTTATTTATGCTGAAACTATAATTTGAGCGCCATCTCACATACTTAGGGATTAATGCTTTACAACAATTTCTATGATTAAGTAGATTTCTGCTGAAATTTGGAGTAGAAATCAACATACGTCCATCTCAATTCCACTCTCATTATTTCACTTAAAATTTATTAAAAGGTCATTTTTGATGTAAATTCTTTACAATTAACTCTAACAGGGACAGTGTGCAGATTTTGTAAAATGTCAGAATTTGCCACAGTGGAAGACTAACTAGTGGTCTAGAAAAACTAAACAGGAAGATACCGGTAGCACAGCCAACGTAACGGTGGTATGGATTCTACACGTTGACGAAAGTAATGGTTAAAAGAATATAGAATATAGCTGGCCTTTATAACATAAAGTAAAGGCAAACAATATTCTAGCAAAGTTAAAACGTGGTAGGGTAATATCTGGGCAGTAACAGAAAAAACAACAACGAGTAAGCTCAGAACTTAGTTTACTACATACTTGGTAGAACTGTAGAAGAATAAATAGCTAACGCTGTTACCGTAGTGTAGATAACAGGCACTTTTGTAATGGAGTAACAATTAAACTCGACCAAACCTTGACCAGGTTGGAATTTTTAAGAGTAACATCATCGGAATTTCTTTGTACACAAACTAGTTATATGTGAGATTATTTGATTGAACGCACTGGGTATATTTAGAGTTGTACTATGCGTATGACACATTTCTGATATGGTATGAACATGTGTTCATCAAAAGACAATTTTTTTTTGCAGCATAATGAATGTCGGGTATAAATGTTACGCCACTTGAATTTTACGTTGAGTATTTGTAAAAGCATATTTAAATGTTGTGTACCGATGGATGAGTTGGAAGAATTAAATTTAAATAAGAAATCATATTTTAGTAAATCCCGTATGTTTAGTTACCGTATTCTCATAAATACAGGTTTAAAGTTGCTATGTATGAATAACGTGGGTGAATGAATGCTATGTTAACATTATATGTATAAAAGTGTAGAGAAAGGATATGTATGTATTTTTTCTTGTATGAATAAGTTAGTATTTCAGAATGAAAAGCTTTAGGTATGATTCAAGTATAAATGTTGTTAAGATCTCGCTTACATGTGTGACTTCCTTGAGCATTTGTATTTGGTTCTAAATGTTTTGCGGAGTGAACATGAATGTGAAATTTTGTTACTCTTAGAGTTATTGCGATTTTTGTACTAATTTGAAGATGGCGTAACCCGAATTTTGCATTGGCTTCATCCTATCCCTTTTTCCTAACTTGAGATTTTGTTGGGAAAATTGTTTGTTGGTATCAAGAGTATATGTTGATTGATATCCCAATTGCGATCATCCTGATAAACATCCCTTGAAAAACTCCTTGCACTATTTAGCAGAACGGGTAGTATGGTTTATGAAAAACCTATTAGGCAGAAATGAAGAAAATGAATTTAATGTTATTGGCTCTCTTATAGAAGATCCATATACCAGTAAGCATAAAATACAAGAGACTGGCATAAGTCGACGGAGTATACGTAGAATCAATTACAATTTTCATCCCTATTATATTCAATTCCATCAGAAACTCTACGAAAGGGTGTGTTTCACGAACTGACTTTTGCTTGTAGGTTTTAGATGAAGTGGAGGAAGATGATAATTTCCTGGATTTCGTCTTATTCTCATACAAGTGTACTTTCCATAACAATGAATTAGTGAATAGACATAATTGCCACTATTATAATGACAATAAATCCCCATTTATTTATAATCCTAGATCACAAACACCATGATCTACCAACATATGTGATGCAATTCTGGGAACCCGTGTTATAGTTACCTACTTTTTTGAAGTAAATTTAAACTGTCTCGTGTTCCTATAATTTATTTTACACGATATAAGTGATCTACTCGAAAATGTGCCTATAAACGTCATTCAGAGGATGTGATTTCAATTGGACGGTGGTCCAGCTCATTTTCAAAGAGACGTTCGAAATATTGTAAATGAGATTTTTCCCAACGAATTGATAGAGCGGGGTGGTCATATAAATTGGCCAGCAATATCTCGCGATTTACCGAGATACTAACGTAGTGGTGACACGACCTGCTTAGCATTCGGGATTCGGGACGTAATGGGTTCGATTCCCGTTACCGGCTACCTTGCATGAGGTTTTTCAGGGGTTGTTCTTCATATACATGTAGCGGTATGGTCACTGCATATACGCACACCGTGTGCGGCTATTTAGGCGAATTCTGGAGTAGTATTTTCACCCTAACTCCGTTCCTTCCGATCCTATCCTGACCACACCCATTCTTAATCTCACCGTGCATATATACCTAATGTATATATGTATGTATGCATGGAATCCATGATTGTGGCTGAAGGAGCTTGGAAAGCTCAAACAGTCCATCCTCCCCCTCGGAGAGTGAATGAAATACGTGACCTTTCCTTTCCTTGCGATTTTAGCTGCCCCGATTTCTTTTATGGGGATAAATTAAACCTTGTGTATGATGACCTCACACAACACCAGACGACATGAAAGACCGTATATGGGCTGCCTTCAGAAGTAACACACCCAATATGCTAGAGAACGTCAAGCATTTGAACAACGTGTACGATTGTGCATTAAAAACAATTGTAGACACTGAACTTCTCTTATAATAATAAGTTATGTCGTGTTTTAAATTTAAAATTGTTAAATATTAGGTATTAACTAAGTTGTTACTGTCGTAAAATACCTATTAATATTAAAAATTAAAAAATTTAACATAACTTTAAAAAATCGATTTTTATTCAAAAGTTAAGCCAAATAGGTATACGAAACCCTAATACAGTTAAAAAAGTATTTAAATGTACATCGATTTCGTTTAAAAAATACGTTTCAAATAACACATTTTTTTCTAGAAAATAAACTTCAAGAACACACCAGTGATTTTTGACACCTCTGTATACATTTAAGAGAAAATGTACCTATTTTAGTAAAGTTTGTTCCTTTACCGTAAGACTTAACACTTAACATTTTAATTTCGATCAGTAATGTACAAGATGTTTATAAATTTTCTATTATACCCGAATACTTCATTATCTTTGAATTATATAAAAACTAAATCATTTAGACATACTACACCCTTGCAGGACCTAGAATCCGAAAATGACAAAATATACAGGGTGTTCCATAAGAATTCAGCAATATGGCTATGGCACTTGTTACGTTTATTTTACGTTTTGAGTTACCGATAATTTAGGTTACAGTCAGTGCACAGCAAACGTTTCGTAACATCGTTTAGCAAATACTTACGTTAGAAACCCATTCATTAAATAAGACTTTACAGCATCGCTTTTTATTCGAAATCTAAGCCGGGTAGGTATAAAAAACCCTAATATCGTTTGAAAGAGCATCAAAATCTGCGTCGATTTAGTTTAAAAATACAGAGTGTTTCATTTCAAGTAAAGAAATTCTTAAAAAATAAATAAAATACACCTCTGTATATAGATGGAACGTGTACATGTTTTAGTAAAGTGTGTTCCTTGGGTTTAAAACTCGGCACGAAGATTTAATTTCAAACTGTAATGTACAGGCGGGATGTTTAGAATTCTTCTATAATACGCTGCATATTCATTATCTTTAAATTATGTCAAAAATTAAAGCATTTAGGCATAGATATGTCTTTTAGCTAAAACACCCTGTACATTTCAAAATAATTATGCACATTGACACCCTATATAATCCTGTAAAAATATTTTTTCTACCTCATTGCGATATCCTATAACCAACCGACGTGAATGTGGTGTCCCACCCAATATAATTCTTAAAGTATGCACTGATCGTTACGTTTGTTTTAATCTTGAAATAGGAATTAGGAATTTCGGGTAAAAAAAGTTAATAGACTTAATTAGCATTCTGCTAAATTGGGTCATATCTATTTATTTCAGAATTCTGGTGACGATTACACATATTATTTAATATTTATACGTGTAGAATCGAAGGTATCCAGAAAATGTCTTACTACTTTGATTTTATCAGTGTACAGGATGCAATCAATAATATTCGGATAACGTTTGTGCTTCAAAATTTCTTCAAGTTTGATTTAGTAAGTTTTAAGTTTTAATTTGTGTTTCGGGTAAGAGCTACTGTGATGGCCGAATATTACAAAAACAACATTGTATTACTATTTGTGTCAACTATTAGGATTCTTCTTCTTCTTTTTTTTTAAATTATTTACTTTAGTAACATATTAAAGCGGTAGTGAAACTCCTGCTTTGAGAATTGACTTTAATTTTAATAGATTAATCAATTGCACTTTAGTTTAAAATTGTAATTGTAATTATAATAGATATTTTTTTTAGTTTATATTCTACAATTATCCTTAGTTACAGATTTTTTACATCATACAATTATTATTCGTTATATTCGTGTTCATTATACTAGTATTCTCGATTCTTTGGGGGCTAAATCAAAGTGTGTGGCGCTCAACATCACTTCTTTTTCTTCTTCCTACTCCTTTTCCTTTCCCATTTTCGTACTGTATTTCGGTTTCCATCCGCGCTTCCAATGCCCCGCCCTCATGACTAGCCGGCACACTACTTTCGGAAATCCTGCTGCCACAAGCGGTTTGATTGTGTAACACTTATCAGGTAATTATTAGAACCAGTTGCTACATCTCAGTCTTTTTAGACATAACAACACTCCATTTAGATAAAAATAATTAAATGATTACACCAAATGAAATTAGCTTGCATTATTGAATCACTACCTAACAAATTTGTAATTTAGGTAAAAGCTACAAGATGTCTGATTAACATTTGGGAAGAAGCTACATTTTACACTACAACCTCAAATAATTCGTTTTGCATATTATGAGTGTGTGTTACATGTGACCATTAACCCAAAAAGTAACCTTGTTCACATAATAGAATTAAATATATTCACTTATGTTTGCTATGAGTGCATAGTGGGGTTAACCTGCTAAATGTAGGTAATCCCAGCTTGAGACATGTACATATTTATACTGTAACGCTAAATTTGATGGACTTAAATTCTTAATGCTAATTCACCCAGTATTCGAGCACACTCACAGGGTTATTGTATTCGACCACACACATAACAGCGAAGTATGATAAGTGACAATTACTAAAGCAGGTTTTGGCAACGACTGATTCGTCTAATCAAATAGACAATACTATTTTAAATAAACCGTAAGCCAACAATTAAATAAATCTAGATTATTATTTCAGAGGATTGGTATACCAGACTCGCACATTATCATACCAAATCGTAAAATGAATTAAACAAATTCGTAAGGCTACGCTAACAAGTAAATTTGAAATCAAATTATAGCAAGCATGTTTTAATATTGTTCAACTTATATCTTAAAATGGATACTAATTGATATTTTAATCATTAATAGTTTTTTGCACAAATACTTTATAAAACAATTAAACCAGTACTTGTATGTAATTTAATAAAAAGTTAAAATCTATTTTGGTTAAATTATTAAAGGCATTAAACAAGACAAGCTAAAGCAGCTAAATAATTTGCACTTAGCTTTGTCTTCTCTGATCCTTGTCTATAGACAGCTGAGTGGCATCTGGATGACCTCCAAATCGGACCGTCAACTGATTGTAATATTGGTAAAGAATTTCACATAGCGCCGTTTGACACAAAATTTTACAGGCAACATGGAGAATAGTCACATTCGATTTCTAGACAGGGTTTATGGTTACATGACCTCCAAATGAAATATTACAAAATGTTTAGATATAACAATAGCGAAAGGATTACTACGATTCTTACCTGAATCAAGGTATAACAACATAAACGAAAGGATTTTCTTAACCCCTAGACCACTAAAGTGGTCGATAAGAACAGTCCTGCTAGTAGATAAATAATCTATACGAATTTCCACTTAGAAAATGTTTTCCCCAGTAATGTTAGTTATTTGCAGTTATAGCAAAGTATTGATAATGGCTAAAAAGCATACAGAAAACGTTATCTCGATGCGATGGATGCCCAATAATTTCTAAACGACAAAGCTTCCGACCCAATGTTCTGAATTCGTAAATGAAATCAGGAAACGCCAAACAGCGGGAGCATTTAAATAAAAGCTAGGATTGTCAACCGTTTCTTTCAAATACAAACCAATTTAGTTCACCAGGCAAAAATCATTTTTAAAGAGAGTTTTTAAATAAAAAAATTTAGAGAAAAACTGAACAACTAAATAGAAAGTTTTGGTTATTGTTCTTCTCCTTGATTACCCTGCTGTAAGTAATCTAATGCAATATGCAATATTGATCATATAGTTTAGCCTTATTTACTGAATGTTAAAGTTCCAACTTTAGTTAGCACAGACTTATCCTGCCATTTTGGGGTTTCAGTAACTGGTTACTGCGGTTAGTAGCTGTTTTGGTAACGATTAGTTACGTATCTCAACAATTTACGTATTAGAGTAGTTGCTATCTTTGCTGTGAGCACTTTAACCTTTAAGTGGTTAGAATGGTGTCGTATTGTATCGATTTCGTCGTCTTCGTTATGTATATAAATTTATCTTGGTAGAAGCCGTAGTCGTAAAATCTGAAGTGAAATTGCACTTGATATTATTGGTTCTGTACTTGTGAAAATTAACGTAATAGGATCAACGCTCGCCTCGTTTTCAAATTATGGAATTAGGACTCATATTTATAGAATTCAGTTTGATGTATACATTTTTTGATACAATTGGCTGATATAGAGTCAAACAACTTAAGTCATTTTATGATCTACCTGAAACACATTGTAGGAATTGTTCAAGTAGTGTGTATGTACGATTAACATAATAATAATGAGATGTTAATGATAGACAATGTTTCAGCGGCCATTAACACTGTTGTCACATTTAGTTTTCAGTAGTGTTGATTTTATGTTATTGATAAGGTTGTCAGTTGCATTCTCGTGACATTTAAATACCAAAAGTTTAGTTAAGCTTCGGAGAAGCACGGTTGAGATGCGATTGTAATGATCGTATTATTCGATTTGGATTTCAAAAAGTACACTAAGGTTTTTTTTTAAATATGCTCATTAAAAGTATTTGAATCCAAAATAATAAACAAACAATCGTTAAATAAATTTTGTATACATAAAGGTTTCAAAATATGACAACGCTACTTAATGTGTACATCAATAAATAACTTTGTAAAACACAATCACTGAAACTTTCCCTTTCGCCATCGTATATTACACAAAAACTCTTACACCTACCTAGTGATAATAACCAAATAACATCAAACCAATTTTGAAAATGCACTAAAAGGGCATAAACAAACACTAACTCCTATATCTGTATATGTGTACAGTATGTAACGATAATTTAATTAATAAAGATTTATATGAAATAAGCTTTATTTTGATTTGCTTAAAATGCGTATTTATCGTGTGTTTGAAGGTGATGAACGTAATGTTTAGGAACTGTTTTCAACAGTTTAAATGCAACAGGACTCCCGTTATATGGATCAGATCTTTACAATTGAAAATGTAATTGCAATCTTAAAATGTTATAACCTCATAAATCCTCGCCAACATAACATAAATTGAATTAAACATTGACCTTCATTGTCAACGACATGCAAAGTAATTTTCACTTGTAATCTCCCTAGTGCTTGGATTACTTCCGAAAATTTTTTCGAGTCACAAATGTTTTGAAAAAGTCGACGACGAGGGATAATTTTCTCAAAACATTTGTGAACGAGAAGAAATTGCCGGTAATTAATTCAAGCACGTGAGGGATTCAGTAAGAAAATATCCCAAGATTATCCGTTGCTATTGACGACGGGAGATTTCCGATCCGAAATCTCCCGTGGTTATTGACGATGGGATATTTACGGGGATAATATAACTAGTGTTATGATTATCATCGGTGATAGCTCGAGTTAAAAATTTTCTGAAGGTTTTAACAAGTGGTATCATCGATTATTAATTATTAATCATAATCATATATTTGCTAAGCGAATATATAATGAACGTTAATAGAAAATATATTTTTTTAAAGTCTGCAATTTTAAACGAGCTGTCACTTTGACAGTAAACTATTTTATTCATTAAAATCATGTGATAGTCAACATGCGGTGATAATATTATCACCGATTTGATAGCCTATTCTGCGATTTTGTTTTTGTATTTTAACCAATGAAAGTAATAAAAAATGTGCATGTGAATTATATTCTCAATGTAACTGTACAATTTAGTAGAAAGCTCGTTTTATCAATGCATCTCGAGGTATCCTGGGTGAAAATATGTACAAAAATGGATTTAAATCATAACTCCTATTATAACACAAACAAAAGAATGAACCATAAGTTTTGATTATGGCGTTACACTTTAATTGCTTTACAGTGACAGGATGTTTCAGCAACACTTTTATAAATTGCTTCAATTGAATGTTAAAACAACAATGGGTAGCTTTAAAATCAAGGCAGAGCACCATAGCGGGTTCGTCAGGCTAAAACAGACCTTATGTTTGATGGCGCTAAAACTTGCAATTTAGGTTCACGAGGCAATTGTCCAAATATTGTTTGAAAGTTGCCTATTTCTTCCATCGAACTTCCTTTTATAGAAAAATTTCTATATTATCAAAAAGGATGACGTTTTTCCCTCCAAATTTAATTTGGCCGATAATATGTCCTACATGTCATGTCTCAGATTTAAGGTATAACGTGTCTGTATTCTTAACATAAAATAAAATGTTTAGGTACTATTTTAGCTTTTATTTTAAAAATGCAACAAAGAACCATAATTTTAGTGATAAACCAAAGCATATTTTATATTTCTGGAAATTCTATCATTTTTCTCATACCTGAAAGGCTTATTTCGTAATAATTTATAATTCGATATTATTAATTAAATGCCTTAAATGCATAGAAATTTTAACGTTTGGATTGTAAAACACTAAAGTAGTTATATCATCTGCTAAAGGAAAATTGAGAGATTTGATCCGAAACTCCAATATAAAACGTGATATACATTTAACGTCGTATTCAAGCAATAGTTAATCTTGTCATACTCGTGATTTAAGTTTTTTCATAAGATTTGACCTTCAATCTTCTATAACACTTCTAAATTTAGTTATAAAAACTAATTCATCGTATAACTACTACGATTTTAATTTTTATGGAAGAAACCTTTTATCACCAAATTACTCCGTATTTGAATATGAATGAGTTTACCCATAGTATCTACCTTGCCTAATTTTATATTTAAAAGAATTCTTTATGTGGTTTAACATTTTCATTCTAGGTATAAATGTCATTGTTTATGATATACGATATGTTAAAAACTGTAAGTTGCGTAACGGTTTCATAAACTATACACAAAGAATTCTTCGTGTTGAAGTACTAATCTACATCACTTCTACGTCACTTTACTTGTACTGTCTAGTTGCTGAATGAATCATAAGCTAAAATATACACAGAAATTTTGGAACTGCTATATGTGAAAATTAGTGGCGCCTGACCTTCGCTGACCATTGAGGTGGTAGCAAACCTTTCATTTTGCATAGTGTTTGAGTCTATAGTGGAGAGTATGTCAATGTTAGTCTGTTTTAGTGGTTATAATTTTGGTTTCATTGCACTTTAGCCCTTAGGCTATGTGTAATTGAGATTTTTTACAGCGGCAGAATGAAGCAAAAATGTCAAAGTGAGCTTCTATTAAATTTCAGCCTAGAGCTATTACCAACCAAGTGGAGTATTTCTTTATTTTCCAGTATTGTAATAATAACAACTGCACAATACAGATTGAGATGAAACTTCCGTGTATTATCGATGTAAGCAGACAAAATGGTTTCTCCTGAAACAATAACTGAACGTCAAATTGTTGTAGCTCCACCTTCCCGCCTATATTACTAAAGAGTAAATTACACTTGAGGACGATGCTCCTTTTATCAAATCATGAACTTCCATTTACTGCTAATAACTCTTTTCGTTTAAACAGTTCAACTTCTTTCACTATTTGGATATCAGGTAACCAAAAATAGAAATCAACCAATAGAAAAATTCCTTTTTCTGAGTTTACCCATTTTTAATCTGAAATACGTTTCGGTAATATTCGATCATCTTCATCGCCCAAAATTATGACGTGAAAATACTTTACTTTTATAATTCATTCGTATTATTCATACCACCGTATTATTTTTAATTTTTTTAATTCTACATCTTTTAGGTCTAATTTCGAAAAAGAAACTAGTTCTCCTACTATAACACGTTCATCTATCTTGGGAATCGTAAATTGTATTACAGTTTTTTTAGAATTGGTTTCTCATAAATCTAACCTTCTATCTTCATAAATTTTGTTGTAGTTATACATAACCGAACTTATTTGCCAATTAGTGGTAACAATAAACAAGTGTTAATGTTGGAAATATGGGGAAGCACTCATTACTGAAATATATAAATAGGAAATATTTTGAATGCATAGTATCAGGGCACCATTCTTAGTATTAATCTATATTCCGTAATTTAACATAAGTTGTAATAAATTTGTAGCGGTCCGTACAAGGTATCAAATAAAACAACCTAATCTAGTAAGCTGGCACCAGATTTGTTTTTTTTTTGTGCTCCTTTTCCGATAAATCATTTACGTTTACTAATTTTTTTTAAAAAGGTGAACACATTTAGGGTGGGGGAGAGGATCGAATCTGATCATCAGCTATTGAAAATGATAATGGAAGGGGGAGAAAGAGAGGAGAGGAGAAAAGTAGAGGAATTCACGACCAAGAAGGTATAGACAGAAGAGAGTATAAAGAGGTAAAGAGAGAATGGGAAAGACAATGGGAAGGGAAAGGAGTACAAGAAAGCGTGAAAGAAATGAGAGTGAGAATGGAGAGCGGAGAAAGTAAAGTTTAAAGGATTTGGAAATAAATTGGAACGAAACCAAGGTAATAGTATTGAAAAAAGGGAGAGGAAAAAGGAAAAAGGAGGAGTGAAAATGGAGTGAAGGCGACATACAGCAGGTAAAGGAATTCACCTACTTGGGATACACGATGAGATAAGGCAATGAAGATGGAGAGCATATGAAAGAACGAGTGAAAAAAGGGAATAAATTGATAGGGCAAGTGTGGAGTTTAGGAGAAAGACTATTCGGAGTGGACTTATTGAAAAGGAGATTAACTAATAAAAAGTGTGGTGTTGTACGGGACGGAAGTGTGGGGGTGGAAGGCTATAAAGAGATAGAGGGACTGCAAGAACAATACTAGAAATGCGTACTGGGAGTGGAAAGAGAAACACCGGGATACATCATCAGAGAGGAGGTGCAAGCAAAAAAAATTAGGGTGGAGGCGGGAACGAGAGCAATGAAGTACGAGGAGGAAATAAGTAGAAGAGCAGAGTGTAAGATACTACAAGAATGCTGGAAGGAAATAAAAGAAGGAAGAATAAAATAGGGTCAAGAAACCAGGAAAGAATATTATGAAAGAAATGGTTATGCGAAAGAAGAAGTGGAGAGATTTGGAATGGAAGGTGTCCAAAAGCAGAAAAGATGGATGAAGGTGAAGGAAGGTAAATATAATACAAACTATAGGAAGATCAAGGGAGATGGGATACCAGGATACTTGAAAGCAGAAGGAAGGAAGGAAAGAAAGATTTTAGGTGTGAAAATGAAGAAAGAGGGAACAAATACTGGAGAAGAGACGAAGACAGAGCATGTAGGTTATGGAGGGAGGGGATGGAAACGATCAACCATATGATGAAAGAATGCAGGGAGGTTAAGGAAGAGAAGAGAACGATAGAGGAGATACTGGGGGAAAAAGAAAGGGGAGGGGAGTGGATGGAAGAAATATGGAAAAGAAGAAGAGAGTTAAGGGGCGAGAAAGACAGTGTAGGTGGAGTGAGGTAAAGAGAGACATTAGAAAGACAATTGTAAATAGTAAGTAAATAGAATTGTAGTAAATGCCCTTTGGAATATTGTAAATAAGCAAATAAAGATATTAATTACTAATTTTTTTATGAAGTTCTAAAGAACTTGAGATAACGTCATCACTGCTCTGTACAACGCTTCCTTAGATTGACGATTGTCTAATTAAATTACATACTTCTAATACTATACACTCAATTACCAAAATTGAAGGTTTCGGGCGCCTGCTTTCCCTGAGTTCATCTTTTTTATGAAGTTTAGGAGTGTCTGCGAAATTGAAACAGTATCAAATAAACTTGAAACAATTATATTGTCATACTAATTGTGCTGCTACATATGGCGAATGTATGGTCATTAAGCAATAAAGACGTAAAATTTCCATATTCTAATTAATTAATTAATTTATTTGTTTACAGGTAAGAATCCTTAAATCCTAATTGAGGGAGGTACTAATTGAAGATATTTTGGTAAGAGATTTTTTTATAACATTTCAATCAAAATTGAATTAAATTCGTGTAAAATCCTAGGCCAAAATAATATATTTTGAAAATTTGGTTTTTGAGTATTGTTTTATCTCGCTGTTCAAAAGAAAAACGGTGTAATTGGCTAGAAAGTAATTCAAAGCTAGTCTGTCTTTTTTTCACAAAGAACTTTCGTGACCTTAAAAAACCATACAATGTAATGCAATAGTGATAGTCATACACTCATAACAATGTGAGAAAGGGTCATATATAAATATATGATCTCATGCATATAGATTACTGCAATTGGAATTAATAACAGGCTAAGAACGACAGTTTTGTATCTTTCCAGTCGGCGCAGAAAGTTCGATACTTAATAGATATATTAGTATGACACAGAAATAAATATCAATAATTTTCACAAAAAAATACAAAAGAATTATTTCTCAGGTAGTCAGGTTAAAAAATTTAAATTAATAATGATCGACATTCGAATGCGATGTTAGCGAAAATGTAAATAAATCAATTACATATTTCATCGCAACCAAACCTTAATTGTTCTGGATGTATTCAAGAATGTAAGAAGTGTGTAGATAGTTTGATCCACTGTATTTTGTCTAAATCACATAAATATGAACAATTTGAAAAAAGTAGTTGAATAAGTACTTATGAAAACCTGGTGGCGTTAACTCATTCTAAATTAATTGTATGATTGGCAGTCTCTTTAATCGTAAACGTCCAATATCCAAAAAATGGAAAGATCAAATGTAATGAAATTAAGATAATGTGGTTCAGTATTGTAATCCATTTCGGTTACCTACAGCATTTCAATAAAAATATCTCTATTAAATTATTCCTCTATTTAATTATTATTAAGGTATTTCAGTTAACGTACCTTAAAAATCAAAATTTAATTGTTAAGGTATTGCATGTCACTTCGAATACCTGCGAATGGGGTTGCATGAAGAATCAGAGTTGACAGGATCATATAAAATGGAGGATATTATAGAACACAGTAAATAACTTTCTTTAATCTACCACTAGATTTTAACAAACGGAAAAGTTCACTGTTTTCAGTTTTAACAATTCCTGTTTGTGAAAATCACAGTTATTCTAGCTAAAGCTAAAACAAAAAGGCTTTAAACACGAAAAAGCAATATTTTATAATACACATCCACATAGAATTGAAAAATAATCATGGCAATTATCCAACAATAACACCATTTTAATAAACACACAAAAAATAAGGACACGCTGAACAGAATAGTCTGTTTCAGGCAACGAGCTTACATACCTGTTACACTTCTATCCGGAAGTAGTACCAACTTGAACTCAGATAGTGGATATTTTATAAAGATCAGTATATAAATCAGAACCATCCAACATATAGCCTAAGTATGATATGCTAGAGTGGTAATAAGCAAACTTGAAGTCAATTTTAAAAGTGATTCTTTTTGGAGACCTTAAATTCTTTGAAAGATTTTTATGAACTTGAGTCTCACCACCAGAATATCTTTAAATATTTTTTAACAGTTGAGTGTAGGGACTGTTTGGAGTACACGTTAATGCTTTTTAGTATTTATAACATGCCCGGGACGCAGCGGAAATTAATAGATAATATTTTCGGTTCATTGATTGTGAAAATATATTTGTTTATTTAGACATTGTTGTTGTTTCTTCTTCATTCAAGGCGCATATTGAATTGCTAAAGACTGTTAAGTTAGGGTTCACTGGTAGGTTCCTTAGCATCACGATGAAATGCAATCCTTAGCATTTTAAATTAGTACCATTATCAGAGCGAAGTGTAGTTGGAGTCATTTTATATAAGTTCTTTGCTTGACATAGGTTGTTGTTCGGCATTTCCTTATTTTCCAAGTGTTATTTGATGCATCTTCACCATGCAATATTTATATGGGTGTGATTATCAGATGATTGATTCGAATGATAGGATTATTTTAGAGTTATCAACAAAGAGTTACCAGGAACCAGTTTTATTGTCATAAGTAGAATTGAACCCTTCAGTACCCGCACCTCTTTTTGGAACATGAGTACCCGCACTGTATCTCTCAGATTTTGTTATAATATTTAAATAAAAACGAATGTAAAAATGAAACTTTTTTATTATATTAAAGTAATAATACAAAATACACATTATTAGATTGTCGGAGCAGTTTTTACACACCGTGAGTGAATGTGCCAGGCATAAGAATTTTGTACATTTCACACAAGAATATCTTGTAAGTCTTCCCTTCTTACAGTCTCCACAGCTGCTGCGTTTATTTTGCCGGTCGAAAGTCAATTCAGCGTTACCTTCAATGTGTACTAGTTCTTTAATTCTATATCGAATTTGCCTTGGTACGTTAACTTTGGCAACACACATGCGTAAATGTTCGTCTACGAGTTGAAAAGATAATGTTTCTAAGAACACTACCGTCGTAGATACTGATCTTCATTAACGTTCCTTTCATATAGAACTTGGCTATTAATACCAGCTTTCGGCAGTAATTGTTTTTATTCAAATTGAAGCTCAATATAATGGCATTAACTCAATGAGAAAATTAAAAAAATAAACATTAAAACTGCGTGTCGTCAGTTACTATGTAATAATAGGCTCACATTAAAAAAAATTCAAGTCCAATAACCTAAATAAGTATAATGTAAATAAAATAAATAATAAAACAAGAAAAATCGGATACAATATTGTTTACTATGCGAGTAGCATCAGATAGCTTATCTAAATAGGCTGCAACGCCTAGCTAGAGTTTCAATAACGGCCTTTTCTTAAACTTATTGTAATTACGAGATACCAATATGACAAATATGTAACACTCCAATAACATTTAGATAATTCTATGAATGAGTGCACTGGTCTTAAAATTTAAACGACAAAGTAATTAAAATGAACCTCTAAAAGAGAAAAAAAAACAGTGCGTTCATACATTCGCTTTACACCTAACTAACATAATAATGAAGCACCCAAGAATTAAATTTTGTCAATCACCACAATAAAAACACAAAAATGTTACCTTAATCGGAGAGGCCCTTTTGTTACACAGAATTTGGGATGGACGCAGAGGGCAAACTCGATAATACCGTTAATACCGGAGCGACGCTTGCAATTACCAGTACCATTCAGCTGGGGACGGCTTCCTTTTGCTGCTTGCGTTAGGGAACGGATCTCAATTGATTGTGTACCCGCTAATACTTACATTAATTCGTTTGTTTAATTTTTATTCTCGTTAACTATACACCAAGAGCGGTTTATTTACAGCACGTTACTTATTATTTTTACACTAATAAAAAGATTTATTTAATTACAGCAGGTTATTTGTTTAATAGCCCACTGTGAACTTAATGAGATCACTTGGTACCTAAATACTCAACGCCGTTCTGAATCTCGATATATCTCTAAGGACTAACTGCACGTAACGATAAATTGGTCTCCTGAGGGTTGAGCAATTATATGATCCCTTTGTGGGTTGAGAGGTGATGAACACCCTATAACGAAAGTTCCTTCCACACGGACCTGATTCAACGTCGTTTCGCGGTAATCTTCACCACCTTCACGCTAACTGTACGCCTCTAAACCTATACAACCACTGCTACCATGAATAATTTCACTTGCGGTCCCATTGGTTTTTGAAACCCCTTCTACTCTAATTAGTCGAAAAACT